>OY728158.1:707100362-708350362 GCA_963277665.1 Viscum album | reverse complement strand
AATCACTATTATGTTATAATAACTATATATAGTTATTCTTTACACCATAATACCCATCCATGTAAGGTGTTGGTGGAAAAGAAGATTACACCACGGTGTGGAGACGGTATTCCGTACGTACGCACGCGCAGTGATTTAGTTTTCCGTAGGATGGATAGATGGTGAAATAGGGTTGTTTCATAATTATAATAACATATCAGTATATGAGTGATACTGATGTTATTACTTCATAATGAAACAACCTTAGAAGAAGATGTGGAAGAAGAAATAAAGGTGAAATAATTGGTAACGGAAATTACCTCTTCTTTGAAGCGCCTCTTTGAGACCTCCTCTTAGGACACTACAATTGGTCTTTGAGGAAGACCAGAATCTCTAGGATGTTTCTAGGGAAGTGGAGAAGAGAATTTGGCATGGGTTGGCCGAGCTTTAAGGCTCAAAGTTGTGTGAGGAAGAGAGGGATGAGGTGCCCTTTTATAAGGGAGGAGAGGGGTACCTTTGGAATAACAAAAAATATTATTTTATTATAAAGTCATGTTCGGTTTTAAATAGCTCCAAATTGATTTATTTCTAGGCTAAGGTGGGGTTGGGTCGAAATCCTCTCATCCTATATAATTTAGACAAGTTTAGGTTCCTATTTTAACCTTGTCATTTAGATTTAACATTAAGTTAAATAATTTTACTTTTACCGTGTCTTCTTGTGTTCTTACACTATAAGGTTAATAAACTTACTATATCAAGACAAAAGAACCCCAAGTTGTTTATTATTAATATATATAACCTTATCTAAGTCATTTGGACGAACCTTAGATTTTTAGGAATAAAATAACAATTAGTAATATGATATTTGTTTTAAATACTATTTTATGTCAATTTTGACACTATTTAGTAATTGATTTTTGTGAAACTCATAACAGAATGGTAAGTTAGAACAAAGTTAATTAAATCAATACTAACATGTCATATTAACCTAGAAAATTAGTGTAAATCATAAAAAGTCTAAAATTACATTTATTTTGGTATTTATAACATCAATTATGTCAATATTTCATTAATAAGATAATTACTGCATCATCTTTGTGTCATAAATAAATTAAATTATTTGATGTCTAAAAATTACAAATAACATACCATTATGTAGGAAATATTTTTAGCTTTCTAATTAATATTTAAAATCGAATTTATATTATGTATAACCCTATATTAAAAATGTTTTAGTAAATAAACTTTGATTTTAACTCTTTTAACCCTTCTTTAAATAAATTAATAATAAATGTCCTAATCTAATCCAAGTGGGCCTAAATGGTCATATTTTATTCCTAAGTTTGTTTTTGGTCTAATTACACTTGTCCAATAGAATTAGGACATGTTTTAGGGTAATAATAATATCATTTCTACCTTTAATTACCCTATTTACTTTTAACTGTGGTAAATAAAAGTAAAAAGTTATTATTCACCAAAAATTATTTTCATCTCATTGAACCACATTTTACTTACTGACATCAACCGTGTCTCTAGGATTTTTGAAATTCCACTCACAGAAGCGGTAAAATTATGTTTTATGAAAAATTCAGTTTTTTTAACTACCACTTAGTGGTTTCACTATTCATCAAAAATTGAATGTTTTCAGAAAAATACCAAAAATTAGGCCTAAGCTATATTTGATATTATGAACTCAAAAATGATTTCTATTTTACCAAATTCAAAACATATAATTTTCATTAATTAATTTAAAAATTAATTCCCGTCGTCAAAACAAAAGGCATTTTTTAAGAGATAATAACTATCAAAAGATTGACACTTGTTTATAACTGGTTTAAATGTGATATTATATCCAATGACCAACATTGTATTAAATTTTAAAAATATATTCTAAATATAATTTAAAACCACTAAAATTAATAATTTATCACTATTAATTATTTCGATTGAAAAAGTTGTTTTTAATTAAAATTTAGTAATTTCCACTATTCATCAAAATATGAAAGTTATCCGAAAATTACCAAAATTTCACCCTAATCTAATTTCGATATTCCGAATCCAAAAATAAAGTCCATTTTGAATAATAAAATTTACAAAATATAAAAAAGTGGTTATTACTATTCATAACGCCTAGTTTTAATAATATTTTAATAGCATATCGTTGTTTAGTGAAACTCGGTATTGCGTACTACACACGCTATCAAGGAAGGTTGTGATTGCGTTTAATGAAAGGAAAGTCAAGGATAAGTGTTCTGTAAGCTCCATTTGGTGTAGCGTACAACACAAGACATTAATGAAATTAAAAAGAATATTTTTCATAAAATCTCAGGGTGTTACATATATAGAGGTTTAATTCCTATATCTTAATTTATGTTGTTCCATGTTAATGTTTTCCTTATATGACTATGTGATTCAATATCCACTGATGTCTAAGTAGGTTGTTCGTACGATTCCCAATTTATATTTACCCTAAATTTCTATTTCAGTCTAAATTGATGATTAAAATTAAATTTCATAATTTTATTTAAATTTATTTCAATTATTTGATTAAAACTCAAAATCTATAGAATTGTATTTTTTCAAATTGGTTTTGAATGAAATTAGAAATCCATAATTCCATTGAATTGGGGTATGTTTATGGAAATTTACACAATTTAGATTATTTTATGTAAATTTTTATTGATGGAAATGGATTATATTAAATTACTAAATTTAAATGTGGAATGGTTTCGATGGAATGTGGTGAAAACACCTTATTCTAGTAAATTAGTTGATTGTTGTAAAATAGGTGTAATTTTTTAAAAAAATTAGATTTTTGAATTTTATTTGAGAAAGTGTATTATGAAATTTCATGAGTTATTTTCAAATACTTATTTTTTAAAATGGATTAAAATACTTTTGATAGAATCCTTGGGGTTTTATCATTATTAAAAAGCGAGTTTTTCATTTAAATCCTATTTTGGATTTTAAATTTGAAAATAAGAATATTGGAACTTGAGAATAGGACTCAATTGTATTATATTATATCATAAAATAAGTTTCCCATTGTAGATTTTTATTAGAGAACATGAAATTATTGTGTGATTAGTGAGTAATTTTGGGAGACACATTACTACATAAAACATTCATAAATGTCATATCTACATATAACACTCTTAAGTAATGGTGATGTGTCAACTTTTCCTCTATCCAATAGGTGAATATGTACATACATTCAATTTTATAGAGGCAGATCCCTATAACCTGGAACAATCATTCATTCTTAGGTATATATCCATGTTCCTCACTTGTTCTAATTGAAATTTATTTCAAATGATTATATTCCATAGTTGTAAATTGTTTTATGTTCCTTCTGATAATTTGGATTATTTTATATCTATGATTTTATTTAGGATTTTTTATAAAGATCCATTTATAGATATATCCCATTAATAGTATTGAAAATATTTTGATTAAAATTTGTAATTATATAATTGAAATTGTGAAACAAGAATTGTCATAGTATTTCCATCATTTGAACATTAAATCATTCTTTGAACAATTATTCTTCTGAAAAGCCATTCTATATTTAATAAAAAAATTGGAAGCACATTCATGGTTAAATTTTTTATTGGAATATGTTATGGAATCATTTTTGAAATCCTACAAGGATTTGTCTCACTTTATACATTTGTATTCAGTTATTTTTGGATTATCTTTATTGATCATAAAGCATGGTAAATATATCTCTTGTAGGTGGATCCCCATGTTGATTCTTGGACATTTTGAGTCATTACATTAGGTTCATGCATAGTTTTCTCCATTTTGGTACATTGGATATAGTATATTAGGATTTTTTTTGTTTGAATTATGGTACTTCACTACCAACATAGGTCAATATGATATGAAAACAATAATGATTATTTTACATCTACATTTTTAGTGTAATAACCATTACAACATTCATTTTTTGTGATTCTAGGTGCTAGTCGTAGACCCATGTGGATTGGGAACTCCCTTTGTGTTATGTTAAAAAAACTCAATTATCGGGTTACAAGGGTACTCGGTCCGATTCATGATAGAATAGTTTTGTTCATAAACCCATAAACGAAAAAAATCATATATAAAATTATAGATTTTCTAAAAGTGTTTTTTTAATAATCAAATTGATTTATTATACCTAAAAATTGGTAGCTACGAAAAAGTTCCCTTTAATTGAGTTTTCTTAATGATAGTAATTGAGAATGGAGTATTTTAATATATGTATTCACCAATAAAGGGAATATGAATTTAATTATATATATGTGTGTGCTAAATATAAACACAATATATAATATGTATATACAAATAATTAAGGGAAAACTATTGGAATTGAGAGATAATGATTTACCCAAATGAAATATAGAGGTTCTGAGAGATCTGTTAATATATGTCTCTAAGGATTATGAACATAAAATTTACGTAAAATATAATCAAATTAGATTCATTAATATACTAATTTAGAACCTCTTGAAAGAACATATTTATTATAGTCTATTAAGTTTATTTTTATATATTTAAATGATTGATAAGGTATAATTTTGTCGTTTCAGGATTGTTTTTTCTTTGTTTCATGGTCGATTCACTTTACTATAATTATTGAAGTACTTATAGAATGGTAATAATACTATAGAAGTTAAATAAAATGGTATACACACATATAAATTAGTTTAAATGACCCCATATATCAAAATTTTTTCTAAAATTATAATGATACATTCAATAAAATGTTAATGATAATTTATAGTTTGTTTTTGGGGGTTTTCTAACTATCCTACAATAGTTTCATTTTATTTAATAGTATTCCTATATTTTACTTCTAGAATAAGAAATGATTTATGATAATATTATTAAAATTTTATTTAAATATAATAATATTTTTAGGACTATCATTGAAGGTGGTAATGGAAATCTAAAACTCTACATCCATAGAGACAGTTACAACCATAATCTGAACGATGGGTTCCTTTATATAAATATTAAGAGGTGAGAAAAATAGAGGGATAAAAAAATATTTCATTACCAATATAACATTATAGTGTATATATTATACAATATTAATTATTAATTGAGGTAATAAATAGGTGAGGATATGCTATCATAAGAATATAATATAAAATTGTTAGTTTTAAAATGATACCATTTGAATATTACCTGCTTGAATGAGTCCTTGAAGAATTTGGAATTGGTCTTTCGATAAGACCAGTAGTACTTATTAGTGGTAAGAGTGTGGAGAAGCATTCTGGGTAGGTATTTTGAATTATTCAAGGCTTTTCTTGGGTTAAGAAAAGGGGTGGCGGGGTTGGTATTTTTACAGGGAGGAGAGGGGTACTTCTAAATTTTTTTCAATTTTTTAAAATATAATAATATTGTTATATATGAAAATTCTTCCTAATTTCCCATAAATTAATAGGGGATAAACATTCATACATTGTATTATACTTTTTTTTATTATATTATATATGAATGATTGATAAAAAAATTAATAAAATATTATATTCATCAAATATCATTATTATCAATTTTGACACATTTCGTTCTATGTTTGTTAAAACATAAAGGGGAAAGTAATACTCAAAAAAAAAATTTATTCTATCAGAAAAATGTAATGGGAATATATATAATTCATGTATCACATTAAATTTCTCATATTATATTTATTGTATTGTATTTAATATCATTTATTTTATTTTTTTATTAATTGAATAATTACTACATCATTGTTGTGCAATAATAAAAGGTAATTTTTAATTAATAAATTAGTAAAAATAAATTAAAATATACAAGATACATATTTTTGGCTTCCAAATACAATTTATGAACCAGAATACATCTCTATAACAACATATTAAAAATGTTACAATTATTGAAAGAAGTATCGTGACATAATTGACTTTTCATTTAATAAAGTAATATAAAGGTTTTAATGTTAACAATGTGGCTATTGAAGGTAAACAATTTTATAGACTATGATTATGGTCAATAATATGTCATCCAATAGTATTTTTATAAGAATTAGGTTAATTTTCTAATCTATATAAAATTATTTATACCATTCATTTACCAATTTATTATATTCAGTGGTATCAAAAATTACAATGGTTACATGTAATTTTGACAAAAAATAAATGGTGTATATTAAAAAAATATGAACCTATTAATTATAATTAGTTAATTATTTTTAGAAAATTCATAACATATAATTTTCAAAATATATTTTAATATTAAACCGATAAAACACAATGAAAAATAATTTGTCCAATAAATTTTTCATTTTTTTTGTAACTTGTTTTTGTAATAAATTAATGTAAAAATTAGATTTAAAAACCTAGAATATGAATAGTCAAAATGAAGAAACGGCCATTAAAAATTTATCAAAAATAGATTTTTACTTTTTGAACTATTTTATTAAAAATAATGGTTCCAATTTAAATCATTATTTTAAAATATTTTTTTAAAAAAAATTATTTATAAATTCAAAAATACTATCATAATATAATCATAAAATTTTAATTTAAAAAATGATTTTTATTTTCAATAATTATCTTCTAAAGGTGTAAAAAATAATTATATATATTTTAACGTGGAAAGAAATAATTTTTTTAGAGAATATATTTTTCATAATAAAATAAATTTAATAAAAAAGAATTGTTAATTTCAAAAGAATTAATAAATATATATTTAATAATATTGTTATAGATATTAATACACACTAATGGAATGGATCGCTTATAATAGTCATTTTAGAATAATAATAATTTAAAAATATATCACCGCTTGATTAAACATGATGTTTTTTGCAACACAGTATACATAAAAAATAAATTATATAACGAGAAATATTTATTTAAAATCTTGGTTTTTTTAAATTGAGAAATATTATAATATAAAAAAAATTATTCCAAAAACCTAAATTTATGTAATTTTACAAATAAAATGTTTTGAAAAATTATTTTAAATTACAAAAAATATAATATTCAACCATTTGAATATGATTTTTTAAAATATAAAAAAATGGTCCATTTATGGTCCAATTATTCATTTATAGTAACTTCCTTGATTCAAAATTTGTGAAATAACTTTTTATCAAATAATAATTCAAAATGATTATCAAGGGTCATAAAAAAATATAAGAGTAAAATACTAGTATAAACTTGTACAAATTTTATTGAAGGTCAACATTAAGACTCATAACCATTATTGAATTTTCTTATACTACTTTGGTTCAATTTTATCATGAGAAATAATGTTAACAATTTAAGAAATTTTGAAATACCACGAATACGCCTCCCATCTATTAAAGAAGGCCACATATTATCCTCTCTGATTTACACTTAAAAATCTATTAGGTTTTAAATATGCTAGCCCAAATACATTCCTTGAATCCATAAACATGATCTATAGGTATTTATTTATGAATATTAAGAACATTATAAGTTTTTTTGGGTAATGAAAATGATATTGTCTGAAGAAGAGATATAGATTTCAACTAAACACATTAGTTTTATTTATTCTTACACATCTTTTAAATGCTATTAATCATTTCTAATATGATAACATCTATATCTAAAATATAAATAGATATTATTATGTAATGGACACAAAAAATATACATTTACAATTTAATCCAAAGGTAAATGAAATTTTCATTCATGTGTATGGAATACATCCACCATGAAAATTGATGTAATTTATATTTAAACACCACAACTCACAAGTGTTTTTAATGACGGGTTTACAATATGTATATATATATATATATATGATATTCCGGTGATATTTATCATTATGTAAATATAATATATTATTATATTTATTACCATTCCATTCATTGAAAAATGATAAAGTCATTCATGTGTACATATAGTCAACCTCCTCTATAAGACATTTGACATGTGTTTCTTCAACATATCACATAAATTTTATTTTACATTCTTCCAAAAATGATCATTGGAAAATGGAATATTACTCATGCATACATAAATCCTATAGTCTCAATGATTTTAACTAAATTTATTTTTCATAATCATTTGTCATGCTGGGTTTAAAAATAATAATTGATATATTAAAATTATTATTATTAAATTATTATTATTTTAGATATGATGAAAGTGTCCACTTAGACAATACACCAACTAACAAATTTATTGTTCACAGATAAGAATAATAATAATAAAAGTTCGGACATGAGTTTAATTATTTATTTAATTGATTAGATCATAGAAATAAAAGGATTAATAAAATTTACAATGAAATTAAGGTATATAATTATTATCAAACATTTATTATTAAATATGATAATGAATATACGTGATGTGTCAGACTTGATGTATATGATACTTTTCATTAGAAATAATATTTATATATATCTAAATTGAAATAAATGATTTATACATTATATATAAATCATATTTAATAGAATGTTGTTTAAATGATTTTATGTAATTTATTTACTTTCCTTATAGAAGAAACAAATGAATGTTTTTTGGTAATTTATACGACACCAATATAATTTGAAACCATTGTATTTGTTATTTTATTTTTGGATTTATTTGAAATATTACATGTCTTCTTCAAATAAAATCACCCATTCCCTTTTTTTGATCATATAAAGATAGGTTTTATGTATAATAAATATTTTAATAACTACAAGTTATTTATTTAGGTTAAATAATATATTTTTAGGAGTTCAATATTGAAAACTGAAATTTATTTTTTGATATTATTATTTTTTGCTTCCTAGGAATATTTTCAGTATGGCTTGTAGTTAATTTATAGACTACTTAAATGTTGTCCAAGGATAATCCACTACTGAATTGGGAGGTATTTCTTCTTTATGTTAAATGTGATTTTTATTCCATTTTCAATCATGAATTATATTCCAATGATAACAATAAATGTTATTCAATTCATAATCATGAAGGTTATTATATATTAAAGGGTGATACAAAAAAATATTCCTCAAGTTAGCTATATGATTTGTTTATTATATCTATTTTTATTAAAGAACTTTTTTGATTTCATAAGGTAATATATTGAGATTACATTTAGAAAAATATATTCTACATCACAAATGTAAAAAGTATAACTTTTTAAAAACAATTTAATAATTTTTAATGAATTATAAGAATCAAGCATGTGTTTTATTTTTCCCTTTTCCATTTCTTCTGATCTATTTTTCAAAAACAAATTCTACATAAGGTTATTAATTTAGAATTAAAATATTTATTTAGATACCAAATTTTACATAAGAAGAGAATATTTTTATATGTATTCACGAAATAATGGGTTTTATTATTTATTTATTTTATCTGTTACTAATACTTTTTTGACAATCCCATAAATTTAACTATTTTTTTGAGTTTTACGGATGATTAGGGAAAATTATTAGATCAATATCAATGTAGAGAATTTATATATTGGAAATAAAAATCAGAATTTCATAAAATATTTGTTTTGTGGATAAAATGGGTATTATGTCGATGTTTAATCTTTTTTATGTGATATATATTTATGGAAGGATGATTTCTTAATTCATTTAAATTTTGAACTAGAAATCCCCAAAATAATTTAAATAAATTGTTGATAAAAAATCATTAATATATAAGGTATATAGATGGGTATTAACATGGTCCATCATATTTATGCACTTTATATCATTTTTTGTGATATTTCGTCAATGTTACTATGTTCATGGATATAGTTTTAATTCATATTGGTTCCCCAAATATATTTTAAATTTTTATAGATATTCAATGAGCAATTTTAACATTGGTACATGGTTGATTTATAATTTTTATGATCTTACAATCATGGTGATTATTTTTTGTGGTTTATTGACAATTTAGTGATTTGATCAGACCTAATGTTGTCTAAGGCCTAGAACATCCCTATTATATAGTTGTTTGGGTTTTTTGTTGTTGTTTTATATTTTTGTTATATTTAATTTATCTAGTTTCAACATCTTGGTAGTAAGTTGTTTGTATAAAATGGTCATTAGATATTTGGGGGTTGAATTTGTGAGATTGGCCTCATGATAATAATACTTATGTCAAAATTATTTTCTTCTTATTTGAGATTCATCCACTTTCTATTCAATCAGGTGCATGGATTTTTCCCTAAATGATTGTGTGGTTTTTGGTAGATTGTAGTGATAGGGTGGTTCAAATTGAATTTTTATGTGGAATATGTTCACATAAGTTTTAATATGTTATCTTTTTGTCTTGTATTGGTCAATGTTTTGTGTTGTTATGTTGAGGGTTCATTAAGTATATAAAGTTTGTGTGATATTATAATTGTGTTATTGTTATATATGCGAATTTTTGGTAACCTATTTATTTTTTGGGGTCATGTTTTTAAATTAATCATAAACAAGTTTTTTCAAATATAGAAACAATTTGTTGAATAATTATTGATGAAAATTTTAAGTATATTTTTTAATAATTTTATTACCTTTAATTAAATTAAGAATATAAAAAACAATAACATTAGAATAAGAACGCATAATATTTTATTTCAAATATAACATAAAATATATTTTATTTGTTAAAAAATCATATAATAAAAAAAATATTTTAGTTAATATTTTTGATGGAAAGGTAAATGTTATTTATATTTTATTATATAAAATTTTCATATAAATATATTGCTAAACATTTTGAACAAAATTTATATTATCAGTTATTTCTTTACTATTTTAAAAAAAATACATTATATTTCATAATAATATTTATTAATTGGTTTATTACCAACAAATTTTTGAAAGTAAAATATCAGTTGGTAAAAACCCATACAACATAAATAATACTTTTTGAAATATATATGAACCTATTGGAAAATGTTAGTTATTCTGTACTGACTAGAGTCTATATCAATAACAATTATAGCCTCTTCTATTATCTTTTAAAAAAGTGTTTTTGGGTTATAATATTTACTCCTTACTTACATCATTGCTTAATTGATAGTTCATCACAATGGAATGATCTTAAAAAAGAAATTATATGTCCTAGTATAGAAAAAAGTAACCATTTTTTTTCTCTTTAGTCGAAAGGAATTGTTTATTTATTATTCTCAAAGTAATGTTTTTTCATTTATTTCTCTATTTTAAAAAAATAAAAAATATCGGTAGATGAATGAAACTGGTAAATGTAGTGACCCTAACCAACGTAAACTGGATCTAGTGCCTGATTTATATAATTTTAATAGACACAAGAAATTTGAACCCAATGTACTGATACATTTAGTATATTTAGAGAATAGTATGCATACATGACACCAAATTTACATTAGATGAAAATTATCGCATAAAAATTTAAAAAATCAACATCCTTGAAATGCATTCCCATAATTCATCTTGATATCCTAGTTAAAGGAAAAAAAATGTGGAGATTAAATGATTAGTTAATGTTAACTGCAGTGTAAACTAACATGAATCAACAAAAAACAATCCACATGGATCGGTAATTGGATGAACACAAATTGCAATTGATCAATAACATGCACATAATATGGAAGCAATAAAAATGATCAATTGATACCATATAAATAATGAAATTATTTTTAAACTTGACCATAAATATTCCTACTAATCAATTATGGACACAAAATGTTAAATGTGTAGTATATAGATGACATAAATATTAATTGTTTCATAATAATAAATAATACTGAATGGAATGTCAATTGATATGAAATCTCATACCTGGCATTTCCCTTTTTGAGAACATGCTTTAGCCTATTTTATTGTGGGTTTAAACATTTTATTACCATATAATAGAACAATATTCAAATTTATAACATCATTTTTCTTCATTTAACAACACGTTATAACCCTTTCATTAATAACCCTTTATTTTTATAGTTGTTTCGGGTGTTAATTGCCTTGTTTTCTCTAGAGGGTTTTGTCAAAATATATTTGGTCCTTATGCATATTTTATATTTAAATCATATAAAAAATAATATTATTGGAATAATTATTATATTTTATGTCAATTTTAATTTTAAAAACAATCATGAATTATGGCTATGAATGTTATGTATGTTACGATCATGGAGACAGGATGTCATGCATTCGATTGATTGAAGTTTCCATTTCTTAATGATAATTATTGAAAGAATGTATATAATATTTTACATTAAAATAATTATAATAAACTCTTATTTATCATATTATATAAATATATATATCATCAATGTGGTGTGGTTATGAAAAGGGAGTCACATCGCTTGGAAAAGTTGGTATTCCAAACATACACGAATGATGGTATCATCATTACCATAGTGAAATTGAATGAAATAAAATGATTTATTTTATAATTATAGAATCATAAATATGTAATAAATCAATTATTTATTCCATTTATATATCATATAATAACTTAAAATTTCTTCACAACCATCCATGTGAGGCATTTGTGAGAGACGAATCTCATCGCTTTGGGATGTATTAGTTTTCTGTACACATGAGTGACATTATCATATCTCCTACAGAATATGTTGTAATAAGGTTTATATATGATACAATACATCATAAATTATAGATATGTTATTAATAATATATATATATTTATTATCATCATACTCAACCATGAGTGGTGGTAATGCAAAAGAGAATGACATCAGTTCGTGAGTCAGTAGTCCACCATACAGACGAATGATGTTTTCCTTGATCATTAGATCAATATGGACATGGATATTTGAAATTAGATTATTTGAAAAAAAAATAGGTATATTTATTATAAGTTGGTTGTTATGTTAGAATGGGTTAATGAAAATTGAAGGACTTGGAGAATGAAGTAAAATAAAAATTCTCGTTAGAAAACATTACCTCTTCATTCGGTATCTTAAAAAGGGTTCCACTAAGACTTGTAAGGATGATTTTTTCCAAAAATAATATTTTTAGGATTTTTTTAGTGGTATTGATTGTGTATTTGTTCGGGTTTTTTTTATTCAAATGGATTGAGAGGTCAGACCATGGAATTAGAGTGGATGCTCATTTATAGTTGAGGTGAAGGGAAATTATTGTAAATAATCAAAGGTAACCACTATTTATAGGTAATTATTTTGTAAATAAACTCAAAAATTGATAATTAATGGTTTCAAGGGATTATATGGTTAATGAAAAAATACACTAAAAATCAAACACATGATTAAATCATTTTGTTTTTTTAACTTTTATGATTCTATATTTTTACCCTTTAATTAAAGTGATAATTATTAGAAAATATTTACCCCATAATTATAAATATTTAATAAAATTTAGGAAAATAAAATATTTTGTTTCATGAAAATTAGTTTTCACACAAACACATGTAACATGAAAAAAACATTGATTTAACCATAATCATAATAACAAGGTTTTTACTCATTATTGGTTAATATATTCATCAGAAAAAAATTCCATAAATAAAGTATTTCTTATATATATTTGAATTTTAAAATAATTTCTAACATGATATGTTTTTTAGTAATTTTGAATCATTTATACAAATTTAATTTGTTTTAAAATAACACTAAGTTAAATTTTTTACATTGATCTTTTAATTATAATTTTACAATTATCAATAAAATCTGTGAAGACAAATATATTAATCTCAAACCTATGTAACATGATATATTCATCCGAGAGATTAATGTTACCTAATAATTCACTCAATTGACTTCACATTCTATATTTTTAGAATCATTTAAGTCATTTAATTATTTACTAAATAAATAATGTGTTAAATTTTTTTAATAATTTTAAATAATTATTTCATATATGAAATTTAAGATTAAATAAAATTCTATAAAACTAATTTATCTTTAAAAATAATATATATAACTAAAAATTTATTTCCCTTTCCCTAATCTTTATAGAAATGAAATGAATGTAAATTTTATTTTTTGGCTTCATATTTATTTATATTATTATATAGGTCATATTCTAAGTAATGTGGAACTTAATTTCCATATTTTAGATATTTTTTCATAAAAGTCCTAAATAAACCCACAAAATAAAATTAAGATTACATTTTATGTTATTATAAGACATATAATTCTCGTTTAACCCCATGATAAAACCTTTTTACCTTAACATCTGTAACTATTATTTGACACCATTTATAATGAATTTGGTCAAATATTATGTTTTCCATAATAAAAGTTTTTAAATTTTAAAATTCAAAATATAGAATCAATTTTTTAAATTCATTTAATAGAATTGGAAAAAAAATTATTTAAAATTAATCTGAAAGAATTGAAGAGATAACATATTTTTAAAGTGAAAATATTGAAATGTTTTTAATGATTTAATAAGTAACTAAAAGATGATAATTATTCTAATAATGAAAATTTTTTTAATTTAATTATAATTTAATAAATGTGACATGAAATCTAATTCAATGAATATTTTTCAATATGAATTATTTAAAATAAATTTCTGTTTTCAGTTTAATTCAATATTCATCACTATTCAGAAAATAATTTAACATTTAATAAAAACCATTTAATTAACCCCAATTTAATTTATATATTATTATTAAGTATGTAAATTTTTTTTAAAATAATATTTTAGAAATGGATAAAATTTAATTCAAAATTAATCCCAGAAACTGTGTCTAAACTTTGTTTTGTTTAAACACGGCGTTGAGTGCATTGCTATATTTTTAATATTTTGTTGTTGTTAATGTAATATAAAATAATGAATTAATATATTATAATATCCTTAACTTAATTAAATTTTTATTCTATAAATTTAAACATGATCTATAAAATTAAGGTTTTGTTATTTTAAAATACCAATATTTAAAAAACCACTTCAGGGAAGGGTTAAAAAATATCCATTTCATAATAAAGATATAGAATTACATAGGTCATCAGGAATAATAAAAAAAAAATTATGTGTATGATAGAATTGGTGGTAAGTTAAAACCTATTTAATGTAATAGAATGTTAAAACTAAAATACTAATTTTTGTGTGATATAGAACAGTGATCATAAGAAAGTGATTGATCAGGAAAAGTCTAAAGACTAAAAAACCATATTCAAAATATGTGCGAAACATTTCATATTTGTAATTATATATTAAGGATATTGGATAAAATTTCATTTGAAGATCCCTTTTATATGGTTTTTAGTAATTATTTTTATAGTATATGAATTTAAGTAATTATATCTACATGATACATTTCTATTTCATAAGCATAATTTCGTCCCTTATTTTTTCTTTGATCACTTTTTAATTAATTTTTATCTCTGTGAAATGAATATAAAAAATGATTTTGTATTATTGAATCACTAAAAATACCAGTTAAAAATCATTTTTTCCATAAAATAGTAATAATATATTATTTCTAACTTTACAAAAAGCATAATGGTTAGAAAATGTTATCCCATATCAGATACAGTTCAACTTAACCCATACCATTAATATTTTACCAAAAACATTTTTAAAAACATTCCATGCCAAAATTAGAAGTAATGTTACTATATCAGCATTTTATTCCTCAAACAAAATTAAGTGGCTCGTATTCATCTTGTACCAAATATGGGAACACCTTCATCATGTATTCTCTTGAAACATGGTAATGACATGAATTACAATAAAACAATATAGAAATCATTCATTTCCCTTATTATATTTGTAGAAAAAAATTAGATTAATTCATTAAATCCAAAAATGTTGTTAAATCCCACAATAATAGTATAAAACACATACTATTCAAGTAATTAGTCAGTTCCAAGGTAGTCCGTAATATCCAATTTACTTTATCAAAATAAATCATAGCCTTAAAGAAGAATCGTTTTTTCTAAATCAAGAACATATTAATGGTCATATTTTCATCAATCAATCCTTTTTAAGATGTTCAACCTACCAATGAATCATTTTTTGTCCATTGGTACCTTTAATTGTGTTCTCTCAAATCCTTAATAAAATTATAATAAAGAAAAATTATAATATATTTTTATAATTATCATAAAATTTGTATCATTGACAAAATAATTAAATGAAATAATTCTTGAATACAAAAACAAGAACATTAATCATTCTCTTTAATCCGTTGTATTATCAAACGCTTCACCATGGTCCAATAGTTTCTTTCATGGTATATACTATTGATTCTAGAGTCCTTGATTTGTGTAGTTCCATTATCATTACTTGTGAATCATTGTAAATTGGAAAAAAAATTGTAACTTTGACATCACAAGCATGGTGGCCCTTCTCTCAACACATGTAGAAACCTAGCATTCCTTTTAAGAAAATTCCAATGTCTTTATTTACAAAATTATCACTCATTGGAAAATGATTTTTTCTATTCTTTTTTATCTATATTTTTCACAGATGTCCAATTCTACTCGTGTTTCCACCTGATTCCATAATACTTAGATAATTATATCCCTCTCTCTTCAATGTTTGATATTATGTCTTAATATGATTATAATGGTTGGGAAGCAGATTACATATGAAATATTATATTATACCATTCAATGAAATGATAAATATTACACTTTGAATTATGTGCATTAATGTTGTTATAATTTTATATTCAAGACATTATTTCTAAATAATAGAACACATAAGATTGGATAATATAATTTTGGAACATAATATATAATACAAAATATTATGAAATAATTAACATAAATTGAAAAGGTTATTCATACCCAATCACATATACACATGGTTTAATTGTGGATGTCTTTATTTATAATCAATCATATTTTTTATATAAAATTGGAATTATAAAAAAATATACCCTAGTAGTGTCAATCCATGTGTGTATAAGTCCAATTTTCTTATATTGTTTAATGTGAGAGTCAATAGTAAAAAACATTTTAAGACTTATTATCCCAAGATACCTCTAAATTAAAATCTAGTTAACTTATAGTATAAATAAAATGATGAATTACCTAGAAACCCACATAATCAATTCCAAATCAACTTTTTAGGATGTTATTATATAATAAATCACAATTTATATCATGGGGTTATATTACTTAGTTTATGATTCCCTAAATCTAGTTCACTTGTTTTATTCATAACGTGCACTGATACCAACTATAGTGACCTTGACCATAATAGCTTGGAAACAATGCATACATTATTACCGTGACATCGATATAAGTAATATCATCATGAAGGACTAGTCTATTTCATAGTTTTTTATAAAAAGATATTCATGTGATACATATTTTACCCTGGGAGCAGAAAAAACATTTGTAAATATAAAAAATCACCGTCTTTGAAAATCAATCGAAGAATTATCCATTAAATCATTGGGAATGGAAAAAATAAGTGTTAGATGAAATTTTTAGTAATAGTTAGTTATAGTATAATCTAGAAATTATGAATAATAAATTATCAAAATGAAAAGTTATATGACTGAATACACATCAAAATTAATCAATAATCTATGCATAGTATGGTTAGAAAAAATATCATATAATTCCATATAAATATTCTCATGAGATTAAAACATAAATATGTACATTTTGTATAATATAATAATATCATGGAATCTCAATAATGATGGAATTTATAATTTTGGATGTCCAAACAATCATGATTTGTCCTCGAGATATTTATTATCAAGATATATGAAAAATACAATTCTATTTTGTGGGTCAAATCCCATTTCAATTGAAAAAATATTTCATCACATGAGACTACAAGTAAAATTAAGTGATTTCTATAAACAGTCACTAACCCATTTAATAAAAATCCATATAATTCATCATATATAGAATACCCAATTAAATTCATAAATGATGTGCCTTGTCACTTATCCATATTGAGTAAAGGATACATATTTATCAATATTTTCTTCGTTAACCAAATAAAATTCAAATTCAACAAAATATTTATAAATCGTATATGATTTAGGAAATAATTATATTAATCAAATTAGAATATATATATTTATGATAAATTTATTGGAAATGAAAAATTATTACAATAAAGTGATTTCTTAATGATAATTTTAAAAATAGCAAAAGAAAATGATGTTTCATATTAACATTTACACAATGGTAAATTTCAAGTTAAACACCCTTGGATAAGATAATTAAAATTGTATTTTAAAATACCTTAAATAATGAAGTTTTAATTATATTACAAATCTTAATGTTAGTATATAAACCACATAAATATGAATTGGTGCATATTTAAAAATAAGTGTCAATTGAATTCTTTTGAAGACCAAATCAATTACCACTTGGTAACTTCTATGTAAATTAACTTTGGCTAAAAAATTTCACTTTCATATTTAATATAAAAATAGTAATGAGTTATTCAGATATTTTAGGTCAATGGGGGATTCATATAAACCGAATAAAAGAGGACTGATGTATAATAAAAAAAATTGTCTCAATGTAATGTGAATTAAAGAGAAATCCCTTACCTCATTTTTCCTTTTTTTTAACATTATTTAACCTCATGTATGGTGATTTTGATAATTTTATTATTCTATAAAATAACTATATTAAAATTTATTATATCATATATGATCCTTCTACAATATATTATTACTCATTCATTTATAACCATTCATTGTATTCATTGGTACGGGTATTGAACACCTTGTTTTCTCAAGAAAGTTTCATCATGAAATACTGGTTCATTAAACATATTTTCTAGTTATATCATCTCTATAATAATAATAATGACGTAATAATCATATTTTTACATCAATTTTATATTTCAAATACTCCATGAATAATACTTATGAATAATTGAGTATGTTACGATCATAAAAATTGTAGGTTGTACATAATCTTGAGAGGTGTTTCCATTTTTAAATGATATTTATAGGTTGTTGTTAAGTCATATTTTTCATTTAAATAATTATAAAAACATCATATATACTATATTACATATTTATATATATTATATATGTGGTTCATTGAAGAAAAGAGAATCACTACACTTCATGAAGGAGGCGGTCCACTTGTAAAAAAATTATGTGAACCTCAATACAATATTTTAATAGAATGAAATAAGATAATATATATTAACCTTTTATAATGATCATTATGTCATAAATTTCATAATTGTTTTCATGTATTTCACATATAATAATTAATATTATTTTTATCACTCTCCATGTAAATTATTACTGAATGAAAAAGAACATTGCTTCGCGAGGTGGTAGACCTCTGTACACACAAGTGTTATTATCGAATCTCCTATATAGTGGAAGGAAATTAGATATATATATATATATATATATATGATATAATTACTCTATATATATTAATTGTTTATAAGTACCATATTTATCATGAACTAACTCTTATATCCTAATACCCAAATAACTAAAATGGAACCAGCATAGTCCAATAGGAATTCTTAATCCCCACAGGTTGGAGTTTGGTACATAGAACCCAAAATTATAAAATAGGCAATTAATATGCCAAAAAAATATGGATGAAAAAAATACATATCAATAAGATCAAAACTAATCATGCATAAAAAATGAGAAATTAAATAGTTATATCAATAAAAAATAGAACATAATTAATGTAAGGAGACTTTAAAAAGAAACAAATCACCATAGTCACATAACTACCAGGTAAATGTATCATGAACATAAACCACCTCCCATAGAAACATTCACTTTACTTGGAATTGGACAATGAAAATCTACGAATTCCCTAAAGGAAATGGGAGGGAGTGATATAAAAAATAATAACACATTCTCACCAAGTGTTACATAATAACATTCCATAATAATAAACCAATAAATGATTACCATCCCAATGAAATAGGGCATTAGTATGTACATTCATATTTAATACAAATTATTATTTTAATATAAAATGAATTAAAAAAATTCAAACAATGTCTTATGTAAACATTTTGTATAAAACATTTCACATAAATCCCTAATCAATAGTAAAGAAATTTCATATTCCATATGAATATATATATACACACATATATATCATTGAATCACAATAATAATAACAGTAGTCTACCATACGGTATAATAATTCCTGGTTATTTTATCCTCACACTCTCATATTATTTATCTAGGAATTTTTGTACACATGTCCCTCAAGCTTATTCCTAATATTACTTATCAATGTTTTTTCTAGAATATGATATTCAGAAATAATTTTTTTAACCATTCATCATCAATATAGTTATAGGTAATTACTAAGTTAACATAATTTTCAAAAATAGCCTATCAACTACCTGGATCACATGTGATCAATAAATCAATCAATTGAAAAATATGAAAATCAATTCATTTCAAATTAGTCACCACTAAAGGTTCATTTTACATTGTTTCCTTTTCAAAATCCCAATTCACATTCAAACCCAAAACAAGAATTATTCATCAATTAATTCTTTTTCAAAATAAAACCAATCATTGGTTATTCTTACCCCAATATAATATTTTTTTTATAAAATCAATCCATATGTAATTTCATAATTTTATTCAATTTCAAAACATATCCTAATTTCCAATTTCAATAGAATTGGTGGGTTTCCACAAAATCAAGACAAACTTTAATTTTAAATTAAATATTACATAATTATTTTACATAATTAATTACAAATAAATTTAATAGAAATAAAGGAAATCGATATTTAATTATCTAGAAATTATCAAACTGAACCACCAACCATTAATCAATGAATCAGAATCCACACAACCCACAATCGGATTTCCAATGATGATTGATGACAACGAAAATCATCAAATCAAACATAGATTCATGTTGAAAACTGATATATTTTAGATTCATGAATCCCATAATGATCTTAAAAACCCTACTAAAGAAAGAGAGAGACTGTGGAAGAGAAGGAATGGGAATAGAAACACATAATGGAGTGGAATTGTAACTTCTTGGTTCCGGTGCCACTCTGAGGTACCCCATACCCAAGTGGTAACATGGCCTCAAGCACATTTCCACAAATTCCAGACGTTTCCGACTAGGAGAGAGAGCATTGGGTATGATAGTGGGGAAACTATGCCCTCATTGAAAGAGTCACACAGTGGAACAACAATAATATAAAATGGAAACAGTAATACCATACAATAAGTAAACAGAGAAAGACTAAAAGTGAGTAAACAACTCGGGAACATATATAACTGAAGCATGTTACATATGTCTATGAAAGCAACCAAACACATCAAAATTCTGGAATAAAGTACTAAATCAATGTACAAGAAATCAAATAAACTCTAGCAGCATCACATTCCTCAGATTGGTCCCATGCTCTCATGCTCTGCAGTGATCAAGTACCATAAGTAGAGGGGTGCATTACCTTTTTTATACCTATAACAATACAATTTGTTTGGGTCCTAAATCACGACCTAAATATGGTGTGAGATGAATCCCAGTAGAAAACCACTAAAAGATCTATGCCTCACTATCAGTGAATATATAAAATAGGAAAATATGGAAAATGAAGTAATAAACTTGGTTGTACTCAAACGTAAACAGTCCTATAGTTTCAACAATATTCATTTACACTTATTAATAATTCAACCAATCATTCACACGTAACCCTCTGGGAATTTTCTCACGACCTAACCCCTTTAGTTAAACATATCATTTAACAATAAAGATATAATGACTCCCTGGGAATGCTCATATAGTATAATCACTTTGGTCTCATACAAACAAAGACACTCTGAGAAAGCACTCACCACCAATTCCCCCTATAGTGTTTTAATGGGAATCTATAGACTCTCTGAGGAAGCACTCAACTTCAACTAACCATGTGGTCTTGTAAAAATAATTATAAACACTTTGAGGTAGCACTAAACATAAATCCCTCCAATGGTCTCATAGTGTGAAAAGTTCAACAGATACTCTAAGGAAGCACTCAACGTCAATTCCCTCTTTGGTCTCACTACATCAGGATCCCACATCCTTGTGTAAAGAAATCATGCACAAATGATATTTAACTACCAAATTAAATCACAATTACTACTAGGATAAATGGATAGAAAGCATAACACAAGTGTGTCATATAATATCACTTCATCATAACAACACTAGGCATGGAAAACAAAGTAGCCTTATTAGAAATCCAAGACCAAACGATCAATATCAGATCAAACATGGGAAAACACATCCATAGTAAGGTAAATAACCCAATTTAAAATCAATGAATCATACTCAAGAAAAAAATTAATGTCAATCATTAACAAGGTTAAATTCCCTATACACGTAATACCAAAAAATAGTTTATTAGGAACTTTTTTCATATATATTTCAAATACAAACAACAGAAATGCACAAACCGCCTACCTCGATGTTGTATGATTAAAATAGTTGAACATCAACCTCCAAATTGACCTAGAATGTTTGTGATCAATAGATATGTATAAAACGTTCAACCAAGGATATCTCACAAAAGAGGAGAAATGATTAGATAAGGCTCTAGAAGAAGGAAGAACTCACTGATGCAATTACAATGAAATCGACGGTGTTCGATTCGGAGAACAGACATCCAAACATTGTCTCAGAGAAGAATCAGTGATATTTATTGATCATGGACGAGATGATGAAAAATTAATACAGTTCTATCAATTAGAAGCGACCTCGGTCTGATATAACTATTAAATAAAATAATACGCAATGTGTTCTCTGAGGATAAACAGTGTCTATAAGACATTACTTGGCCCTACATTAGGCATTATCCAGCTCATTCTACATGACCATTTCCTTGGCTATTACACGACCTATACATGGATACCCGTGGCAACCGACTACAAGGCGTCTACTCCTAAGTACATAGTGTGTACTCCTTAAATTTCAGAAACTCTTATTTTTCTAAAAAACACCATAAAACCATATCTATACCTGAAAAGAAGATTCGTGTTCTTACAAACATCCCCCCATAAATAAATCCTTCCATGAATTTCACTAAGATGGTGGTGAAAAATAATCCTCGAACATCTCCAACCACTACAATCGTACATCGACCACCCTCCCGAAAGTCTTGTCATGTACTCACTCGTGCTGTCACAACAACCATACAAGAGGAACAAAATAACAACAGAGAACCTTTACCCAGCGATCAACGATTTGGATCGCATGCTCGTCGAACAAGGCATCCACCTCCAACCCAGCCTCCTCAGGTTGAAAAACATGAGATGGTTCTGAGAAGTAATGATGTAGCCGAGAAATGTGGAAGTCTTTGTGCATAGCCTGATACCACTGACGTAACTTCAGTCGATAATAAACTGGACCAAATATCATAAAAATCACAAATGGCCAGACGTATCTCATTGAAAGATTTCCCTACCTTCTAATCGTCATGTGTCCCAACCTCATTGTGACATGTAAGAAAACCGGATCTCTAACCTCAGACTCTAGAGGTTTACTCCGACAATCAGCATAAGACTTCTTTCGTGGTTGTGAAGTATCCATCCTTTTCTGAATCAACTCTACCTACTCAGTGGTATTCTAGAAAAGATGATGTCCCAACATAGTTTCCTATCCTGCTTCTAGCCAACATCGGTGTGATCGGTATAGCCAACCGTACGAAGACTCATTTGGATCCATCTGAATAGTTTCTTGAAAATTATTATTGTAGGAAAACTCCACTAAAAGTATGTGCTTCTCTCAAGAACCTCCAAAATCTAGGATGCATGCTCAATTATGTTTCTCTTAAACCAATATTATATGCTCAAACTGGAAATATGTCCAGGGATGGTAAGATGCACTCAGAAGTACATGTGTTTGAAAATCCCTCTAGAGTCCCTTCTAGACCCGAGAAGTAAAACTGATGTCCCTATCTAAAATGATGGAGTACAGAACCCCTTTTAAATTTTCAATTTATCAGATGTATAAACATCCTAGTACATCTACACTGAAGGATTCCTTGATCAGTAAGAAGTGTGCAACCTTAGTGAGTCTGTCAACAACAACCTAAATGACATGATTCCATCAAGGTCACCTTAGCCAACCTATCATGAAGTTCATCGTTATATCACTCCACTTCAACTCAAGATTTGGTAACAGCTGCAAAATCCCTTCTGGTCGCTGATGCTCTGCCTTCATCAGCTAACAAGTGGAACACCTCATCACAAAACTAGCAACACCTTTCTTCATGCCTAGCCACCAATACTGATAGTGTATATCTCTATACATCTTGGTAACACCAGGATGAACTACCAGAACAAGGAATGAAAATACCACATCTTCTCCTCGCGCTTGTCTAATAACACCCTTACGCATCCATGGAAGCACAAGATATCGTCCTCGCCTACAGTCCATCCAGGAATAATTCCCTCTCCTGATACACTCTCTCATAGGACTAGGCCTTCAGAAACTGATAGCTGCCTCATTCGCACTCGATCAAGTAGATTAGATGTAATAGATATTGTTGAAAGAAACATATACCCCAGTCTATCGAGAACCTCCAAATTCATCTCAGGGAATTGTGACATAAGCTACCACTCACTCCTGGCCTCCTGAATTTCAGGTATCTGAGTCCTCCTTCTCAATGCTTTAGCCACTATGTTTTCTTTCCCATGAGTATAAGGAATATAAAAGTCAATGTATTAACGGTACTCAACCCACCTTTGATGTCTCAAATTCATATTTCATTGAGTAACGATGTACTTGATACTTTTTTAGTCAGGGAAAACCACAAAAATCTCTTTGAACATATAATATCCCTAATAGCATAAAGCATGATCAACTTTGGCCAACTCAAGATCATGTGTTTAGTAATTCTTCTCATGTGGCCTCAAATACTGAGACATGTATGCAATGACTCCTTCTAGCTACAAAATCATTGCTCCTATACCGATACTTGTTGCATCATAGAACACAATATAACTCTTTCTAGGCTCTGAAAAAATTAGTATTAGTGCAGAGGTGAACCTCTTATTTATCTCTTGAAAGGGAGAATCATGGGAATTTTTCCATAGTTACTTTGCATCCTTCGTAGTTATGCCAGTAAATGGAACTACTAAGCATGAATAGACCAGTATAAAGAGAATGTAGTAAATAGACATTCCTATAAAACATTTTACCTCAAATATGTTCTTTGGATGCTCCCAGGAAACTACTTCACTCACATTTTTTTGGGACTACTAATACTCCTATCTCTGAGATAACATATCATAAGATGTGAATCTGGTTCATCCAAAAGTGTAATTTTGATATCATAGCATATAACTAATTCTCACTCACTCTACTCAAAATAGTCTTACGATGTGTGGCATGGTCGTCTCAAGTGTGAGAGTACACCATGATATCGTCCATGAAGACTACAATAAATGAATAAAAGTGTGGATGAATCACTCGGTTCATTAGTTCCATGAAAACTGTAGGCCCGTTAGTGAGATCTAACGGCATAACCACATACTCGTATAGACCATACCTGCTCCTAAAGGCTCAAATAGTTATATCTGATGGTCTAACATGCAACAAATGATAATCGGATCTCAAGTCAATCTTTGAGAATGCACGGTCTCTTTGAAGCTGCTCAAAGTGAACATCACTCCTTAGCATGGGATATCAGTTCTTGACCTTCAACTACTTCAGCTTCTGATAATCCACTAATATTATGAGGGTACCATCTGCCTTCTTCGCAAACAAGACATCCAAACACCAAGGAGAAGTACTAGGTTGGATGAAATCCTTTGCATGTAACTCCACTAGTAGCTTCTTGAGCTCATATAACTCTTTTTTAGCCATCCTATAAGGAGTAATGGACACCATTACTACTCCAGGAGAATTCTCAATAGAAAATACCACCTCTCACTCTAGAGGAAAACCTGAAAATTCCTATAAAAACATCCCTAAAAAGATCCACCACAACAGGAAAGTCCATCTATGAAGTCCACTAGTCATCCAGATATAAACTAGAAATCGGGGTTGTAACTCCTACCAACCCATGATACTCAGGTCCCACTCTACTCACCTTGACAACCCATTCACCCTTATGTAGAAACGGTCTTCCCTTTGGTGACGTGAAACTCACCCTACTGTGATAGAAATCTACAGCATCCAGGATTGGAACTAACTAGTCCATTCTGATAATGAATCCATAAACTGTCATCTCTATGACATGGAGGTCCCATAAAAAGTGTCACCCACCAACCTCAAGAGTTCACTCCTTACACAGACATACACTAGTTGTTCTAGTCCCCAACAGATTTTCCAGCACCAAGATATTTTCATAGGTAATGATACAGAGCCCAATGATCTCCACAATAGGTGATGATCTAAATGTATGGGAATCCCCTTTGTCGAAAAGAGTAGAAGAAAAAACTAAAGCAATCAAAATATTACCTCTAACCATAGAGGGTTCAGGATCGAGCTCCTTCTAGGTCTGCTCCAGCGCAAAATCCCAACCTGTGTCACGGCCCGGTGAAGACATTTTTGATCCCTAAGTAAATCTACCCTACAGATGTCAAAAACTCTATGTGTGACCAATGTGTCCACGACCTCCACCTCAGCCTGAATGTTAAGACAAACTCTAGTTCCCTGATTGATAAGAAACTTGCGGTACTGCTCCTAAATAATGAGTCATAAAAGAACCTATATCCCCATCTTCTGGTGATAAAAACTGAGAGAAATGTTGAAGATGATCCATCCTCCCAAAATATCGGCACTCAACTGGGTCTGTCTAGCATTGTGGCCTCGTTTTCCTTCCCTTCCCACACTGGTATCATACCACCTAGCTACCTGAAGGTGTATCCTTCCAACTTGGATCTCTATGGGTAGATTCCCTATGGTGCTTCGTACTATCATCTGGAGAAGCTCCAACTCTAGATGTTGAAACGCCCTGGCCCACATCTTGAGAATCCCTTAGGTTGCGCTCTGTGATCTGCACCTAGTTGACAATAGATGATATGGTGTTCAACCTGAAGATTTGTACATAATATCGGATGTCATGCATGGGACCATATTCAAACTCCCTCTCTAGGAAAAGATCATCACCCCCTATAATGAGTTTGATTCTCTTCATCTATATGTAGAGAGAAAAATACTCAACAACTGAGAGAGTACCCCACTCCAAACACATGAACTCTCAGGATCGATCAGCCATAAACTATCCGATCTGAAGTAGTCATATAAGGTATAGTGGAACTCATCCCAATCTATAACCTAATGGCATCCCTCTATTAATATCACATACCAGCATCTCTAGGATGAATCCCAAAGCATACAAGTAGTTAGATTCACCCTCTATTCTATAGGACTCTCAAGATGTTTGATGATATGTATCATAGATTACAACCATGAAAAATTAACATGAGGTCCTATATCCTCGGAGAAAGTGGGAGGATGCTACATCTGAAAACCCATGTCAATTCTTCCATAGACGGGGAAGAAGGTTGTGATCCCTAGAAAGTATGCAGAAACATCATGAATCCCTCTCAGAACTCTGCATCGGCACTAGTATCTAGAATGATAGATGTTTTCAAGACCGAAATGATGGGAGAATCTGCTGGTATTCCTTGACCTACCATATCTAGTGTCTGGTCATTTCCCTATATCTGGTTTACAACTAGAGGATGTCTCGATGGAATGTCTTTATAAGTTCAAGCACACTCCTCATTTCAAGATTTAAAGGGATGGAAACATAGTCTACATGAATGAAACAGGGGAAGGAATGAATTTGAGTTCTTTACAACATGAATACATGGTGTGTATTACCCCTACTCGATGTGTCCCATTAAGGAATTATATGGTCATTCACTTCTACCAAAACTGGGCATCTGACACACCTACTCATGGTGTGTTCCTCCCAAGTGCATGATGTGTACTTGAATAAATTCACAATACCCAAGTTCTTTTACATTGATAATCCACACGAATCACCTAGATCGAAACTACATAGTGTGTTTATGCCAGACACAAGATGTACTAGAAGGATTTCACCAACTCTAGTCATTAGTGACACGGTCAGTTACACGGTTGACACTACATTGCATGTTCAAGCTGGACACAGCGTGTACTACCTGAGTTTCATCCATCCATGTAATTAGACACACAGTTGGGCCCATGGTGCAAACAACATGATGTTTACTCCTAGCACCTGATGTGTACCATCAACCATTTCCCAACCTCATGTATCTGCCCACACAACTAGTCAAATGGCCAAGGATTGTACATATAGTACATGGTATCTACTAAAGAAAACATGTTCCTTCCAGAACAGAAGGATACATGGCATGTATTCGTCATTACACACCTTGTATTCTGGGGTTTTCCAGACAGTAAGCCTCAAAAACTCTTTGTAACTGCATGAAAACACATAAACAAACATTAAAGTTCCAAATTATATTCTATGGGGAATCATACATGCCGAGAATCAAATCTTGGCATTATATTCCTGTCACTTCATAGTATAACAGTGCATTTAAACACATGATCTCCCAAATATTGACCCATGATGGCCCATAACACCATCGGATCAAAGATTGGTGTTCATTTAAAAGAAACCATAAACATTAGAAATACCCAAATAATGAAGTTATTATATCAAGGAATCTATCACAACAACAAGCAAATAGAGCACAATGTTTATCACAACAACATGCAATCACTAAGGATACCTAAATTGCATGATAAAAATGCATGAAATGTAATCTCTAGAATGTTTCTATATGATGCATGAGATGGAACACCCTCATCTCATCGTGTTTCTACATAAATATCACCTCAATAATATCTACATTAATATCACAAAACTGGTGAATCACCAAATGGTGAAATCAAATCAACTGTAATAATTAAAAACAAGAAAAATTACAATATTCAAGGCACATTAGCTTTTCCCTGTATACGGGTTAACTACTCCTAAGTGTAGTTTATAACCTTATACCTATTTCTTCATATCCCTCTCTACAGGAGCCAAATAGTAATTCAAGAAGAAAAGTATTCCTCTGATACAACTTTGTAACATCCCGATTCCGGGTGCCGCATAGAGGATCCTCGTACCTGGTTGGTCGCATGGCCTCAAATGCATTTCCCCGAATGACAGAGGCTTCTAACTAGTAGTTAGGGTTTTGGGTGTGAATGTGAGTAAACTATTCCCCCATTATTAGAAACTACTACAAAAATGGGCATGGGAAGCGCTACACCATTATTAGTGAAAAAATTGCTGATAAAGGGGGATTTTATCAGTGCTAAAAAAATCCCCGTTAAAGGTGACCCCTTTATCAGTGACTTTTTTGTAGTGCTGATAAAGGGGGGATTTATCATCCCTTTTTCCAACCGGAGATAAATTTTATGTATAAAAAAATCATGAAAAATAAATAATTGTTATATATGTACATTTCTATTTATATTAATATAATATATATTTTTTAAATATGTTTTAGATGCGTATAAATAGACTATAAAATTTAATATATAAGAAATTTAATGAAAATGGATTTAAAATATTTTAAAAAATATTATTAATTAATAATTTTCTAATTATTATCGATTAAAAATCATTTAATAACAATTTGAAGTCACAAAAAATCAAAACAGATAAAAAAAGATCTAAAATAAGTTGAAAATGTAACTCAAACTTTAACCGGTCATAACTTTTGATCTGGGTGTCCGTTTGAGCTCTACAACATATCAAATCAAAGCCTGCGACATGCTCTATGCGCTAATGACCTAAGTAAAGCATATTTCAAATTTTTAGAGGCCAAAAAAGTCCCAAATTTCCTCAAAAATATAGTTTTTAGTTGGGATACCCTGATTTGTTGACATTCAAACAAGTATAACTTATGATCCAGATGTCCATTTGGCCTGTACCACATATCATATCAAAGATTGTTTCATTTTCTTTGGTTTGAGTATTTGTAGAGTTGAAACTGGCTTCTAGATTATATGTTATGGTCATTTAAACATTCTATGTATTTTCAAATACAGATATCTTTGTATTTATTCGTAAATATATATGTATCTGTGTGTGTGTGTTGTATATATGTATGTATGAATTTATTTATTTAATTATAAACACACATAAAAACATATTTCATAAATGTATTTAAAAATAATCTTATAAGTATATATTAACAATCAAATAAATATACAGATAAAAAATTATAACTAAATATATATATATATATATATTAATATACGAATGAATATATATATATATACTAATATATTAATAAATATATTTATATTAGTATAAATCTATATCAATATACGAATAAATATAACTATATATATATAAATAGATATATCATTAAATAGAGATAAAAATGAAATAGCTTAGTGGTAATGGTGTTGTCGCGAAAGGGGGAGGTTGCGGGTTCGAGTTCGGGTGGAAGCGTGAAGGGGTGCGCGCGTCTAAGGATGCGTGGGAAGGGAAACATGCTGGAGACCTCTTAGCGCTGATAAGGGGGGGTCAAGAAATGTTAAAAGATCATGCTACATTATTTATTTATTTTTTGACCTTTATCAGTGCTTTTTTTAGCGCTGATAAAAGGGGCCTTTATCAGCGCTTTTCGGAGCGCTGATAAAAAGGACCCCCTATATCTGCGCTGAGGTTTACAACAATTTTTTAGCACTGTTAAAGCCCATTTTGAGGACTGATATAAGTCGTTTTTTGTAGTAGTGGTATCACAACCCTAAACTCTTCCTCTTCATTCTCCACCCGTAATAATTTTTATGGATCCCTTTTTAACTCATCCTAAAAACATTTATCCTACACATATTCTCTCTATCATCCCAATACACCATATCTCAAAGCTATTATTTTAGGAATATTTGATTGAAGATAGTATTTATAAGGAATTTTTGGAAGGCCACTAATTATCCATGGTACTGTTAATTTATATTTCTAATACTGGTTATAGCTCCTTATCAACTAAGTACTAAAAACCTGATTCTTATAAATACTAACTCTATCATTGATAGGAATAATCTATCAATGTTATTCTCCAATGCATATTGGGAAGACTGCTAGAATTCCAAAGATTCGCCTGAATACTTTCATGTTACTAAGGTACCATCGATACATGTTTCTTAAACACTATAGTATGCATCTTATATTTTGTTCTCCGATCATTTGCAGAAATATTATTACTTTATGTCTTAATGTAAGACAATTTATATACTAGAATTCACTTTTTCATTTCCCCTTTATCATTATTTTATTTTTTTCTTTTAATATACCATTCATTATGATGAAGATGATTGGTCATGTCTAAATCACATTTTTGGCAATCCCCCTTGATGTTCTATTCAATCCTTTTTATCAACAAACCCTTTATTTATTGATACTGTAAATTAAATTATAAAAACTAATTATATTTTTTTACAATTAAGACCATTAATCTTACTTCTTAAGTTCTATTCAAATATCTAATACCAGTTCTTTCTTCTCTTTGAACAATTAATAAAAAACTTATTCCAATAAATTCACATTCACTCATCTATATACATCATATATCAATGATATTGTCCGAGTCATTAAGGAAAAACAATTGTAATTCCAATACATCATCTGAATACTGTTCAATTTATAAGGTATCATTGGTAAATATTTCTTATACCCGACAACATCCATCTAATACTTTGTTCTCTAATCATTTGAAAAAAATTTCTTGCTTCATAACCTAATGTAACTATACTAGTATTCTAATATTAACTATATCATATCACCTTTATTAGTATTTCATTTATTTATATTTTTATGTACCACTCATTATGTGGAATAAGATTAGTCCTTCCAAAATCCCCTTTTCTCCATTTCACATGTATATGTTCTCCTATATTTTTAGCATATAGGCACCCTTTAATTTGAGAAATTGTAAATAAAATTGAGAAAATGAATTATATCATTTTACAATTAGGATAATAAAGTGGTGAACATGGATTGTTCTTCTTAGTTAACTTATTTCAATGAAAAAAAAATTTGAGAAAAATTTATTCTACATAACTTTACAATACATGTGATAATTTATCTTAATTTTTTATCTTTCTATTTGAACTTAATGTTCAATATTTTTAAGATTCATTATATTCTTATTTTTTAATTATTTCCTCTATAGGTATTTTTTAAATATTTATTCATTTTTTTTCATGTATTTTTTTCCCAATATACCTTTCCATGTAATTGTATTTAATTTTCCTCCAACGTATCACTTTTTCACTATAATTCCCTACATATAAAACATGTTCATATTATCATTCCTATCATTATTATTTAAAAAATATATATTGTAATTTTTTATCTTATATATTCCCGTTGTTTTACATCCATTTTATTTTCTTTTTCCATATATGTGATTACATTTGCCTTTTTATTTTGACTACAACTGACAAAATGATTCAATATATCAAAATAAGAGGGATTTCCCCCTTTAAAATTCATAGGCTATTTAGACAACCTGGTCTATAACATTCTTAAAGTTTATTTTTATATATTTTCCTCATATATATTAATGAAAATATATTTTCACACTTCAATATATTTTATGAAATTCATGACTATCCTTCCTCTATTTTTTCATGACATCTTTTTTGATAGGTAAATACCTGGGTTTTTATCTTTTATTTGGAATGTAGTGCCAATAAACATAAGTAGTTGATGGGTTATGATTGTTACTAGGTATGAACACATTAATATCAAATTGTATACATATTTTTAATCTGAAAGGATTTTATTGTATATTAATATAAATGATTTTTCTTATTTTATATGTTATGTGATTTTCCTTTTTTTATAGATTATAAAACTATCAACATATTCCTTCTTCAAATAGACTCAATAAAGGTAACACATATGGTCAACATTTACTATTAAATTAATTTCTAGTATTTTATCATAACTTTTCTACTCTCATAAATGTTTGATTTGTTTCAATGATTCCATATAAATGTGCCTTAATATTACTCCCAATATAATTCATAATTATTATTAAAAATTAGTTATTCAACACATAACATTATTCAGAGAAGGTACCCTTATTATAGACATATTCCATAGTGAGCATTAAATTCCTATTTTAATTTTTCTTTAGTTAATCAAACACATTTTACAGGCACTTATTTTTTTCAATATTACGTTTACCTATATTATTTAAATTTGTTTGACCAATTCATGAAACACAATTATAGAAATTTTAAAAAGTACCACAAATAAAAAATCATTTTCTATAGTGGCTAGGTATTAAAGGATTCTAAAAATGAAAAATAAAATAAGTATTGTCACAGGTTCGGCCTTACATACATTATCTCTTAAAATATATAATAAAAAATACCATTAGTATAAAATAAGAGTGTTTCAAATATATAAAATACTGTTGTAGGTTTGACTCCTTCATTTTAGTTTCTTCTATTCACAATAGTTTTAAATTTTTGGTTATCCAAATAGATAATTTTTTTTAACAATACCCAACATCAAATATTGATCACCACATGTGAACTGCATTAGACGTTCCTTTGACAGAAGTTGTGATAAATGGTTTTATAATTTAATATTCAGTTACTACTAAAATTTATCAACTTTTTATCAATTCACTAAAATATATGCACTAAATATTTTTCAATCTATAAATTAAATATTTGGAAATGTTCAAAATTATTCACCAAATAAAAAATAAAAAAGATGAAAATTTCCAAATGATGATACAATACTTCCAAATATATCTAGTACCATCCTAACATTACCCTCAAAGGAAGAATGACTATAATGATAAAGAAGTAAGAAAACACCAAAAAAATGCATGTATCTTTATAACTATTATCTTAATTACCAATGATTTTAGTACTATATTACGTAACAATTCTGTATTTATTAAATCTACCCTCAACATTATAGGTTTATGTTCTCCTTGTAGTTCATTATATTCTAACCAATTATATAAAATTACTACCACATCCCCTAAGTCCATAGATGTTATTGTTGTACAAAGTGAAATTCTACTCCCTCTGTTTGAATTACAAGATAATGTTAAATTGAAAATTTTTCAATATATTAATCAGTCAAACCCAAATATATCACTAGTGGTAGAAATAATGAACAAAAATTACAAAATAATATGTTTGTCATTGATTTTCGAGCATTATCCATATATATAAAAATTTCTTCATCGGTAGGAATTTACTCTAACATTAACATGGATACAAAAAAAGATTTATGATTCCATAATAAATTATTTTCATATTAATGTTTCTTATGTGTATTTCTGAAACACTTTACAAACAAATTTAAACAACGATCTCAACATTGATTGTGATGATGGTAGGAGATTATGTGAAGTTTATATACTCAATGTTTATATTTATATATTTCTATAATTTCCCATTTATTAATGATTAAAATATAATATTTCTATGTAAAAATGTTGTAAATATATTAATTATTACTCTAACCACTCTTCAAATGAATATAAATGGAAATACATACAAGCAGTTGTACTTCATTGGAACATATTTGTATTCATATAGTTGATATTCCCACAAATTTTGGTCAAATAAATCTATTACTAATAGTTATAAACTATATAGCATCAAGTACAATTGATATGACCCTTTCTAAAGGGTCATGAACAAACATCACTTCAATTTGTGGTTGTAGAGAACAAATAGAATGGAGTACTGAAGCCTCAGGAAGAAAAAAAGGAGAAAGGAGAAGCAGTAGTGTTGGTCAAGCCACAAGTCTTAATCGTAACACATACTCTATTGAGGTCAGTGGAATGAATTTATCATTTTTTTCGTATATTATAGTAGTTATACCCCCTCGTTACTACTACATGATTGAGTTTTCTAGTCATGTCCCGAGCATCATTTCCCAAATGTGTGAATTAAAAAATGTCTTCTTGGTACTATTATAATATTTTGATGCAAGAGAATCTCAATAATGGGGAATCATGACTCAAAATCATTCTATGTTTGTCCCCCTTTTTCCAAATTTTCTTGATGCACCAGCTTCAAGCCTGATCCTTTATTAGGATAAAGACTGTTGGGAGAGTCCAGGGCGATCTAGAAACCACTCATACCTATCTTATACTGATTTTTGATTTCATATTTTCTAATTCTGTGGTTCATAACATACATATAGTGGAATCAATGAGATTCATATATGCCTAGAATCTTGCAGGACACACCCTTGTTAAAATAACGAGTGGGTTGTTCATTCGATGTCGAAGGCATACTCGTCGGCTTCACTTCACCAAGAAGACTCCACATACATTCATTGTCCATCTTATACATACCCTTATCAACCCTACATTCTTTCTATTTATGGTTAGTAGTCATTTAACACTAGAATGGAGTGGGAAAAAGTTTGAAAAAAGCCAAATGTGACAGGATGGATGCAGTTGTAGCACTTGGCGTGAGTGCGCTAGAAAACCAACCCAAGGGTACACTTTCGGTTATGTGAAGGTCACTCAAAAATCATTTATTATGATAGAATATAACAATGAGGATGAGAGTAAGGTAATGGTGGTGAAACTGGGAAGGAAAGGTCAGATCAACTCAGGAGCCAATGGGGGATATGGAATAGCAGGAACATAAGGTTTAAGTACAGACTTATAAAACGGTTTTTCACTATTTTATTAGAGTACTAACTTGTGCTCACATTGAGTAGAATCTATATAATATAGTTAGTAGGACAACTTTATCTCTTGATCCAGACTCAGAGGTACCTTTCCCCCTTGTTATAGTCACTATCGGTCTTTTCTTGACTCAATGTTTTTTTATATGTGAGGAAAGGGAATGGTAGGCATCCAAGCAGTATGAGCCTTCATTCATCTTCTTCAGAAAGAGATATCAAGTATTCTAGCACAAAAAGTCTCTCTGGAAACACCACATGTAACACTCGAGACTTTTATGAGAAATATTTTGTTTTTATGTTATATAAATCATCAAAGGAATCTATCACTACACACAACACTATCTTGGCTTGCTTTACATGCAACCGTGGCCTTCCTCGATAGCTTGCGTCGTACGCAATACCGAGTTTTACTAAACAACGATATACTATTAAAATATTATTAAAACTAGCCATTATGAATAGTAATACCCACTTTTTGAAATTTTATAAATTTTGTATTTCAAAATGGACTTCATTTTTGGATTCAGAATATCGAAATTTGATTAGGGTGAAATTTTGGTACTTTTCGAATAACTTTCATATTCTAATGAATAGTGAAAGTTACTAAATTTTAATTAAAAAAAACTTTTTTTAATAGAAATAATTAATAGTGATAAATTATTAATTTGAGTGGTTTTAATGTATATTTAGAATAAATTTTTACCATTTAATACAATGTTGTTCATTGGATGTAATTCACATTTAAATCAAACATAAACAAATGTCAATCTTTTGATAGTAATTATCTCTAAAAAACACGCTATTTGTTTTGACGACGAGAATTATTTTTTAAATTAATTAATGCAACTGTTGTGTTTTGAATTTGGTAAAATAGACATAGTTTTTGAATTCATAATATCAAATATAGCTTAGGCATTATTTGTGGTATTTTTCTAGAAACTTTCATTTTTTGATGAATAGTGAAACCACTAAGTGGTAGTTGAAAAAACTGAATTTTTCATAAAACTTAATTTTACCGCTTCTCTGAGTGGAATTTCGAAAATCCGAGAGACACGGTTAATATCGAGGACTAAAATGTTGTTCAATGAGATGAAAATAATTTTTGGTGAATAGTAACTTTTTACTTTTTTCACCACGGTTAAAAGTAAATAGGGTAATTAAGGGTAAAAATGTAATTATTATTACCCTAAAAGATGTCCTAATTCTATTGGATAAGTTTAATTCGACCAAAAAAACCTTAGTAATAAATTATGACCATTTAGGCCCACATGGATTAGATTAGGACATTTATTATTAATTTATTTAATGAAGGGTTAAAATTGTTAAAATCAATGTTTAATAACTAAAGCATTTTTAATATAGGGTTATACATAAGATAAATTAAACTATAAATATTCATTAGAAAGCTAAAAATATTTCCTACATAATGGTATTTTATTTTAAATTTTTAGACATTAAATAATTTAATTTATTTATGACAAAATGATGATGCAGTAATTATCTTATTAATGAAATATTAACGTAAATGATGTTATAAATACCCAAATAAATGTAATTTGAGACTTATTATGAATTAAAAGAGTTTTATATGTTAATATGACATGTTATTAATGATTTAATTAACTTTTTTAGAACTAATCTTTCTGTTATGAGTTTCACAAAAACCAATTACCAAATAGTTTCAAAATTGACATAAAATTGTTTTTAAAACAAATATTATATTATTAATTGTTATTTTATTCCTAAAAATCTATGGTTCGTCAAAATTACTTAGATAAGGTTGTATATATTAATAATAAACAAATTGGGGTTATTTTGTCTTGTTATAGTATGTTTATTAACCTTATTGTGTAAGAAAACAAGAAGACACGGTAAAAGTTAAATTATCTAACTTAAAGTTAAATCTAAATGATAAGGTTAGAATTGATACCTAAACTTGTCTAAATTCTATTCTATGAGAGGATTTCGACCCATCCCCACCTAATCTTCTAAATAAATCAATTTTAAGCTATTAAAAACCGAATATGACTTTATAATAAAATAATATTTTTAGTTTTTCCAAAGGTACCCCTCTCCTCCCTTATAAAAGGGCACCTCCTCCCTCTCTTCCTCACACCACATTTAGCCTTCCAACTCGGCCAAACCATGACATATTCTCTTCTCCACATCCCTAGAAACATCCTAGAGGTCCTGGTCTTCCTCAAAGACCAATTTTAGTGCCCTAAGAGGAGGTCTCAAAGAGGCGCTTCAAAGAAGAGGTAATGTTTGTTACCGATTCTTTCAACATTATTTCTTCTTCCACTTCTTCTTATTTAGTGGTTTCATTATGAAGTAATAACATCAGTATCACTCATATACTGTTATGTTGTTATAAGTATGAAACAACCCTATTTCACCATCTATCCATCCTATGGAATATGAAATCATCGCGCGTGCGTACGTACGGAATACCATCTACACACCGTGGTGTAATCTATTTTCCACCACCACCTTACTTGGATGGGTATAATGGTGCAAATAAATAACTATATATGATTAATTTAAAGTGGTATTGATTCTGAAATAGTATACAAACACTCCAATACAATTCCATGATCATGGGAACGATATCATCGCTCGTGCGTACGTACGGAATACCGTCTCCATGATGTGATGCGACTCGTTTTACATGATCTTCATTGCATAATAATTATATAAATTAATTGAATGAATTAATATGATATATATAACACTAATAACATTCTGGAAATTAGGTATCTATAACCTAAAAATAAGAATAAGAATTTATTCGACAAAACATGCATAAAAACAAAAAGTAATATACACCCGAATAACAAGTAGCAATGAAATATAACTAATAAGAAGCTAAGAATATGACCATATATGATATCATAACAAAGATTATGATTATGTAATAAGTCAATGACATTATTTAAATCATTATACAGGAGGTTCGGAAACTTACGAAGAAAATCAGACCTAAGGTAAGGGAAAATATCACAATCTCATTTTTATCCGAGATTGTTTATACTTTGGTATTTACTATGGTGTATTTTATCATACACATCCATGTTTCCTCAATATTTAATATTATTTCCATCCACCTACAATTTTTTAACTCCAATTTTACCCTTAGGTGAGTTTTTAGTAAAAAATATGAAAGGAATCTTTTGTCGTTTTTCATACGAGGTACTTTTTGACTTTTCTGACAAAAGTACGAGAAGAATGTTTTTTTATCTTCTAAGGCATGAATGGATTTTTAAAACATTATTTCCAAGAATCTTACTTCACAAGTTTTCAATTTTATTTTTAATTAACTTCTTTTAGTTTAAAATTTTATGACATGTTAAGAATTGAAAATGTTTTTTGAAGTAGAAAGGATATTTTTCTCAAGAATGGAGTTCAAGTGTTTTATCAAAATTATTTTCCATCTAAGATAATATAGGGTTCTGTTTCTATCCCTATTATTACATTTATTTGATTATGTTGTGATGGAAATATTTTTATTAATTATTTTGTCTTATATGAATTGTTTTAGGATGTCATGATGTTTAAGATTCCCATTTTTATTACATGGGTTATGGTATGATGTATGGTTTATGATTTTGTGGCACACATTAGAATGGTATCATTATGAGATGGGTGGGACCTATATCTCCCTCCAATGCATTAGGTAAATATTTTATATCTCAGGAGATAGACATGGCTGGAACGGCAGGTTAAACCGGTTTAGTGAAACATCACTGAAACGATGAGTGAACTCGGTTCAGAAATGGACTTTGTCCACTAAGATAGTCTTGGAAATGAGTCTTGACTAATAAGAAATTATTCTCTATGATTATGTGGCTATGCCACAAAGTTTCATGTTTTATGTTATGATTATTGGGATTACATTTCACTAATGTGATTTATCCCATGTTATGAAATTATGAGCTCTTTTACAGGTTAGGATTTCCAAAATGTTATGTTCTTATGAATATGATGTGATTGATATTTCTTTTTTATACCCTTACTGAGCATTTGAGCTCACCCTTTTGTATGTTTTCTTTTCCCAGGTAAGGAAGAAGGTTATTAAGTAGGATATGCCAAAATGGACTCTAGATATGATGAAATAAATGGGAGACAATGTAGATGCTTTATGAACCAGTTGTTTATGTTTCCCAGTTTCTAAAGACACTATACCTATACAGTCCTTTCATGGTTTTGTTATATGTTGTAATAAGTGTACTTCAATTTTGAAGTATTAACAATGTATGTAATGTAAGGGTTGTTATATTTGGTATCAGAGGAAAGGTATAGTCAACCTTTGGAAACTAGGAAGTGAAAGCCTTAGTAAGAAAACTAAGGATATGTCTAAGCATGGAACACAATCATAGTGTTTTAGAAATGGCCATGAACAACCTATGACAAGACCTTAAGTGTAAAATTTTATTCTTGATTATGTGTTTTTCTTATTATAATTAGTGTTTCTCACACTATTCTTCTTGGTTTTAGTCAATGGCTGGAACCTGAAGAAACTGTGTTAATATGGAATGAAATGGGCAATTCAATGATTGTCCCCATGAGCAACCAAACGTTATGGGAGCTGGAATGCAAAATCTTGTAGCCATGTTCACATAAATTTCTCAAGCTATGAATCATGCAGAACTTCCAAACGAGCAAAGGAGCAACATTCTGTCGAATCCTTCATGAGGCAGCGTCCACCTTCATTCAGCGGGTCTTCTGATCCATTAGTGGCTGAACAATGGATCAGTACCACTGAAAAGATATATTCAGTTCTTCAATGTTCTGAACATGATAAAGTCATCTTAGAAGTTTATCATTTGGAAGGTGATGCTGATCAATGGTGGAATATTATTAAGAATATGAGGCAAAGGGATGAAATTGAGTCCATTGAATGGGACGAGTTCAAGAACTTATTTTTCAAATAGTATTTCCCACGTATTCTTCGAACAAAGATGGAGAAAGAGCTTCTTGAACTGAAGAAAAAGGATAATGAATCTGTTGGTACCTATGATGCAAATTTTACAAGACATGCAAGGTACGCTTCTGGTATTATTATCCAACCTGAGAGTAAGATCGATCAATTCTTTAGTCGCTTAAAACCAAGTCTTAAAAGGGCATTATCCATAAGGGACATCAATAGCTACGAGGAAATACTCCGATGTGCTCTCAAGGTTGAGATGGATATAGGTGTAACTCGTCAGTCATATGGGTTTGATATGAAGAGGAAAATGGAATTCAAAGGAAAATCTAAAGAGAACACTGAAAAGAAGATGAGCATTCCCTTATGCTCAAAGTGTGGAAAGAAACATGGATGGAGTTGTCTTAAAGGGACAAGTAAATGATTCAAATGTGGAAAGGAAGGTCATCGGGCATTTGAATGCCGCAATGATGGGAAGAAGATGTCTAATGATGAAAACAGAGGAAGGGATGCGCAGAATGAACCTACTACCCTTAAATGTTTCATGTTCAAGGAGATGGGGCATTATGCCAATCAATGCCCAAATCCAAGGGTTGATGATGATGGTCGACTTAAACAAACTCTTAAGGCTAAAGACAAAGGAAAGTCACATGCAATTTCTATCGGCGATGTAGAGTACGACAACGAAGTGGTGAAAGGTACACTTACCAACCACTCTAAAGTAGCAAATGTTTTATTTTATTATGGATCGACCCACTCTTTTATTTCTAAAGAATTTTCTAAGGGTATCACCATATTACCACAACAATTAGATGTTGAGTTAGCTGTGACAACCCCTAATGGCACAACAGTCGCATCAAAAGTTTATTATTCTTCTCTGATTGAATTTTGTGGTAAAGTGCTTCCTGCAAATCTTGTGATCCTTCCTATAGTGGAATTTGATGTGATTCTTGGCATGGATTGGCTTTCTCTATATGGAGCTCATATCAATTTCCAAATAAGGGAAGTCACATTTAATATTCCAGATAAATCTATGATCGTCTATCGATGCAAGGATGAACATAACCTTCCAGTGGAAATTTCTTCCATCTTATGGGTTTTTATTCCACTAAATGATGGTTATTTATCTCTAATGGTTGGTGAGAAACTCACGATTAAGAATATTCCCATTGTACGGGAGTTTGACGATGTCTTTCTGGAGGAATTTCTGGGTCTTCCACCAAATCGTGAAGTTGAGTTTTCAATAGAACTCGTACTGGGTGCTTTACCTATTTCAAAGACACCTTATAGAATGGCCCCAATTGAGTTGCAGGAATTGAAGAAGCAACTCCAAGATAATCTTGATAAAGGATTCATACGACCTAGTGTGTCGCTTTGGGGAGAACATGTTTTGTTTGTTAAGAAGAAATATGGATCAATGAGACTCTGCATTGATTATCAAGAACGTAACAAGATCACTATCAAGAACAAACATCCTCTCCCACGCATTGATGACTTATTTGACCAACTACGCGGAGCTCAATACTTTTCCAAGATTGATCTTCATTTAGGGTATCACCAATTAAGGGTCAAAAGAGAGGATATACCAAAGATGGATTTCCGTACAAGGTATGGACACTATGAATTTATAGTGATGCCATTTGGTCTTACTAATGCCCCTGCTATCATCATGGATCTGATTAATAGAGTCTTTAGAGACTATCTTGATCAGTTTGTGGTAGTCTTTATAGACAATATTCTTGTCTATTCAAAGAGCAAGGAACAACATGAAGATCATTTGATAATTGTATTAAAGACCCTAAGAAAGGTGAAGCTTTATGCCAAATTTACCAAGTGTGAATTTTGGCTTCAAAAAGCTGCATTTTTGGGTCACATAATCTCAAAATAGGGGATATCTGTGGATCCAGAAAAAACAGAGGTTATTGAAAGTTGGTCGAGACCAACAACAGTAACTGAGATCCGAAGTTTTCTTGGTTTGGATGGATATTATCAATGTTTTGTGAAATATTTTTCACAATTATCTAATCCACTCACCAGGTTGACTCAAAAAGGAGTTAAGTTCGTATGGATGGAGGAATGTGAATAGAATTTCAAGGGGTTGAAAAGAAGGTTATCCAGTGCACCTGTACTCACACTTCCTTGTAGTGGAGAAAGATTTGTGATCTATAGTGATGCATCCAAGAAGGGGCTGGGGTGTGTTCTTATGCAAAAATGATATGGTGATAGCTTATGCCTCACGACAGTTGAAAATCCATGAGCAAAATTACCAAACTCATGATTTGGAGTTAGCTATGGTAATCTTTGCATTAAAGATTTGGAGGCATTATCTTTATGGGCAAAGGTGTGATATTTAAACTGATCATAAAAGTTTAAAGTATATTTCCACAAAAAAGGAGCTAAATATGTGCCAAAGAAGATGGTTGGATATGATTAAGGATTACGACTGCTCAATTCATTACCACCATAGGAAAGCAAACAAGGTGGAAGATGCATTAAGTCGACAAGACCATTCTAGCTTATCCATGATGAGGATCACAAAAGATCCAATATTTATGGATTTAGAAAGGATGGAACTAGGAATTATAATGGAAGGGGAAAATCGTATCTTTCTCAATTGAATGTTCAACCATCTATACATGTGAAGATTGAAGAGGCGCAGAAAGAAGATGTAGAGTTACAAAAGAAGCTGAGAAATATTCCTGAATTTAACCTTGATTGTGATGGGATAATAAAGTTTCGGAATCGGGTTTGTGTTCCTCCCATCCCAGAATTAAAGAAGAGGCTGCTGGATGAGGCTCATAGTTCTTCATTCTCTATTCATCCTGGAAGAACGAAGATGTATAGGGACCTGAAAGAGTACTTTTGATGGGATGGCATGAAAAGAGATGTTGCTGAATATGTCTCTCGATGGTTGGTTTGTCAGTAAGTTAAAGCTAAGAGACAGAAGTCTAAGGGGATGTTACAACCATTACCCATACCAGAATGAAAATGGGAAAACATCACTATGGAATTTTTCACTGGACTTCCTAAAACATCCAAAGACAATAATGCTATCTGGGTCATAGTTGATCGTCTTACAAATTTGGCACACTTCATTGCTATTAGAGAGGATTTCTCTCTGGATCAGCTTTCCAGGATATATGTAAAGGAAGTGGTAAGAATGCATGGAGTACCACTTTCTATTATATCTGATCGGGATTTGAGGTGTACCTCGAAGTTCTGGTGAGGTCTTCAGCATACTTTGGATACAGAGTTGAGTTTCAGCACTGCTTATCATCCTCAGACAGACGGTCAGTCTGAGAGGACAATTCAAACTCTAGAAGATATGTTAAGATCTTGCTCTATGGATTTCAAAGGTGGTTGGGATCAACACCTACCTTTGGTGGAATTTTCTTATCATAATAGCTTTCACTCCAATATTCAGATGGCTCCTTATGAAGCTCTCTATGGAAGCAAATGCAAGACTCCAACTTGTTGGGATGAAGTTGGGGAAAGAATGTTATTAGGACATGTTCTTGTTGATGAGATGGAAGAAAAGGTCTGATCTATTCAACAACACATAAGAGCAGCTCAGAGTTGACAAAAAAAGTTATTCCCACAACTGAAGAAAAGACTTAGAGTTTAAAGTGGGTGATAAAGTGTTCTTACGAATATCTCCTTGGAAGAGAGTAATGATATTTGGAAAGAAAGGAAAGTTGAGCCCTAGATATATCGGTCCTTTTGAAATTTTGGATCGTGTTGGGAAGGTAGCTTACCGATTGGTGCTTCCACCAAATCTCTCCCAAGTTCATGATGTGTTCCTTGTATCTCTCCTGAGAAAGTACATACCTGATCCTTCACATGTACTCAGCTCAGAAGTTGTACCGCTGGAACAAGATCTTTCTTATGTAGAACAACCGATAGAGATTCTTGATCGTAGTGAAAAAGTATTACCGAACGAGACCACTCGCTTGGTGAAAGTTTTATGGAGGAACCACCAATTAGAAGAATCTACATGGGAGCTTGAGGATATGATGAGAGAGAGGTATCCTCATATGTTTGTTACAAGTGACAAATTTCGAGGGCGAAATTCATTTTAAGGGGGCTAGAATGTAACACCCGAGACTTTTATGAGAAATATTTTGTTTTTATGTTATATAAATCATCAAAGGATTCTTTCACTACACACAAAACTATCTTGGCTTGCTTTACACGCAACTGGGGCCTTCCTTGATATCTTGCGTCGTACGCAATACAGAGTTTCACTAAACAACGATATACTATTAAAATATTATTAAAACTAGCCGTTATGAGTAGTAATACCCACTTTTTGAAATTTTATAAATTTTATCTTTCAAAATGGACTTCATTTTTGGATTTGGAATATCGTAATTATCTTAGGGTGAAATTTTGGTACTTTTCGGATAACTTTCATATTCTAATGAATAGAGAAAATTACTAAATTTTAATTAAAAACAATTTTTTTTAATCGAAATAATTAATAGAGATAAATTATTAATTTGAGTATTTTTAAAGTATATTTAGAATATATTTTTACCATTTAATACAATGTTGGTCATTAGATGTAATTTCACATTTTAACCAAACATAAACAAGTGTCAATCTTTTGATAGTAATTATCTCTTAAAAACACGCTATTTGTTTTGATGACGAGAATTAATTTTTTAATTAATTAATGTAAATGATGTGTTTTGAATTTGGTAAAATAGACATCATTTTTGAATTCATAATATCAAATATAGCCTAGGCCTAATTGTTGGTATTTTTCTGGAAACACTCATTTTTTTTTATGAATAGTGAAACCACTAAGTGGTAGTTAAAAAAACTGAATCTTTCATAAAACTTAATTTTACCGCTTCTGTGAGTAGAATTTAGAAAATCCAAGAGACACGGTTAATATCAAGGACTAAAATGTGGTTCAATGAGATGAAAATAATTTTTGGTGAATAGTAAATTTTTACTTTTTTTACTACGGTTAAAACTAAATAGGGTAATTAAGGGTAAAAATGTTTTTATTATTACCCTAACACGTGTCTTAATTCTATTTGATAAGTATAATTCGACCAAAAAAACCTTAGGAATAAAATATTACCATTTAGTCCCACATGGATTAGATTAGGACATCTATTATTAATTTATTTAAAAAAGGGTTAAAATAGTTAAAATCAATGTTTAATAACTAAATCATTTTTAATATAGGGTTATGCATACGATAAATTTGACTATAAATATTAATTAGAAAGATAAAAATATTTCTTACCTAATGGTATTTTATTTAAAAAATTTAGACATTATATAATTTAATTTATTTATGACACAATGATGATATTGTAATTATCTTATTAATGAAATATTAACATAATTGATGTTATAAATACACAAATAAATGTAATTTGAGACTTTTTATGAATTAAACTAATTTTATATGTTAACATGACATGTTATTATTGATTTAATTAACTTTTTTAGAACTAATCTTTCTGTTATGATTTTCACAAAAATCAATTACCAAATAGTGTCAAAATTGACATAAAATTGTTTTTACAAACAATATTATATAATTAATTGTTATTTTATTCCTAAAAATCTAAGGATCGGTCAAATGACTTAGATAAGGTTATATATATTAATAATAAACAAATTGGGGTAAATTAGTCTTGTTATATTAAGTTTATTAACCTTATAGTTTAAGAAAACAAGAAGACACGGTAAAAGTTAAATTGTCTAACTTAAAGTTAAATCTAAATGATAAGGTTGAAATAGATACCTAAACTTGTCTAAATTCTATTTTATGAGATTATTTCGACCCATCCCCACCTTATCTTCTAAATAAATCATTTTTGAGCTACTAAAAACCGAATATGACTTTATAATAAAATAATATTTTTAGTTTTTCCAAAGGTGCCCCTCTCCTCCCTTATAGAAGGGCATCTCCTCCCTCTCTTCCTCACACCACATTGAGCCTTAAAACTCGGCCAAACCCTGCCAAATTCACTTCTCTGATTCCCTAGAAACATCCTAGAGGTCCTGGTCTTCTTCAAAGACCAAGTTTAGTGCCCTAAGAGAAGGTCCCAAAGAGCCACGTCAAAGAAGAGGTAATGTCTGTTACCGATTCTTTCAACTTTATTTCTTCTTCCACTTCTTCTTCATTAGTGGTTTCATTATTAAGTAATAATATCAGTATAACTCATATACTAGTATCTTATTATAAGTATGGAACAACCATATTTCACCATCTATCCATCCTATGGAAAATGAAATCACTGCATGTGCGTACGTACGGAATACCATCTCCACGCTGTGGTGTAATCTACTTTCCACCACCACCTTACTTGGATGGGTATAATGGTGCAAATAAAAAAACTATATATGATTATTGTAAAGTTGTATTGATTCTTAAATAGTATAGATACACTCCAATACAATTCCACGGTGATGGAAATGATATCATCGCTCGTGCGTACGTACGGAATACCGTCTCCACGATGTGATGTGACTCGTTATACATGATCTTAATTGCATAATAATTATATAAATGAATTGAATGAATGAATATGATATATATTACACTAATAAAAATTCTGGAAATGAGGTATCTATAACCTAAAAATAAGAATAAGAATTTATTCGAGAAAACACGCATAAGAACAAAAAGTAATAAACACTCGAATAACAAGTAGCAATGAAATATTACTAATAAGAAGCTAATAATATGACCATATATGATATCATAACAATGAGTATGATTCTGGAATAAGTCAATGACATTATTTAAATCATTATACAGGAGGTTCGGACACTTACGAAGCAAATCAGACCTAAGGTAAGGGAAAATATCACAGTCTCATTTTTATCCGAGATTGTTTATACTTTGGTATTTACTGGGGTGTATTTTATCATCCACATACATATTTCCTCAATATGTAATTTATTTCCATCCACCTACAATTTTTTAAATCCAATTTTACCCTTAGGTGAGTTTTTAGTAAAAGATATGAAAGGAATCTTTTGTCGTTTTTCGTACGAGGTACTTTTTGACTTTTCCGACAAAAGTATGAGAAGAATGTTTTTTTAACTTATACAGCATGATTGGATTTTTAAAACATTATTTCCAAGAATCTTACTTTACAAGTTTTCAAGTTTATTTATAATTAACTTCTTTTAGTTTAAAATTTTATAACATGTTAAGAAAGGAAAATGTTTTTTGAAGTAGAAAGGATATTTTCCTCAAGAATGGAGTGCAAGTGTTTTATCAAAATTATTTTCCATCTAAGATAATATAGGGTTATGTTTCAATCACTATTATTACATTGATTTGATTATGTTGTGATGGAAATATTTTTATGAATTCCTTTATCTTATATGAATTGTTTTATGATGTCACTATGTTTAAGATTCCCATTTTTATTACATGGGTTATGCTATGATGTATGGTTTATGATTTTGTGGCACACATAAGAATGGTATCATTATGAGATGGGTGGGACATATATCTCCATCCAATTCATTGGGTAAATATTTTATATCTCATGATATAGACATGGATGGAACGGAATTTTAAACCGATTCAGTGAAACATGACTGAACGAGGAGTGAAATCAGTTTAGAAATGGACTTTGTCCACTAAGATAGTCTTGGAAATGAGTCTTGACTAATAAGAAATGATTCTCTATGATTATGTGTGTATGAAGCAAAGTTTCATATTCCTTGTTATGATTATTGGGATTACATTTCACTACTATGATTTATCCCATGTTATGAAATTATGAGCTCTTTTGTAGGTTAATATTTCCAAAATGTTATGTTCTTGTGAATATGATGTGATTGATATTTATTTTGTATACCTATACTGAGCATTTGAGCTCACCCTTTTGTATGTTTTCTTTCCCCAAGTCAGGAATAAGGTTATTAAGTAGAATATGCCAAAAGGGACTCTAGATATGATGAAATAAATGGGAGACAATGTAGATTCTTTTTGAACCAGTTGTTTATGTTTCCCAGTTTCTAAAGACATTATACCAATACGGTCCTTTCATGGTTTTGTTTTATGTTGTAATAATTGTACTTCAATTTTGAATTATTAACAATGTCTGTTAAGTAAGGGTCATTATACCACACTTGGGGAAATTTTTTATGTTTATATAAAAAACCATAGGAAATCATCCTTGTCATGGATTAGTTGTATTCAGTGTAGACTATCATGGATAGCTTCAGGAGGCAGATTTTGTTCTTTGATGTTGATGGAGAGCCAGTAGTGTTTTTTTGGAGATTATGACTCTCAAATGAGTCATAGGCGTGTTTCATCCTTATTTTACATGATGGATGAGATAATTCTTAGTTTTTTAGAGGTTTGTCAGTGATCATCTTCAAGGGTTTTAGATGAGTTCCTTGACGCCTTTCTAGAGGAGTTTTTAGCATTAACTTCTCAAAGGGAGATCATGCTCGAGATAGACCTACAGTTAGGAATGTGTCCTACATTAATGTCTACATATAAGATGGTTCCTTTTCAGTTGAGAGAGTTGTGTATACATCTCAATGGTTTATTGCGGCATGGTTTCTTTTTCATCCAATTTTGTCACTATGGGGTGAACAGATTTTTTCATAAGGAAGGTGGATTGTAGTTCTCAATTTTTTATTGATTATTATTGCTTGAACCAAGTGATAGTGAAGAACCACTATCCTCTTCCACAAGTTGGTGATTTATTCAATCAAATGAAGTGTGCAAGTTGGATCGCAGAGATTTATTTGTAGTTAAGATATCATCAGATGCATGTGAAGGATGAGGATATCTTGAAGACTTCTTTCTATTGTTTTCATGGGCGTTACGTGGTTGCTGTGTTGTTGTTAGGTGTGAGGAATGCATCAGCTGTATTCATGGGTTAAATGAACACTATGTTTTGTGAGTTCATGGATAAGTTCATGGTTGTTTTCATTAACTACATCTTTGTATACTCTGTAACTGAGGAGGAGCACAGAAAGCATCTACATTCCATTTTGGGATATCTTCACCATGAGATGTTTTTTTTAGAATTTTAAGAAGTGAGAGTTTTGGGCTCAAGAAAACTATTTATTGGGGAATGTTATATCCCAATAGGGATTATATATTGATCTATTAATGATATAAGTAATTTGGTTTTCAGAATAAACCAAGATAGTGGTAGAGGTGAAAATATTCATTGGTCTTGTAGGCTATTACAGGTGGTTCATATATTATTCCTCTCGGGTAGAGATTCCTCTGACAGTTTTGAACATAAATGATAAGGTGTACCTATAGACTCATCAATGTTAAATAGATTTTGAGTATCTAAAAGAGAATTTTTTTAGTGATCCATCTCTTTGTCATCTGGTTGAAGAAGTTTAGTTTGAGGTTTTCTGTGATGCTTTTCATCTTGGGTTGGGATATATTTTTATGCATCATAGATTGTTCATTTCTTATGGGTCTTGACAGTTACATCCCCATGAGCATAACTATGACACCCACAATCTTTAGTTAGTAGTGTTACTGTTTTCTATAACATTGTAGATACACTACCTCATCAATGAATTTTTTGTGGTATTCACTGATCATTAGAGCTTGAGGTATGTTTTCTCGTAAAGGTATCATGTGGCATCCATATCATACATACACTGTAGCAGTAACAACTACGTAGGAAGTTACATTTGGAATACCCATCACAATATATTCCATTAATCACTTAGGTAAGTCATTCACATTTACCTACATCACATTACCCAATGCATTGGAGAGCTATCTCGTGCTCACCCACCCAAGGTTTATCACGGAACCACCTGTATGCATAAACAACACCCAAGAACCATAACATATTCATAACATATAAAACAAAAAAAATAAGGACAATATTTCAACATTTCAATCACAATATATTATTTAAATATTTTGACATAAAAAATACCTTATTAAAACCATTTTTAATACCAAAATACGTAGAAAGAGAATTTGGTATTTATTTTCCTTTTAAAAACATTACGTCTTGTTAAGGAAACCAAAGATCAAATAATAGTCGTAGTGGCGGAAAAGGTTGTTGTCACCACTTACGTTAAAAAGAAACATTCTTTTTTTTTTCATTTAGTAAAACACGATGTAGGAAAAATTTCCTTTGAATGAAATGAAACGTCAAACGTATTTATATACCATATAAAATAATGTTGAGAGAAAAACAAAATATGCCTCAATGAAAGGAGATTGAGAATAGTCCCTTTCCTCATGTCCGACTTGACTCGATCGTTCTTTAATCTCCTGAATAATAAACAAAAGATAATTTATAAAATCTTAAGAACCTTTTTCATGTCTATTATTTCTTTTATATCACTTATTACCATGTTATAAACAATATGTAATCATTTAAGTTATTAATAGTTGTTTCGTCGATATTTGGTACCAGCGTAAAAAAATGAACACCTTATAATAACTAGTTGTCCATGTCATCCAAAATCCATTATCTCCAGAATTATATTCATGATTTAGATATCTTATACATCATATAAATCATGTATATATATGTATTTATAATACTACATAACATTTGGAGATAAGAAATGAAATGCACCATTAATGGAGATGGTAAGTCGTACGTACGCATGAACGCTACTTTCATTTATATTTTGTACTTTAATGGAATTAAAATATAATGATACCTTGGTATATTATAATTCCAATATAATATCATATATAATATCATAAAATATACCGTTTATATGTCCCACATATGGAATTAATGAGTCAAATCACTTTGAGGGGGTGGTAGTCCACACTTCCTCAAATGAAATTACTGCGTTTACCCAATATGTAAACCATAAAGGTATGGTATAAATGAAAAATACAGAAGAATAAAGATGAAATAAACATAATATATATCATATATAAATATAATTCCATCTTAATGGCCACAATTTGAGGCTATAGGAGATAATTGAACAATCATCGCTTCGTGAGGCGTTACTTTTCTATCCACAGAAACAGTATGTTCTTCGCCCATTAGATGGAGGTGTGTGTAAGTGTAGTTTGACTAATTATCATAAAAACATACTAGTATATTGAGGATACTGGTTTTGTTATAAAATAAATGAATAAAAAGTTTTTAGGTAGTTGGAGAAGAAAAATAAAACAAATGAACTTAAGAGAAGATGTTACCTTTAAATCGGTTGACTCCCATTATTTTTAACCAAAAGGGTTTCTTGAAGTGCTTAATGCCTAAGAAAAGGCTTCTAAGATGAAGAGAAAGATCTGGGGAGCATATTTGAGAAGATTTTGAATGAGGAAAAGGCTTGATATGTGTGAGTAATGAGTTAGAAGTGAGGGATTTTTTTATGGGAGAGGAGGGGCTATTTAGGAAATTTGAAACAATTATTTTATTATAAACTCCACTTCAGTTTCAAAAGGCCAACAATTCAGTAAAGTATAATTTAAGATGACTCATGGTTTAAATAAAATAATTCAATAATAATTGAAGTGGTTTTGAATATTGTTTTAATATTAATACTCTTATTTATTTAAATAATTTATTAATGAGGTAAATACTGCATCTTTATTGTGTCATAAATAATTTAATTTATTTGATGTCCAGAAATTATAAAAAAAAACATGATGTAAAAAATATTTTTATCTTTTCAATTAATATTTTTATTAAATAATCTTACTTAAATAACCACATGTAAAAATTGTTTTACTAAAAGATACTTGTATATGTCATTTTGGTCTTTATTTTAAATTAATTAATATAAAGTGTCATTATTACTCCCTTGTTTCTCCATGGGGTCCCAAATTCAACCCAAGGATGATCAGGGTCAGATATGTATCATCTAATATGACTATGACATATGTTAGGGTAATTTAATATTATTATAATATTATGTTATACCCATATTTACTATAATTACCCTTTAATCATAGTAAATAAAATATTTATTGAAGTAAATATTTAAAATGTCCCAACATAAAAGATACATATTTGCACAATTTGAACATACTGATTCAAAATATGGAATCCATTTTTCTAAATTCAAAACACAGAAGTGGATGAAAATAATTTAAAATTAATTTCCATTCTCAATACAAAAAGCGTGTTTTTATGAAATATTAACTATCAAAAGTTTGACACTTGTTTTTGTCCAATTTCTTAATGAAAATAATTCCAATGTCCACAATTGGATTAACTGGTAAAAATATATACTAATTACACATTATAACCAATTAAAAAAATTATGTAACTATATAAATAAATGAGATTAAAAGTCACTTTTGAATAAAAATATAGTATTTTCACTATTCATTAAAAATGAACTTTATCATAAAAACACAAAAAAAATTACAAAAAGTAAATTTTAATGTCTAGAATCTAAAGAAGAATTTTATTTTGACAAACAGAACATATAAATATGACCAAAACTATATTTCAAGAGGGTTCACCATCAAAAGGCGGTAAATCGACATTTTGAAGAATATTAGAGTATTTATGCTTAGATTCATTCACATTTTATGCCTCTAAAATTTATTGGATAAATGTAAAAAATTTAACAAACTTGTATAATCATATTTAGTTTGTTCTATTTATTTCCTCCATTATAATCTCTATGCGTTAATTACCATTTAAAATAATAGTATTATATTCTCAATGTGCAATGTAAGATTTCCAAGAAAACCGTTGTTGCATATTGGGTACGCTATCGAACATAGCATACCCATAAAAGTAAAATTAATATATAATTCACAAATATTAAAAAAGGGGTTGTTATGTTCAATGGAATACCCGATACACAACAATGGGTTTCTTTAAAATCTTACGTTGCACACTAATAATATAGTATGATTATTTTAAATGGTAGTTAACACCCAAATATTGTATTATCATGAATAAATAGAACTAACTATAATATGATTATACATGTTTGTTGAATATTTTTAAATTTATCCAATAAAATTTAGATGCTTAACATGTAAATGAATCTAAGCAAAAATACTCTAATATTCTATGAAAGGTCGATTTACCGCCTTTTGATGGTGAACCCTCCTTAAATATAGTTTTGGTCATTTTTATATATTCTATTTGAAAAAATAAATTTTTTCATTATATTCAGGACATAAAAATTTACTTTGGGTATTTTTTTGGTATTTTTTTGATAAAGTTCATTTTTTAATGAATAGCGAAAAATAATGTATTTTAATTCAAAATTGCTTTTAATATAATTTATTAAAATCGTTAGATTTTATTTTTAGTTGGTTATAAAGGGTAATTAAAATATATTTTTACCAATTAATCCAATGTTGGACATTGGAATTAATTTCTCATTGAAATTGGACATAAACAAGTGTCAGTCTTTTAATAGTTATTTTTTCTTAAAAACACGCTTTTTGTTTTGACAAGGGAAATAATTTTAAATAATTTTCTACCACTTATGTGTAATGAATTTTGAAAAATGGATTCCATATTTGGAACTAGTGTGTCCAAATTGTGTAAATAGGTAACTTTTATTTTTATAATTTTTAAATATTTACTTCAGTAAATATTTTATTTACCATGATTAAAGGTTAAATATAGTAAATAATTGTAAAATATAATATTATAATAATATTAAATTACCCTAACATTTTTACTAATTCTATTGGCTGATACATATCCAACCGTGGGCTTTCTTGGGTTGAATTTGGGACCCCATGGAGAAACATGAGAATAATAATGACACTTTATATTAATTAATTTAATGTAAAGAAAAAATGACATAAACAAATATCTTTTAGTAAATCGATTTTTACATAAAGTTATATAAGTTATTTTTTCAACTATAATTATTATTTATAAATCAAAAATTATTTCCTACATCATGGTATTTTGTTTATAATTTTTGGAACTTAAATAAATTAAATTATTTGTGACACAATAATAATACAGTATTTACCACATTAACAAATCATTTAAATAAATAAGATTATAAAAATTAAAACAATATGCAAAACCATTCGAATTATTATTGGATTATTTTACTTTGACCATGAGTCATATTAACTTCATCTTTAAGGATTTGTTCTCATTTTCAAACTGAATATGCATTTATAATAAAATAATTGTTTCAAACTTTCCTAAAGAGCCCCTCCTCTACCTTATAAAAAGCCCTCACTTAAAACTCACTCTTCACACATTCAAGCCTTTGGATCGAACAACCTCTGCTCCAATAAGCTCTCCAGATCCATCTCTTCACCCTAGTAGCCTTACCTTAAGCATAAAGCACTCCAAGAAACCCATTAGGTTCAATCCAAAGGGAGTTACCCAATTTGAAGGTAACGTCTTATCCTAAGTTCTTTAGTTTTATTTTACTTCTCTACCCCCCTAAACTTTTTTATTCATTTCTTTTATAACAAAACCATTATCCTATTTATACATGGATGTTTTCGAGCCCAATTTTCAAATTTCCAGGACGCAATTCCCAAAAGGGGGAAGGATGAACATCCCTGGTAAATAATGAACATGATGTTTTTCATATTTATTAATATTTGTGAATTAAATATTAATTATACTTTAAAGGGCATGTTATATTTGATGGCGTACCCGATATGCAACAATGGGTTTCTTTGAAATCTTACATTTCACACAAATAATATAATATTATTCTTTTAAATAGTAGTTAACACCTAGTCGTTATAATGGCAAGAATAAATATAACTAAATAAAATATGATTATACATGTTTTTTAGTGTTTTTACATTTATCTAATAAAATATAGGGGCAAAAATGTTATTGAATCTAAGAATAAATACTATAATACTCTAGTTTCAGTCGTTTTTATATTTTATATTTGAAAAAATAAAATTCTTCTTTAATATTTGAGTCATCAAAATTAATTTGGGTAAATTTTTGGTATTTTTATGATAAAGTTCATTTTTTTAATGAATAGTGAAAAATACTGTATTTTAATTCAAAATTACCTTTTATTATAATTTATTTATATTGTTATATTACCTTTTTAATTGGTTCTAAAGTTTAATTAGACTATATTTTTACCATTTAATCCACTGTTGGACATTGAAATTATTTTCACATTGAAATTTTACATAAACAAGTGCCAATCTTTTGATAGTTATTATTTTTAAAAACAGGCTTTTGTTTTGACAGCGGGAATTAATTTTAAATTAATTTTTACCACTTCTTTTTTTGAATATAGAAATATGGATTCCATATTTGGAATCAGTTGGTCTAAATTTTTTAAATAGATAACTTTTTTTAGACATCTTAAATATTTAATTGAGTAAATATTTTATTTACCATGATTAAAGTGTAAATATAATAAAAAAGGGTAAAATATAATATTATAATAATATTAAATTACTTTAACATGTGTCCTAATCCTATTGGTTGATACATATCCGACCATGGGCATCCTTGGGTCGAATTTGGGACCCCATGGAGCCACATGGGAGTAATAATGACCCTATATATTACTTAATTTAAAGTAAATGAAAAAAATGACATAAAAAATATCTTTTAGTAAATAAATTTTCACATGGGGTTATATAAGTTATATTTTGGAAAGATAAAAATATTTCCTACATCATGTTATTTTTTTATATAATTTTTAGATATGAGATAAATTAAATTATTTATGACACAATAATGATGAAATATTTACCTCATTAATAAATTATTTAAATAAATAATCTTATAAATATTAAAAAAAATATCAAAAACACATCCAATTATTATTTTATGCTTTTATTTAGACCATGATTCATCTTAAATTCAAGTTTAATGATTTTTTGACCTTTTGAAACCGAATATGAGTTTAAATTAAAATAATTGTTTCAAACTTTCCAAAAGAGGACCTTGTCTCCCTAATAAAAATCCCTCACTTCATACCCATTTATCACACTTCTCAAGCCTTCACCTTTTAAAATATGATTATACATGATTTTTAAATATTTTTACATTTATCCAATAAAAGTTATATGCTTAAAATGTGAATGAATCTAAGCATAAATACAATAATGTTCTTTAAAAGGTCGATTTACCGCCTTTTGATGGAGAACCCTCTTTCAATCTAGTTTTGGTCAATTTTATATGTTCTATTTGAAAAAATAAAATTCTTATTTAGATTCGGGACATCAAAATTTACTTTGGGAAATTTTTGGTATTTTTCTGATAAAGTTCATTTTTTAATGAATATTGAAAAATAATATATTTTAATTTAAATGTGCCTTTTAATCTAATTTACATATATGGTTAGATTATCATTTTCATTGGTTATAAAGTGTAATTATAATATATTTTTACCATTTAATCCAATTTTGGACATTGGAATTAATTTCTCATTGAAATTGGACAAAAACAAGTGTCAATATTTTAATAGTTAATATTTCTTAAAAACATTCTTTTTCTTTTGACAGTGGGAATTAATTTTAAATTAAAATCTTCCACTTATATGTTTTGAATTTTGAAAAATGGATTCCACATATAGAATCAGTAGGCCCAAATTGTGTAAATAGGTAGCTTTTATTTTTTAACATTTTAAATATTTACTTCGATAAATATTTTATTTACCATGATTAAAGGGTAAATATAATAAATTATGGTAAAATATAATATTATAATAATATTAAATTACCATAACATGTGTTCTAATCCTATTTTAGTATACATATCAGTCCATTGGCATCCTTGGGTTGAATTGGGGACCCCATGGAGCCACATGGGAGTAATAATGACACTTTATATTAATTAATTTAAAGTAAAGACAAAAATGACATAAACAAATATCTTTTAGTTAATCAATTTTTACATGGGGTTATATAAGTTATATTATAGACTATAAATATTAATTGGAAATTTAAAATTATTTCCTACATTATGGTATTTTTTTTATAATTTTGGAACATCATATAAATAAAATTATTTATGACATAGTAATAATGCAGTATTTACCTCATTAATAAATGATTTAAATAAATAAGATTATAAATATTAAAACAATATCCAAAACCTATCCAATTATTAATGGATGATTTTATTTCATCCATCAGTTATCTTAACTTTGACTTTAACGATTTTTTGAGCTTTTTAAACCAATGATGAGTTTATAATAAAATAATTTTTTCAAACATTCATAAAGAGGACCTCCTCTCCCTTATAAAAATCCCTCACTTAAAACTCATACCCCACACTTATCAAACATTTCTATCATACAACCTCGACTGCAATAAGATTCCAAGATTCCTCTCTTCATCCTATAACCATTACATATTCATAACACATAAAACAAAAATATAGGAAAGATAACATTTCCACATTTTAATCACAATATATCTTTTAAATATATTTAAAAAACTAATAAATTATTAAAATAAATTATTACCAAAATACGTAAAAAGAGTATATGGTATTTATTTTCATTTTAAAAACATTACATATAGTTAAGTTAGCCAAATATAAAATAATACTCGCGGTGGTGGAAAAGGACACTATAACCGCTTACGTTAAAAAGAAAAATTCTTTTTTTTTCATTTAGTAAAACTCCTCATAGAAAAAGATTCCATTTGAATGAAATGAAAAGTCAAAGGTATTTATAGTCCATATAAAATAAAGATTATAATAAAACAAAATATGACTCAATGAAATGATATTGAGACGAAGTCCCTTACGTCATGTCCGAGTTGACTCAATCGTTATTTAATATCCTGAATAATAAACTAAAGTTAATTTCTATTGTCTTAAGAACCTTTTTAATGTTTATTACTCCTTTTATATCACTTATTACCATGTTATAGACAATATGTAATTATTTAAGTTATTAATGGTTGTTCCATAGATATTTCGTACCTGAGTAAAAAAATGAACACCTTATAATTATAAGTTGTCCATGTCGTCAAAAATATATTATCTCCATAATGATATTCATGATTTAGATATCATATACATCATATATATCTAGTATATATAATTATTCATAATAGTATTTTACATTTGGATATCAGAAATGAAATGCACCGTTCATGGAGACGGTAAGTCGTACGTACGCATGAACGCTACTTTCATTTCAATTTCATACTTTAATGGAATTAAAAAATAATTATACCTAGGTATATTATAAATCTGTTATAATATATAATATAATATCATTAACTCTTCCCTTTATAAGTCCCACATATGGCATTAACGACTCATATAACTTTGAAGGGGCGGTAGTCCGCACTTCCTCAAATAAAATTATTTCCTTTACCCACTTTGGAAACCATAAAGGTATTCTATAAATGAAAAATACAGAATCATAAAGAGTACATAATCATAAAATATATCATATATGAATACAGTGCCATATTAATGGCCACAATTAGAGGTGGTAGGAGATAATTGAACAACCATCGCTTTGTGAGGTGTTACTTTTCCATTCATAGAAACAGTATGTTCTTCACCCATTAGATAGAGGTGTGCATAAGTATAGTTTGAAACCTTCTCAAAAAAATACTTGTATATTGAGGATACTGGTGTTTTTATAAAATAAAGGAATAAAAATAGGTTAGGAGGTTGGAGAAATAAAATAAAACAAAATAACTTAAGGGAAGACATTACCTTTAAATTGGATAACTCCCTATGTTTTGAACCAAAAGGGTTTCTTAAAGTGCTTTATGCCTAAGTTAAGGCCTCTAAGATGAATTGAGAGATCTTGGGAGCTTATTGCAGCTGAGTTTATTTGAGAATAAATAGCTCAGTAAGGGTAATAAAATAAGGAATTGAAAAATTAGTTCATCATTATATACATAACATAAGTTCTTTATCATACATCATGAAATCATATGATAAATGAGTAAACCATATAAAACCTAAATCATAAAGGTATCTTGAGGTATCCATATCATACTTACATTTTAGCTATCACATCTACATAGGGAGTTACATATGGAATACCCATCACAGTACATTCCCTAAATATATTATGAGAAACATTCACGTTTAACTTTGTCATGTTACCCAATGAATTTGAGAGTTATCTCAGGCTCACCCCCACTAGGTTTATCATAGTACTACCCATATATGTAAACAATTCCCAGGAACCATGACACAAAAAACAAACATAAAAGAAAGATAACATTTCAATCACAATATATAATTTAGATAATTTGAAATAGCTAATCCTTTTTCAAAACCATTTTCACTACCAAAATACTTAAAAGTGTATATAGTATTTATTTTCCTTTTATAAACATTACAGCTTTTTAAGTAAGCCAAAGATAAAATAATACTCGTGGCGTAGGAAAGGACATTGTCACCGCTTACGTTAAAAAGAAACATTATTTTTTGTTGAATAGTGAAACACCTTTTAGAAAAATATTGCCTTTTAATGAAATGAAAATTCAAAGGTGTTTCTACAACGTATAAAAGAAATTCGGGTATTAAAACAAAATAAGTCTCAATGAAAGGATATTGAGATGAAGTTCCTTACAAAGATGATTTTTTAAATAAATTATATTGATTATGATTATTCACTATAAATAAACATAAAGAATGAACAAATTCAATAGAATATATCAAAATTCACTTCTCACATAATAATAACATGAAATAATAAATAAGTTGATGATTAACCCAATAAACGGAAATCGGTTTAATAATTTCCCTTCTCCTCGGACTGATGTAAGGGTTTAGGTTCTTCTTGTCTCGTTTCATTGAAAGTATATGTATATACACGTATATAATCATAAAAAAATATATTTATAGCATTGTATTATAGTTTAAACGTTCTTATGTGTTGAACCAAGGTCTTCAAGTTCAAATGGTATAAATGATGTAAGGGTTTTACTTTTTTATGTTTTGTCTCATTTCATTGGGAGTATATACATATATATACTCATAATTATATATACATATAATCCTATGGATTATTTAACAAACCTTTCTTTAAACCAAATCTAAATATTTTGGTTGGTTCAAGAGGTTGTACAAACATAGGGGATTGTTTTTAATATAAGAAAAACATAATTTATGTGATATATATACACACACAATTGTGTTTGTCCTAAATTTTAGTTTATAAATGTATAAATGCATGTATAGTCTTATAGATTGGGTGGAAATCCTCAAATAGCCGGTTCTAGGTCCTTCGGATCATCGGGTTATTCAAACATCAAGAAAATAATCCTCTCCTCATGCAATATATATATATATGAATACCATTTAGGATAATGTATGTATATACAGTCACATATGTTATAACCTAACATGGATTGGTTGTTTTTTATAATGGTGTAATAAATATGTTTTAAGTACTTATTATTAATGAAAAATTATTAAACTTAGTTCAATATTGGGAACTCATATATATATTTACATAGTATATATACTGTTATGGTTTCCAATACCCTAATTTCATTAATGGATTATTGGAATTTAATTAATTAACTGATGTAATTAATAATTGTAAGACTTGAATTAATGTCATCCTTTATACAATCCAAACCAAGAGGTAGTTACTTAAAAGTGTATGTTCTAATCCATAAAGTATGTTAAACTTGTTTACATTAATGAATTCTTAATGATATAAGCTTTGTTATGATTGTATGTTTCCAAGGAATTGTATGATTGACCTTTTTGTGTTTTATTATTAAAGAAAAGATAAAATCTTGACCAAAATATATTTAAAGGACCAAAAGTTCTGTTAAAACATGTGATCATGTTAAGCTCACCTAATATTAGGTCAACGGTGGTGATTGTTGTTAGTTGAGTCATCTTGTAATTTATTTGTTTTATCAGTGACACTTCTTAGCAGCATATTAAATAACATGTATCTTCATTCATGGAATAAGGTTTTTTTAATTAAATAGTTATCATTTTAACACCTCATATGGAAAACCCCTTCACACCCACTATTTATGGTGCTTTAGTAATCATCTCTTCTGAAAAGGATGTGTAATGAACCATGTATACCTTCGATAAACTCTTACTTCCTTATTTTCAATGTTATCGGTCATATTATGTGTTTATGGATTAAATGGTTTTATCTTCCATTATAAAGTTACACTAAATGATCCACGCATGTAGCATGACATGATAATAAGATAAGAAATTAAGTTATTCAAGGTGGTATGGGTCACCTTTAATACCTGACCCGATCTGACATATGAAAAATGTATTGGACTAGAATGTTCCAGGTTGGGGACCGGTAAAAGTAAGCCCTCCTGGTTAGAGTCCAGCTACAAATGCTATCCAGGTTGGAGATTGGTATTAGGAAGCTCTTTGGGTTTGATACCGGTAAAAGAAAGCTCTCCGGGGTGGGGTCCGGTCACAGTTATCCCCTAGGTCTTGGCACAAGGCCTTGACACAGATGTCCGAGATTATACATTTCCTTCATTGTTTGTATGATAAATAATTATCCAAATGGATATTCGATTATTATAATATCCATGGTTAAGATCCATTACATATAAGTATCAGGAAAGTGAAAGCTTTTGGAATGATATATGTTAGCACTTAGTTAATTAGTTTTCAGTGTATTAAAATGTAGTTATTACCTTTTTGCACAACTCTGAATATTCTTTTAATTGGTGATTACACATTCATATGTCATACATGTTTTGAATGTCTTTTATTCTTTACTACAAATGATAATTACTACATGAATATTGTATCTTTGTAATCCTATTAGCATGTCCAATTAATTGAGAATTTTTATAATGTGTTACATTTGTTATATCTCTTCTTTAAGGAAAATATTTTATAGAAAGTTTTAAAGAATCTCTTCAAACGATATATTGGTTTGTTACCAAAACCCTTTACTGGGAATTCATATGCTCACCCAAAATTTTTTAATCTATTTTGTTTTTCAAGTTTTCAGTATGAAATAAAGGAGTATGACAGAATTTTCTAGTTTCTCAGAAAATAAAAATTGTTGAAAAAAGAGCTATGTCTAGTTCTACATTTTAAACATCATTACTTTTCCTTGATCCAATCCTTGACCCTATTCATCTTTATGTCCTGTGAAAAACATTTAAAAACTTGGGATGAGCATAAAAAGCTTAGTAAGGGTTATAAAACAACGAATGAAAACATTAGTTTATCATTACATACATAACATTATCGCTTTAACATACCTCATGAAATCATAAGATTTATGAATAACACATAGAAAACAAAAATAGAAAAGGTAACTAGTGGCATACATATCATACTTACATTGTAGTTATCACATCTACGTAGGGCGTTACATTTGAAATACCCATCATAGTATAATCCATAAATCTCATAGAAGAAACATTCATGTTTACCATCGTCACATTACCCAATGCATTGGAGAGCTATCTTGGGCTCACCAACCCAAGGTTTATCATGAAACCACCTGTATGCATAAACAATGCCCAAGAACCATAACATATTCATAACACATAAAACAAAAATAAAGGAAAGATATCATTTCCACATTTTAATCACAATATATCATGTAAATACATTGACATAAAAAATCCATTATTGAAACCATTTTTAATACCAAAATACATAAAAAGGGTATATGGTATTTATTTTCCTTTTAAAAACATTACGACTTGTTAAGGAATCCAAAGCTCAAATAATACTCGCGGCGGCAGAAGAGGTCGTTATCACTGCTTACGTTAAAAAGAAACATTTTTTTGTCATTTAGTAAAAATCCTCCTAGGAAAAATTCCATTTGAATGAAATGAAATGTAAATGGTGTTTATACACCATATAAAAGAAAGTTGAGAATAAAACAAAATATGCCTCAATGAAAGGAGATTGAGACGAAGTCCCTTACCTCATGTTTTACTTGACTCGATCGTACTTTAATATCCTAAATAATAAAATAAAGATAATTTATACTGGCTTAAGAACCTTTTTCATGTTTATTACTCCATTAATATCTCTTATTACCATGTTATAAAAATTATGTAATCACTTATGTTATTAACTTTTGTTTCATCGCTATTTGGTACCTGAGTAAAACAATGAACACCTTATAATTACAAGTTGTCCATGACGTCAACAATCCATTATCTCCATAATGATATTCATGATTTAGAGATCATATAAATCATATATATCCATTATATATATGTATTTATAAAAGTACATAACATTTGGAGATAAGAAAGAAATTCACTGTTCATGAGGATGGAAAGTCGTTCGTACGCATGAACGCTACATTTATTTCTATTTCATACATTAATGGAATAAAAACATAATGATACCTAAATATATTATATTTATAGTATAATATAATATATAATATCATTTACTATACCATTCATACATCCCACATATGGCATTAAAGAGTCATATCACAATGAGGGGACGATAGTACGCAATTCCTCAAATGAAATTATCGCGTTTACACACTATAAAAACCATAATGGTATTCTATAAATGAAAAATACAGATGCAAAAAAGAAACAATAAACATAATATATATCATATATAAATACAGTGTCATCTTAATGGCTACAATTATAGGTTGTAGGAGATAATTGAACAATTATATCTTCGTGAGGCGTCACTTTTCCATTCACAGAAACAGTATGTTCTTCACCCATTAGATGGAGGTGTGTGTAAGTGTAGTTAGAATACATCTCATAACAACATCGTAGTATATTTAGGATACTGTTTATGTTGTAAAACAATGTAATAAGAAAGGTTTATGGTGTGGAGAGTAAAATAAAACAAAAGAACTTAAAAGAAGACGTTACCTTTAAATCGGGTAACTCTATTTGGTTAGGACCAATAGGGATTCTTGAAGTGCTTTCTGCCTAAGGTACGGCTTCTAAGATTAATATAGGGATCTTGGGAGCTTATTGGATTGGAGGTTCTATGATCCAAAGGCTTGAGAAGTGTGAGTAATGAGTTAGAAGTGAATGATTTTTATATGGGAGAGGAGGGGCTATTTAGGAAATTTGAAACCATTATTTTATTGTAAACTCATCTTCGGTTTAAAAAGGTCAAAAAAATTAAAGTTGAAGTTAAGAAGACTAATCGTCCAAATAAAATAATTCAATATGAATTGAACAGGTTTTGGATATTATTTTAATATTTATAATATTATTTATTTAAATCATTTATTAATGATGTAAATACTTCATCAGTATTGTGTAATAAATAATTTAATTTATTTGATTTCTAAAAATTATAAAAAAATACCATGATGTAGAAAATAATTTTATCTTCACAACTAATATTTATAGTCAAAACGATAACTTATATAACCCCATGTAAAAATTTATTTACAAAAATATATTTGTTTAGGTCATTTTTGTCTTTTCTTTTAATTAATTAATATAATGTATCATTATTAATCCCATGTGGCTCCATGGGGACCCAAATTTGACCCAAGGATTCCCATGGTCGGATATGTACTATCCAATAGGATTAGTACACATGTTATGGTAATTTAATATTATTATAATATTATATTTTACAATTATTTACTATATTTACCCATTAAACATTGTAAATAAAATATTTACTAAAATAAATATTTAAATTGTCTAAAAATAAAAGTTACCAATTTACACAATTTATACCTATTGATTCCAAATATGGAATCCAATTTTCTAAATTCAAAACACATAAGTGGCATAAATTAATTTAAAATTGATTCCCGCTGTCAAAACAAAAAGCGTGTTTTTAAGAAATATTAACTATCAAAAGATTGACACTTATTTATATCCAATTTCAAAGTGAAATTAATTCTAATGTCCAAAATTGGATTAACTGGTAAAAATATATTCTAATTACACATTATAAAAAATTAAAAAGATAATATTCCCATATATAAAAATTAGATTAAAAGTCACTTTTGAATTAAAATACATTTTTTTCACTATTTATTAAAAATTGAACTCTATTTGAAAATACCAAAAATTTACCCAAAGTAAATTTTGATGTCCCAAATCTAAATTAGTATTTTATTTTTTAAAATAGAACATATAAAATGACCAAAAAAGATTTAAAGTGGGTTCTCCATCGAAAGGTTGTCAGTCGACTTTTTAAAGAATATTAGAGTAATTATGCTTAGATTTATTCATATTTTAAGCCTCTAACATTTATTGGATAAATGTGAAAGCATTTAACAAACATGTATAATAATGTTATTATTAGTTCTATTCATTCCTACCGATACAATGGCAAGGTGTTGACTGCCATTTAAAATAATTATACTATATTATTAGTGTGAAACGTAATATTTCAAAGAAACATGCTTTAGCGTATTGGGTATGCTATCGAACATACCATCCCCATTAAAGTAAAATTAATATTTAATTCAAAAATATTAATAAATATTCAAATGTATAATTCTTTATTTACTTGGGATGTTACATCCTTCCCCCCTTTTGGTAATTGCGTCCTTGCAATTTTTATTCAGTTATCAAATAAGTGGGGGTATTTACCACTCATTTCATTTTAAGATTCCCATGTTGCATCTTCAACCATATGGTTTTTACAAAAAACCTCTACCTGATAAATTACATGATTCATTAACCCATGCTCTCTACGGTCATGAATCTGGACCGGTTGTTCTTCATATGAGAGATTCTCTTCCAACTGAACTACCTCAGGGCTCAAAACATGAGATGGATCTGGAATATACTTTCTTAACAATGAAACATGAAAAACATTGTGTACCTGATATAAAATTGGGGGTAAAGCCACTTTTTACGCAACTTCTCCAACTTTCTCCTGGATTTCTTAAGGTCTAATGAACCACGAACTCAAATTTCCCTTTTTACGAAAACATATCACACTTTTCCATGGAGAAACATTGAGAAGTACATGATCACCTACCTCAAAAGATAGATCCTTCCTCCAACTATCCACATAAAATATTTACATGCTCTGATCTTTGCTAAAGTTCTTCTAAATCAACTGAATTTTTTCTGTGATATCTTCTACCAATTATGGTCCCATATTCTTTCTTTCACCTACTTCATCCCAATAAGCCGGAGTTCGACAACACTTTCCATATAATTACACAAATGGAGCCATCTATATACTGGAATCAAAAATGTTATTATATGAAAATTCAACCAATGAAAGATGTTGGTCCCAACTTCACTAATAATCCATCGAGCAAGCACGTAATAAATCTTCCATGGTATAAAATGTTCGTTCTGATTTCCCATTTGATTGAGGATGAAAATTTGTACTAAAATTTTATTCAGCACTTAATGTCTTCAGAAGGCCTTTCCAAAAGTTAAAAGTATACATGGGATCACGATCAGATACAACGGATAGGGGAATACCATGCAACCTGACTATCTATTTAACATGCAACTGATAAAGTTGACCTAGAGACAAAGTATCTCGAATATGAAAGAAATGAGAAGATTTATTCAATCGAATAATAATAATCCATTTTGCATTGTTACCTCTGGGTGTATTTGGTAATCCCACAATGAAGTCCATGGATATATTTTCCCATTTCCACTCTGGCATCAGTAAATACTAAAGCATCACATTTAGTAATTTCTGCTCTACTTTTACCTGTTGACATGTTAATCACTTCATAGTAAAATCAGAAATATCTCTTTTCATTCCATACCAACAGTAATACTCTTGAATATCCTTATACATCTTAGTACTGGTAGGGTGAACTAAAAACAGGGAATTATGAGCTTCACATAACAACTCTTTCTTAAACTGTGAATCACAAGGCATCCATAATCTTTTCCCAAACCTCAAAACACAATCCTTATCAATGTTAAATTCAGGAAACATACCATTCTAAACCAACTCTACATTTTTATGTAACTCAATGACTTCTTTCTGTGCTCTATTTACTCTGTCGGACAGAGATGATTTCAATGACACCTAAAACAAAATAGAAGAATTTCCTGCACCATAAACTTCTATGAAAAATTTCATCAAATAAAAAACCAAAGGATCTTTTTCCAAATGTACCATGGTTAGTGAAGCAATACATTTTCAACTCAAATCATCAGCCACTTTATTTTCCTTTTTTGGATGGAAATGGATCGTGCAATCATAATATTTGATTAATTCCAACCATCTCCTTTGTCTCATGTTCCATTCATTTTGAGTGAATATATACTTCAAACTTTTATGGTCAGTATATATTTCACATTTCACTCTATACAAATGATTCCTCTAAATTTTTAAATCAAAAACGACAATAGCTAATTCCAAATCATGGGTAGGGTTATTTAACTCATGAGGTTTCAACTGAAATGAAGCATAAGAAATTACCAGATCATTCTTCATAAGGACATAACCAAGTCATTTCAACGAAGCATCTCTATAGATAAAAAACTCACCATTTATGGAAGGTTGTGCGAAAACTGGAGCATTCACCAATATTCATTTCAATTCACGAAAACAATCATCACATTCTATTTTCCAGATGAACTTAACAACTTTTCGAGTTTACTTAGTCATTGGACAAGAAAACACTGACAATATTTTAACAATCCTTTGGTAATAACCTTCCAAACCAAGAAAAATACGAATCTCGGTTATATTTTTGGGTCTTGGCCATTCTTCAACAACTTTTTTTAGTAGGATCAACAATTATGCAAATTGTTGAAACAATGTGACCCAGGAATGAAATTTGTTGTAACCAAAACTAACACTTTCTGAATTTCCCATACAGTTTTTGTTCTTTTGAGGTGTGACAGACAACCCTTAAATGACTTTCATGCTTCTATTTACTTTAAGAAAAAACCAAAATATCATCAATGAACACAACCACAAACTTATCCCAAAACTCATGGAAAATTCAACTAATAAGATCCATGAATAAAACAGGTGCATTGGTTAACCCAAAAGGCATAACTACAAATTCATAATGGCCATATCTAGTACAAAACAAGGTCTTCAGAATGTCTTCTTCTTTTACATTCAACCGATGGTACCCTGACCTCAGATCAATCTCCAAAAATACTAATCTCCCTGGAGTTGATCAAACAAATCATCGATATGAGGAAAAGGATACTTGTTTTTAATAGTGATTTTATTAAATTCTCAGTAATCAATGAAAATTCTCATTGAACCATCTTTTTTTATCAAATAAGACAGGAGAACCCCATGGTGATGTGCTAGGTCGAATGAAAACTTTATCTAATAACTCATTAAATTGCTTCTATACCTCTAAAAGATCAATTTGATTCATTTGATAAGGGGGTTTTGAAATTGGTTTAGCATCAAGAACTAAGTCAATAGTAAATTCAACTTCTTGATCACTTATAATACCAGGAAACTCATCAGGATAAACATCAAGGTACTCATTTACCACTGGCACATCATTAATCTCAACAGTTCCTTTATTTTCAAAAATATGTGCAAGGTAAGATTCATTTACATCTTTTACAAGTTTCTCATCTTCTTGATTTTTTATCAAAAGTAATGGTTCATTCTTGTACAAAAACTAAAACTCTTTCTGAAAATAAACCTTTTTAGCTCTACAGCCAATCTTAGCATGATAAACAGAAATCCAATCCACACCCAAAATAACATCAAACTCTATGTCTACTAATTATGTTAAATCCATATTTTTGAAGCTTTTTAGATCAATGAATGTATGTTACAAATGGAAGAAAGAGGATATCAAACATTGCTATCTCTCCATGATGACTTTCTTGCAATAATTATCCCAAAGTCATGTTCAGATTACTGTGAAACGTTTTCAAACATACAACTCACTTGCAAAAAATTGTTTGAGATATCAAACACCTCTACTATATATGTATTTATAACAGCATAGAAAATTTGGGGAGAATAAATGAAATGCACCATTCATGGAGACGGTAAGCCTTACGTATGCATGAATGCTTCTTTCATATCTATATCGTACTATAATGGAATTAAAACATAATGATACCTAGGTATATTATAATTATAGTATAATATAATATAGAATATCATAAACTCTACCCTTTATACATCCCACATAAGGAATTAATGAGTCATATCACTTTGAGGGGGCGGTATTCCGCACATCCTCAAATTAAATTATTGTGTTTACCCACTATGGAAACCATAATGATATGCTATAAATGAAAAATACAAAATAATAAAGAAAACATAAGAATAATATATATCATATATAAATACATTTTCATCTTAATGGCCACAATGAGAGGCAGTATGAGATAATTGAACAATCATCGCTTCGTGAGGCATTACTTTTCCCTTCACAGAAACAATATGTTCTTTATTAATTAGATGGAGGCGTGTGTAACTTTAGTTCTAATCTTTCTCATAAAAACATCCTAGTATATTTATGATACTTGTTTTGTTATAAAATAATGCAATAAAAAGGTTTAGGGGTTGGAGAAGTAAAATATAACAAAAGAACTTAAGAGAATACGTTATCTTAAAATCGGGCAACTCCCTTTGGTTTGAACCAAATGGGTTTCTTGAAGTGCTTTATACCTAAGTTAAGTCTTATCGGATGAAGAGAGGGATCATCAGAGCATATTAGAGCAGATTTTGTATGAAGAAAAGGCTTGAGAAGTGTGATGAATGAGCTAGAAGTGATGGATTTTTATATGGGAGAGGAGTGGCTCTTTCGAAATGTTTAAAACAATTATTTTATTATAAACACATCTTCGATTTCAAAAAGTCAACATATCATTAATGTCAATGTTAAGATGACTCACGGTTAAAATAAAATCATCTAGTTTGAATTGGACTGATTTTGGATATTTTTTTAATATTTATAATCTTATTTATTTAAATCATGTATTAATGAGGTAAATAATGCATCATGATTGTGTCATAAATAATTTAATTAATTTGACATCCAAAAATTATTAAAGAAATACCATGACATGGGAAATATTCTTATTTTTCCAATGAATATTTATAGTCTAAAATATAACTTCTATAACAACATTTAAAAATTGATTTACTAAAAGATATTTGTTTATGTCATTTTTTTCTATGCTTTGAATTAATTAATATAAAGTGTTATTATTAAACCCACGTGGCTCCATGGGGTCTCAAATTAGACCCATGGATTTCCATGGTTGGATATGTGTCTTAAAATTGGATTAGGACTAATGTTAAGGTAATTTAATATTATCATAATATTATATTTTACACTTCTTTACTATATTTGCCCTTTAATCGTGGTAAATAAAATATTTACTGAAATAAATATTTAAAATGTCTAAAAATAAATGTTACCTATTTACACAATTTAGACCTACTGATTCCTAATATGGAAACAATTTTTCAAAATTCAAAACATAGAAGTGGTAGAAATTAATTTAAATTTAATTTCAGCTGTCAAAATAAAAAAGCGTGTTTTTAAGAAATATTAACTCTAAAAAGATTAACACTTGTTTACGCCCAATTTCAAAGTGAAATTAATTCCAATGTCTAATATTGGATTAACTGGTAAAAAATTATTCTAATTACACTTTATAACCAATTAAAAAGATAATCTAACCATATAAATAAATTAGATTAAAAGGCACTTTTGAATTAAAATACAGTATTTTTCACTATTCATTAAAAATGATCTTTATTAGAAAAATAACAAAAAAATTACCCAAAGTAAATTTTTATGTCCCGAATCTAAAGGAGAATTTTACTTTTTCGAATAAAACATATAAAAATGACAAAACCAATATTTAAAGAGGGTTTTCCATCAAAAGGCAATAAATCGACCTTTTAAAGAATACTAGAGTATTTATGCTTAGATTCATTCACATTTTAAACATTTATATTTTATTGGATAAATGTAAGAAAAAATTAACAAACAAGTATAATCATAGTTTTAGTTAGTTCTATTCTTTCCCTATGATAAAACGGCTAGGCATTATCTACCATTTAAAATTATAATATTATATTATTAGTGTGCAACGTAAGACTTCAAAGAAACTCGTTGTTGCGTATTGGGTACGCTATCGAACATAGCATCCCCTTTAAAGTTAAATTAATATTTAATTAAAAAATATTAATAAACATTCAAATTTATTCTGATTTATTTACTTGGGATGTTACATCCTTCCCCCCTTTTGGTAATTACATCCTCGCAATTTATATTAACATATCAAATAAGTGGGGGTATTTAACCCTCATACAATTTTGAGATTCTCACATTGCCTCTTCAACCATATGGTTTTCCCAAAAAACATTTACCTAAAAAATTAACTTATTCTGAAACACTTGCACTCTACACTCAGGAATCTGGACTGATTGTTCCTCATAGAAGATATTTTCTTCTAACTAAACTATCTTTGGGCTCAAAACATATGATGGATTTGGAATGTACCTTCTCAACATTGAAACATAAAAAACATTGTGTACCTGAGATAAACATGGGTAAAATCCACCTTGTATACAACAAATCCAATATTATATAGGATTTCATAAGGTCTAATGAACCTCGGACTCAACTTTCCCTTCTTACCAAAAAGCATCACACTTTTCCCTGGAGAAACTTTTAGAAAGACATGATCACCTACATTGAAAGATAGATCATTCCTCTCATTATCCTCATAACTTTTCTACATCCATTGAGTTGTGCTCATGTTCTTCTGAATCAAATAAACTTTTTCCGCCATCTCTTCTACCAATTCTGGTCCCCTCAGATTTCTTTCACCTACTTCATCCCAAAAAGAAAGAGTTTCACAACGCTTTCTATATAATGCCTCAATTGGAGCCATCTGTATACTGGAATGAAAACTATTATTATATGAAAATTCAACCAAAGAAATATGTTATTCCCAACATCCCTTATAATCTATTGATTAAGCACGTAACATATCTTTTGAGGTCTAAATTTTTCATTCTGGCTGACCATCTGATTGAGGATAAAAAGTTGTACTAAAATTTAATTCAATACCCAATGACATCTAAAGGCCTTTCCAAAAGATAGAAGTAAAAAATGGGATCCTGATCAGATAAAATAGAGTGGGGAAAACCATGCAACCAGACTATCTCTTTAACATAAAACCGAGAAAGTTGATCTAGAGAAAAGTATCTCAAATATGAAGAAAATGAGAAGATTTAGTTAATCGATCAACAATAACCAAGATTGCGTTAGTACCTCTAGATTGCTTTGGAAATCCCAAAACAGTGTCCATGGATATATATTTTCATTTCCACTCTGGCACCGATAATGAATGAAGCATCCCTTTTGATTGCTCCCGCTCTACATTAACCTGCTAACAAGTCAAACACTTCATAGTAAAATTAGCAATATGTCTTTTCATTCCATCCAACTAGTAATACTTCCAAAGATCTCTATACATCGTAGTAAAGCTAGGGTGAACTAAAAACAGGGAACTTTGAGCTTCACATAAAAACTCATTCTTCAACTGTGAATCACAAGGCACACATAATCTTTTCCCAAACCTCAAAACACAATTATTATCAATGTAAAATTCAGGAAATATACCCTACTAAACCAAATCTACCTTTTTCTATAACTCATTGTCTTCTTTCTGCGCTTGCTTAATTCTGTGTGACAATGATGGTTTCACTGACACCTGAAACAAAATAGATGAATTTCTTTCACCAACAACTTGTATGCCAAAGATCATCAAATCAAAAACTAAAGGATCTAGTTTTAAATGTATCATGGTTAATGAAGCGTTAATTTTTTGACTCAAAGAATCAGCCACTTTATTTTCCTTTCCTGAATGGCAATGGATCTTGAAATCATAATCCTTGATTAATTCCAATCATCTCCTCTGTCTCATGTTCAATTATTTTTGAGTGAATATATACTTCAATCATTTGTGGTCAGTATATATTTCACATTTCCCTCCATACAAATGATGCCTCCAAATTTTTAAAGAAAAAATGACAGTAGATAATTCCAAATCATGTGTAGGGTAATTTAACTCATGTGGTTTCAACTGATGTTAAGAATAAGCAACTACCAGATCATTCTTCCTAAGTACACAACCATGTCCTTTCAATGAACCATCACTATAGATAACAAACTCACCGTTTTTGGAAGGTAGTTCAAAAAATGGAGCACTCACCAATCTTTTTTTCCATTCCTGAAAAAAAACATCACATCATTTTGTCCAGATGAACATAACACCTTTTTGAGTTAACTTAGTAATTGGACTAGATAACCTTGAAATTTTTTTAACAAATGATCGGTAACAACCTGAAAAAAAAAAGAAAACTACAAATCTCGGTTATATTTGTGGGCCTCAATCATTATTTAACAACTTTGGTTTTATAAGGATCAACATTTATGACATTTTTTGTAACTATGTGGGCTATAAATGAAATTTTTTGCAACCAAAACTCACACTTTCTAAATTTCCCATACAGTTTGTTTTCATTTAAGGTTTTCAAGAAAACACTTAAATGACTTTCATGCTCCTCTTTACTTTTAGATGAAAACAAAATATCATCAATGATCACAACCAAAATCTTATCCAAGAAATCACGAAAAATTATATTCATAAGATCCCTAAATACAGAAGGTGCATTGTTTAACCTAGAATGCATTAATAAAAATTCATAATGGACATATCTAGTATGAAATGAGATCTTCGGAATGTCTACATTAATTACTTTCAACTGATGGTACCACGACCTGAGATCAATCTTTGGAAAATATTAACCTCCATGGGGCTGATCAAACAAATCATCTATATGAGGAAAAGGATACTTATTCATAACCATGATGTTATTCAATTCTCTATAATCAATTCAAAGTCTAATTAAACCATATTTTTTTAATCAAATAAGACAGGAGCACCCCAGGGAGATGATCTAGGTCAAATGAAACTTTTATCTAATAAATCCTGCGATTTCATCCTTAACACTAAATGTTCAAGTTGAGCCATTCGCTAAGGGGTTTTCAAAATTGGTTTAGCATCACGAACTAATTAAACAGGAAATTCAACTTCTCGATTAGGTATAATACTAGGAAACTAATCAGGGAAAACATCTAGGTACTCATTTACTACTAGCACATCATTAATCTCAACACATCCTTTTTTTCAACAATATGTGCAAGGTGACATTCATTTCCACATTTGACTAGCTTCTTATTTTCCTGATATGTTATCAAAATTAAGGGTTCATTCTTGTACACAAACTGAAAATCATTCTAAAAAGAAACCTCCTTATCTCTACAGTCAATCATAGCATGATAAATGGAAAGCCAATCCATACCCAAAATAACATCAAACTTTACAAGAGGAAAAACAATAAGATTTGAAGTAATATTCTTCCTACACACAATGAAAGGAAGGTTCTTATAATTTCTTTTTGTCCCAACATTTCCTCTATGTGTTTTTACCATAATTTCAATATTCATATCACGAGATGAAATTCCCAATTTTCAAGAAAAATTCTCATAAATGAATGAATGTGTAGACCCTGTATCAAACAATACATTGGAATAATCTGAGAAAACAAATAGTGTATCTGATACTACTTCATTCTATGGAACCACCCATAAGCATAAACAATGCCCATGAACTTTAACATATTCATAACACTTAAAACAAAAATAAAGGAATAATAATATTTCCACATTTTTATCACAATATATAATTTAAATATATTTACATAAAAAATCCATTATTAAAACAATTTTTAATTCCAAAATATGTAAAAAGAGTATATGGTATTTATTTTCTGTTTAAAAACATTACACCTTGTTAAGGAAGCCAAAGATTAAATAATACTCGCAGTGGTGGAAAAGGTCGTTATCAACGCTTACGTTAAAAAGAAACATTCCTTTTTTTGTCATTTAGTAAAATCACTCTTTTTAAAATATTCCCTTTTAATGAAATGAAATTTCAAAGGTGTTTATACACCATATAAAATAATATTTAGAATAAAATGAAATATTCCTCAATGAAAGGATATTGAGATGAAGTCCCTTACCCCATGTCCGACTTGACTCGATAGTTCTTTAATCTCCTGAATGATAAACTAAAGATAATTTCTAATGTCTTAAGAACATTTTTCATGTTTATTATTCCTTTTATACCACTTATTACCTTGTTATAAACATTATGTAATCATTTTAAGTTATTAATATTTGTTTCGTCGATATTTGGAAATTGAGTAAAAAAATGAACACCTTATAATTACAAGTTGTCCAGGTCGTCAACAATCATTTTTCTCTAGAATCATATTCATGATTTATATATAATTTACATAAAATATATCCAGTATATATATTTATTTATAATAGTATATAACATTTGTAGATAAGAAATGAAATGCACCGTTCATGGAGACTGTAAGTCGTACGCACGCATGAATGCTACTTTCATTTTTATTTCCTAAATTAATGGAATTAAAACATAATAATACTTAGGAATATTATAGTTATAGTATAATATTACATATTATAACATAAACACTACCCTTTATACGTCCCACATATGGAAATATGGAGTCATATCACTTTGAGGGGTGGTAGTCCGCACTTTCCTCAAATGAAATTATCATGTTTACCCACTATTGTGACGATAAAGGTATGATCTAAATGAAAAATAAAAACGAATAATGAAAGGTAAACCTAATATATATCATGTATAAATACAATACCATCTTAATGGCCACAATGAGGAGAGGTAGGAGATAATTGAACAATCACCGCTTCGTGAGGTGTAACTTTTCCGTTCACAGAAACAGTTTGTTCTTCACCCATAAGATGAAGGTGTGTGTAAGTGTAGTTCGAATAATTTTCATAAAAACATACTAGTATATTGAGTATATTGTTGTTGTTATAAAATAGAGTAATAAAAAGAGTTTAGGGGGTTGGAGAAGTAAAATAAAACTAAAGAACTTAAAAGAAGATGTTACCTTTAAATCGGGTAACTCCCTTTAGTTTGAACCAAAAGGGTTTCTTGAAGTGATTTCTGCCTAAGGTGAGGCCTCTAAAATGATGATATGGATATTTGGAGAATATTTAAGTAGATTTTGTATGATAAAAAGATTAGAAAAGTGTGAGGAATGAGTAAGAAGTGAGGTCTTTTTTCTGGGAGAGGAGGGGCTCTTTAAGAATGTTTGAAACAATTATTTTATTATAAACTCATATTCAGTTTCAAAAGGTCAACAAATCATTACAGTTGAATATAAGATGACACATGGTTGAAATAAAATAATCCAATAAGAATTGGGCAGGTTTTGGATATTGTTTTACTATTTATAATCATATTTACCTAAATCATTTATTAATGAGGTAAATACTGCATCATTATTGTCATAAATAATTTAATTTAATTGTTGTCCAAAAATTTTAAAAAAAATAGCATGATGTATGAAATATTTTTATATTTAAAATAAATATTTATAGTCAAATATATAAATTATATAACCCAATGTAAAAAAATTATTTACTAAAAGATATTTGTTTGGGTCATTTTGGTCTTTACTTTAAATTAATTATTATAAAGTGTCATTATTACTCTCATGTGGCTCCATGGGGTCCCAAATTCGACCCAAGGATGACCATGGTAGTCTATGTATCATCTAATAGGATTAGGACACATGTTAGACTAATTTAATATTAATATTATATTATATTTCTCCCTTATTTACTATATTTCCCTTTAATCATTGTAAATAAAATTTTACTGAAGTAAATATTTAAAATGTCTAAAAATAAAAGATACCTATTTAAACAATTTGGACCTACTGATTCCAAAAATGGAATCTATTTTTCAAAATTAAAAAGACCAAAGTGGTCGAAATTAATTATAATTAATTCCCGCTCTCAAAACAAAAAGCGTGTTTTACGAAATATTAACTATCAAATGATTGGCACTTGTTCATGTCCAATTTCAAAGTGAAATTAATTCCAACGACCAAAATTGGTTTAACAGGTAAAAATATATTCTAATTACACATTATAACCAATTAAAAATATAATATTTCCATATAAATAAATTAGATTAAAAGGCAATTTTGAATTAATATACAATATTTTCACTATTCATTGCAAAATGAACTTTATCAGAAAAATACCAAAAAATTACCCAAAGTAAATTTTGATGTCACGAATGTAAAGATGAATTTTATTTTGTCACATAGAACATATAAAAATTTCCAATACTAGATTAAAATATTGTTCTCCATCAAAAGGCGGTGAATCCACCTTTTAAAGAATATTAATGAATTTATGCTTAGATTCATTCACATTTTTTGCCTCTAACATTTATCACGGAACCACGCATATATGTTAACATGCCCAAGAATAGTGACACACAAAACAAACATAAAGGAAAGATAACATTTCAATCATAATATATAATTTAGATATATAGAAATAAAGAATCAATTTTCAAAACCATTTTCAATACCAAAATACCTAAAACAGTATATGGTATTTATTTTCCTTTTAAAAAATAGTAATCCTTATTAAGGGATCCAAATATTAAATAATACTTACAGAGGAGGAAAGTTCATTGTCACTGCTTACGTTAAAAACAAACATTCTTCTTTTATAGTTTATTTAAACACCTCGTAGAAAAATATTACCTTTGAATGAAATGAAAATTCAAAGGTGTTTATACAACATATAAAAGAAATTTGTGTATTAAAACAAAATATGCCTAAATGAAAGGAGATTCAGACGAAGTACCTTACAATGAGGATCTTGTAAATAAAATAGCTTTATTATGATTATTCACTATAAATACACAAAAATAAAGTATAAATATAAGTGAACATATCAAAATCATTTATAACATAATCATAGTACAACGTAATAAAAAATTAGATGATTAACCTGAAGAATGGAAATTTTTGTTATGAAGTTCCCTTACCTTGTGTTTGACTTGACTCGATTGTTCTTTAATCTCCAAAATAATAAACTAATGTAAATTTCAACTTTCATAAGAAAATTTTTCAAGTTTATTATTCATTTTATATCACTGATTACCATGTTATAAACATCATGTAATCATTTATGTTATTTACAGTGGTTTCGTCAATATTTGTTACTTGAGTAAAAATTGAACATCATATTATTACAAGTTGCCCATGTCGTCAACAATCAATTATATCCATAATAATATGCATGATTTAGATATCATATACATCATATATATTAAGTATATATATGTATTAATAACATTACATAACTTTTGTAGATAAAATATGAAATGCACCGTTCATGGGGACGGTAAGTCGTACTTACGCATGAGCGCTACATCAATTTCTATTTACTACTTTAATGGAATTAAAACATAATGATACATAGGTATGTTATAATTACAGTATAATATCATATATAATATCATTAACTATATCCTTTATAGATCCCACATAAGTCATTGAAGAGTCATATCTCTTGAAGGGGGCGGTAGTCTGCACTTTCTAAAATGCAATTATCGCGTTTACCCATTATTGAAACCATAAAGATATGCTATAAATGAAAAATACAGAATCATGAAGAAAAAATAAACATAATATATATGATATATAAATACAGTTCCATCATAATGGCCACCATGATAGGCGGTAGGAGTTAAGTGAACAATCATCATTTCATGAGACGTTAGTATATTATCCACAAAAACATTATGCTCTTTACCCATTAAATGTATGTGTGTGTAAGTGTAGATAGAATCCTTTAAATTACAAAATCCTAGTATATTAATTATAGTGGTGTTGTTATAAAATAAAGATATAAAAAGAGTTTAGGGAGTTGGAGAAGTAAAATAAAACCAAAGAACTTGAGACAATACATTTTCTTTTAAATCGGTTAACTCCCATTGGTTTGAACCAAAAGGGTTTATTGAGGTGATTACTGCCTTTGGTAATGATTCTAGGAAGAATAGAATGATCTTGAAAGCTTATTGGAGTTTAGTTTGTATGAGGCAAAGGCTTGAGAAGTGTGAGAAATGGATAGGAAGTGAGGGATTTTTATAATGGAGAGGTGGGGCTCTTTAAGAAAGTTTGAAACCATTATTGTTTTACAAACCTATCTTCGGGTTAAAAAGGTCAAATAATCAATAAAGTCGAAGTTAATATGACTCATGGCCTATATAAAATCATCTGATAAGAATTGAATTGTTTTGGGATATTGTTTTAATATTTATAATCTTATTTATTTAAATCATTTATTAATGAGATAAATACTTCATCCTTATTGTGTCTTAAATAATTTAATTTATTAGATGTCCAAAATTTATAAACAAATACCATGATGTAGAAAATATTTTAAAAATTATAAATAATCTTTATAGTCAAAAAGATAACTTATAAAACCCCATGTAATAATTGATTTACTAAAATATATTGGTTTATGTCATTTTAGTCTTTATTTTAAATTATTTAATATAAAGTGACATTATTACTCCCATGTGGCATGATGGGGTCTAAAATTCAATCAAAGGAGGCCCATGGTCGGATATGTATCATCCAATAGGATTAGGACACATGTTAGGTTAATTTAGTAATATTATGATATTATATTTTACCCATATTTACTATAGTTAACATTTAATCATGGTAAATAAAATATTTACTGACGTAAATATTTAAAATTTCTAAAGTTAAAAGTTACCTATTTAAGCAATTCGGACCTACTGATTATAAATATAGAATCTAGTATTATAAATTCAAAACACATAAGTGGTAGAAAAAAATTTAAAATTAAATCCCGATGTCAAAACAAAAAGCGTGTGTTTAAGAAATAATAACTATCAAAAGATTAACACTTGTTTATGTCCATTTTCAAAGTGAAATTAATTTCAATGTCCAAAATCTGATTAACTTTTAAAATATATTCTAATTACACTTTATAACCAATTAAAAAGATAATCAAACTCTATAAATAAATTAGATTAAAGGGGACTTTTGAATTAAAATACAATATTTTTACTATTCATTGAAACTTGAACTTTATCATAAAAATATCATAAATTTAGCCAAAGTAAATTTTTATTTCCCGAATCTAAATAAGAATTTTATTTTGTCAAATAGAACATATAAAAATGTCCAAAACTAAATTTAAAGAGGGTTTCCCTTCAAAAGGCTGTAAATCGACCTTTTAAAGAATATTAGAGTATTTATTCTTAGATTCATACACATTTTAAGCATATAAATATTATTGGATAAATGTAAAAACATTTAAAAAAATGTAAACATATTTTAGTTAGTTCTATTTATTCCTGCCATTATAATGGCTAGGCGTTAACTACCGTTTAAAATAATAATATTATATTATTATTGTGCAACGTAATATTTCAATGAAACCCGTTGTTGCATATCGGGTAGGCCATCGAACATAGAGTCTTATTTAAAATAACATTAATATTTAATTCACAAATATTAATAAATATGAAAAATTTCATGTTCTTTATTTACTTGAGATGTTAAATCCTTCCCCCCTTTTGGAAATTATGTCCTTGCAATTTCAAAATTGGGATTAGACACATCATTTAATGTCCCACCTGGGAAAAAGAGTCAACAAAACTATCACTTTAAAAGAATGAAAAAGAAACACAAATGTTACCTAAGATAACATATACTATGATTCCATGTAGGAAAACATGGATATGGTAGACAAAAAAACATCAAGTTTAGATGGACAATGATAGAAAACATGATTAGTATAAAGTTTACCACTAGAAAATCACAAACTTGTGATGTGTTAAGCGGTCTTTGATAAACTAGTTGGAAACGTAATATGACAACGTTTTTGTTTTAAGATCCTTCTCATAATTTTATGAATTGATTTACTACATAGAATAATAACGTAAAAAATATACTTATTTTCAAGTTGAGATTCATCCTTTAAGATGTTTCTACCAAAAACTAATCTTTTCTACAAACAAAGATTATTCAAAAAGACTTAGTCACATCAAAATCACAAGAATCAACATCTAAAGAATCACATCATCCAGAAAAGAAGAACTATATATTTTCCTTGTCTTTATAATTAAACTAAAACCAAAATGTTTAGTACGAGATCATATAATCTCCAAAAGGGATAATACTTTATAAAAATAAACAATACTCTTAATCTCAAAAATTTTACAAAAAGTACACAAAGTTCAAGAAAGACAATTCAATACACAATTGTCCTTAAAATTTTTCAAAATAATTCAATCTAAGATTGATACCCAAAACATAGAAGGACTTAATCACATAGTCTTCCACAATAAATATTAACATTCAAATCCAAAAACATATACTACTATTGATGTCTAATACTGAAGCATAATTATCCAAATCACATATTCTCTATGATCATTTAATCATTTCCATAAATAACCAAAATCACTATATGTGCACAAATTAAATTCATTCAAAATAAAATTACACCATTACTTTTCAATTGAAATCCCAATGTATTCTATTTTCAATAGGAATATATTGTTTCTCCAAAATAGAGAACATCTTCTAAAATAACCTTTATCAATTAATCACCAAATCATTTTCCTATATTAAGGATATCGATTTAATAAAACATAAGATCCCAAAATAAAATTATTCTTGATACATAAAATCATTTAACTAAAAATAATAATTTATACTTACCAGGGACATCACGTAGTCTAGTTGTAGCTGATAAATCCCAATCTCACTTTGGTTGTGGGTTCGATTCCCACAGGTTTGTCCCACGCGATGAGTTGTCGCATGGTCTGTGTGTTGTCCTTTTTATAAAATTCAAAAATAACCATAACATGATTTAACCTCAATGGTTTTATTATCCCTTAAATTTCATCCCAACACATTAATACCTCAAACGCATATATATTGTCATTTTTTCACCTCCATATAATAAAATAAAACTATTCTAAAAAGAAATAACATCATACCTTGATCATGCTGTCCATATGGTTTCATCATCATCCTTTTCACATATGTTGAAGGTCCAGGAATTGCAAAAAATATTTCGATATCCTTCAAAATCATTTTAATCCTTCATCCAAATACACCTTTTACAACTTGGGTCATTAGGGTGTTCGTAGAAAAATAGTATTCGAAAATAATCTAGAATTACATATAATTTCAAAACATCTGATGAAACATGATTTTTATAAAACAGTCAGACTGAGTTTGAGTTCAAACTTTCAATTAGTTGTCCTTTTAAAATACCATAAGTATGTGCTGGGAGACTATATATTAAAATCAAATATAAATATGTTGTGCAAGGGTATCCTTCTTCAGTACCTTTTTCAAAATCAAAATATGCTTCGAAATCTTGTGATAAGTTAAAATATTTGAAAATTACTTTAAAAATTTTACCTTTCTTGAAAATATGAGAATATTATGAAAATAGGATTTGATTAAATAATACCCATGATCCACAATGATAGTGGGGTAAAGTTGAGGTGTTTGATATCTCAACCTATTTCTTACAAGTGAGTCGTATGATAGAAAAAGTTTCACAATCATCCGAACACGACTGTACAATAATTATTGCAAGCTAGTCATCAGGAAGAGATAGGAATGTCATTTTAGATCCCCCTCCTTTCATTTGTAACATACTTTCCTTGATCTGAAAAGTTTTCAAAAATAAATATTTAACATAAAGAGTAGACATAGAGACTAACCATGTGTCAAACAAAAACTCATAATCCCTAAAGTTGTCTAAACCTCCCTCTAATACCAACTAAAAGGACCCATCTTTAAAACATTACATAATATTGAATTAAATTAATAATTCACACTGAGGATATTTTTAGGTTTATATTTTTAAATAATTAGGACATGACTATTAAATCTCAAAAGATTACAAAGTAGACACTTCTACTCAGTTTCCATTTTTTTTACAAAATAAAAACTCTGAAAAAAATGAGTCATACAAGTTTCTTGTTTTAGACAGCATGAATTTTCTTTGATCCCATCCTTGAACCTATTCATCTTTATGTCCAGTGAAAAACATTTCAAAACATGGGATGAGCATAAAAATATCAGTATGGTTTATCAAACAAAGAATGAAAACATTAGTTAATCATTGCATATATAACATAATCTCTTTAACATACCTCATGAAATAATAAGATTTATGAATAACATATAGAAAACATAAATCATAAAGGTAACTTGTTGTATCCATATCATACATACATTGTAGATGTCATAGCTAAGTAGGGAGTTAAATTTGGAATACTTATCACAGTACATTCCCTAAATCACTTAGGAGAAACATTAATGTTTATCTCCATCATGTTAACCAATGCATTGGAGAGCTATCTTGGTCTCACCCGCCATAGGTTTATCACGGAACCACCCGTATTTGTAAACAATGCCCACGAACCATGAAGTGCCCAGATCAGTGTGAATCACTGAGAGGGGGAGGGGGTGAATCAGTGATCCCTTAAAACTTTTTACTAATTGATTCCTTATCAATTAAACCTCTATGGCTGGTTAAAGCCTCGATCCACTCTTCTTGTATCTCTCAACCTTTCCCGGATAATGCAGTAATGAAAAGGCACAGGACACAAGGATTTACAAGGTTCGGCACCAAAGGCCTACATCCTTTCCATGCTCTCCAAGCATGGATTCTCCCATTATAATCTGTTAGTATTACAATGATTGATACAGCTTCCCACCGTATCTCACCTGAGTCCCACAGGAGGGTCTTTATATTGCTTCACACAGTGTTACCAGAGTCCCACTGGCCTGCTCCAGAATCCCACTAAAGACTTCTTCTCCCTGAGTCCCACAGGGTCTTCTCCTGGCTCCTCGAGTCACACGAGTAGCTCTTCTTCACTTTAAGTTCTTCAAGTAACTTCAGCAGCCTGGGATAAAGGCTGCTGGCCTTGCTCTTCTTCTGATCACTTGTGGTGAACAGGTCTTCTCGTCTTGCTCAGGATTTATCTCCTTCTTCTCAGGATGACCTGGCCTCTCTTCAGCTACTGAATACTCAGACAACTGATGTCTTTAACTTCGGTCTGGTCCAGTCTCAGTTCAAAACAACTTCATGCACTGAATGCATGGCATCACAATATCTTCAAGATCTTCTGGTCTTGGACTCCTCAAATGCACACAAGCTGGTTTGGCTTTATTCACGTGTGCATGTGCATGCATGCAAGCATACACTTCTCCTATCCTCTTCTAGGTGCAGTAGACCCACAAAGGGTGTAGTATCTTTAAGCACACACCACCTTCTCACTTCTTCACACACTTTATTCTCTTTTGATTACACACATAAATGTGTGTTATACACTAGTGTGAGTCTTCCACTTCTTTCTTCTTCTAAGTGTGTTTACTTTTAGTGCACACACCTAGGTTCGGCCTTGTTCTTGTTTAGCACACACAATTTATTCTTTTAGTCTTCTTTGCACACAAGGCTTTGCCCTTCACTTCTTCTTGCACACACAACCCGTAGCCTTTCTTCTTGTTCACTTTGCACACACAAATAGTGTATGCCTCGGGTTCTTCTCCTTTGGTTAAACACACCAAGGTGCCTCGGATCTTGTTTGCCACTTGTACTTTTCCACTTTGCACACAAAGGTACTAAGGCCTCGGGTTCTCCTGAACTTTGCACACCTACTGCCCGTAGGGCCTCCTTCTTTGGCACACACACTTCCACGGCCCTTTCTTTATTCTTACACACAAAATACTCTTGACCTTCTTCACTATGCACACACAAGAGGTGGCCTTCTTAGCACATGGCACACACATAAGTGGTCGTAGGGTGTTCCTGTTCTTCACTTAGCATACACCCAATATGCTAGGTCTTCACTTGATGCTCACATAAGGCACTAAGCCTTGGCCTCCTCTAATTTGCACACCCACTGCCCGAATGCAATTAACACTGCCAATATGAAGGCGCGCAAGTGCTTTAGCCGCGGCCTCACTTCTTCTTCAAAGCGCAAGGCACACTTGGTGCACAAGGCAGCATGCAAGTGCACAAGGCCTCTAGGGCGCGCACGCCTCGGGTGAAAGGCACCGTGGGCGCGCAAGTGCTACCGCACAGGGGGCTGCGGTGCACAGAGGGGGCGCGCAAGTTGGTGCTGCCCTCACTCCTTCCTGTCGCGCAAGGGATAGTGCACAGGGGACTCCTCCTCCTCATACTTCTTGCCGCGCAAAGAAGTAGCGCGCAAGGGACTCCCTTCCTTCTTTCGTGCAAGGAGTGCACAAAAGGAACTTAGCCGCGCAGGTATGCGCGGGGCTTCGGCTTCGCGAGGCACAAGGTGCACTCACGGGACTTCTCTCTTCAGAGGATCAGCAAACCAAATGAGAGCCTCTGGCTCTTCTTTTATAGGCAGAGGGATGCCCGAATCATCCGCGTGCAATAAATCTCAAACTCCCGAGATCTTCGGATCTTTAAAGATTTTTTCAAATCTCGTTTCTTCATCTGTTTCACGCGGGTTTACTCATTTTTCTTTCCTCCTCGTGCATGCGATTTATAACGCATGCACGGCCTTCGGTTTAGGTCCAAACCATGCAGAAAATAAATCACGTGGCCTCGCACCTCCGGTTGCTTCGGCCAAACTCAAAATCTCCCATGTGTTGCATGCAAATGTATTTTTAAGCATGGTTGTGTTCGTTAGATTTATACGAACTCATTGGTGTCTTCGGCTTCTTCAGAGGTGGTCGGAATCTCAAAAACCATGAACGGGTTGCTCCTGGTTCGTTGGTGGCCGCGGGAATGCGCGGGGAGGCCTCAGCCGAGCTCGGGGAAGAGGACGACTCGCCGGCCGTTGGATCGGGCGTTTGAAATACATCGGACGGCCGCGATCTTAAGATCTCGCGCGGGATGCGATGAGCGGCTGTGATCAGCCGCGCGATTGGATGAGCGGCCAGGATCTCTTCCGCGGGAAAATCCCGCGTCCCACATCGAAACGAAGCCCGGTTTTTCCGCGGCTTATTACCCTGGCGCTGCCTCAACACGCCAGTTGAACTTCTCCCCTCCCGGTGCCGCCCCGCACCGGGTTCTCTCTGCGGGCGCGCTCTGCGCCCACTCACTGCTCCTGCGGGCGCGCTCCTAGCGCCCACTATGCACATACGGGTGCGCGGGCTTCACCACCGCGTGCCCTCGGGGCTTATACACGGCCCCCTCTGCGCTCCTCCGGGCGTGCCCCAGGCGCCCATGTGGTGTCCTTGGGTGCGCCCTGCCGCCCTGGCTCGCCCCACGGGTTCCCCCGGGCGTGGTGCCCTAGTGCCCATGCCTTGGGGTTGAACCCCCAAGGTGCCTTGGCTGGCCAATTTTTTGGCTAAGGAATGAATTGAATCCTTTGTATAAAAAAAAAGTACTCCATATAAAAATTGCCAAACCAAGTGCCATTCAAGCCATCTTCTTCCCATCTCTATTCTTCTTCTTCTTAAGAATTACTCCAATTCTTCAACACTTATTTATCACTTAGGAATGGAATTCCCGAAGGTTCTTCATCTTCAACTGAACTCCTGAATCACTTAAATTATTCAAAGTGCTTCATTGATCTAATCAGAGATCAATTGGATCATCTTCATGTTCACATGCACTAAGTGATAGTGCATGGACTTCATTAATGCACATCATCCACTTAGTAGTTGTGGATGGAACTCCTTTCAACTCCTCATGCATTGTGAAGACAATGCATGGTCTTCAATCAATGTTGTGACTTTGTATCATCATGATACAAGTTCTATGAACTTAAAGAGCAGCTCAACAATCGTCAGATGTCCATGGAGAATGTTTCAACCATATTCTCCTATGTCACTTAGTGAATCTCCTAAGTGACATGCATCTTAGTTCCATGGCCATTCTCCATTCATCACCATCACTATCACATCCTTTGACATTCACATCTTGACTCCTTGACATCCATTCATTCCAAGACAACTTCATGTCTCATTGACAACAAATGCAACACAATGCACTTCAATCTCCCCCTTTGTATTTGTTGTCAATACACTCCTTCAGCGCATATGAATGGGTCAATATGTGTGCCAATATTTTCTCCCCTTATTGGCAATCAAATGCAAAGGTGTGGTGTGGTTCTCTTTCAAAAATCTCTTCCTCCCTTTGAAAAGTATTTTCTTGAAAAACACTAGGAGAGGGATGATGTCACATGTTCTCTTTAGCAAAGAACCTTTAGTAAATCAACTCTAAGTCTACTTGGGCTAACCCGGTGTAGAAAACAAGAGTGATGTAACCAAGGAACTCAATGCTGTCCTCATTCACTATAAACATGTGAGATCATGCTTAGGGGTTGAATTTTTCAGATATACCAATGAATTGCTAAATCCTGCACATACTTCACAAAACTCATTAGAAAGTTCAGTGCAAAGATAAAGCTCCCCCTTTCATCCATTTGTCTTCAATCAATACTCCCCCTTAATTGACAAGATAAAATAAATTAAGAAACAAGGGATGAAAGTATGATTGGAATACCTTCACGTTTCTCAAGATGGAATTAAATATCAGAATCCCATCTTCTCCAGATTGGCTCCCCCTCAAGGGGTGCACTCCATTCTGTCCAAACCATCCTCCAGTTGAGAATGATCATCATCTTCAATTCCCTGTAATGTCAGCACATTTAAATACCAATAGTATAAGGGAATAAGATGGAACCTCCTTGGTTCATCAATGTGAACAACAAGGCTGAGAAGATTCTCTCAACCGAGATGTCCCATTTTCACCAGTCTTCGCACTTGCACATTTGATCTTCAGTGATGATTGTGCTGGTGTGGATCTCAACCCATCTTCATGTGAAATATTTTTCTTCCCTTTTGCTTTAGCAAATGCCAGAGCTTCATCTTCAGCTCTTTGTAGTTCTCTGGCAAGTTGCAACTGATGTGGCCATATGACAAGTATATCATTTGGAAGAGTGGCCCCAGTTCTGGAAGTTTCACATGGTTCCTTAGATGCTGTCAATCTACCTTTCTTAGGCAACTTGTTTTCAATCAATCCATTCTTCTTCTGGATTGATTGTCTTTTGGAGTTCAGTCTGCTTCTATTTAGTTTCATGGCTTCTTTACAAAGTTCCATGATGTGTCCTTTCTTTCCACAGTAGAAGCATTTCTTGGTGGTCCTTCTGGATGCATCACCCTTCTTGGACTCAGACTCTAAGGACTTCTCTTCATTTCTCAAACACTTCTTGGGAGCATTTTCTACTTTCTTCTTGCTTCCCAAGGAATCTTGTTGAGCCAGGTTCAGTGATCTTTTCTTCTTTTGAGCTCTGGATATAGTTGGAGACTGACATGTATCTTTTTGACCACTTTTGCAATCATCCCAGATGTTGTCAAATAATCCAAATCTATTTGCAGTAAACAGATGTCTCTGGACCTGTGGATGCTGCTTCTTTTCTTCTGTCTTGCTTCCCCTAGGCATGGGCTTTCTCTGTGCTTTGGCATTCAGTGGATTGTACCAACAATCCTTTGCACAATGCCCATACTTGTTACAACACCAACACTGACCCACAAATCTTGACCTCTTGTGTACTTCTGATTGTAGGGTACTTTTCTTGACTTGTTGTGTTGTTTCAGGAGAGCTCTGCTTCTTTACTGTCTTCATCCATATTTGTTTGGATTCATTCTTCCATCCTGCACTTTTTGTGGAAACACATTTAGAAACATGAGTACAAGATGGTATGGATGGTACCTTCTTTCTAGAAGATGTTGCCCTTTTATTAGAGGATGTCTTTCTTTTAGGATCATCCTTCTCAAAGCATACTTGAGTAGCAACATGTCTTCTTTCAGCTGACTGGGAGGCTTCAGCTTTGGGTGATTGCAGATTTTTCAATATCACCTCTAGTTCTAAGCATTTCATATTGAGGGAGTTCTTCTCATCCTCAACAGTTCTTAGCCTTCCTTCCCATTTCTCTTCCAGCTGTTTTATCTGGTCTTCATGCACCTTCTTCAATTCTAGCAATGAATTGTCAAGCTCCTTCACTATCTTGACTTTGTCTTCGAGTTGAGCATCTCTGACATTCATTGACACTTTGTGCCTCTTTTCCAGTGCATGGAAAACATCTTTGATTATTACTTCAAATAATTCTTTCTCAGAAAGGCTTCTCTGCAATTCTTCAGCAGTGTCTTCATATCTTTCATTGCAAAGAGATACTGTTTCATCTTTGGCATTTACCAGCTTTCTGAGAGTGTTGGTTATGCCAACCCTTTTAGCCAATTGGACTTCCAGAGAATTGGCTTCATCTTCTAGCTGTAATTTTTCTTCTTGAAGATCAAGGAGGCCTGTAGCTATACACATTGCAACTTCCTTGGGGACTCTCTTCTGAAGATATTTGATTGCATTTAGAAGATCATTGTTTCTTCCATATTCATCACAGCTAGAGCAGGCTTCATCAGAAGAATGATAAAAGGAATTGTCATCTGATGTGACATTCACATTTCTTTCCATAGAAGGAGTTTCTCTGATTGCAACAACCTTCTTCCTCATCTTCTTTGCCTGTTTCTTCTTTCTATTTTTCTGAGTCTTGGCAGATATCTCCATTTGAGGCTGGTCACTCATTTCCTCAAATCTGCACTCCATAAAGACTCTCTTGGATCTTTTAGAGGTAACCTCCCTCTGATACCAATTGAAGTGCCCAGATCAGTGTGAATCACTGAGAGGGGGAGGGGGTGAATCAGTGATCCCTTAAAACTTTTTACTAATTGATTCCTTATCAATTAAACCTCTATGGCTGGTTAAAGCCTCGATCCACTCTTCTTGTAACTCTCAACCTTTCCCGGATAATGCAGTAATGAAAAGGCACAGGACACAAGGATTTACAAGGTTCGGCACCAAAGGCCTATATCCTTGCCATGCTCTCCAAGCATGGATTCTCCCATTATAATCTGTTAGTATTACAATGATCGATACAGCTTCCCACCGTATCTCACCTGAGTCCCACAGGAGGGTCTTTATACTGCTTCACACAGTGTTACCAGAGTCCCACTGGCCTGCTCCAGAATCCCACTGAAGACTTCTTCTCCCTGAGTCCCACAGGGTCTTCTCCTGGCTCCTCGAGTCACACGAGTAGCTCTTCTTCACTTTAAGTTCTTCAAGTAACTTCAGCAGCCTGGGATAAAGGCTGCTGGCCTTGCTCTTCTTCTGATCACTTGTGGTGAACAGGTCTTCTCGTCTTGCTCAGGATTTATCTCCTTCTTCTCAGGATGACCTGGCCTCTCTTCAGCTACTGAATACTCAGACAACTGATGTCTTTAACTTCGGTCTGGTCCAGTCTCAGTTCAAAACAACTTCATGCACTGAATGCATGGCATCACAATATCTTCAAGATCTTCTGGTCTTGGACTCCTCAAATGCACACAAGCTGGTTTGGATTTATTCACGTGTGCATGTGCATGCATGCAAGCATACACTTCTCCTATCCTCTTCTAGGTGTAGTAGACCCACAAAGGGTGTAGTATCTTTAAGCACACACCACCTTCTCACTTCTTCACACACTTTATTCTCTTTTGATTACACACATAAATGTGTGTTGTACACTAGTTTGAGTCTTCCACTTCTTTCTTCTTCTAAGTGTGTTTACTTTTAGTGCACACACCTAGGTTCGGCCTTGTTCTTGTTTAGCACGCACAATTTATTCTTTTAGTCTTCTTTGCACACAAGGCTTTGCCCTTCACTTCTTTTTGCACACACATCCCGTAGCCTTTCTTCTTGTTCACTTTGCACACACAAATAGTGTATGCCTCGGGTTCTTCTCCTTTGGTTAAACACACCAAGGTGCCTCGGATCTTCTTTGCCACTTGTACTTTTCCACTTTGCACACAAAGGTACTAAGGCCTCGGGTTCTCCTCAACTTTGCACACCTACTGCCCGTAGGGCCTCCTTCTTTGGCACACACACTTCCACGGCCCTTTCTTTATTCTTACACACAAAATACTCTTGACCTTCTTCACTATGCACACACAAGAGGTGGCCTTCTTAGCACATGGCACACACATAAGTGGTCGTAGGGTGTTCCTGTTCTTCACTTAGCATACACCCAATATGCTAGGTCTTCACTTGATGCTCACATAAGGCACTAAGCCTTGGCCTCCTCTAATTTTCACACCCACTGCCCGAATGCAATTAACACTGCCAATATGAAGGCGTGCAAGTGCTTTAGCTGCGGCCTCACTTCTTCTTCAAAGCGCAAGGCACACTTGGTGCACAAGGCAGCATGCAAGTGCACAAGGCCTCTAGGGCGCGCACGCCTCGGGTGCAAGGCACCGTGGGCGCGCAAGTGCTACCGCACAGGGGGCTGCGGTGCACAGAGGGGGCGCGCAAGTTGGCGCTGCCCTCACTCCTTCCTGTCGCGCAAGGGATATCGCACAGGGGACTCCTCCTCCACCTTCTTCTTGCCGCGCAAAGAAGTAGCGCGCAAGGGACTCCCTTCCTTCTTTCGTGCAAGGAGTGCACAAAAGGAACTTATCCGCGCAGGTATGCGCGGGGCTTCGGCTTCGCGAGGCACAAGGTGCACTCACGGGACTTCTCTCTTCAGAGGATCAGCAAACCAAATGAGAGCCTTTGGCTCTTCTTTTATAGGCAGAGGGATGCCCGAATCATCCGCGTGCAATAAATCTCAAACTCCCGAGATCTTCGGATCTTTAAAGATTTTTTCAAATCTCGTTTCTTCATCAGTTTCACGCGGGTTTACTCATTTTTCTTTCCTCCTCGTGCATGCGATTTATAACGCATGCACGGCCTTCGGTTTAGGTCCAAACCATGCAGAAAATAAATCACGTGGCCTCGCACCTCCGGTTGCTTCGGCCAAACTCGAAATATCCCATGAGTTGCATGCAAATGTATTTTTAAGCATGGTTGTGTTCGTTAGATCAATACGAACTCATTGGTGTCTTCGGCTTCTTCAGAGGTGGACGGAATCTCAAAAACCATGCACGGGTTGCTCCTGGTTCGTTGGTGGCCGCGGGAATGCGCGGGGAGGCCTCAGCCGAGCTCGGGGAAGAGGACGACTCGCCGGCCGTTGGATCGGGCGTTTGAAATACATCGGACGGCCGCGATCTGAAGATCTCGCGCGGGATGCGATGAGCGGCTGTGATCAGTCGCGCGATTGGATGAGCGGCCAAGATCTCTTCCGCGGGAAAATCCCGCGTCCCACATCGAAACGAAGCCCGGTTTATCCGCGGCTTATTACCCTGGCGCTGCCTCAACACGCCAGTTGAACTTCTCCCCTCCCGGTGCCGCCCCGCACCGGGTTCTCTCTGCGGGCGCGCTCTGCGCCCACTCACTGCTCCTGCGGGCGCGCTCCTAGCGCCCACTATGCACATACGGGTGCGCGGGCTTCACCACCGCGTGCCCTCGGGGCTTATACACGGCCCCCTCTGCGCTCCTCCGGGCGTGCCCCAGGCGCCCATGTGGTGTCCTTGGGTGCGCCCTGCCGCCCTGGCTCGCCCCACGGGTTCCCCCGGGCGTGGTGCCCTAGTGCCCATGCCTTGGGGTTGAACCCCCAAGGTGCCTTGGCTGGCCAATTTTTTGGCTAAGGCATGAATTGAATCCTTTGTATAAAAACAAAGTACTCCATATAAAAATTGCCAAACCAAGTGCCATTCAAGCCATCTTCTTCCCATCTCTATTCTTCTTCTTCTTAAGAATTACTCCAATTCTTCAACACTTATTTATCACTTAGGAATGGAATTCCCGAAGGTTCTTCATCTTCAACCGAACTCCTGAATCACTTAAATTATTCAAAGTGCTTCATTGATCTAATCAGAGATCAATTGGATCATCTTCATGTTCACATGCACTAAGTGATAGTGTATGGACTTCATTAATGCACATCATCCACTTAGTAGTTGTGGATGGAACTCCTTTCAACTCCTCATGCATTGTGAAGACAATGCATGGTCTTCAATCAATGTTGTGACTTTGTATCATCATGATACAAGTTCTATGAACATAAAGAGCAGCTCAACAATCGTCAGATGTCCATGGAGAATGTTTCAACCATATTCTCCTATGTCACTTAGTGAATCTCCTAAGTGACATGCATCTTAGTTCCATGGCCATTCTCCATTCATCACCATCACTATCACATCCTTTGACATTCACATCTTGACTCCTTGATATCCATTCATTCCAAGACAACTTCATGTCTCATTGACAAAAAATGCAACACAATGCACTTCAAACCATAACACATAAAACAAACAAAATTGAAATATAACATTTCAATCACAATATATAATTTAGTTAAATTGAAATATCTAATCCATTTTCAAAACCATTTTCCATACCAAAATACATAAAAGAGTATATGGTATTTTTTTTCCTTTTAAAAACATTATGGATCGTTAAGGAATCCAAAGATAAAATAATACTCACAGCGGTGGGAAGGTCATTTTCAATGCTTATGTTAAAAAACATTACTTTTTTTTGTTTAGTAAAACACCTCATAGAAAAAGATTTCCTTTGAATGAAATAAAAATTCCAAGGTGTTTATACAATGTCTGAAATAAATTTGTGTATTGAAACAAAATTTGTCTCATTGAAAGGAGATTGAGATGAAATCTGTTACAAAGATGATTTTGTAAATAAAATAGATTGATTAACTATATGCACTAAAAATATACATAATTAATGTATAAATACATGAAAAGTTGTCAAAATCCATTTCTCACATAATCGTATCATGACATAATAAAAAAGTAGATGATTAGCCCAAAGAATGGAAATTTGGTTAACAAGTTCCCTTAACTCGTGTTTGACTTGAATCGATTGTTCTTTAATCTACTGAATAATAAGCTGAAGTAAATTTAGACGTTCTTAAGAACCATTTTTTAGTTTATTATTCCTTTTATATCACTTATTACTATGTTGTAAACATTATGTAATCATTTAAGTTATTAATGGTTGTTTCGTAGATATTTGGTACTTGAGTAAAAATGAACACTTTATCATTACAAGTTGTCCATGTTGTCAAAAATCCATTATATATTGAATAATATTCATGAATTAGATATCATATAAATTATATATAACCAGTTTATATTTGTATTTATATTTTTACATAACATTTCGAGATAGGAAATGAAATGCACCATTCATGGAGATGGTAAGTCGTACGTACGCATGAACGCTACTTCCATGTCTATTTCTTAGTTTAATGACATAAAAACATAATTATACAAAGGTATATTATAATAACAGTATAATATTATATATAATATCCTTAACTCCACCCTTAATACATCCCACATAAGGCATTAATGAGTCATACCACTTTGAGGGGCGGTAGTCCGCACTTTCTAAAATGAAATTATCGAGTTTACCCATTATGGAAACTGTAAAGGTTTTATTTAAATGAAAAATACTTAATCATAAATAAGACATTAACATAATATATATCATATATAAATATAGTTACATCATAATGGCCACCATGAGAGGCAGTATGAGTTAATTGAACAATCATCATTTTGTGAGGCATTAGTCTACCTTGCACAGAAACATTATGTTCATTACGCTTTAGATTGAGGTGTTTGTAAGTATATTTCTAATCCATTTCATAACAACACCATATTATATTTAGGATACTAGTGTTTTTATAAAATAAATGAATAAAAATATTTTAGGGGGTTGGAGAAGTAAAATAAAACAAAAAAACTTAAGAGAAGACGTTACCTTCAAATCGGGTAACTCCCTATGAATTGAATCAAAAGGGTTTCTTGAAGTGCTTTCTGCCTAAGGTAAGGCTTCTAAGATTAATATAGAGATATTGGGAGATTATTGGAGTAGAGTTTGTATGAGAAAAATGCATGAGAAGTGTGAGAAATGGGCAGGAAGTTAGGTCTTTTTATAAGGGAGAGGAGGGGCTCTTTAGGAAAGTTTGAAACATTTATTTTATTTTAAACACATCTTCGGTTTAAAAAGGTAAAAAATAATTTATGTCAAAGTTATGATGACTCATGTTCTAAATAAAATCATCCCATAATAATTGGACATGTTTTAGATATTTTTTTAGTATTTATAATCTTATTTATTTAAATCATTTCTTAATGAGGTAAATAATGCATCATTATTCAGTCAAATATAATTTAATTTATTTGATGTCCAAAAATTATAAAAAAAAATACCATGATTTGGGAAATTTTTTTATATTTCAAATAAATATTTACAGTCGAAATGATAACTTATATAACCCCATGTAAAAATTGATTTACTAAAAGACATTTGTTTATGTCATTTTTTTCTTTACTATAACTTAATTAATATAAAGTGTCATTATTACTCCCATGTGGCTCCATGGGTTCCCAAAATCAACCCAAGTTCGTATATTTACCATCCAATAGGATTAAGACACATTTTAGGGTAGTGTAATATTATTATAATATTATATTTTAACCTTATTTACTATATTAATCCTTTAATCATGGTAAATAAAATATTTATTGAAGTAAATATTTAATATGTCTAAAAATAAAAATTATATATTTACACAATTTTTTCCTACTAATTCCAAATATTGAATCCATTTTTCTAAATTCTAAATATATAAGTGGCTGAAATTAATTTAAAATTAATTTCTACTATCAAAACAAAAAACCTGTTTTCAAGAAATAATAACAATCAAAAAATTGACACTTGTTTATGTCCAATTTCAAAGTGAAATTAAATACAATGTCCAAGATTGGATTAACTAGTAAAAATATATTCTTATTACACTTTATAACCAATTAAAATAATAATCTTACTATATAAATAAATTATATTAAAAGTCACATTTGAATTAAAATACATTATTTTTTACTAGTCATTAAAAAATGGACTTTATAATAAAAATAATAAAAATTTACCCAAAGTAAATTTTGAGGTCCCAAATCTAAAGAAAGAATTTTATATTTTCAAATATAACATATAAAAATGACCAAAAGTATATTTAAAGAGGGTTCTCTATCAAAAGGCGGTAAATCGACCTTTTAAATAATATTAGAGTATTTTTGCTTAGATCCATTCACATTTTAATCCTATAAAATTTATGGGATAAATTTAAAAACATTTAACAAACATGTATAATCATATTTTATCTAGTTCTATTTATTCCTGCCATTATAAGAACTAGGTGTTTATTTCCATTTAAAATAATTATATTATATTATTAGTGTGCAACAAAAGATTTCAAAAAACTCATTGTTGCATATCGGGTACACCATCGAACATAGCATCCCATTTAATGTAAAATTAATATTTAATTCAAAAATATTGATACAAATGTAAAATGTAATGTTCTTTATTTACATGGAATGTTACATACTTCCCCCCTTTCAGGAATTGCGTCCTCACAATTTTAAAAAAATTGGGCCAGGAAACATCATTGAAAGTCCCACATCGGAAAAAGAGTAAATAAAACTATCACTTTAAAATAAAGTAAGAGATTTAAAAAAGATCAACCAAGAAAAAAGATACTAGTATTCCTTAGAAACATGGATATTGAGGAGAAAACAATAATCATGTTCTGATGGAGAGTGATAGAAAACATGATTAGGGGAAAGTTAACCACCAGAAAATCACAAACTTTTATTGGGTTAAACAGTCTTTGATTCACCAGTAATAAAAGTTAATGGAAAATGTTTTGGTTTTAAGTTACATTTGATAATGTTGAGGAATTTGTTTAATAGAATAACTAAAAACACAAGGAAACATACTTACTTGTCATGTAGACTTTCATCCTATACTAAATTTCTCCCACAAACTCAACTTTTCTCCCAATGATTTTTATTCAAAATGCCTTGGTCACATAAAAAGTGATCAAATCATCCTCTAGATAATCACATGATCTAAAAAAGATGTATCCTATATTTCTCATGTCATTATAAATTAACCAAAAAAATTACAAGATCAGTTAATATTCAAAAAGAAAAATCCTTTATAAAAAGATATTCCACTCTTAATCCCCAAAATTAAACAAACAGTAACAAAAGTTTAAGAAATAACTTTCAATATACATTTTCCCTTAAAATTTATCAAAATAATCCAAACTATGATTGGAACCCAAAACTTAGAAGGATATAATCCCCTAGTCTTCCACAGTAAATCTTATCATTTATCTCCAAAAACATAGACTACTCTTAAAGTCTCATACTGAATCATAATTATCCAAATCAAATATTCTCTATGATAGGTTAATCATTTCCATAAATAACTCATATCACTATATGTCCACACAAAAAATATTTTTCCAAAACAAAATTCCACCATTACTCCTCAATTGAAATCCTAATGTATTCTATTTTCCTTAGGCATATTAGTGTGTCCCCAAAATAGAGAAAATCTTCCAAAATAACATTATCTATTAATCACCAAATCATTTTCCTATTTTAAGGATATCCATTTAAAAAACTTAAGTCACCTAAATCAACTTATTATTGATCCATAAAATCATTTAACTAAAAATAATTGTTCATACTAACTAGGGACTTCACGTAGACTTGTGGTAGGCGATAAATCCTAATCGCACATTGGTTGTGGGTTTGATTCCCGAAGCTTTGTCCTACCTGGCGGGTTGTCACACGGTCTGCGTGTTTTCCTTTTTATAAAATTCTAAAATAACCCTAACATGTTTTAAAATCAATGTTTTTATTATACCTTTCATTTTTATCCCAACACATTAAGACCTCAACATCTTATATATTGTCATTTTTTTCACCTCCATATAATAAAATAAAATTATTCCAAAAAAAAATTACATCATACATTGATCATGGTGTCCATGTGGTTTCATCATCATCTTGTTCATGTATTTAGATGGCCTAGTAATTGAAAAAATGATTTAGAGATCCTTCAAAATCAATTACTTCATTCGTTCAAATTCACCTTGTACAAATAGGGTCATAAGGTTGTTCACAAAAAATAGTTTTGGAAAAGAATAATGTACGACATATAATTTCAAAACATCTGATAAAACATTATTTTTATAAAACAATAGGACTATGTTTGAGTTGTAATTATGTATAGGATGAAATTCAACATGACAAGTACATTTGTTTCCTTTTTTTTGTTAATATCTTAAATAAATTCCTAATCTTTATGGAAGGTAACTTAAAACAAAAAAATTGTCCATTAACTTTTCATACTGGGGAATCAATGAACATTTAACCCATCACACATTTGTATTTTTCTGGTGGTTAACTTTCTCCTAATCATGTTTTCTATCACTCTCCATAAGACATTGATCGTTTTTTTCTCCTCCATATCCATGTTTTTATGGAATCCTAGTATCTATTGTCTCGGTTGACCTTTTTACTTCTCTTACTTTATTTTAATGTGATAGTGTTATTGACTCTTTTTCCGAATTTGGGTATTTCAATGAATTTCTGAGCCCGATTTTTTCAAAATTGTGAGGACGCAATTACCAAGATGGTGGAAGGATGTAACATCCCAATAAACAGAATGAGATAGAAGTGAGGGATTTTTATAAGGGAGAGGAGGGGCTCCTTAGTAATGATTGAAACAACTATTTTATCATAAACTAATATTCGGTTTAAAAATGTCAAAAAGTTATTAATGTTGAAGTTAAAATTACTCATGGTCGAAATCAAATCATCCAATAAGAATTGGATAGGTTTTGGATATTTTTTTAATATTTTTTATCTTATTTATTTAAATCATTTATTAATGAGGTAAATAATAAATCATTATTGTGTCATAAATAATTTAATTTATTTGATGTCCAAAAATTATTAACAAAATACAAGGATGTAGGAAATATTTTTAGATTTCTAATGAATATTTATAGTCTAAATGATAACTTATATAACCCCAAGTAAAAATTGATTTCCTAAAAGACATTTTTATCTTATTTTTGTCTTTACTTTAAATTAATTAATATAAAGTGTCATTATTACTCCCGTGTGGCTCAATAGGGTCCCAAATTTGACCCATCGATGACAATGGTAAAACATGTATCATCTAATAGGATTAGGAAACATTTTATGGTAATTTAATATTATTATAATATTATATTTTACCCTTATTTACTATAGTAACCCTTTAATCCAGGTATATAAAATATTTATTGAAGTAAATATATAAAATGTCTAAAAATAAAAGTTACCAATTTACGCAATTTGGTCATACTGATTCCAATTATAGAATCCATTTATCTAAATTCAAAACAGAGAAATGGAAGAAATTAAATTAAAATTAATTGATGTTGTCGATACAAAAAAGAGTATTTTTATGAAATGATAACTATCAAAAAATTGACACATGTTTATGCCCAATTTCAATGTGAAATTAATTCCAATGTCCAACATTAGATTAATTAGTAAAAATATATTCTGATTAAATGTTAAAACCAATTAAAAAGTTAATCGAACCATATAAATAAATTATATTAAAATGCACTTTGGAATTGACATATAGTATTTTTCACTATTCATTAAAATATGATCTTTCTCAAAAAAATGCAAAAAAAAATTACCCAAAGTAAATTTTGATGTCTCGAATCAAAAGAAGAATTTTATTTTGTCAAATAGAACATATTAAAATTACCAAAACAAGATTTAAAGAGGGTTCTCCATCAAAGGGTGGTAAATTGACCTTTTAAAGAATATTAGAGTATTTACGCTTAGATTCATTCACATTTTAATCCTCTAACTTTTATTGGATTAATGTAAAAACATTTAACAAACTTCAATAATCATATTTTAGTTAGTTATATTTATTCCCGCCATTATAATGGCTAGGAATTAACTACAATTTAAAATAATAATATTTTATTATTAGGGTGCAATGTAAGATTTCAAAGAAACCTGTTGTTTCATATCAGGAACGCCATCGAACATAGCATCCCCTTTATTGTAAATTTAATATTTAATTCACAAATATAAATCATTATGAAAAATTTCATGTTCTTTATTTAACTGGGATGTTACATCCTTCCCCCCTTTTGGGAATTGAGTCCTCACAATTTTAAAATTGGGCACAGAAACATCATTTAATGTCCCACATCGGAAAAAGTGTCAATAAAACTATCACTTTAAAAGGAAGAAAAAGAAACACAAATGAAAAAAATGAACACCATATAATTACAAGTTGTCCTTGTCGTCAATAATACATTATCTCTAGAATAATATTCATTTTATAGATATCATATACATCATATATATAAGTATATATATGTATTTATAACAGTACATAACATTTGAAGATAAGAATTGAAATGCACCGTTCATTGAGACGGTAAGCCGTACGTATGCATGAATGCTACTTTCATTTCTATTACTTATTTTAATGGAATTAAAACTTAATGATAGATATTTATATTATAATTATAGTATAATATCATATATAATATCTTTAACTCCATCCTTTACACATCCCACATAGAGCATTAACGAGTCATATCACTTTGAGTGGGCAGTAGTCCGCACTTCCTAAAATGAAATTATCGCGTTTACACATTATGGAAACCATAAAGGTATGATATAAATGAAAAATACATAAGCATAAAGAAAACAATAACATAATTTATATCTTATATAAATATATTTCCATCATAATGGCCACCGTGAGAGTGGGTAGGAGTTAATTGAACAATAATCGTTTCGGAGGCATTAGTCTTCCATCCACAAACAAATTATGTTATTTACCCATTAGATGTATGTGTGTGTAAGTGTAGTTTGAATCCTTCCCATAACAACATCCTAGTGTATTGAGGATACTGGTGTTATTATAAAATAACAGAATAAAAAGAGATTAGGGGTTGGAGATGTAAAATAAAACAATAGAACTTAAAAGAAGACGTTACCTTTAAATTGGGAAACTCTATTTGGTTTGAACCAAAAGGGTTTTTTAATTTCTTCCTGCCTCAGGTAAGGCTTCTAAGATGTAGAGACAAATATTGGGAGCTTATTGGAGCAAAGTTTGTACGATTCAAAGGCTTCAAAGTGTGAGAAATGGGCAAGAAGTGAGGGATTTTTATAATGGAGAGGAGGGGTACTTAAAGAAAGTTTGAAACATTTATTTTATTTTAAACACATCTTCAGTTTCAAAAGGTCAAAAAATCAATAAAGTCAAAATTAATATTTCTCATGGTAGAAATAAAATAATCCAACGAGAATTGGATAGATTTTGAATATTGTTTTTATATTTATAATGTTACTTATTTAAATGATTTCTTAATGAGATAATACTTCATTATTATTGTGTCATAAATAATTAAATTCACATTATGTCCAAAAATTATAAACAAAATACCATGATGTAGTAAATAGTATTATATTCCCAATGAACATTTATAGTCAAAAATACAACTTATATAACCCAATGTAAAAAATTATTTACTAAAATATATTTGTTTATGTCATTTCTGTCTTTACTTTAAATTAATTATTATAATGTTTCATTATTACTTCCATGTGGCTCCATGGGGTTCCATATTATACCCAAAGATGCCCATGGTCAGATATGTATCATCCAATAGGATTAGGACTCATGTTAGGGTAATTTAATTTTATTATAATATTATATTTTACCCTAATTTATTATATTTAACCATTAATCATGGTAAATAAAATATTTATTGAAGTAAATATTTAATATGTATAAAAATAAATGTTACCTATTTACAAAACATGGACCTATTAATTCCAAACATAGAATAAATTTTTCTAAATTCAAAACAAAGAAGTGGCAGAAATTAATTTAAAATTAATTTCTGGTGTAAAAAAATCTTGTTTTTAAGAAATAATAACTATCAAAAGATTGACACTTGTTTATGTCCAATTTCAATGTGAAATTAATTCCAATGTCTGAAACTGGATTAACTGGTAAAAATATATTCTAATTGAACTTTATAACCAATTAAAAAATAATCTAACCATATAAATAAATTAGATTATAACGCAGTTTTTAATTAAAGTATATTATTTATCAGTATTCATTAAACAATGAACTTTATCAGAAAAATACCAAAAATTTACCCAATGTAATTTTGATGTCCCGAATCTAAAGAAGAATTTTATTTTGTCAAATAAAACATATGAAAATGACCAAAACTATATTTAATGATGATTTTCCATCAGAAGGTTGTAAATCGACCTTTTAAATAATATTAGAGTATTTATACTTAGATTCATTCACATTATAGGCCTCTAACTTTTATTGGATAAATGTAAAAACATTTAAAAAACATGTATAATAATTTTTTAGTTTGTTGTATTTATTCCCTCCATTATAATGGCTAGGCGTTAACAAACATTTAAAATAATAATATTATAATATTAGTGTGCAACGTATGATTTCAAAGAAACTCATTGTTGCATATCGGGTACGCCATCGAAAATAGCATCCCCTTTAAGGTAAAATTAATATTTAGTTCACAAATATTAATAAATATGAAAATTTCATGTTTTTTATTTACCTGGGATGTTACAGCATTCCCCACTTTTGGGAATTACGTACACGCAATTTAAAAATTGGGCTCAGAAACATCATTTAATGTCCCTCATTGGAAAAAGAGTAATTAAAACTATCACTATACAGGAAAGAAAAAGAAACATAAACTTTACTTGAGATAACATTTACTAGGATTCCATATAAGAAAACATGGATATGGAAGTGAAAACAAACCATCAAGTTCTGATGGACAGTGATAGAAAATATGATTAAGAGAAAGTTAACCACAAGAAAATCACAAATTTGTGATGTGTTAAGCGGTTTTTGACAACCCAGTATGAAATGTAAACTGACAATGTTTTTGTTTTAAGTTCCTTCTCATAATTTTAGAAATTCATTTACTATATAGAGTAAGAACATAAGAAAATATACTTACCTTTAAGTAGAGTTTCATCCTTTAATAAGTTTCTACCAAAAACTAATCTTTCCTCCAAACAATGATTATTCAAAAAGGCTTGGTCACATCAAAAACACAAGAATCAACTTCTAGAGAATAACATCATCCACAATAGAAGAAATATATATTTCCCATGTCTTTATACTTCAACTAAAACAAAAATGGTTAGTATGAGATCATATAATCCCCAAAAGGATAATCCTTTATATAATTAAATACTACTCTTAATCTCCAAAATTCGACAAAAAGTACCCCAAGTTCAAGAAAGATCATTCAATACACAATTGAACTTAATTTTTTTAAAAATAATAAAAACTAAAATTGAAACCCAAAATATAGAAGGATATAATCACATATTATTCCATAGTAAATATTAACATTCAACTCCAAATACATATCCAACTCTTTAAGTCTCATACTCAAGCATAATTAGGCATGTCACATATTATCTATGACAGGTTAATAAATTCCATAAATAACCCAAATAACGATATGTCCACAAAAAATATTCTTCCCAAATAAAATTCAACCACTACTCCTCAATTGAAATCCCAAAGTATTCTATTTTCCATAGTCATATAGTTTTCCCCCAAAATAGAGAAAATCTTCCAAAATAACCTTTATCAACTAGTCACCAAATAATTTTATTATATTAAGGATATCCATTTAATAAAATATAAGTTCCCCAAATCAACTTATTCTTGACAGATAAAATCATTTAAGTAAAAAGAATAAGTCATACTAACCAGGGACATCATGTAGTCTTGTGGTAGGCGATAAATACCAATCACACTTTGGTTGTGGGTTCAATTCCCGCAGCTTTGTCTGACGCGACAGGTTGTCACACGGTCTGCGTGTTTTCATTTTCATAAAACTCAAAAATAACACTAACATGATTTATCCTCAATGGTTTCCTTATACCTCTCATTTTTATTTCAAATCATTAAGATCTCTACATCTTAATTCATGATTTCTTATAAATATTTTAATTTGTTTTAATTTAACCACCATATAATAAAATGAAATGATCCCCAGAATAAAGAACATCATACCTTGATCATGGTGTCCCCTTGGTATCATTGTTATCTTTTTCACATTGGTAGAAGGTCTATGCATTGCAAAAATGGTTTAGAGATCCTTCAAAATAATTTTCTTCTTCCATCCAAATACACCTTGTCAACTTCGGTCATATGGGTTTTCACCGAAAAATAGTTTTGGAAAATAATCATGCATGACATATAATTTCAAAACATATGATAAAACATAATTTCTATAAAATAGCTGGACCGAATTTGAATGAAAAAATTCAATTAGTGGTCATTTTAAAATACCATAAGTATGTGCCGAGTGACTATATTGTAAAGTAAAATATTAATTTTTTGCACAGGGGTATCCTTATTCATCACCTGTATCTCAGTTACACAATGTTTTTCATGTTCCAATGTTGAGAAAGTGTATTCCAGATCCATCTCATGTTTTGACCCCAAAGGTAGTTCAGTTGGAAGAAAATATCTCTTATGAAGAACAACCAGTCCAGATTCTTGACCGTAGAGAGAAAGTGTTGAAGAATAAGGTTATTTTTTTAGGTAATGGTTTTGTGTAAAAATCATACGGTTGAAGAGGCAATGTGGGAATCTTAAAATATTATGGGGGATAAATACCCCAACTTATTTGATAAGTTAATAAAAATTGCAAGGCCGTGATTCCCAAAAGGGGGAAGGATGTAATATCCCAAGTAAATAAAGAATAATACATTTGAATGTTTATTTATATTTTTCAATTAAATATTAATTTTACTTTAAAGGGGATGCAATGTTATATAGCGTACCCAATACACAACCATGGGTTTCATTGAAATCTTACATTTCACACTAATAATATAAAATTATTATCATAAATGGTAGTTAAATCCTTTCCATTTTATCGATGATAATGAACAAAACTAACAACAATATGATTATACATGTTTGTTAAATGTTTTTATATTTATCCAATAAACATTAGAGGCTTAAAATGTTAATGAATCTGAGCATAAATATTCTAATATTCTTTATAAGGTATATTTACCGCCTTTTTAGGGAGAACCCTCTTTAAATATAGTTTTTTCATTTTTATATGTTATATTTGAAAAAATAAAATTCTCTTTTAGATTCCGGACATCAAAATTTACTTTGGGTAAATTTTTCGTATTTTTCAGATAAAGTTCATTTTTAATGAATAGTGAAAAATATTGTATACTAATTCAATAGTACCTCTTAATCTACTTTATTTATATTTTTAGACAATTTTTTAATAGGTTATAAAGTTCAATTAGAATATATTTATACCATTTAATCCAATGTTGGACATTTGAATTAATTTTACTTTAAAATTAGAAATAAACAATTGTCAATCTTATGATAGTTAATATTCCTTAAAAACACGCCTTTTGTTTTAACAGCACAAATTAATTTTATATTAATTTCTTCCACATCATTTTTTTGAATTTATAAAAATGGATTCCATATTTGGAATTAGTAGGTCCAAATTTTGTAAATAGATAACTTTTATTTTTTGTCATTTTAAATATTTACTTCAGTAAATATTTTGTTTACCAGGATTAAATGGTAAATATAATAAATAGGAGTAAAATATATTATTATAATAACATTAAATTACCCTAACATGTCTCGTAATACTATTCGATGATACATATCCGACCATGGCAATCCTTTGGTCGAATATGGGACCCCATGGAGCCACATGGGAGTAATAATGACACTTTATAATAATTAATTTAAAGTAAAGACAAAATTGACATAAACAAATATCTTTTAGTAAATCAATTTTTACACGGGGTTATATGAGTTATCTTTTCCACTATAAATATTAATTATAAATATAAAACGATTTCACAAATCATGGAATTTTTTTTATTATTTTTTGACATCAAAAAAATTAAATTATTTGTGACACAACAATGATGCACTATTTACCTCATTAATAAATGATTTAAATAAATAAGATTATAAATATTAAAAAAATATCCAAAACCTGTCATATTTTTATGGGATGATTTCATTTCGACTATTAGTCTTCTTAAATTTGACATTAATGATTTTTTGACCTTTTGAAACCAAAGATGAGTTTATAATAAAATAAGTGTTCCAAACATTCCTAAAGATCCCCTCCTCTCCCTTATAAAAAGACCTCACTTCCTACACATTTCTCACATTTCTCAAGACTTTGGATCATACAAAAGCTTCTCCAATAATCTACCAATATCCCTCTCTTCATCCTAGAAGTCGTACCTTAGGCAAAAATCCCTTCAAGAAACCCTTCTGGTTCAAACCAAAGGGAGTTACTCGATTTAAAGGTAACATCTTCTCTTTTGTTCTTTTGTTTTATTTTACTTCTCCAACCCCCTACACACTTTTTATTAATTTATTTTATAAAAACACTAGTATCCACAATATAATAGAATGTTTTTATGAGAATTATTCGAACTACACTTACACACACCTCCGACGAATGAGTAATGAACATAATGTTTTTGTGGATGGAAAACTAAGGCCTTATGAAAAGATGATTGTTCAATTAACTCCTACCGCCTCTCATAGTGGACATTATGATGACACTGTATTATTATATGATATATATTATTTTCATGTTTTATTTATGCTTCTTTATTTTTATTTTATAGAAAACCATTGCGGTTTCCATAATGGGTAAATGCGATAATTTCATTTTAGGAAGTGCGGACTACCACCCCCTCAAAGGGATATGACTCATTAATTCCTCATGAAGGATGTATAAAGGATGGATTTAATGATATTATATATGATATTATACTTTAATTATATTATCCTTATGCATAATTATGTTTTAATTAAATTAAAATAAGAAATAGAAATTGAAGTAGCGTTCATATGTACGTACGGCTTACCGTCTCCGTGAACGGTGCATTTCATTTCTTATTTCCAAATGTTATGTACTGTTATAAATTCTTATATATACTGGATATATATTATTTATAGGATATCTAAATCATGAATATTATTCTTGAGATAATGTATTTTGGACCACGTGGGAAAATTGTAATTATAACATGTTCATTTTTAACTCAAATTCTGAACATCGACAAAATGTCCGATATGAACTCAAATAATTAGCTAACTATTATTGAAAGGTAATAAGTGATATAAAAGTAATATTAAACATTAAAATATTTATGAAGAAATTATAAATTAACTTATTTTTATTATTCATGACAAATAAGGAACATACGAGTCAAGTTGGACACGAGGTAAGGGATTTCTTATCTTACTTTTAATTATGTGAGATTTCCATTGTTCACCACTTATTTATTGCATGTGGTGTAATATACATAGCCATTTTATTTATATTATCATGATTCTATTTATATTCATGGTATTATATGATTCATTTGGTTCTTATTATCTTTTTCTCATACGACTCGATTGATTACAAGGTGGTAATGGTTTTGTTTTTTTCACTTTTTATTCCTATGAGATTCATGCTATATTAGCTATTATTTTCTTTTGTGTGGTGGATGTACTGCCCATGATTTTATTAATTGTGTAATATAAATTAATTTAAGGGTATTTACATATTAATTGTGTGATCTTTATTTCATGGGGTGTATGTTTCGTAATTTACCAAATCAGCAAGGGAACCTTTCACCCTCATCTTTCTAAAAGACTTATTTTTGTTATTTCCTTTAATGTACATCTTATTATTGTGGGATATGTTCTTCTATATCCTTATTGATGTTTATTTTATTTACAAGTGATGAAATTTCCATTTCAATATTATCAACTTATTTTCTGAATTTTAATGTGACGTTGTTAGGCTGTCAAAGTTATGTGAGAAAACATCTTAACCCAATTTCAATTTTTGGGCTAAACATCTACTTCTTCATTATGTCAAGATATGAATATGTGTGAACAACCTATAATTTTTTTACACTTAATATCCACTTATATTGTGTGTATTTATATTTCTCACACATAATTATATAATTTCTTTATCCTTAATCTAAGGATATCGTCTTTATAAGGGATTTTGTCTTAATTAACATTTCCATTGAGATTTCATTGTGGATATTCACCAATTCACTATTATATGGTGTATATACTGTCCTTTTTCATATCATATCATGAATACCATAATTTTCATGATATCATATGTTCTGATAAAATGTTATTCTTCAATTATTTGTATTCTAGGGTCTCTCATTTTGTTAAAAACTCTTTTACTAAAATGTCATTTTAAATGTTTTATAGGTTTATTCTTCTAAATCATTCACAATAATGTCCATGTTTTAAATATGGTAATAATTATTTATTAATATGGACATGAATGTTTTGAAATTGAAATTTAATTCAAAATCTTTAAAGTGGTATGGGACACTTTGATTCAAAAAATCTATTTATTTAATATTTTAAATGGTTTTGAAAATGGTTTGATAAAAGCTTTGATTTTGTCAATATTTTGAAATTATATTTTTTTATTGTAATATGGAAATTTTATCTTTCAATTATGTTTGTTTTATGGGTTATGATTATTTTATGGCTATTGTGCGTTGTTTACGTATACAGGTGGTTCCGTGATAATCCTAGGGCGGGTGAGCCCCTGATAGCTCTCCAATGCATTGGGTAACGTGACGGCGTTAAAAAAATGAAAGCCTTATAATTAAAAGTTGTCCCTATAGTCAACAATACATTATCACTATAATAAGATTCATTATTTAGATATCCTATAGATCATATATTTCTAGTATTTATATGTATTTATAATAGTACATAACATTTGGAGATTAGAAATGAAATTCATCATCCATGGAGCCGGTAAGCCTTACATACGCATAAATGCTTCTTCCATTTCTATTTCTTATTTTAATGGAATTAAAACATTATTATACATAGTTATATTATAATTATAGTATAATATAATATATAATATCATTAAATCCATCCTTTATACATCCCACATAAGGCAATAACGAGTCATGTCACATTGAGCGGGAGGTAGTCCGCACTTCCCCAAAATGAAATTATCTTTTTTAACCATTATGGAAACCATAATGGTATGATATAAATGAAAAATAAATAAGAATAAAGAAAAAATAAACATAATCTATATCATATATAAATATAGTTCCATCATAATGGCCACCATGATAGGTGGTAGGAGTTAATTGAACAATCATTGTTTCTTGAGTGGTCAGTTCACCATCCACAGAATCATTATGTTCTATAACCATTAGATGGAGGTGTGTGTAAGTGTAGTTCAAATAATTCTCATAAAAATATCCTATTATATTTAGGATACTGTTTTTGTTATATAATAAAGGAATAAAAATAGTTTAGGGGTTGGAGATGTAAAATAAAACAAAAGAACATAAGAGAAGACGTTACCTTTAAATCGGGTAACTCCCTTTGCTTTGAACCAAAAGGGTTTCTTCAAGTGCTTTATGCATAAGGTAAGTATTTTAAGATGAATAAAGGGATCCTGGGAGATTATTGGAGTAGATTTTGTACAATCCAAAGGCTTGAGAAGTGTGATAAATGGGTAGGAACTGAGGGAATTTTATAAGGGAGGGGAGGGGATCTTTAAGAAAGTTTGAAACAATTATTTTATTATAAACTCATATTTAGTTTCAATAGGACAACATATCGTTAATTTCGAAGATAAGATGACTCATTATCGAAATAAAATCATCTAATAAGAATGGGACAGGTTTTGGATAATTTTTTAATATTTATAATCTTATTTATTTAAATCATTTCTTAATAAGGTAAATACTGCATCATTATTGTGTCAAAAATAATTTAATTTATTTGATGTCAAAAAATTATAAAAAACTACCATGATGTAGGAAATATTTCTAGATTTTCACAAAATATTTATAGTCTAAAACATACCTTATATAACCCCATCTAAAAATTGATTTACTATAAGATATTTGTTTATGTTATTTTTGTCTTTACTTTAAATTAATTAATATAAAGTGTTATTATTACTCAAATGTGGCTCCATGGGGTCCCAAATTAGACACAAGGATTCCCATGGTCGGATATTTATCATCTAATAGGATTAGTACACATGTTAGGATAATTTAATATTATTATAATATTATATTTTACCTTAATTTATTTTATTTACCCTTTAATCATGGTAAATAAAGTATTTACTGAATTAAATTTTTAAAATTTATAAAAATAAAAGTTACCTATTTACACAATTTGGATCTACTGATTCCAAATATGGAATCCATTTTTCCAACATCAAAATACAGAAGTGGCAGAAATTAATTCAAAATTAATTCTTGCTGTCAAAACCAAAAGTGTGTTTTTAAGAAATAATAACTACCAAAAGATAAACACTTGTTTATGCCCATTTTCATTGTGAAATTAATTCCAATGTCCAAAATTGGATTAACTAGTAAAAATATATTCTAATTACACGTTAGAAGCAATTAAAAAGTTAATCTAACCGTATAAATAAATTAGATTAAAAGGCACGTTTGAATTAAAATACAGTATTTGTCATTATTCATTAAAAACGAACTTTATAATAAAAATACAAAAAATTGACACAAACTTAATTATGATGTCCCTAATCTAAAGAAGAATTTTATTTTGTATTATATAAAATATAAAAATGACAAAAACTATATTTAAATAGGGTTCTCCATCAAAAGAAGGTAAATAGACCTTTTAAAGAATATTAGAGTATTTATGCTAAGATTCATTCACATTTTAAGCCTCTAAATTTTACTGGGAATATGTAAAAACATTTAACAAACATGTATAATCATATTTTAGTTAGTTCTATTTTTTCTCACTGTTATAATGGTTAGGCGTTAACTAACATTTAAAATAATAATATTATATTATTAGTGTCAAACGTAAGATTTCAAAAAAAATCCATTGTTGCATATCAGGTATGCCATCAAACATAGCGTCCTCTTTAAAGTGAAATTAATATATAATTCTCAAACATTAATAAATATGGAAAATGGAATGTTATTTATTTACCCAGGATGTTATATCCTTCCCCCATTTTGGGAATTGTGTCCTCGCAATTTTTATTCACATATCAAATAAGTGCTGGTATTTATCCCCCATAACATTTTTAGATTCCCACTTTGCTTCTTCAACCATGTGAGTTTTCCATAAAACCATTACCTAAAAAAGTAACTTATTCTGCAACACTTTCTCTCTATAGTGAAGAATCTTGACTGGTTTTTCCTCATAGGTGAGATTTTCTTCCAACTGAACTACCTATGGGCTCAAAACATGAGATGGATCCGGTAGATACTTTCTCAAAATTGAAACATCAAAAATATTTTGTACGTGAGATAAACTTGGGGGTAAATCTACTCTGTATTTAACTGCACCAACTTTCTCCAAGATTTCCTAATGTCCAATGAACCCCGGACTAAACTATCCATTCTTACCAAAATGCATCAAACTTTTCCTTGGGGAAATTTTGAAAAAGACATTATCACCTACCTCAAAAGATAGATCCTTCCTTTGGTTATATGCAAATATTTTCTGCCTTCTCTGAGCTGTGCTTATGTTCTTTTGAATCAACTAAACTTTTTCTGCTATCTCCTCGACCAATTTTGGTCCCATCAGCTTTCTTTCACCTACTTCATCCAAAAAAGATATATTTTTCATCTTTTTCCATATAATACCTCAAATAGATCCATCTATATACTAGAATAAAAACTATTATTATGTGAAAATTCAACCAAAGAAATATATTTCTCCCAACTTCCTGGATAATCCATTGAGCAGGCACGTAACATATCTTCCAAGGTATGAATTGGTCATTCTGACTTCCCATCTTATTGGGGATGAAAAGAAGTACTAAAATTAAATTCTGTACCCAACGATTTCAGAAGGCCTTTCCAGAAGTTAAAAGTAAACCTAAGATCATGATCAGATACAATAGAGAAGGGAACGCCATAAAACATGACTGTCTCTTTAATATACAACCATGAAAGTTGATCTAGAGAAAATATATCTCGAATTGGAAGGAAATGAGAAGATTTTTTCAATTGATCAACAACAACCCAGATTGCATTGTTACCTCTAGATGTCTTTGGTAATCCCACAACGAAGTCCATGGATATATTTTCTCATTTCTACTCTAGCATCGGTAAAGAATAAACAATCCCTTTCGGTAACTACCGCTCTGCTTTAACCTGTGGACAAGTGAAAAAAATTCATAGTAAAATCAACAATATCTCTTTTCATTCCATCCCACTAGTAATACTCCCGAATATCTTTGTATATCTTAGTACTACCATGGTAAACTGAAAATGGGGATCTATGAGCTTTACATAACAACTCATTATTAAAATGTGAATCTAAAGGCATGCATAATATTTTCCCAAACCTCAAAACACAATCATTATCAATGTTAAATTCATGCAACTTACACTACTGAACCAACTCTACCGTTTTCTGTAACTCACTGTCTTCTTTCTTCACACGCACAATTCTTTCTAACAGAGATGATTCCAATGACACCAGAAATAGAACAAAGGAATTTCTTGCACCAACAACTTCTATTCAAAAGTTCTTCAAATAAAAAAACCAACAGATCTTCTTCCATGTTTTAGACAGCATGTCTTTTCCTTGATCCAAGCCGTGACCCTGATTCATCTTTAAGTCCTGTGGAAGACATTTTAGAAACACAGGATGAGCCTAAAAAGCTCAGCAAGGGATATAAAATAAGGAATGAAAACATTATCCCCTCAAAAAATTCAAAACAATGAAACCATACTATTCAATCATAACATACCTCATGAAGTCATAATATTTATGAATAACATAGAGAAATCAAAATCATTAAGGTAACTTTTGGAATCCATATCAAACTTACATTGTATCAATCACATATACATAGTGAGTCACATTTGGAATACCATCCCGGTATATTCTATAAGTCTCTTAGGAGAAACATTCATGTTTACCTCTGTCACATTACCCAATGCATTGGATAGCTATCTCGGGCTCACCCGCCATGGATTATCATGGAACCACCAGTATATTTAAACAATTCTCAATAGCCATAACATATTCATAACACCTAAATAAACATAATGTAAAGATAACTTTTCCACATTTCAATCACAATATATCATTTCAAAATATTGACAATATCAAAGCTGTTATCAAACCATTTTCAGAACCATTTAAAATATGAAATAATGATATATTTTTAATCAAAGTGTCACAAACAACTTTGAAGATTTTGAAAGAAATTTCAATTTCAAGACATTAATTTCCATATGAATAAATCCTTAAAACCAATTTTAAAAACATGGACATTAATGTGAATGATTTAGAAGAATAATCCTTTAAGACATTTAAAATGACATTTTAGTTGAAGAGTTTATAAAAAAATGGGAGACCCTAGAATGCAAATAATTGAAGAATAACATTAAATAAGAACATAAAATATCATGAGAATAATGGTATTCATGATAAAATATGCCAAAGGACAGTATATACACCATATAAGAGTGAATTGGTTCATATCAACAATGAAGTCTCAATGGAAATGTAAATTGAGATGAAATCCCTTATAAAGATGGTATCCTTAGATTAAGGGTAAATCAATTACATAATTATGTGTGAAAAATATAAATACACCCAATATATGTGTATATTAATTGTAAAACAATTAGAGGTTATTCACACATATTCATATCACGACGTAATCAAGAAGTAGATGTTTAACCCAATAGTTTAAATTGCGTTAAGAAGTTTTCTTATAGAAATTCGACAGCCAAACGACGTGATTTTAAAATTAAAAATATAATTTGATGAGATGGAAAATTATTCTCATCACTTGGAAATAAAATTTACATCAACAATTATATAGAAGAACATATCCCAACATAATAATTTGTAAATAAAAAGACATAATAAAAAGAAGTCTTTTAAAAAGTGGAGGGTGAAAGGTTCCCTTACCGATTTGGTAACTTACGAAACATACCCCCCATGAAAGAAATATCCCACAATGAATATGTGAATACCCATAAATTAAAGTATATTATACAAAGAATAAAATCATTGGCAGTACATCCCCCACACATAAGTAAATAGTGGGTAATATAGCATGAATCAAACGGGAATAAAAAGTGAGCTAAAAAACCGTGACCACGTTGTAATTAGTGGAGTCGTATGAGAAAAAATTAATAACCACAAAATGAATCTCTGAATACCATGAATATAAATAGAATCAAGATAATATATAGCAAATGTAAGTACAAAATATACCACATGCAATAAATAATTGGTGAACAATGGAAATCTCACAGAATTAAAAGAGAGATAAGAAATCCCTTACCTCATCTCCAACTTGACTCGTATGTTCCTTGTTCCTCCTGAATAATAAACTTATGTTAATTTATAATTTCTTCATAGCCTTTTAAATTTTTATTATTACTTTTATATCACTTATTACCTTTCAATAATAGTTTGTTAATTATTTGAGTTCATATCGGACATTTTGTCAATGTTTGGAATTTGAGTTAAAAATGAACTTGTTATAATTAAAATTTGTCCATGTGGTCAAAAATCCATTATCTCTAGAATGATATTAATGATTTAGATATCACATATATCATATATTTCCAATATATATATATATATATATTTATAATAGTATATAAAATTTTGAGATAACAAATAAAATTCACTGTTCATGGACCCGGTAAGTTGTACGTATGCATCAATGATACTTTCATTTCTATTTAATATTCAATGAAATGAAAACATAATGATACATATGTGTATTATAATTACAGTATATTATTATATGATATATATGTTACATAATTTCATTAACTCAATCTTTATATGTTCCATGTATTTAATGAATGAATCATATCACCTTGAGTGGGCGGTAGTCCGCACTTCCTCAAATGAAATTATCGTGTTTACAAATATTGGAAAGCATAACGGAATGTTTGTAAATAAAAATTATGGAGGAATATATAAAACAAAAAAAAATAATATATATCATTAAACAATAAAGTTCTGTCATTATGGCCACCATGAGAGGCGGTAGGAGATAATTGAAGAAGAATCGCTTCATGAGGCGTTAGTTTGCCATCAACCGAAACAGTATGTTCTTCACCCATTAGATGGATGTGTGTGTAAGTGTAGTTCGAATACTTCTCATTAACAACATCTTAGTATATTTAGAATACAGGTTTTGTTATAAAAGAAAGGAATAAAAAGACTTTATGGGTTGGAGAAGTAAAATAAAACAAAAGAAGTTAAGAGAAGACGTTACCTTTAAATCGGCTAACTCCCTTTGATTTGAACCCAAATGGTTTCTTGTAGTGATTTCATGCTATGGAAAAGATTCTAGGATTAATAAAGGGATCTTTGGAGATTATTGGAGCATAGTTTGTACGAAACAATGGCTTGAGAAGTGTGAGAAATGGGTAGGAAGTGAGGGCTCTTTTTAAGGGAGAGGGGGGTGCTTTAGGAAAGTTTGAAACAATTATTTTATTTCAAACACATATTCAGTTTCAAAAGGTCATAAAATCATTAAATATGAACTTAAGACGACTCACGGTCTAAATAAAATCATCCAACAAGAAGTGGACAGGTTTTGGATATTGTTTTAATATTTATAATCTTACTTATTTAAATCATTTATTAATGGGGTAAATATTGCCTCAATATTGTCTCATTAAATAATTTAAATTATTTGATGTCCAGAAATTATAAAACAAATACCATGATGTAGGAAATATTTTTATCTTTACAATTAATATTTATAGTCAAAATGATAACTTATATAACCCCATCTAAAAATTGATTTACTAAAAGATATTTGTTTATGTCATTTTTGTCTCTACTTTAAATTAATTAATATAAAGTGTAATTATTACTCCCATGTGGCTTCATGGGGTCCCAAATTCGACCCAAGGATGCCCATTGTCAGATATTTATCATCCAATAGGATTAAGACACATGTTAGTGTAATTTAATATTATTATTATATTATATTTTTCACTTATTTACTATATTTACCCTTTAATCGTGGTAGACAAAATATTTACTGATGTAAATATTTAAAATTTCAAAAAATAAATGATACCTATTTAAACAATTTAGACATACTGATTGAAAATATGAAGTCTATTTTTCTAAATTTAAAACACAAAAGTGATAGAAATTAATTAAAAATTTATTCCCACTGTCAAAACAAAAAACATGTTTTTAAGAAATAATAACTATTAATAGATTGACACTTGTTAATATCTAATTTCGATGTGAAATTAATTACAATGTCCAAAATGGGATTAAATAGTAAAAAAATTCTAATTACACATTATAACCAATTATAAAAATATAACCATATAAATATATTACATTAAAACTCATCTTTGAATTAAAATACATTATTTTTAACTATTCATGAAATTATGAACATTATCAGAAAAATATCAAAAATTTAGCCAAAGTAAATTTTGATGTCCCAAACCTAAAGACGATTTTTTTTTTGTCAAATAAAACATATAAAAGTGACAAAAACTACATTTTAGTGGGTTTTCTATTAAAAGGTGAAAAATTACCCTTCTAAATTATAATTAAAAATATATTTTTTCCAGTTAATACAATTTGGGACATTGGAATTAATTTCACATTAAAATTGGACATAAACATGTGTCAATATTTTGATAATTTTTATTTCTTAAAAACACACTTTTTTTATAGCGGGAATTAATTTTAAATTAATTTCTACAACTTTTTTGTTTCGGATTTAGAAAAATGAATTCCATTTTTGGAATCAATAGGTCCAAATTGTGTGAATAGGTAACTTTTTTTAGATATTTTAAATATTTACATTTCTAAATATTTTATTTGCCCTGATTAAAGGGTAAACATTATAAATAAGTGTTGATTATAATATTATAAAATTTTAAATTACCCTAACATGTGTCCTAATCCTATTGGATGACACATATCTGAGCATGGGCATACTTGGGTCGAATTTGGACCCCATGGTGCCACATGAGAGTAATAATGAGACTTAATATTAACTAATTTAAAGTAAATAAAAAAATGGCATAAACAAATATCTTTTAGTAAATCAATTTTTATATGGGGTTATATAAGTTATCTTTTCAAATATAAATATTATTTGGAAATCTAAAACTATTTCATACATCATGTTTTTTTTTTATAATATTTGGACATCAAAAACTTATATTATTCATGACACAATAATGATGAAATATTTACCTCAAAAATAAATTATTTAAATAAACAAGATTATAAATATTAAAACAATATCCAAAACTTATACAATTGTTATTGGATGATTTTATTTCAACCATGGATCATCTTAACTTCGATTTTAATGATTTTTTGTCCTTTTTAATGTGAATCTAAGTTGATAATAAAATTATTGTTTCAAACTTTCTAAAGAGCCCCTCCTATCTCGTATAAAAAACCCTCACTTAAAACTCATTCCACACACCTCTCAAGCCTTTGGATCATACAAAATCTGCTCCAATAATCTCCCAAAATCAATCTATTTATCCTAGAATCCTTATCTTAGGCAGCAAGCACTTCAAGAAACCCTTTTGTTTCAAACCAAAGGGAGTTACCCGATTTAAAGGTAACATATTCTCTTATGTTCTATTGTTTAATTTTACTTCTCCAACACCCTAAAGTCTTTTTATTCCTTTATTTCATAACAACACCAGTATCATTAATATTCTAGGATATTTGTATGGGAAGGATTCTAACTACACTTACACACACCTCCATCTAATGGGTGAAGAACATACTGTTTCTGTGAATGGAAAAGTAACGCCTCACAAAGCGATGATTGTTCAATTGTCTCCTACAGCCTCTCATTGTGGCCATTAGGATTTCATTGTATTTATATATTATATGTATTATTTTTATGTCATATATATGTTTATTTAAAGGGTATTCTATGTTTGATGGTGTACCTGATACGCAACAATGGGTTTCTTTGAAATCGTACGTTGCACACTAATAATATAATATTACTATTTTAAATGCTAGTTAATGCCTAGCCGTTGTATTTTCTGTAATGAATAGAAATAATTAAAATAAAATTATACATGTTTGTTTCATATTTTTACATTTATCCAATAAATTTTAAAAACATAATATAAGTAAAGGTTTTGATTTTAAGCATAAATACTCTAATATTCTTTAAAAAATCGATTTACCGCTTTTTGATGGAGAACCCTCATTAAATGTAGTTTTGGTCGTTTTTAGATGTTCAATATGAAAAAATAAAATTTTTCTTTAGATTTGGGACATCAAATTTACTTTGGGTAAATTTTTGATATTTTTATGACAAGGTTCAGTTTTAAATGAATAGTGAAAATATGGTATTTTAAATCAAAAGTGCATTTTAATATAATTTATTTATATAGATAGATTACCTTTTAAATTTGTTCAAAAGTGTAATTAGAATATATTTTTACCATTTAGTCCAATGTTGGACATTGTAATTAATTTCACTTTGAAATTGGACATAAACAACTGTCAATCTTTTGATAGTTATTATTTCTTAAAAACACGTTTTTTGTTTTGACAGTGGTAATTAATTTTAAATTAATTTTTGACAGTTCAGTGTTTTGAATTTCTAAAAATGGATTCCATATTTGGAATCAGTAGGTCCAAATGGTGTAAATTGGTATCTTTTATTTTTAGACATTTTAAATATTTACTTTAGTAAATATTTTATTTGCCATGATTAAATAGTGACTATATTATATAAGTGTAAAATATAAAATTATAATAAAATTAAATTATCCTAACATGTGTCTTAATACTTTTGGATGATAAATATCTAACCATGGGCATCCATTGGTAGAATTTGGGACCACATTGAGCCACATGGGAGTAATAATGACACTTTATATTAATAAATTTAAAGTAAAGACAAAAATGACATAAACAACTATCATTTAGTAAATAAATTTTTTACATGGGGTTATATATATAATCATTTCAACTATAAAAATAAATTGGATATATAATAGTATTTCCTAAATCATTGTATTTTTTTATGATTTTTGAACATCAAATAAATTAAATTATTTATGACACAATAATGATGCAATATTTACCTCATTAATAAATGATTTAAATAAATAAGATTATAACTATTAAAGAAATATCCCCAGCCTATCCAATTCTTATTGGATGATTTTATTTTGACCATGTTTCATCTTAACTTTGACTTTAATGATTTTTTACCTGTTGAAACCGACGATAAGTTTATAATAAAATAATTGTTTCAAACTTTCCTAACATGCCCCTCCCCTCCCATTTAAAAAGCCCTCACTTATAACTCATTCCTCACACTTATCAAGCCTTTAGATCATACAACCACTACTCTAATAAGCTTTAAAGATACCTCTATTCATCCTAGAATCCTTACCTTATACAGAAAGATCATCAAGATACCTTTTTGGCTCAAACCAATGGTAGTTCCCCGATTTAAAGGTAACATCATCTCTTAAGTTCTTTTGTTTTATTTTAATTCACCAACCCCGTAAACATTTTTTATTCCTTTATTTTATTACATAAAAATTATAATAAATACACTAGGATGTTGTTATTAAACGTATTAGAACATCACTTACACGCACCTCTATCTAATGGGTGAAGAACATAATGTTTACATGGATGGAAAACTAACGCCACACCCAACGATGATTGTTCAATTAACTTACACCGCCTCTCATGGTGGCCCTTATGATGGCACTATATTTATATATGATATATATTATTTTTATGTTTTCTTTATGCTTCTGTATTTTTCATTTATTGCATACATTTATGGTTTCCATAATGGGTAAAAACGATAATTTCATTTTGGATGTGCGAACTACTGCCCCCTCTAAGTGATCTGACTCGTTATTGTCTTATGTGAGTCTTATAAAGGATGGACTTAATGATATTATTTATGATATTATACTATATTTATAATATAGATATGTATAAATAAGTTTTAATTTCATTAAAATATTAAATATAATTGGAGGTAGCGTTCAAGTGTACGTAGAACTTACCGACTCCGTGAACGGTGCATTTCATTTCTTATATCCAAATGTAATGTACTATTATAAATAAATAAATATACTAGATTTATATGATTTATATGATATCTAAATCATGAATATTATTCTAGAGATAATGTATTTTTGACGACATGGACAAATTGTAATTATAAGGTGTTCATTTTTACTCAAGTACCAAATTTTGACGAAACGACCATTAATAAATTAAATGATTACATAAGGTTTATAATATAGTAATAAGTGATATAAAAGGATTAATAAAATTGAAAAAGGTTCTTAAGAAAGTATAAATTTAATTTAGTTTATTATTCAGAAGATTAAAGAATGATCGAGTCAAGTCGGACACGAGGTCAGGGAACTTCTTAACCAAATTTCCGTTATTTGGGTTAATCATCTACTTTTTTATTATTCCATGCTATGATTATGTGAGAACTGAATTTTGATATATTCTCTTGTATTTAGACTTTATTTTTGTGTATTTATAGTGAATAATCATAGTCAATCTATTTTATTTACAAAATCGTCATTGTAAGGGACTTCATCTCAATCTCCTTTCGTTGAGGCATATTTTGTTTTATTCTCAGTATTCATTTATACAGTGTATAAATACCTTTGACATTTCATTAAATTCAAAGGGAATATTTTACTATGAGGCATTTTACTAAACGAAAAAAAAGAATGTTTATTTTTAACGTATGCGGTGAAAATGACATTTTCTTCCACCGCGGGAATTATTTGTTCTTTGGCTTCCTTAACAAGACATAATGTTTTTAAAATTAAAATAAATACCATATATTCTTTTTTTGTATTTTGGTATTAAAAATAGTTTTAACAATGGTTTTGTTATGTCAATATATTTAAATGATATATTGTGATTAAAATGAGTAAATGTTATCTTTTCTTTATTTTTGTATTATATGTTCTGAATATGTTATGTTTTCAGGGCATTGTTTATATATATGGGTGGTTCCATGATAATCCAAGGGCGGATGATCCCGATATATCTCTCCAATGAATTGGGTAACATGATTGAAGTAAATTTGAACAGAAAATTGTGAGGACGCAATTCCCAAAAAGGGGGAAGGATGTAACAACCCAAGTAAATAAAGAATAATACATTTTAATGTTTATTAATATTTGTGAATTAAATATTAATTTTACTTTAAATGGGATTATATGTTCGATAACATACCCAATACACAACAGCGGGTTTCTTTGAAATTTTATGTTGCACACGAATAATATAATATTATTATTTTAAATGGTAGTTAACGCATATCCATTGTATCAGTGAGAATGAATAGAAATAACTATTATATTATGATAAATGTTTGTTAAATGTTTTACATTTTTGAAATAAAAGTTAGAGGATTAAAATGTGAATGAACTTAAGCACAAATACTCTAATATTCATTTAAAGGTCGATTTATCTCCTTTTGTTGGAGAACCCTCTTTAAATATAGTTTTTCATTATTATATTTTCTATTTCACAAAAAAAATTCTTCTTTAGATTCAGGATATCAAAATTTAGTTTGGGTAAATTTTTGGTATTTTTGTGATAAAGTTCATTTTTTTATGAATAATGAAGAATACCGTATTTTAATTCGAAATTGCCTTTTAATATAATTTATTTATATGGATAGATTATCTTTTTAATTTTTTATAAAGTGTAATTAGAATATATCTTTACTCATTAATCCAATTTTGGACATTGGAATTAATTTCACTTTGAAATTGGACATAAACAATTGTCAGTCATTTGATTGTTAATATTTCTTAAAAACAAGCTTTTTGTTTTGATTGCAGGAATTAATTTTAAATTAATTTCTTCAACTTCATGTTTTAAATTTAAAAAAATATATTTCATATTTGGAATCAGTAATTTCAAATTTTGTAAATAGGTATTTTTAATTTTTAGACATTTTAAATATTTACTTTAGTAAATATTTTATTTACCATGATTAAAGGGTAAATATAGTAAATAAGGGTAAAATATAATATTAACATAACATTAAATTACCCTAAAATGTGTCCAAATTCTATTGGATGATACAAATCTGACCATGGGAATCCTTGGGTTGAATTTGGGACCCAATGGAGCCACATGGGTGTAATAATGACACTTTTTGTTAATTAATTTAACGTAAAGACAAAAATTACAGAAACAAATATCATCTAATGAATAAATTTTTACATGGGGTTATATAAGTTATCTTTTCAACTATTAATATTAATTGGAAAGATAAAATGATTTTCTACATCATGGTAATTTTTTATAATTTTTTGACATCAAATAATTTAAATTATTTATGACACAATAATGATGTCGTATTTAACTATTTAATAAATGATTTAAATAAATAAGATTATAAATATTAAAACAATATCCAAAACATGTCCAATTATTATTTGAATATTTTATTTCGACCATGAGTCATCTTAACTCCTACTTAAACAATTCTTTGACATTTCGAAACTGAAGATTTGTTTATAATAAAAAATTTGTTTCAAACATTCCTCAAGAGCCCCTCCTCTCCCATATAAAAATCCCTCTATTATAAATCATTCCCCAGACTTCTATAGACTTTTTCTCGTACAAATTCTACTCCAACAATATCCCAATATCCCTTTATTTATTTTAGAAGTCTTACCTTATGCAGAAAATACTTTATGAAACCCTTTTTCTTCAAACCAAAGGGAGTTACCTGATTTAATGGTAACATCTTCTCTTAAGTAATTTTGTATTATTTTAGTAATCCAACCCCATAAACTCTTTTTATTCCTTTATTTTATAATAACACCAGTATCCTCAATATACTAGGATGTTGCGATGAGATGTATTTTAACTAAACTTACACACACATCCATCTAATTGGTGAAGAACTTACGGTGTCCGTGAATGGAAAAGTAACGTCTCACTAAGAAATGATTGTTAAATTATCTCCTACCGTAGCTCATTGTGAAGATTAATATGGAACTGTATTTATATATGATATATATTATACTTATGTTTTCTTTAATTTGTTGTATTTTTTATTTATATCACACCTTTATGGTTTCCATAATGGGTAAACGTGATAATTTCATTAGAGGAAGTGCGAACTACCGCCCCCTCAGAGTGGTATGACTCATTAATGCCATATGTGGGATGTATAAAGGGTACTGTTAATGATATTTTATATGATATTAGAGTAGAATTATAATATACCTTGGTAACATTATGTTTAAATTCCATTAAAGTATTAAATAGAAATGAAAGTAGCATTCATGCGTACGTACGGCTTACCGTCCCCATGAACGGTACAATTCATTTCTTATCTCCAAATGTTATGTATTTTTATAAATACATATATATACTGAATATATATGATTTATTTGATATCTAAATCATGAATATCATTCTGGAGATAATTTATTGTTGACAACATGGACAACTTGTAATTTTATGGTGTTCATTTTTTTACTCAATTACCAAATTTCAATGAAACAACCATTAATAACATAAATAACTACATAATGTTAACTACATGGTAATAAGTGATATAAAATAAATAATAAAAATTAATAAATTTATTAAGCTAGTAGAAATTAACTTCAGCTTATTATTCATCAGATTAAAGAATGATCGAGTCAAGTCGGACACGAGGTAAGGGACTTCGTCTCGATCTCCTTTCATTGAGGAATATTTTATTTTATTATCAACATTTTTTTATGTAGTGTATAAACATCATTGACCTTGAATTTCATTTAAAGGAAATATTTTCCTTCATTTTGTTTTACTAAACAAAAAAAAAAGAATGTTTGTTTTTAATGTAAGCGGTGACAATGACCTTTTCTACCGCTGCTTGTATTATTTGATCTTTGGCTTCCTTAACAAGTCGTAATTTTTTTAAAAGGAAAATAAATACCATATACTCTTTTTATGTATTTTGGTATTAATAATGGTTTTAATAATGGATTTTTTATGTCAATATATTTAAATGATATATTGTGATTAAAGTGTGGAAATGTCTTCTTTCCTTTATTTTTTTTTATGTGTTATGAATATGTTATGGTTCATTGGAATTGTTTATGCATACAGGTGGTTCCATGATAAACCAAGGGAGGGTGAGCCTTAGATAGCTCTCTAATACATTGGGTGATGTGAAAGAGGTAAACATGAATGTTTGTCCTAAAATTTTTAGGGAATATACTATGATAGGAATTCCAAATGTAACTCCCTACATAGCTGTGATAGCTATAATGTAAGAATGATATGGATTCCACAGGTTATATTTATGATTTATGTTTTCTATGTTTTATTCATAAATCTTATGACTTCATTTGGTATGTTAAAGAGCTTATGTTATGTATGTAAGGATGAACTAATGTTTTCATTATTTCTTTTATATATTGTCAGTTGGCATGTTGTTTCATTGTATTCTTGGGCCTCTCATATTGTTTAATTATCTCCTACCGCCCCTTGTTGTGGCCATTAAGATTGTACTGTATTTATATATGATATATATTATGTTTATGTTTTCTTTCTGATTCATTTTTGATATGCTCTGTTTGAGGCATTATATGGAAAGTGTTGTCAAAATCGAACTTTTTGGGATGCAGTAGGTGAAAGAAAGCTGATTGGACCAGAATTGGTAGAAGATATGACAGAAAAAGTTCAGTTGATTCTGAAGAACATGAGAATAGCTTAGTGCAGGCAGAAAAGTTATGTGGATAACCATACTAAGGATGTATCTTTTGAGGTAGGTGATCATTTATTTCTCAAAGTTTGACCATGGAAAAGTGTGGTGTGTTTTAGTAAAAATGGAATGTTGAGTCCTAGGTTCATTGGACCTTATAAAATCCTGGATATAGTTGGAGTATTAGCGTACAGATTTTCTTTACCCCTAATTTTACATCAGGTACACAATGTTTTTCATGTTTCACTATTGAGAAAGTATATATTAAATCCATCTCATGTTTTGAGCCCAGAGGTATTTCTATTGGAAGAGAATCTCTCTTATAAGGAACAACCAATCCTGATTCTTGACTATAGAGCGAAAGTTTTTCTGAATAAGTTAAGTTATCAGGTAACGGTTTTGTGGAAAACCCATATGGTTGAAGCGGCAACGGGAGAATCTAAAAATGATATGAGGGATAAATACCCCTACTTATTTGATAAGTGAATAAAAATTGCGAGGACGCAATTCCCTAAAGGGGGAAAGGATGTAACATCCCAAGTAAATAAAGAATGATACATTTGAATATTTATTAATATTTTTCAAATAAATTTTAATTTTACTTTAAAGGGGTTTCTATATTTGATAGCGTACCCAATACATAACAACAGGTTTCTTTGAAATCTTACGTTACACACTAACAATATAATATTATTATTTTAAATGGTAGTTAATTCCTTGTCATTGTATCGACGAGAATGAATAGTACTAACTAAAATATGATTATACATTTTTGTTAAATGTTTTTACATTTATCCAATTAATGTTTGAGTCATAAAAGTTGAATGAATCTAATCATAAATACTCAAATATTCATTAAATGATCGATTTACTGCCTTTTGATGGAGAACCCTCTTTAAATCTAGTTTTGGACATTTTTAAATGTTCTATTTGACAAAATAAAATTCTTCTTTAGATTCAGGACATCAAAATTTACTTTGGGTAATTATTTAGTATTTTTCTGATAAAGTTCATTTTTAATGAATAGTGAAGAATACCGTATTTTAATTCAAAAGTTCCTTTTAATCTAATTTATTTATATGGTTGGATTATCTTATTTATTTGTTATATAGTTTAATTAGAATATATTTTTGTAGTTAATACAATGTTGGATATTGAAATTAATTTAACTTTGAAATTGTACATAAACAAGTTTCAATCATTCTATGATTAATATTTCTTAAAAACGTGCTTTTTTGACAGGGGGATTTAATTTTAAATTAATTTCATCCACTTATGTGTTTTGAATTTAGAAAAATAAATTCCATATTTGGAATTAGTAGGTACAAAATTATTAAATAGTTAAATTTTATTTTATGGCATTTTAAATTTTTACTGAAGTAAATATTTTATTTACCATGATTAAAGGGTAAATATAGTAAATAAGGGTAAAATATAATATTTTAAAAATATTAAATTACCCTAACATGTTTTATAATCCTATTTGATGATACATATCCAACCCTGGGCATCCTTGGGATGAATTTGGGACCCCATGGATCCAAATGGGAGTAATAATGAATCTTTATAATAATTAATTTAAAGTGAAGACAAAAATGAAATAAAAAAATATATTTTAGTAAATCTATTTTTACATAGTGTTATATAAGTAACCATTTAGAATATAAATATTTTTTGGAAAACTAAAATGAGTTCCTATATCATGGTATTTTTTTATAATTTTTGGACATCAAATAAATTAAATTATTTAGGACACGGTAATGATGCAGTACTTACCTCACTAATAAATGATTTAAATAAAAAACATTATAAATATTAAAACATTATTCAAAATATATCCAATTCTAGTTAGATGATTTCACTTCTGCCATGATTCATCTTAACTTCTACATTATCAATTTTTTGACCTTTTGAAACCGAATATGAGTTTATAATAAAATAATTGTTTCAAACTTTCCTAAATAGTCCCTTTGTACCCTTATAAGGTGTTCATTTTTACTCAAGTACCAAATATCAGCGAAACAACCATTAATAACTTAAATTATTACATAATGTTTATAAGATGGTAAAAAGTGATATAAATGGAATAATAAACTTGAAAAGGGTTCTTAAACAAGTAGAAATTTACATTAGTTTATTATTTAGGAGATTAAAGAACGATCGAGTCAAGTCGGAAATGAGGTAAGGGAACATCTTAAACCAAATTCCAGTCTTTGGGATAATCATCTACTTTTTTATTATGTCATGATATGATTATGTGAGAAATGAATTTTGATATCTTCTCTTGTATTTATACTTTTATCATGTGTTTTTATAGTGAATAATCATAATCAATCTATTTTATTTACAGAATCATCATTGTAAGGGACTTCGTCACAATCTCCTTTCATTGAGGAATATTTTTTTTATACATTAATTTTTTTTATACATTGTATAAAAACAAAGGAATTTTTATTTCATTCAATGGGAAACTTTTTCTACACGGTGTTTCACTAAACTACAACAAAACAATGCTTCTTTTTAATGTAAGCGGTGAAAATGACCTTTCCACCACCGCGAGTATTATTTGATGTTTAGCTTCCTTAACAAGCCATAATGTTTTTAAAAGGATAATAAATACCATGTACTCTTTTAAATATTTTGGTATTGAAAATGGTTTTGAAAATTGATTTGTTATTTCAATATCTCTAAATTATATATTCTGATTGAAATGTTGTCTTTCATTTTTGTTTGGTTTATGTGTTATTGTTCTTGTTCATTGTTTACATATATGGGTGGTTCCATGATAAACGTAGGGTGGGTGAGCCCGAGATAGCTCTAAAATTCATTCGGTAACATGACAGAGGTAAATGTGAATGTTTCTTCTAATATATTTAGAGAATGTACTGGAATGGGTATTCTAAATGTAACTCTCTTTGTAGCTGTGATAGCTACAATGTATGTATGATATGGATACCACACGTCACCTTTATGAATTATGATTTCTATGTGTAATTCATAAATCTTATGATTTCATGAGGTATGTTAAAGAGCATATGTTTGTATGTAATGATGAACTAATGTTTTCATTATTTGTTTTATAACCCTTACTGTGCTTTTTATGCTCATCCAAAGTTTTGAAATGTTTTTCAAATGACTTAAAGACAAATAGGGTTAAGGATGTGATCAAGGAAAATTCATGCTGTCTAAAACATGGAACTAGACATGACTCCCTTTTTTCAAAAGTTTTTATTTTGTGAAAAAAGGAAACTGAGTAGAAGTGTCTACTTTTTAATCTTTTGAGATGTAATACTTATGTCATAATTCTCTAAAACTCTAAACCAGAAAAGGTCCTCAATGTGAATTATTCATTTAATTCAATATTATGAAATTTTTTAAGGCCAGGTCCTTATAGTTTGTATCATAAGGATGTTTAGACAACTTTTGGGATTATGAGTTTTTTTGATACATGGTTAGTCTCTATATCTTCTGTTTATGTTAAATCATTATTTTTGTCAGATCAAGGAAAGTATGTTACAAATGGAAGGAGGAGGATCTCAAATGATATTCCAATATCTCCTAGATGATTTTCTTGCAATAATTATTGAAAAGTCATGTTTGGATGATTGTGAACCTTTTTCAAATATTCAACTCACTTGCAAGAAATTGTTTGAGATATCAAAAACCCCCACTATACCCTGATATCATCGTGGATCTTGGGTTGTATATAATTAAATCCTATTTTCACAATATTCTCATATTTTCAAGAAAGGTAAATATTGTCAAGGAATTTTAAAATATTTTACCTTATCACAATATTTTGAGGCATATTATGATTTTGAAAAACGTGGTGAATAAGGAGACCCTTGTATAAACTTTTCATATTTGATTTTTAAATATAGTGTCCCAGCACATACTTATGGTATTTTTTAAGGACCACTGATTGAACGTTTCAACTCAAACTCAGTCCGACTGTTTTATAAAAATCACGTTTTATTAGATGTTTTGAATGTATTTTTCGTACAAGATTATTTTCCAAAACTATTTTTCCGCGAACACCCTTATGACCCAAGATGTACAAGGTGTATTTGGATGAAGGAGCCAAATGATTCTGAAGGATCTATAAATCATTTTTACAATGCCTAGACTATATACTTATGTGAAAAAGATTATAATGAAACCATATGGACAACCTGATCAAGGTATGTTGTTATTTCTTTTTGGTATAGTTTTATTTTATTAAAAGGAGATGAAAAAAATGACAATATATAAGACGATGAGGTATTAATTTGTTGTGGTGAAAATGAAAGGGATAATAAAAACATTGAGGTTAAAAAATGTTTGATTATTTTTGAATTTTATAAAAAGGAAAACATGCAGACCGTGTGACAACCCGTCGCGTTGGACAAAGCTGTGGGAATTGAACCAACAAAAAAAGTGTGATTGGGACTTATTGCCTGCCACTATAGTATGTGAAGTCTCTGTTTAGTATGACTTATTCTTATTAGATAAATGATTTTATGGATTAAGAATAAGTTGATTTTGATAACTTATGTTTTATTAAGTGGATATCCTTAATATAGGAAAATGATTTATTGATTAATTGATAAATTTTATTTTGGGAGATGTTCCCTATTTTAGGGAAACACTATATACCTATGGAAAATAGAATACTTTGTTATTTCAATTGAGGAGTAATGTTGTAATTTTATTTTGGAAGAATATTTTTTGTGGACATATAGTGATTTGGGTTATGTATGGAAATGATTAACTTATCATAGAGAATATGTGATTTGGCTAATTATGCTTCAGTATGAGACTTTAAGAGTAGTATGTGATTTTAGAGATTAATGTTAATATTTACAGTGGAATGATATTTGATTAAATCCTTCTCTGTTTTGGGTTTCAATCTTAGTTTGGATTATTTTGAAAAATTTTAAGGACAATTGTGTATTGAATGGTCTTTCTTGAACATTGGGTACTTTTTGTCGAATTTTGGAGATTAAGAGTATAATTTCTTTTTATAAAGGTTTATCCTTTTTGTGGATTATATGATCTCGTACTAACCATTTTGGTTTTTGTTGATATCTAAAGACATGGGAAATATATAGTTCTTATTTTGTGGATGATGTGATTCTATAGAAGTTTATTTTTGTGTTTTTTATGTGATCATGTCTTTTTGAATAACCTTTGTTTGGAGAAAAGATTATTTCTTGGTAGAAACTTATTAGAGGAAAATCTACATGAAGATGAGTATATTTTATTATGTTCTTATTCTATGTTGTAAATTAACTCCTAAAATTATTAAAAGGAACATAAAAGAAAAACATTGTCGATTTAAATATCCCACAGGGTTATCAAAGACCTCTTAACACATCACAAGTTTGTGATTTTCTTGCGGTTAACTATCTCCTAATCATATTTTATATCACTCTTAATCAGAATGTGATAGTTTGTTTAATCTTCTATATCCATATTTCAATACATGGAATCCTAGTATAGGTTATCTCATTTAACATTTGTGTTTCATTTTCTTTCTTTTAAAGTGATAGTTTTATTGACTCTTTTTCCCATATGGGACATTAAAGGATGTTTCCGAGCCCAATTTTAAAATTGTGAGGATGCAATTCCGAAAAGGGGGGAAGGATGTAACAACCAAGGTAAATAAAGAACATGAAAATTTTCATATTTATTAATATTTGTGAATTAAATATTAATTTTACTTTAACGGGGATGCTATTTTCGATGGTGTTCCTGATACGCAACAACGAGTTTCTTTGAAATCTTACGTTGCACACTAATAATAAAATATTATTATTTTAAATGGTAGTTAACGACTATCCGTTAAAATAGAAGGAATAAATAAAACTTACTAAAATATTATTATACATGTTTTTTAAATGTTTTACATTTATCCAATAAAAGTTATAGGCTTAAAATGTTAATGAATCTAAGCGTAAATACGCTAATATTAATTAAAAGGTCGATTTACCACCTTTTGATGGAGAACCCGCATTAAATCTAGTTTTGTTCATTTTTATATTTTTTAGTTGAAAAAATAAAATTCTTTTTTTGATTCATGACATCAAAATTTACTTTGGATAAATTTTTGGTATTTTTATGATAAAGTTTATTTTTTAATGAATAGTGAAAAATACTGTATTTTAATTCAAAAGTTCCTTTTAATATAATGTATTTATATGGTTAGATTATTTTTTTTAATTAGTTCTAAAGTGTAATTAGAATATAGTTTTACCAGTTAATTCAATGTTGGATATTGGAATTAATTTCACTTTGAAATTGGACTAAAAAAGTGTCAATGTTATGATAGTTATTATTTCTTAAAAACACGCTTTTTGTTTTGACAGCGGAAATTAATTTTAAATTAATTTCTTCCACATCTGTACTTTGAATTTGGAAAAATGGATTCCATATTTGGAATCTTTAGGTCTAAATTGTGTAAATAGGTAACTTTTATTTTTATACATTATAAATATTTACTTCAGTAAATATTTTATTTACCATGATTAAAGGGTAAATATATTAAATAAGGGTAAAATATAATATTATAATAATATTAAATTACCCTATCATGTGTCCTAATACTATTGGATGATTCATATCGAAACGTGGGAATCTTTGGGGAGAATCGGGGACCCCGTGAAGCCCCAAGGGAGTAATAATTACACTTTATATTAATTTATTTAAAGTTAAGACAAAAATGACATAAAAAATATCTTTTGGTAAATCTACATTTACATGGGGATATATAAGTTATATTTTTACTATAAGTTTTCTTTGGAAAGATAAAAATATTTCCTACATCATGGTATTTTTTATAGTATTTGGACGTCAAATAAATTAAATTATTTTTGACACAATACTGATACAATATTTACTTCATTAATAAATGATTTAAATAAATACGATTATAAATATTAAAACAATATCCAAAACCTATCCAATTATTATTGGATGATTTTATTTCATCCATGCGACATCTTAACTTCGACTTTAACAATTATTTTACCTTTTGAAATAAAATTTGAGTTTATAATAAAAGAATTATTTCAAACATTCTTAAAGAGCCCCTCCTCTCCCTTATGAAAAGTCCTCACTTCCAACCCATTTCTCACACTTCTCAGGCCTTTGGAGAATAAAAAATCTGCTTCAATAAGCTCCTATGATCCATATCTTCATCCTAGAATCCTTACCTTAGGTAAAAAACACTTCAAGAAACCCTTTTGGTTCAAACCAAAGGGATTTACCCGATTTAAAGGAAACGTCTTCTCTTAAGTTATTTTGTTTTATTTTACGTCTCCAACCCCCTAAACTCTTGTTATTCCTTTATTTTATAACACCACGAGTATCCTCAATTTACTAGGATGTTTTTATTAGTGGTATTAGAACTACAATTACACTCACTATCCTCTAATGGGTAAAGAACATTATGTTTCTGTTGATAGAAAACTAAGGCCTCAAGAAATGATGATTGCTCCATTAACTCCTACCACCTCTCATAGTGGCCATTATTATGGAACTGTATTTATATATTATATATGTTATGTTTATGTTTTCTTTATTATTCTTTATTTTTCATTTATAGCATAAATTTATGGTTTACGTAATGGGTAAACGTGATAATTTGATTTTAGGAAATGCAGACTACCACCCCCTCAAAGTGATATGAATCACTAATCCTAATGTGGGGTGTATAAATGAAGGATTTGATGATATTATATATGATATTATACTGTACTATTAATATTCATGTGTATCATTATGTTTTAATTCCATTAAAATAAGAAATAGAAATGGAAGTATCCTTCATGCGTACGTACGGCTTACCATCTCCCTAAACGGTGCATTTCATTTCTAATCTCTAAATGTTATGTAATGTTATAAATACATATATATATATACAAGATATATATGATTTATATAACATCTAAATCATGAATATTATTATGGAAATGATGTATTTTTGATTTCATGGACAACTTGTAATTATACGGTGTTCATTTTTACTCAAATACCAAATATCGACAAAACAAGCGTTAATTTCATAAATGATTACATAATGTTTATAACATGGTAATAAGTGATATAAAAGGAAAAATAAACTATAAAAATGTTCTTAATAAAGTATAAATTTACTTTAGTTTATTATTCAATAGATTAAAGAATGATCGAGTCAAGTCGGACATGAGGTAAGGGAACTTCTTTACCCAATTTCTGTTCTTTGGGTTAATCATATAATTTTTTATTATTTCATGCTATGATTATGTTGGAAATGAATTTTGATATATTATATTGAATTTATTATTTATTTATGTATATTTATTTTGAATAATCATAATCAAACTATTTTGTTTACAAAATAATCTCTGTAAAGTACTGTGTCTCAATCTCCTTTCGTTGAGGAATATTTTGTTTTAAAACATGAATTTCTTTCATACTTTGTATAAACACCTTTGAATTTTAATTTCATTCAAAGGGAATATTTTTCTATGAGAAATTTTATTAAACAAAATAATAATGTTTCATTTTAACATAAGCTGTGACAACAACCATTATACCCCTGTGATTATTATTTGATCTTTGTCTCCCATAAAAATATGTAATTTTTTTAAAAGGAAAATAAATATCATATACTCCTTTATTTATTTTGGTATTGATAATGGTTTTGAAAATGGATTGGTTATTTCAATATATCTAAATTATATATTGTGATTGAAATTTTTTCTTTCCTTTATGTTTTTTTTATATGTTATGGTTCTTGGGAATTTTTTACATATATGGGTGGTTCTATGAAAAACCTAGGGTGTGTGATCCTGAGATAGCTCTGTAATGCATTGGGTAACGTGTGGGAGGTGAACGTGAATGTTTCTCCTGAGGGGTTTAGGGAATGTACTAGGATGGGTATTCCAAATGTAACTCCCTACATAGCTGTGATAGCTACAATGTAAGTATTATATGTATACCACAAGTTACCTTTATGATTTATGTTTTCTATTTGTTATTCATAAATCTTATGATTTCATGAAGTATGTTAAAAAGATTATGTTATGTATGTATTGATGAACTAATGTTTTAATACTTTTTTTTATAACCCTTACTGAGCTTTTTATGCTCATCCCATGTTTTGAAATGTTTTTCACGGTACTTAAAGATGAATAGGGTCAAGGATGAGATCAAGGAAAAGTCATGCTATCTAAAACATGGAACTCGACATAACTCTCTTTTTTCAAGAGTTTTTATTTTTTGAAAAAAATGGAAACTGATTAGAAGTGACTACTTTTTAATCCTTTGAGATGTAATATTTATGTCCTAATTCTATAAAAATCTAAACCTGAAAGGATCCAAAATGTTAATTATTCATTTAATTCAATATTATGTAATGTTTTAAGGTTGGGTCCTTATATTTGGTATCAGAGGGAGAACTCTAGGGATTATGAGTTTTTGTTTGACACATGGATAGTCTCCATATCTAATCTTTAAGTTAAATCCTTGTTTTTGAAACTTTTTCATATCAAGGAATGTATGTTACAAATGGGAGGAGGAGGATCTCAAATGATATTCGTATCTCTTTTTAATGACTTTCTTGCACTAATTATTTCAAAGTCGTGTTCGAATGATTGTAAAACTTTTTTTAACGTACCACTCACATGCAAGAAATTGTTTGAGATATCAAACACCTCTACTATACCCCGATATCAACGTAGATCATGGGTGGTATTTCCTCAAATCCTATTTTCACAGTATTCTCATATTTTCAAGAAAGGTAAATTTTTTCAAGATTTTTCAAATATTTTACCTTATCACAATACTATGAAGCAAATTTTTATTTTGAAAAAGGTACTGAAGAAGGAGACCATTGCGCAACTTATTTATATTTGATTTTAAAATATAGTCTCCCAGCACATAATTGTGGTATTTTTAAAGGACCACTGATTTATTATTTCAACTCAAACTCAGTCTGACTATTTTATAAAAATCATGTTTTATCAGATGTTTTGAAATTCTATGTCATAAATGATTATTTTCAAATAATCTTTTTCTGCGAACACCCATATAACCCATGTTGTACAAGGTGTATTTGGATGAAGGAAGCAACTGATTTTTGAGGACCTATAAATCATTTTTTTAATGCATGGACCTTCTACCTACGTGAATAAGTTGATGATGAAACCATATGGACACCATGATCAAGGTATGATGTTATTTCATTTTGGGATAGTTTTATTTACTTATATGGAGGTGAAAAAAAGACACTATATAATATTTTTAGGTCTTAATGTGTTGGGATTAAAATTAAAGGGATAAGAAAACCTTTGAGGTTAAAACATATAAGGGTTATTTTTGAATTTTATAAAAAGGACAACACGCAGACCCTGTGACAACCCATCATTTCGGACAAATATGGGGGAATCGAACCCACACACAAAGTTCGATTTGGATTTATTGCCTTCCACAAGACTATGTGAAGTCCTTGGTTAGTATGACTTATTATTTTTAATTAAATGATCTTATAGATCAAGAATAAGTTGATTTTGGGAACTTATGTTTTATTAAATAGATATCATTAATATAGGGAAATGATTTGGGGATTAATTTATAAAGGTTATTTTGGAAGATGTTCTCTATTTTGGGGAAACACTATATGCCTATGGAAAATAGAATACATTTTGATTTAAATTGAGGAGTAATTGTGGAATTTTATTTTGGAAAAATATTTTTTTTACATATAGTGATTTGGGTTATTTATGTAAATGATTAACCTATCATAGAAAATGTGCCATTTGTCTAATTATGCATCAATATGAGACTTTAAGAGTAGTCTATGTTTTTTGAGTTGAATATTGATATTTATTGTGGAAGACTATGTGATTAAATCATTCTAATTTTTGTGTGTCTATCTTAGTTTGGATTATTTTGAAAAATTATAAGGACAATTGTGTATTGAATGGTCTATCTTGAATATTGGGTACTTTTTTCGAATTTTGGAGATTAATAGTAGTATTTCTTTTTATAAAGGATTATCCATTTGGGAATTATATGATCTCGTACTAAAATATTTGGTTTTAGTAGATGTCTATAGACAAGGGATTTTTATAGTTCTTCTTTGGTAGATGATGTGATTATCTACAAGTTGATTCTTATGCTTTTGATGTGACCAAGTCTTTTTGAATAATCTCTGTTTGGAGAAAAGATTTATTTTTGGTATAAACATATTAAAGGATGAAACTCTATTTAAAGGTAAGTACATTTTCTTATGATCTTATTCTGTGTAGTAAATAAATTCCAAAAATTATTAAAAGGAACTTAAAACAAAAACATAGTTAGTTTCCATTTCTTACTGGGTTATCAAAGACTGCCTAACACATAACAATTTTTTGATTTTTTGGAGGTCAACTTTCTCCTACTTAAGTTTTCTATCACTCTCCATCAGAACTTGACGGATTGTTTTCCCTTCTATGTCCATGTTTTCTTACATGGAATCCTAGTATAGGTTATCTCAGGTGACATTTTTTTCTTTATTTTAAAGTTATAGGTTTGCTGACTATTTCTCCCATGTGGGACGTTAAATGATGTTTCTGAGCCCAATTTTAAAATTGGGAGGATGCTATTACCAAATGGGGGAAGGATATAACATACTAGGTAAATAAGTAACATGAAATTTTTCATATTTATTAATATTTGTTAATTAAATATTAATTTTACTTTAAAAGGTACACTATGTTCGATGAAGTTCCCGATATGCAACAACGGGTTTCTTTGAAATCTTACGTTGCACACTAATAATATATTATTATTATTTTAAATGATAGTTAACTCATAGTCGTTATAATCACAGGAATAAATAAAACTAACTAAAAAATTACTATACATGTTTTTTAAATATTTTTACATTTATCCAATAAATGTTAGAGGCCTAAAATGTGAATGAATCTAAGCAAAAACACTCTAATATTCTTTAAAAGGTCAATTTATCACCTTTTGATGGTGAACCCTTTTTAAATATAGTTTTGGTAATTTTTATATGTTGTATTTGACAAAATAAAATTCCCCCTTAGATTTGGGACATCAAAATTTACTTTGGGTAAATTTATGGTATTTTTATGACAAAGTCCAATTTTTAATGAATAGTGAAAAATAATGTATTTTAATTCAAAAGTTCCTTTTAATATAATTTATTTATAGGGTTAGATTATCTTTTTAATTGTTTATAAAGTGTAATTAGAATATATTTTAACAAGTTAATCAAATTTTGTACATTGGAATTCATTTCACATTGAAATTGTACATAAACAAGTGTCAATATTCTGATAGTTATTTTTTTCTTAAAAACATGCTTTTTATTTTGACAGCAGGAATTAATTTTAAATTTATTTCTACCACTTCTATGTTTCAAATTAATAAAAATTTATACCAAATTTTTAATCAGTATTTCCATAATTTTTAAATTGGTAACTTTTATTTTTAGACATTTTAAACATTTACGTCAGTAAATATTTTATTTACCGTGATTAAAGGATAAATATAGTAAATATGGTTAAAATATAATATCATTGTAATGTTAAATTACCCTAAAATGTATCCTAATCCTATTATATGATACTTATCCGACCATGGGCATCCTTGGGTCTCATTTGGGACCTCATCGAGCCACATGGGAGTAATAATGACACTTTATATTAACTAATTTAAAGTACAGACTAAAATGTTAAAAACCAATATCTTTTAGTAAATAAATTTTTACATGTGGCTATATAAGTTATCATTCCAACTATAAATATTATTTAGAAATCTAAAAATATTTCCTACATCATGATATTTTTTATAATTTTTTCACAACAAATAAATTAAATTATTTATGACACAATAATGATGCACTATTTACCTGATTAATAAATTATTTTAATAAATAAGATTATAAATATAAAAAGAATTTCCAAAACCAGACTAATTCTTATTGGATGAATTTATTTCGACCATGATTCATCTTAAATTAATCTTTAATGATTATTTTACCTTTTGAAATTGATTATGAGTTTACTACAAAATAATTGTTTCAAACATTCCTATACAGCCCCATCCTCCCCCTTATAAAATGCCCTCACTTCCAAACCATTTATCACACATCTCAATACTTTTTGTCATACAACCTCTACTCCAATAAAATCCCAAGATCCCTCTCTTTAACCTAGAATCCTTACCTTAGGCAGTAGAATCCCAAGATCCCTCTACTCCCTTACCTCGTGTCAGACTTGACTCGGTAATTCTTTAATCTCTTAAATAATAAACTAAAGTTAATTTATACTAGAATAAGAACCTTTTTAATGTTTATTATTCCTTTTATATCACTTATTTCCATGTTATAATCATTATGTAATCATTTATGTTATTAATGGTTGTTTCATCGATATTTGGTACCTGAGTAAAAAAGATGAACACCTTATAATTACATGTTGTCCATGTTGTCAACAATCCATTATCTCCATAACGATATTCATTATTTAGATATCATATAAATCATATATATATAGTATATATATATATTTATAACATTACATAACAGTTTGGAGATAATAAATGAAAGGCACCTTTTATGGAGATGGTAAGTCGTAAGTATGCATGAATGCTACTTTCAATTCTATTTCGTACTTTAATTGAATTAAAACATAATTATAGCTAGGTATATTATAATACCTATATTATATCATATATAATATCATTAACTCTACCTTTTATATGTCCCACATATGGCATTAACGAATCATATCATGTTAAGGGGGAAGTAGTCCGCACTTCATCAAATGATATTATCATGTTTAACCACTATAGAAACCATAATGTTATTCTATAAATGATAAATATAGAAGCATAAAAAATAAAAATAATATATATCATATATAAATTAAGTTCCATCTTAATGTCCATAATGAGAGGTGGTAGAAGATAATTGAACAATCATCGCCTTTTGAGGCATTACTTTTCCATTCACAGAGAATATATGTTCTTCACCCATTAGATCGAGTTGTGTGTAAGTGTTGTTCAAATACGTATTATTACAACATCCTAGTATACTGAGGATATTGGTTTTGTAATAAAATAATGGAATGAAAAGAGTTTATGGGGCTGGATAAGTAAAATATAACAAAATAACTTAAGAGAAGACGTTACCATTAAATCGGGTAACTCCCTTTGGTTTGAACCAATGGAGTTTCTTTAAGTGCTTTCTGCCTAAGATAAGGCATTTAGGATGAAGAGAGGGATCTTGAGAGATTATTGGAGCAGATTTTGTACGAGAAAAAAGCTTGATAAGGGTGAGGAATGAGTTATATGTAAGGGCTTTTTTATATGGGAGAGGAGGGGCTCTTTGGGAAAGTTTGAAATAATTATTTTATTATAAACTCATCATCAGTTTCAAAAGGTCAAAATATCGACAATGTAGAATTTATGATGACTCTGGTCAAAATAAAATCATCCAATAACAATTGGAAAAGTTTGTGAAATTGGTTTAATATTTACAATCTTATTTATTTAATTCATTTATTAATGAGGTAAATATTGAATCTTTATTGGGTCATAAATAATTTAATTTATTTGATATCCAAAAATAAAAACAAATACCATGATGTAGGAAATCATTTTAGCTTCCCAATAAATTTTTATAGTTGAAATGATAACTTATATAACCCCAGGTAAAAATTTATTTACTAAAAGTTATTTGTTTTTGTCATTTTTTGTCTTTACTTTAAATTAATTAATATAAAGTGTCATTATTACTCCCATGTTGCACCATGGGGTCCCAAATTCGACCCAAGTATGATCATGGTTGGATATATATCAGAAAATAGGATTAGTATACATGTTAGGAAAATTTAATGTTATTATAATATTTTATGTTACCATTATTTACGATATTTACCCTTTAATCATGGTAAATATAATATTTTCTGAAGTATATATTTAAAATGAATAAAAATAAAAGTTTCCTATTTACAGAATTTGGACCTACTGATTCCAAATATGGAATCCATTTTTTTAAATTCAAAACACATAAGTCGTAGAAATTAATTTAAAATTAATTCCCGTTGTCAAAACAAAAAAGCCTCTTTTTAAGAAATATTAAATATCAAAAGATTGACACTGGTTTGCGTCAAATTTCAAAGTGAAATTAATCCCAAGTTGCATCACTAGATTAACTGGTAAAAATATATTCTAATTAAACTTTCTAACTAATTAAAAAGAAAATCTAACCAGATAAATAAATTAGATTAAAAGGCGCTTTTGAATTAAAATACAGCATTTTACACTATTCATTAAAAATGAACATTATCCTAAAAATACCAAAAAATTACCCAAAGTATATTTTTATGTCCCAAATCTAAAGAAAAAAATTAATTTTGTCAAATATAACATATAAAAATGACTAAAACTAGATTTAATGAGGGTTCTCCATCAAAAGGCGTTAAATCGAATTTGTAAAGAATATTAGAGTATTAATGCTCAGATTCATTCACATTTTAAGCCTCTAACTTTTAATGGAAAAATGTAAAAATACTTAACGAACAAGTATAATAATATTTTATTTAGTTCTATTTATTCCCACCATGATAACGGTTAGGCGTTAACTATAATTTAAAATAATAATATTATATTATTAATTTGCAATGTCAGATTTCAAAGAAACATGTTGTTACACATCAGATACACCATCGAACATAGTGTCCCCTTTAAAGTAAATTTAATATTTAATTCAAAAATATTAATAAATATGAAAATTTTCATGTTCTTTATTTACCTGGGATGTTACATCCTTCCCCCATTTTTAGAATTGTGTCCTCAAAATTTTAAAATTGGGCTTGGAAACATCATTTAATGTCCCACATGGGAAAAAGAGTTAATAAAACTATCACTTTAAAAGAATGAAAATGAAACACAAACATTAACTGAGATATCCTATAATTAGATTATATGTAGGAAAACATCGATATGGAAGAGAAAACAAACCATCAAGTTCTGTTTGATAGTGATAGAAAACATGATTACGAGAAAGTTAACCACCAGAAAATCACAATCTTATGATGTGTTAAGCGGTCTTTGATAACACAGTAGGACATGTAAGCTGAAAACATTTTTGTTTTAAGTTCCTTTTCATAATTTTCAGAATTCATATACTACATAGAATAAGAAAATAATAAAATATATTTACCTTCAAGTAGAGTTTCATCCTTTAATAATTTTATACCAAAAACTAATCTTTTCGCCAAATAATGATTATTCGAAAAGGCTTGGTCACACCAAAATCACAAGAATCAACTTCTAGAGAATCACATCATCCATAAAAGAAGAACTATATATTTCACTTGTCGTTAGACATTGAATAAAAACATAATGGCTAGTACGAGATTATATAATCCCCAAAAGGATAATCCTTTATAAAAATAAATACTACTCTTAATCTCAGAAATTTGACCAAAAGTACCTAAAGTTCAAGAAACATCATTCAATAAAAAATTGACCATAAAAAATTTCAAAATAATCCAAACTATTATTGAAACCCCAAACACTGAATTATTTAATCCCATAGTCTTCCATGACAAATCATATCATTTATCTCAAAAAACATGGACTACTCTTATAGTCTCATACTGAATCATAATAAACCAAATCACATATTCACTATGATAGGATAATCCCTTCCATAAATAACCCAAATCACTATATGTCCACAATTAAAATATATATTCTTAAAAATTAAAATTCCACCATTACTCCTCAATTGAAATCCCAAAGTATTCTATTTTCTATAGGCATATAGTGTTTCTTCAAAATAGAGAACATCTTCCAAAACAACCTTTATCAATTAATCACCAAATCATTTTCCTATGTTAAGGATATCAATTTAATAAAACAGAAGTTCCCAAAACCCACATATTCTTTATCCATAAATCCATTTAACTAAAAAGAATAAGTCAAACTAACTTGGGACTTCACATACTCTAGTGTTAGGCGATAAATCCCAATCGCACTTTGGTTGTGGGTTCGATTCCCATAGTCTTGTCCGACAAGACGGTTTGTCACACATTCTATGTGTTGTCCTTTTTATAAAACTCAAAAATATCCCTAACATGTGTTAACCTAAATGTTTTCCATATACCTCTCATTTTCACCATAAATCATTATGATCTCCACATCTTAATTCTTTATGTCTTATATATATTGTCATTTTTTTAATTTCACCACCATATGATAAACTGTAATGATCCCCAGAATAAAGAACATCATACCTTGATCATGGTGTCCACTATGTTTCATCATTATCTTGTTCACGTAGGTAGAAGGTCCATGCATTGCAACAATTATTTAGATATCCTCAAAAATCATTTGCTTCATTCATCCAAATACACCTTGTATAACTTGGGTCTTATGGGTGTTCACAGAAAAATTGTTTTGTAAAATAATCTTGCATGACATATAATTTCAAAACATCTGATGAAACAAGATTTATATAAAATAGTCGAACCAAATTTGAGTTGAAACTTTCAATTAACAGACCTTTTAAAATACCATAAATATGTTCTAAGAGACTATATTGTAAAATAAAATACAAATTGGTTGTGCAAGGGTCTCCTTCTTCGGCACCTTTTTTTAATTCATAATATGCTTCAAAAACTTGTGATAAGGTAAAAAATTTGTAAATGCCTTGATAATATTTACCTTTATTGAAAATATGAGAATATTGAAAAAATAGGATTTGTTTAAATACAACCCATGATCCACGATGATATCGGGGTATAGTGGAGGTGTTTGATATCTCAAAAAATTTCTTTCAAGTCAGTTTTATGTTAGAAAAAGGTTCACAATAATCCAAACCTGACTTTGCAATAATTATTGCAAGCAAGTCATCAGGAAAATATAGGAATGTTGTTTGAGATCCTCCACCTTCCATTATTAACTTACTTTCCATGATTTGAAAAAGCTTTAAAAATTATAATTTAACATAAATAGTAGACATAGAGACTAACCATGTGTCAAAAAAAATCCATAATCACTAAAGTTTTCTAAACTGACCTCCGATACCCACTATAAGGACCCGACCTTAAAAAATTACATAATATTGAATTAAATGAATAATTCACTTTGAGGTTCTTTTTGGCTTAGAGTTTCTTGGAATTTGTACATAACAATTACATCTCAAAAGATTACAAATTAGACACTTCTACTCAATTTCTATTTTTTCACATAATAAAAATTCTGGAAAAAAAGTGCCATATCTAGTTCCATGTTTTAGAAAACACCACATTTCCATGATCCCATCCTTGACCCTAATCATCTTTAAGTCCTATGAAAAACATTTCCAAACATGGGATGAGAATAAAAACTCAGTAAGGGTTATAAAATAAGAATAAAATCATTAGTCCATCAATATATACAAAACATAAACTCTTTTACTTACCTCATGAAAACAAAGGATTTATGAATAACACATAGTAATCACAAATCATAAGGGTAACGTGTGTCATCCATATCATACTTACATTGCAGTTTTCAAAACTACATAGGGAGTTACGTTTGAATACCCATCACAGTATATTCCCTAAATCTATTAGGAGAAATGTTCACGTTTACCTCCATCGCATTACCCAATGCATTGGAGAGCTATATCGGGCTTACCCACCCTAGTTTTATCACAAAACCACACTTATGCATAAACAATTCCCAATAACCAAAACATATTCATAACACAGAAAACAAAAATAAAGGAAAGATAAAATTTCCACATATTAATCACAATATATCATTTAAATATATTGACCTAACAAATTCATTATTAAAACCATTTTCAATACCAAAATACGTAAAAAGTGTATATTGTATTTATTTTCCTTTTAAAAACATTACTACTTGTTAAGGAATCCAATGATCAAATAATACTCACGGCAGCAGAAAAGGTTGTTGTCACCGCTTATATGAAATGAAGCATTATTTTTTTGTCTTTTAGTAAAACACTTCATAGGGAAATATTCCATTTGAATGAAATTAAAAGTCACAGGTATTTATACACTGTATAAAATAAATTTGAGAATAAAACAAAATATGCCTCAATGAAAGCTGATTGAGACGAAGTCCCTTACCTCGTGATCGACTTGACCCGATATTTTTTTAATCTCCTGAATAATAAACTAAAGTAAATTTCTACTTGCTTAAGAACCATTTTAAAGTTTATTATTTATTTTATATCACTTATTACCATGTTATAAACATTATGTAATCATTTAAGTTACTAACAGTTTTTTCATCGTCATTTGGTACTAGAGTATAAAAAATGAACACCTTATAATTACAAGTTGTACATGTCGTCAACAATCCATTATATACATAATGATATTCATGATTTAGATATCATATACATCATATATATTAAGTATATATATGTATTTATAACAGTAAATAACATTTGAAGATAAGAAATGAAATGCACCGTTCATGGAGAGGGTAAGCCGTACGTACGCATGAACGCTGCTTCTATTTCTATTTCGTACATTAATGGAATTATGACATAATTATACCTAGGTATATAATAATTCTAGTATAATATAATATATAATATCATTAACTCCATCCTTTATACATCCCACATAAGGCATTAACGAGTCATGCCACTTTGAGGGGGTGGTAGTCTGCACTTCCTAAAATGAAATTATCGCGTGTACCAATTTTGGAAACCATAAAGGTATGCTATAAATGAAAAATACATAAGAATAAAGAAAAAATAAACATAATATATATCATATATAAATACATTGTCAACATAATGTCCACCAAGAGTGGCAGTAGGGGTTAATTGAATAGTCATCGTTTCATTAGGCGTTAGTTTTCAATCCAGAGAAAAATTATGTTCTTTACCAATTTGTTGGAGGTGTGTGTAATTGTAGTACGAATACTTCACATAAAATAATCCTACTATATTGATGATACAGGTGTTGTTATAAAATAAAGTAATAAGAAGTGTTTAGGGGTTGGAGAAGTAAAATAAAAAAAAGAACTTAAGAGAAGACGTTACCATTAAATCAGGTAACTCCTTTTTGTTTTCACCAAAAGGATTTCTTGAAGTGATTTCTACCTAATGTACAGCTACTAGGATGAGGAGAGGGATCTTGGGAGCTTATTGGAGCTGAGTGTGTACTATCCAAATTCTTTATAAGTGTATTAAGTGAGTAGGAAGTGAGAAATTTTTATAAGAGAGAGGGGGGATCATTAGGAAATTTTGAAACAATTATATTATTATAAAATCATCATCGGTTTCCAAAGGTCAACTAATCATTAAAGTCAAATTTAAGATGACTGGTTGTCAAAATAAAATCATCCGATAAGAGTTGAAATGGTTTTCGATATTGTTTTAATATTTATAATCTTATTTATTTAAGTCATTAATTAAGGAGGTAAATATTGCATCATTAATGTGTCATAAATAATATAATTTATTTAATGTATAAAAATTATAAAATATACAATGATGTAGGAAATAATTTTAGCTTTCCAAATAATATTTATATTTGAAAATATAAATAATATAACCCCATATAAAAATTGATTTACTAAAAGATATTTGTTTATGTCATTTTTGTCTTTACTTTAAATTAATTAATATAAAGTGTCATTATTACTCTCATGTGGCTCCATGGGGTCCCAAATTATTCCCAAGATTCTCATGGTCGGATATGTATCATCTAATTGGATTAGGACACATGTTAGGGTAATTTAATATTATTATAATATTATATTTTACCCTTATTTACTATATTTACCCTTTAATCATGGTAAATAAAATATTGACTAAAATAAATATTTAAAATGTCTAAAAATTAAAGTTACCTATTTACACAATTCGGACATAATTACTCCAAACATGGAATCCATTTTTCTAAATTCAATACACATAAGTGGTAGAAATGTATTCAAAATTAAGTCCTGCTGTCAAAACAAAAAAGTGTGTTTTTACGAAATAATAACTATCAAAATATTGAATGTTGTTTGGGTCCAATTTCATATTGAAATTAATTTCAATGTATAACATTGGATTGAATGGTACAAATATATTCTAATTAAAATTTATAACCCATTATAATGATTATCTGACCATATCAATAAATTAGATTGAAATGCACTTTTGAATTAAAATAAAGTATTTTCCACTATTCATTAAAAAGTGAACTTTATCATAAAAATACCACAAATTTACCCAAAGTAAATTAAGATGTCCTGATTCTAATGAAGAATTTTATTCTGTCAAATAGAACATATAAAAATTACCAAAACTAGATTTAAAGATGGTATTCCATTAAAAGGCGGAAAATCAACCTTTTAAAAAATATTAGACTATTTATGCTTAGATTAATTCATATTTTAAGCCTCTAACTTTTATTGGATAAATTTAAAAACATATAAAAACATGTATAATTATATTTTAGTTTGTTCTATTCATTCCTACCATTATAACGGCTAGGAATTAATTACCATTTATAATAATGATATTATATTATTAGTGTGAAACTTAAGATTTAAATGAAACTCATTGTTGCATATTGGGTACGCCATTGAACATAGCATCCCCATTAAAGTAAAATTAATATTTAATTCACAAATAACAACAAATATGAAAATTTTCATGTTCTTTATTTATCCAGGATGTTACATCCCTCCCCCCTTTTTGGAATTGCGTCTTCACAATTTTAAAATTGGGCTCAGAAACATCATTTAATGTCCCACATGGGAAAAAGAGTCTATAAAACTATCACTTTAAAATAAAGAAAAAGAAACACAAATTTTTCCTGAGATAACCTATAATAGGATTCCATGTAAGATAACATAGATATGGAATAGAAAAAAACCATCAAGTTCTGATGGAGAGTGATAGAAAATATGATTAGGATAAAGTTAACCACCATAAAATCACAAACATGTGATCTGTTAAGAAGTCTTTGATAACCGAGTTGGAAACCTAAACTGACTACATTTTTGTTTTATGTTCCTTTTCATAATTTTAGTAATTCATTTACTACATAGAATCAAAGCATAAGAATATATACATACCTTCAAGTAGAGTTTCATCCTCTAATAAGTTTCTACCAAAAAATAATCTTTTCTCCAAAAAAGATTAATAAAAAAGACTTAGTCACATTAAAAGAACAAGAATCAACTTCTATAGAATCACATCATCCACAAAAGAAGAACTATATATTTCCTTTTTCATTAGACATCAACAAAAACCAAAATTGTTAGTAGGATATCATATTATCCCCAAAAAGTATAATACATTATAAAAATAAATACTACTCTTAATCTCAAAAATTCAACAAAAAGTGCACAATGTTCAGGGAAGACCATTTAGTACACAATTTTCCTTAAAATTTATCAAAATAATCCAAACTAAGATTGAAACCCAAATCATAGAAGTATTTAATCACATAGTCTTCCAAATTAAATAGTATCATTGATCTCCAAAAACATAGACTACTCTTAAAGTCCCATACTGAAGAATAATTATCCAAATCACATATTCTCTATAATAGGTTAATCATTTCCATAAATAACCCAAATCACTATATTTCCGAAATAAAATTATTCATTTCCATAAATAACCCAAATCACTATATTTCCAAAATAAAATTATTCATCCAAAATAAAATTCCCCCATTACTCCTCAATTGAAAACCCAAAGTATTTTATTTTCCATAGGCATATAGTGTTTCCTAAAAATACAGAATATCTTCCAAAATAACATTTATCAATTAATCACAAAATTATTTTCCTATATTTAGGATATACATTAAAGAAAACAGAAGTTTAAAAAATAAACATATTCTTGATCCATAAAATAATTTAACTAAAAATAATAAGTCATACTGACTAGGGACTGTATGTAGTATTGTGGTAGGTGATAAATCCCAATCGCATTTTGGTTGTGGGTTTGATTCCCCCAGCTTTTTCCGATGCGATGGGTAGTCACACGGTCTATGCGTTGTCCAATTTATAAAATTCAAAAATTACCTTATCATGTTTTAACCTCAAATGTTTTCTTAACCCTTTCATTTTCATCCCAACACATTTAGACCTTTACATCTTATAAATTGTAATTTTTTTACCTCCATATAATAAAAAACTATTCCAAAAAGAAATAACTTCATACCATGATCATGGTGTCTGTATGGTCTCATCATCATCTTTTCCATGTATGTAGAAGGTCCATGCATTCCAAAAATGATATAGAGTTCCTTCAAAATCATTTTTCCCCCCATCTAAATACACCATGTACAACTTGGGTCATAAGGGTGTTCATAGAAAAAATGTGTTGGAAAATAATCATGAATGACATATAATTTTAAAAAATTTGATAAAACACTATTTTTTTAAAACATCTGGTCTGAGTTTGAGTTGAAACATTAAATCAGTGGTCCTTTTAAAATACCATAAGTATATGCGGGGAGACTATATTTTAAAATCAAATATAAATAGGTTGTGCAAGGGTATCCTTTTTCATCACCTTTTTCAATATCATTATATGCTTAAAAATATTCTGAAAGTTAACATATTTGAAAATTCCTTGAAAATATTTACCATTCTTGAAAAAATGGGAATATTGTGAAAATATTATTTGATTAAATACCACTCCTGATCCACAATGATATCAGGGTATAGTGGAGTTGTTTGATATCTCAAACAATTTCTTTCAATAATTATTGCAAGGAAGTCATCAGGAAGAGATAGGAATTTTATTTGAGATCCTCCTCATTCCATTTGTAACATACTTTCCTTGATCTGAAAAAGTTTCAAAAATAAGGATTTAACTTAAAGAGAAGACATAGAGACTTACCAAGTGTCAAAAAAATAATTTTAATCCCTAATGTAGTTTAAACCATCCTTTGATACAAACTATATGGACTTGACCTTAAAACATTACATAATATTGAATTAAATGAATAATTCACATTGAGGATGTTTTCATGTTTAGAGTTTTAGATAATTTGAACCTAACTATTACATCTCAAAAGACTAGAAAGTAGACACTTCTACTCAGTTTCCACTTTTTCACCAAATAAAAACTCTTGAAAAACTGAGTCATGTTAAGTTTCTTGTTTTAGACAGTATGACTTTTCCTTGATCCCATTCTTAACCCCATTCATCTTTAAGTGCTATGAAAAATATTTTCAATTCTGGGATGAGCATAAAATTATCATTAAGTGTTATAAAACAAACAATGAAAACATTAGTTCCTCATTACATACATAACATGAGCTCTTTAACATACCTCATGAAATCATTAGATTTATGAATAACACATAGAAAACATAAATCATAAAGGTAACTTATGGTATCCATATCATACTTACATTGTAGCTATCACAGCTACATAGAGAGTTATATTTTGAATACCCATCATAGTACATTCCCTAAATCTCTTAGGAGAAACATTCACATTTACCTCCATCACGTTACCCAATGCATTAGAGAGCTATCTTGGGCTCACTCGCCCAAGGTTTATCACAGAACCACCTGTATATGTAAACAATGACCAAGAACCTTAACACATAAAATAAACATAATGGAAAGATACAATTTCAATCAAAATATATAATTTACATATATTGAAATAATGAATCCATTTTGAAAACCATTTTCATTACAAAAATACTTAAAATAGTATATGGTATTTATTTTCTTTTTAAGAACATTAAGACTTCTTAAGGAAGCCAAAGATAATATAATACTCGCGGCAGCGGAAAGGTCGTTGTACCACTTATGTTAAAAAGAAATATTATTTTTTTTGTTTTTTAGTAAAACTCTTCATAAAAAAATATTCCATTTGAATGAAATGAAAATTCAAAGGTGTTTACACAACGTAGAAAAGAAATTTGTGTTTTAAAACAAAATATGCCTCAATGAAAGCAGATAGAGATGATGTCCCTTACAAAGATGATTTTTTAAATAAAATAGATTGACTATGATTATTCAATATAAATACACATAAATATAGTAAAAATACAAGATGAGATATAAAAATACATTTCTCACATAATCATAGCTTGACCTAATTAAAAAAGAATATGATTAACCCAAAGAATAGATATTGGGTTAAGAATTTACCTTACCTCATGTCTGACTTGACTCGATCATTCTTTAATCTCCTGAATAAAAATCTAAAGTAAATTTATAATTTCTTAAGAACTCTTTTCGAGTTTTTTATTCCTTTTATATCACTTATTACCATGTTATAAACATTATGTGATCATTTAAGTTATAAATGGGTGTTTCATCAATATTTGGTACTTGAGTAAAAATGAACACTATATAATTACAAGTTGTCCATGTAATCAAAAATACATTATCTCCAGAATAATATAAAAGATTTAGATATCAAAATAATAATATATATCCAGTATATATATGTATTTATAAAAGTACAACACATTTAGAGATAAGAAATGAAACGCACCGTTCATGAAGACGGTAAGCCGTACGTACGTATGAATGTTACTTCCATTTATATATCTTATTTTAATGGAATTAAAACATAATGATACATAGGTATATTATAATTATAGTATAATATAATATATAATTTCATTAACCCCATCCTTTATAGATCCCACATAAGGCGTTAACGAGTCATATCTCTTTGAGGGTTGGTAGTTCGCACTTCCTAAAATGAAATTATCGTGTTTACCCATCATGGAAATCATAATGGTATACTATAAATGAAACAAAAATAAACAAAAATAAAACATAAACATAATATATATCATATATTAATATGTTTCCATCATAATTGCCACAATGAGAGGCGGTAGGAGTTAATTGAACAATCATTGTTCTGTGAGGTGTTAGTTTTCCATCCACATAAACATTATGTTCTTTACCAATTAGATGTAGGTGTATGTAAGTGTATTCCGAATAATTCTCATAAAAAAAATCCTATTATATTAAGGATACTATTTTTGTTATAAAATAATTTAATAAAAAGATTTTAGGGGGTTGGAGAAGTAAAAATAAAACAAAAGAACTTAAGAGAAGGTGTTACCTTTAAATCTTGTAACTCCCTTTAGTTTGAACCAAAAGGGTTTTATGAAGTGATTTCTACCTAAGGTAAGGCTTCTATGATAGAAATAGAGATCTTGGGAGATTATTTGAGTAGATTTTGTATGAGCCAAAGGCTTGAAAAGTACGGAAAATGGGTAGTAAGTGAGGGCTTTTTAGAAGGGAGAGGAGGGGCTCTCTAGGAAAGTTCGAAACTATTATATTATTATCAACTCATCATCAGTTGCAAAAGGTCAAATAATCTTCAAAGTCAAAGTTAAGAAGACTCGTAGATGAAATAAAATCATCCAATAAGAATTGTAATGGTTTGGGATTTTTTTTTAATTTATAATCATATTTTTTAAATCATTTATTAATGAGGTAAATATTGCATAATTATTGTGTCATAAATAATTTAATTTATTTGAGGTCAAAAAATTATAAAAAAATACCATGATGTAAGAAATCATTTTATATTTCCAAATAATAATTATAGTTTAAAACATAACTTATATAATCCCATGTAAAAATTTATTTACTAAAAGATATATGTTCTAATCATTTTTTTCTTCAATTTAAACTAATTAATATAAAGTGTCATTACTACTCCCATGTGGCTCCATGGTGTCCCAAATTCGACCCAAGGAATACGATGGTCAGATATGTATCATCCAATATGATTATGACACATTTTAGGGTAATTAAATATTATTATAATATTATATTTTACCCTTATTTACAATATTTACCCTTTAATCGTGGTAAATAAAATATTTACTGAAGTAAATATTTAAAATGTCTAAAAATAAAAGTTACCTATTTACACAATTTGGACCTACTGATTCCAAATATTTAATCAATTTTTTTAAATTCAAAACACAAAAGTGGAAGAAATTAATTTTAAATTAATTCATGATGTCAAAACAAAAAGCATGTTTTTTAAAAAATAATAACTATTAAAATATTGACACTTGTTTATCTCCAATTTCAAAGTGAAATAAATTTTAATGTCCAAAATTATATTAAATGATGAAAATATATTCAATTTAAACTTCATAACTAGTTAAAAATTCTAATATAACCAAATAAATAATTTATATAAAAAGTCACGTTTGAATTAAAATACAGTGTTTTTTACTATTCATTAGAAAATGATGTTTATCATAAAAATACCTAAAATTTAGCTAATGTAAATTTTGATATGCCGAATCTAGAGAAGAATTTTATTTTTTAAAATAAAACATATAAAACTGAAAAAAACTACATTTAAAGAGGGTTCACTATCAAAAGGTGGTAAATCGACCTTTCAAAAAATATTAGAATATTTATGCTTAGATTCATTCACATTTTAAGCCTCTAAATATGATTGGATAAATATAAAAATATTTAACAAACATGTATAATAATATTATAGTTAGTTCTATTTATTCTTTCCATTATAACAGCATGGTGTTTATTACCATTTAAAATAATAATATTATATTACTAGTGTGAAACGTATGATTTCAAAGAAACTCATTGTTGCATATCGGGTACGCCATCAAACATAGTGTCCCATTTAAAGTAAAATTAATATTTAATTCAAAAATATTTATAAATATGAAAAATTTCATGTTTTTTATTTACCTAGGATGTTACATCCTTCCCCCCTTTTGAGAATTGTGTCCTCACAATTTTAAAATTTTCCTCGAAAACATCATTTTATGTTCCACATGGGAAAAAGAGTCAATAAAACTATCACTTTAAAAGAAAGAAAAAGAAACGAAATTGTTACCTAAGATAACCTATACTAGGATTCCATGTAGGAAAACGTGGATATTGAAGATAAAACAAACCATCAAGTTCTGATGGAGAGTGATAGAAAACATGATTAGGAGAAAGTGAACCACCAGAAAATCACAAACTTGTGATGTGTTAAGTGGTCTTTGTTAACACAGTAGGAAACGTAAACTGACAATGTTGTTGTTTTAAGTTCCTTTTCATAATTTTTAGAATACTTTACTACAAAGAATAAGAACATAATAAAATATACTTACCTTCAAGTAGAGTTTCATCCTTTAATAAGTTTCTACCAAAAACTAATATTTTCTCCAAACAAAGATTATTCAAAAAGACTTGGTCACATCAATATCACATGAACCAACTTCTAGAGAATCACATCATCCAAAAAAGAAGAACTATATATTTCCCTTGTCTTTAGATATCAACTAAAACCAAAATGGTTAGTACGAGAACATATAATCCCAAAAAAGGATAATCCTTTATAAAAAGAAATACTACTCTTAATCTCCAAAATTCGACAAAAAGTAAGAAAAGATCATGAAATACCATTCAATACGCAATTGTACTTAAAAATTTTCAAAAAAATCCAAACTAATATTGAAACCCAAAACATAGAAGTATTTAATCACATGTCTTCCATAGTAAATATTAACATTCAACTCCAAAAACATAGACTACTCTTAAAGTCTCATACTGAAGCATAATTAGCCAAATCAAATATTCTATATGATGGGTTAATCATTTCCATAAATAACCCAAATCACTATATGTCCACAAAAAAATATTTTCCCAAAATAAAATTCTACCACTACTCTTCAATTGAAATAAAAAAGTGTCCTACTCTCCATAGAAGTATAATTTTTTTTCATCAATAGAGAACATCTTCCAAAATGACCATTATCAATTAATCACCAAATCATATTCTTGTACTAAAGATATCCATTTAATAAAACATAATTTCCCAAAATAAACTTATTATTGATCCATAAAATCATTTAACTAAAATGAATAAGCCATACAATCCAGGGACTTCATGTAGTCTAGCGGTTGTTGATAAATCCCAATCTCACTTTGGTTTGGGGTTCGATTCTTGCAGCATTGTCTGAAGCGACGGGTTGTCACATGGTCTACGTGTTGTCCTTTTTATAAAATTCAAAAATAACCCTAACATGTTTTATCCTCAAAGGTTTTCTTATCCCGTTCATTTTTATACCAACACATTAAGACCTCAACATCTTATATATTGTCATTTTTTTAACCATTATTAATAAAATAAAACTATTCCAAAAAGATATAACATCATACCATGATCATGGTGTCCATATGGTTTCATCATCATCTTGTTCGTGCAGGTAGAAGGTCCAGGCCTTGCAAAAATGATTTAGATATCCTTCAGTACCATTTTCTTCCTTCATCCAAATACACCTTATACAACTTGGGTAATAAAGGTATTCGTAGAAAAATATTTATGGAAAATAATCATGTATGAAATATAATTTCAAAACATCTATTAAAAATTGAATTTTATGAAACCATCTGACTGATTTTGAGTTCACACATTCAATCAGTGGTCCTTTTAAAATACCATATGTATGTGCTGGGAGACTATATTTTAAACTCCAATATAAATAGGTTGTGCAAGGGACTCCTTCTTCATCATTTTTTTTCAAAATCATTATATTCTTCAAAATCTTGTGATAATATAAAATATTTGAAAATTCCTTGAAAATATTTTCCATTCATGAAAATAGAGAATATTTCCAAAATATGATTTGATTAAATAAAACCCATGATCCATGATGATATTGGGGTATAGTGGAGGTGTTTTGTATCTCAAACAATTTATTTCAAGTGATTAGTATGTTAGAAAAAGTTTAACGATCATCCAAACATGACTTTGAAATAATTATTGCAATCTTGTCATCAGGAAGAGATAAAAATGTCTTTTGAGATCCTCCTCCTTCCATTTGTAACATACTTTCCTTGATCTGAAAACATTTCAAAAATAAGGATTTAACTTTAAGAGTTTCCATAGAGACTAACCATGTGTCGAACAAAAACTTATAATCCTTAAAGTTGTATAAACCTCTATTTGATACCAATTATAAGGAATCGACTTTAAAACATTCCATACATTGAATTAAATGAATAATTCACCTTAAGGACCTTTTCAGGTTTAGATTTTTAGAGAATTAGGACATAAATATTACATCTGAAAAGATTAAAAAGTAGACTCTTATACTTAGTTCTCATTTGTTTCAAAAAATAAACACTCTTGAAAAAAAGGATTCAGGTCTAGTTCCATGTTTTTGACAGCATGACTTTTCCTTGATCCCATCCTTGAACCTATTCATCTTTAAATCCTTTGAAAAAAAATTCAAAACATGGGATGAGCATAAAAATCTCTGTAAGGGTTATAAAACAAAGAATGAAAACATTAGTTCCTCGTTGCATACATAACATAAGTGCTTTAACATATCTCATGAAATCGTAAGATTTAAGAATAACACATAAAAAAATCATAAAGGTAACTTGTGGTATCCAAATCATACATAAATTATAGCTATCACAACTATGTAGGGAGTTACATTTGGAATTCCCACTATAGTACATTCCCTAAATCTCTTAGGAGAAACATTCACGTTTACCTCTGTCACGTTACCCAATGCATTGGAGAGCTATATCGGGCTCACCCACCGTAGGATTATCACGGAACCACCCGTATATGTAATCAATTCCCAAGAACCATAACACATAAAACAAACATAAAGGAAAGATAAAATTTCAATCACAATATATAATTTAGATATATTGAAATAAAAAATCCATAAGAAACCATTTTCAATACCAAAATACTTAAAAAGGTATGTGGAATTTATTTTCCTTTTAAAAACATTACCCCTTGTTAAGGATGCCAAAGATCAAATAATACTCATGGGGGAGGAATGGTTGTTGTCACTACATACATTAAAAATAAAAATTCTTTTTTTGTCTTTTAGTAAAACACCTTTTAGAAAACTATTCCCTTTGACTGAAGTGAAAATTCAATGGTGTTTACACAATGTATAAAAAAATTCGTGTATTAAAACAAAATATTCCTGAATGAAGGGGGATTAAGGAAAAGTCCCTTACAAAGATGATTTTGTAAATAAAATAGATTGATTATTATTATTCACTATAAATACACATAAAGAAATTATAAATACAATAGAATATACCAAAATTCATTTATCATATAATCATAACATGACATAATATAAAAGTAGATGATTAACCCAAAGAATGAAAATTGGGTTAAGAAGTTCCCTTACCTCGTGTCCAACTTGACTCGATCATTCTTTAATCTCCTGAATAATAAACTAAAGTAAATTTATACTTTCCTAATAACATATTTAAATATTATTATTCCTTTTATATAACTTATTACCATGTTATTAAGATTATGTAATCATTTAAGTTATTAAAGGTTGTTTCGTTGATATTTGGTACGTGAGTAAAAATGAACACCTTATAATTACGAGTTGTCCATGTATTCAACAATCCATTATCTCCATGATAATATTTGTGATTTATATATCATATAAATCATATATATCTTGTATATATATGTATTTATAATAGTACATAACTTTTGGAGATAAGAAATGAAATGCACCGTTCATGGAGACGGTAAGCCGTATGTATGTATGAACGCTACTTCCATTTCTATTTCTTATTTAAATGGAATTAAAACATAATTATACATAGTTATATTCTAAATAAAGTATAATATCATATATAATATCATTAAATCCATCCTTTAAACATCCCACATAAGGAATTAACAAGTGATATCACTTTGAGGGGGCGGTAGTCCGCATTTCCTAAAATGAAATTATCCTGTTTACCCATTATAGAAACCATAAAGGTATGCTATAAATGAAAAATACAAAATCATAAAAAAAACATAAACATAATATATATCATATATAAATACAGTACCATGATAATGGACACAATGAGAGGTCGTAGGAGTTAATTGAATAATCATCGTTTCGTGAGGCGTTAATTTTCCATCCACAGAAACATTATTTTCTTTACCCATTATATAGAGGTGTGTGTAAGTGTAGTTTGAATAAATATCATAAAAAATCATAGTATATTTATTATACTGGTGTGGTTATAAAATAATGCAATAAAATGATTTTAGGGGGTTAGAGAAGTAAAATAAAACAACAGAACTTAAGAGAAGATGTTACCTTTAAATTGGGTAACTCCCTTTGGGTTGAAACAAAAGGGTTTCTTGAAGTGATTTCTGCCTAAAGTAAGGATTCTATGATGAAGAGAGGGATATTGGAAGATAATTCTAGAAGATGTTGTATGAGACAAAGGCTCGAGAAGTGTGATAAATGGTTTGGAAGTGAGATCTTTTTATAAGGGAGAGGAGAGGCTCTTTAGGAAGGTTGGAAACAATTATTTTATTATAAACTCATATTTGGGTTAAAAGGGTAAAATAATGGTTAAAGTTGATGTCAAGATGAATCATGGTCGATATGAAATCATCAAAGAAGAATTGTACCGGTTTTGGATACTGTTTTAATATTTATAATCTTATTTATTTAAATCATTTATTAATGAAGTAAATATTGCATCATTATTGTGTCCTAAATAATTCAATTTATTTGTTGTGAAAAAATTATAAAAAATACCATGATCTATTAAATCTTTTTATCTTTCCAAAGAATATTTATAGTTGAAAAGGTAACTTATATAACCCCATGTAAAATTTTATTTACGAAAAGATATTTGTTTTTGTCATTTTTGCCTTTACTTTAAATTAATTAATATAAAGTGTCCTATTTACTCCCATGTGGCTCAATGGGGTCCTCATGTCAACCCAAGGATGCCCATGGTCGGGTATGTTTAATCCAATAGGATTAGAAAACATGTTAGGGTAATTTAATATTATTATAATATTATATTTTACCCTTATTTACTATATTTACCCTTTAATCATTGTAAATAAAATATTTACTAAAGTAAATATTTAAAATGTCTAAAAATTAAAGAAACCTATTTAAAAAAATTTGACCTACTGATTCCAAATATGGAATCCATTTTTATAAATTCAAAACACATAAGTTACAGAAATTAATATAAATTTAATTCCGGCTGTCAAAACAAAAAAGCGTTTTTTTTAGAAATAATAACTATCAAAAAATTGACACTTGATTACGTCCAATTTCAAAGTGAAATTAACTAAAATGTCCAAAATTTGATTAAATGGTAAAAATATATTCTAATTAAAATTTATAACTAATTAAAATGATAATCTAACTATATAAATAAATTATATTAAAATGCATTTTTGAATTAAAATATAGAATTTTTCGCTATTCATTAAAAATGAACTTTATCAGAAAATAAAAAAAAAAGATACCCAAAGTAAATTTTGATGTCCCAAATCTAAATAATAATTTTATTTGTTCATATAGAACATATAAAAATTACCAAAACATGATTTGAAGAGTGGTTTTCCATCAAAAGACGGTAAATTGCCTTTCAAAGAATATTAGAGTATTTATGCTTAGATTCATTCACATTTTAAGCCTCTAACATTTATTGGATAAATGTAAAAACATTTAACATACTTGTATAAATATATTTTAGTTAGTTCTATTTATTCCCGCTATTATAATAGCTAGGTGTTAACTTCCATTTAAAATTATAATATTATATTATTAGTGTGCAATGTATGATTTCAAAGAAATTCATTGTTACATATCGGGTACTCCATCAAACATAGTGTTCCCGTTAAAGTAAAAATAATATTTAATTCAAAAAGATTAATAAATATAAAAAATTTCATGTTCTTCATTTAACTGGAATGTTACATCAGTGTAAAACCCCAGAATGATAATAGGTTAAATGAATAAATGATATGACTCATGCTAACAAGGTGAACCTTCCTTTTCCAGAGCCTACCTCATTAGAACTCCATAGTTAAGATATCCTGGCTGGGAGTAGGGATCATGATGGGTGACCTTCTTGGATGATTCCTAGGGTGTGTGTGAGTGAGGACAAAGCACATTGCAAATGACATGTGTTGGTCTGTGGGGAAAATCATTAGTTAGATGACCCGTTCAGGAATGTGGGTGGGCCCCTAGGTGGGGACCACGTGTCTACTAGGAAACTTTTCGTACCTGGTGGTCCAAGACCCGATGGTCATGTTAAGGCAGGGTGGTTGTCCGAATTTCATACGAGATCTCGATAGTAAAATAAACTGTTTTTAGTCAGGATTAAGGCCAAAGTATTGAGGGTATTTAGCTTCTCATGAGTTCAAAAGTCGTGAAAATTATGTTTATTGTATGGAGAAGGTGGAAATAGAGTTTTTCGATGATCATGATTTCTTTGAAAAAACCGAATAAGAGGTCGAGGTGGCAGGAAAAAGAGAAGAACTCTTCAAAAATGTCTTATGGTAAGAAACTTAAGTTTACAGTTTTAGAAAATTGTAGTAAAAAGCATGTTGTGGAATGTATTTTAAAGTCTAGTAAGTGATACATATGTGTTAACAGGGCATAAGTATTTTAATTGCACTGAAAAATATCAAGGTAATGGTAATACAATATCTGATTTGCAATCAGTAAATTGTTTCAAGTGCAATTTAATGGGTCATTATGAAAATGAGTGTCTAACAAAGAAATCAACTAAGGGAATGTAGCCAGAATACAAGCATAAAGGGGAGGTGAAATCCTTTTCAACTACTTCAACAGATTTTTGGCCATCGAATGAAGTAGTGGTAGGTACACTATTTGTTTGTTCAGATTATGCCAATGTATTTTTTGAATCAGGGTCTACACATTCGTTCATTTCTGAGAATGTTTCTAGTAAATTGTGAATTCCAACCAATTATATGAATACGTAAATTATTGTAAAAACACTTGGAGGAAATTTTGGGACAAAAAGAAATTTTAAGAACCTTCATGTCCTTGTGTGTGGGAAGAATCTACCTGCAAATCTTATTCTTTTGCCTCTAGTAGAGGTTGATGTTATTTTGGGTATGGATTGGCTTTCTGTTTATCATGCTAAGATTGACTACAGAGATAAAGAGGTTACTTTTCAGAAAGATGTTATGTTTGTGTACAAGAATGAACCCTTACTTTTGATAACATATCAGGAAGCTGAGAAACTAGTAAAATATGGAAATGAATATTACATTTCACATATAGTCTAAAATAAAGGAAGTGTTGAGATTAATGATTTTCCAGTGGTGAATGAGTACCTTGATGTTTTCCATATGAGTTTTATGGTATTATACCTAATCAAGAAGTGGAATTTACTATTGACTTAGTTCCTGATGTTGAACCAATTTCAAAACCCCCTTATCGAATGGCTCAAATTGAACTTTTAGAGTTAAGGAGGAAATTGCAGGAGTTATTATATAAAGGATTCATTTGACCTAGCACATAACCATGGAGTTCTTATGTCTTATTTGAGAAAAAAAGAAGGTTTAATGATACTTTGCATTAATTATAGGTCATTGAATAACATCACTGTTAAGAACAAGTATCATTTTCCTCATATCGATGATATGTTCGATAAGCTCCAGGGAGATCAGTATTTTTCAAAGTTAGATCTGAGGTCGAGGTACCATCAGTTGAATGTAAAGGAATCAGAAATTCCGGAGACCATGTTTTTTACTATATATGGCCATTATGAATTTGTATTTATGCATTTTGGTTTAACCAATGCACCTTCTCTATTCATGGATCTTATGAATAGAATTTTCCATGAGTTCTTGGATAAGTTTGTGGTTGTGTTCATTTAAGGTATTTTGGTTTTTTTAAAAGTAAAGAGAAGTATGAAATTCATTTATGGGTTGTCTGTAAAATTTTAAAATAAAAGAATCTGTATGGGAAATTCATCAAGTGTGAGTTTTTGTTACAAGAAATTTTATTCCTGGGTCACTTTGTTTATATAAATGGCATAATTGTTGATCCTGCTAAAAAATAGTTGTTGAAGAATGGCCAAGACCCACAAATATAACCGAGATTTGTAGATTTCATGGTTTGGTAGGTTATTAATGAAGTTTTGTTGAAAAAATTTCATGGTTATCTAGTCCAATGACTATGTTAACTCGAAATGGTGTTATGTTCATGTGGACAAAATAATGTGATGATTGTTTTCAAGAATTGATATAATGATTGGTAAATGCTCATGTTTTCGCACTGCCTTATAGAAATGGTGAGTTTGTTATCTATAGTGATGCTTCGTTGCAAGGACATGGTGTTGTACTTATGATGAATGATCTGGTAATTTCATATGTTTCACGTTAGTTGAACCCTCAAGAGTTAAATTACCCTACACATGATTTTGGATTACTTGCTCTTGTTTTTGCTTAAAAAAATTGGATGAATCACTTTTATGAAGTGAAATGTGAAATATATACTGACCAAAAAAGTTTGAAGTATATATTCACTCAAAATGAATTGAACATGAGATAGAGGAGATGGTTGGAATTAATCAAAGAATATCATCGCATGATCTATTACCATCCCAGAAAGGCAAATAAAGTGGATGATGCATTGAGCCGGAAAAGTAATTCTTCATTAACCGTGATACTTTTGGAACGAGATCCTTGGGTTTTTTATTTGATGAACTTTGGCATAGAAGTTGTTGGTGTAGGAAATTATTCTGTTTTTTTTAGGTGTTAGGGTAATCATCTCGGTCAGACAAAATTAAGCGAGCGCAGAAAGAATACAGTGAGTTATAGAAAAAGCTATAGTTGGTTAAAAAGGGTAAGTTGGCAGAATTTAAAATTGACAATGATTGTGTTTTGAGATTTGGGAAAAGATTAAGCATGCCTTGTGATTCATAGTTGAAGAATGAGTTGTTTTGTGAATCTCATAGATCCCCATTTTCAATTCACCCTGGAAGTACTACGATTTTAAAATATCTTCAAGTGTATTACTTGTGGGATGGAAAGAAAATAGATATTTTTTATTTTAATGTGAAGTGGTTGACTTGTCAGTAGGTTAAATAAGAGCAGCAGTTACCGAAAGGGATGCTTTAATCTTTACCGGTGCTTGGGTGGAAATGGAAAAATATATGCATGGAATTCGTTTTGAGATTACCAAATACATCTATAGGTAACAATTCAATATTCGTTATTGTTGATCGATTGACTAAATCTTCTCATTTCATTACTATTCGAGATATATTGTCACTAGATCAAATTTCTCGGTTGTATGTTAAAGAGACAGTCAGGTTTCATGGTGTTCCTCTCTCCATTGAATCTGATCGTGATCTCAGGTTTACTTATAACTTTTGGAAAGGAATTCAGAAGTTGTTGGGTAGTGAATTAAATTTTAGTACAACTTTTCATCCTCAATCAGATGGACAGTCAGAACAATCAATTCGGACCATGGAAGATATGTTACAAGCTAGCTCGATGGATTATCAGGGATATTGGGACCAACATCTTTCTTTGGTTGAATTTTCATATAATAACAATTTTCATTCTAGTATATAGATGACTCCATTTGAGGCATTATATCAAAAACTTTGTCGAACTCCATCTTTTTGGGATAAAGTAGGTGAAAGAAAGATGATGGGACTAGAATTGGTAGAAGAGATGGCAGAAAAGGTTCAGTTGATTCAGAAGAACATGAGAACGGTATAGAGTATGAAGAAAAGTTATGCAGATAACCAGAGGAAGGATCTATCTTATGAGGTAGGTGATCATGTCTTTCTCCAAGTTTATCCATGGAAAAGTGTGATGCATTTTGGTAAGAAGGGAAAGATGAGACTGAGGTTCATTGGACCTTATGAAATCTTGGAGAAACTTGGATCAGTTGTGTACAGAGTGTATTTACCACCATGTTTATCTCAAGTATGAAATGTTTTTCAGGTTTCAATGTTGAGAAAGTATATTCCAGATCAATCTCATGTTTTGAGCCCAGATGTAGTTCAGTTGGAAAGAAATCTCTTTTATGAGGAACAACCTATCCTGATTCTTGACGGTAGAGAGCAAGTGTTGTGGAATAAGGTAATTTTTTAGGTAAAGGTTTTATGGAAAATTCATATGGTTTAAGAGGAAACATGGGAATCTGAAAATGTTATGAGGGATAAATACCCCCACTTATTTGATAAGTGAATAAAAATTTCGAGGATGCAATTCCCAAAAGGGGGAAGGATTTAATATCCTAATTAAATAAAGAATATTACATTTGAATGTTTATTAATATTTGTGAATTAAATATTATTTTTACTTTAAAGGAGATGTTATGTTCCATAGCATACCCAATATGCAACAACGGGTTTCATTGAAATCTTACGTTGCACACTAATAATATAATATTATTATTTTAAATGGTAGTTAACGCATAGCCATTGTATCGGCATGAATGAATAAAACTAACTAAAATAGTATTATACATGTTAGTTAAATGTTTTTACATTTATCCATTAAAAGTTATTGTCCTAAAATTTGAATGATTCTAGACATAAATACTTTAATATTCTTTAAAAGGTCGATTTACAGCCTTTTGATGGAAAACCCTCTTCAAATCTAGTTTTGGTCATTTTTATATGTTCTATTTGAAAAAATAAAATTCTTATTTATATTTGGTATATCAAAAATTACTTGGGGTAAATTTTTGGTATTTTTCTGATAAAGTTCATTTTTTTAATGAATAGTGAAAAATATTGTATTTTAATTCAAAAGTTCCTTTTAATCAAATTATTTATATGGATAGATTATCTTTTTAATTGGTTATAAAGTTTAATTAGAATATATTTTTACCAATTAATCTAATTTTGGACATTGGAATTAATTTAACTTTGAAATTGGACATAAACAAGTGTCAATATTTTGATAGTTAATCTCTTTTAGAAACATGCTTTTTGTTTTGACAGTGGGAATTAATTTTAAATTAATTTCATCCACTTCTGTGTTATGAATTTAGAAAAATTGATTCCATATTTTGAATTGTTAGTTCCAAATTGTTTAAATAGTTAACTTCTATTTTTATACATTTTAAATATTTACTTGAGTAAATATTTTATTTACCATGTTTAAATGGTAAATATATTAAATAAGGGTAAAATATAAATTTATAATAATTGTAAATTACCCTAACATGTTTCTTAGTACTATTGGATGGTACACATCTGACCATGGGAATCCATGGGTCCAATTTGAGACCCATGGATCCACATGGGAGTAATAATGACACTTTATATTAATTAATTTAAACAAATGACAAAATTTACAAAAACAAATATCCTTTAGAAAATATATTTTTACATGGGTTAATATAAGTTATAATTTCGACTATAAATATTAATTGTAAATATAAAACAATTTCCTAAATCATGGAATGTTTTTATAATTTTTGGACTTTAAATAAATTAAATTAGTTATGTCACAATAATGATGCAGTATTCACCTCATTAGTAAATGAGTTAAATAAATAAGATTATAAATATTAAAAAAATATCCAAAACCTTTCCAATTCTTATTGGATGATTTTATTTCGACCATGAGTCATCTTAAATAGGATTTTAATGATTTTTTGATCTTCTGAAACCAAATATGAGTTTATAATAAAATAATTGTTTCAAACATTCCTATAGAGCCCCTCATCTCCCTTATAAAAATCCCTCAATTATAATGTTATGTACTATTATAAATACATGTATATATACTGGATATATATTTTATGTATATGATATCTAAATCATGAATATTATTCTGGAGAAAAAGGATTATTGACAACATGGACAACTTGTAATTATAAAGTGTTCATTTTTACTCAAGTACCAAATATCGACGAAACATCCATTAATAACATAAATGATTACATAATGTTTATAACATGGTAATAAGTGATATAAAATGAATACTAAACATGAAAAATGTTCTTATGAAAGTAGATATTTACTATAGTTTTTTATTCAAGATATTAATGAACGATCGAGTCAAGTCGGACATGTGGTAAGAGAACTTCTTAACCCAATTTCAATTATTTGGGTTAATCATCTACTTTTTATTACGTCATTCAATGATTATGTGAGAAATGAATTCTTATATCTTCTCTTGTATTTATAATTTCATTATGTGTATTTATAGTGAATAATCATAATCAATCTATTTTATTTAAAAAATCATCTTTCTAAGTGACTTTGTCTCAATCTCATTTCATTGATGCGTATTTAGTTTTATTATCAAATTTCATTTATATGGTTTATAAATACCTTTGACTTTTCATTTCATTCAAAGGGAAAATTTTCCTATGATAATTTTCACTAAATGAAAAAAAAATAATGTTTCTTTTTAACGTAAGCGATGATAATGAACTTTTTCACCACCACGAATATTATTTGATATTTGGCTTCCTTAACAAGCGATAATGTTTTTTAAACGGAAAATATATTACATATACTCTTTTTATGTCTTTTGGTATTAAAAATGGTTTTAATAATGGATTTGTTATGTCAATATATTTAAATGGTATATTGTGATTATAATGTCGAAATGTTATCTTTTCTTTATTTTTGTTTTATGTGTTATGAATATGTTATGGTTCTTGGGAATTGGTTATTCATACGGGTGATTCCATGATAAACCTAGGGCAGGTGAGCCCTAGATAGCTCTCTAATGCATTGGGTAACATTAATAAGGTAAATGTGAATGTTTCTCCTAAGATATTTATGGAATATACTGTCACAGGTATTCCAACGTAACTCCCTATGTAGCAGTGATAGCTGTAATCTAATTATGATATGGATGCCACAAGTTACACTTATGACTTTTGATTACTATGTGTTATTGATAAATCTTATGTTTTTATGAGGTAAGTAAAAGAGTTTATGTTTTTTATATATTGATTGACTAATTATTTCTTTCTTATTTTATAACCCTTGCTGATATTTTTATGCTCATTCCATGTTTTGAAATTTTTTCACAGGACTTAAAGATGAATAGGGTCAAGGATGGTATCAACAAAAAGTCATGTTGTCTAAAACATGGAACTATACATGAATCTTTTTTTCAAGAGTTTTTATTCTGTGAAAAAATGGAAACTCAGTAGAAGTGTCTACTTTGTAATATTTTGAAATGTAATCTTTATGTTCTAAATCTATAAAACTCTAAACCTGAAAAGATACTCAATGTGAATTATTCATTTTATTCAATATTATGTAATATTTTAAAGCCAGGTCCTTATAGTTGTTATCAGAGGTTGGTTTAGTCAACTTTAGGGATTATGATTTTTATGTTGACACATGGTTAGTCTCTACGTATATTCTTTAAGTAAAATCCTTATTTTTGAAACTTTTTCAGATCAAGGAATGTATGTTAAAAATGGAAGGAGGAGGATCTCAAATGACATTCATATCTCTTCCTTATGACTTTCTTGCAATAATTATTGCAAATTCGTGTTCCGATGTTTGTGAAACGTTTTCAAACAAACAACTCACTTGCAAGAAATTGTTTGAGATATCAAACACCTCCACTCTACCCTGATATCATCGTGGATCATGGGTTGTATTTAATCCAATCCTATTTTCACAATATTATAATATTTTCAAGATAGGTAAATATTTTCAAGGAATTTTCTAATATTTTACCTTATCACAAAATTTTGAAGCATATTATGATTTTAAAAAAGGTGCTGAATAAAGAGACCCTTGCGCAACCTATTTATATTTGATTTTAAAATATTGTCTCCCATGACATACTTATGTTATTTTAAAATGACCACTAATTGACAGTTTCAAATCAAACTCAGTCCGACTATATTATAGAAATCATATTTTATCAGATGTTTTGAAATTATATGTCATACAAGATTATTTTATAAAACTATTTTTTGGAGAACTCCCTTATGAATCATGTTTTACATGGTGTATTTTGATTAAGGAATAAAATGATTTTGAAGGATCTCTAAATCATTTTTGTAATTCATTGACCTTCTACCAACATTAATAAGATGAGAATGAAGCCATATGGACACCATGATCAAGGTATAATGTTATTTCCATTTTGGAATACTTTTATTTTATTATATGAAGGCTAAAAAAATGACAATATATAAGATGTTGAGGTATTAATGTGTTGGGATGAAAATTAAAGGGATAATAAAACCTTTGAGGTCAAAACATGTTAGGGTTATTTTTGAATTTTATATAAAGGACAACATGCAGACTATGTGAAAACTTGTCGCGTCGGGCAAAGCTGTGGGAATTGAACCCATAACTACAGTACGACTGGGATTTATCGACTACCACTAGACTATGTGAAGTACCTGGTTAGTATGACTTGTTATTTTTAGTTAAATTATTTTTTGGATGAAAAATATGTTGATTTTGGGAACGTATTTTTTATTTAATAGATATCCTTAATATAGGAAAATGATTTGGTGATTATTTGCTAAAGTTTATTTTGGAAGATGTTCTCTATTTTGGGGAAACACTATATGCCTATGGAAAATAGAATACTTTGTGATTTCAATTGATGTGTAATGGTGGAATTTTATTTGGAAGAATATTTTTAGGGATATATAGTGATTTTGGTTTTTACGGAAATGATTAACCTATAGTAGAGAATTTTTTCTTTCGCTAATTATGCATCAGTATGAGACTTTAAGAGTAGTCTATATTTTTGGAGATAAATGATAAGATTTATCATGGAAGACTACTGGATTAAATCCTTCTGAGTTTTCAGTTTGAATCTTAGTTTGAATTATTTTGAAAAAATTTAACGACAATTGTGTATTTAATGGTCTTTCTTGAACTTTGGGTACTTTTGTCAAATTTGGAGATTAAGAGTGGTATTTCTTTTAATAAATGATTACCCTTTTGTGTATTATATGATCTCATACTAACTATTTTGGTTTTAGTTGATGTCTTTACATAAGGAAAATATATAGTTCTTCTTTTTTTGATGATGTGATTCTCAGGAAGTCGATTCCTGTGATTTTTTTGTAACCAAGTCTTTTTGAATAATCATTGTTTAGAGAATAGATTAGTTTTTGGTAGAAACTTATTAAAAGATGACACTCTACTTGAAGGTAAGTATATTTTATTATGTTCTTATTCGATGTTGTAAATGAATTCATAAGAATATGAAAAAGAACTTAAAACAACAACATTATCAGTTTAGGTTTTCTACTGTGTTATCAATGACCGCTTAACACATCACAAGTTTGTGATTTTATAGTAGCTAACTCTCTTCTAATCATGTTTTCTATCACTCTCCATAAAAAATAGATGGTTTTGTTTCTCTTCCATATCCATGTTTTCCTATATGGAATACTAGTATAGGTTATCTCTGGTAACATTTGTGTTTCTTTTCCTTTCTTTTAATGTGATAACTTTATTGACTCTTTTTCCCATGTGGGAAATTAAATGATGTTTCCGAGCATAATTTTAAAATTTCAAGGATGCAATTCCCAAAAGGGGGTAAAGATGTAACATCCTAGGTAAATAAAGAACATGAAATATTTCATATTAATTAATATTAAGGAATTAAATATTAATTCTACTTTCAATGGGATTCTATGTTTGATGGTGTATTCGATATGCAACAACGGGTTTCTTTGAAATCTTACACCGCACACTAATAATTTAATATTTTTATTTTCAATGATAGTTAACACCTGGCCGTTATAATGGAAGGAATAAATAGAAAAAACTAAATTATGATTATAAATCTTTGTTAAATGATTTTACATTTATCCAATAAATGTTAGGGTCTTAAAATGTTAATGAAACTAAGAATAAATACTCTAATATTATTTAAAAGGTCGATTTACCGCCTTTTGATGGTGAACCAAATTTAAAACTAGTTTTCTTCATTTTTATATCTTCTATTTGACAAAATAAAATTATTCTTTAGATAAAAGACATCAAAATTTACTTTGGGTAAATTTATGGTATTTTTATGATAAAGTTCATTTTTTAAATAGTGAAAAATAATGTATTTTACTTCAAAAGTGCATTTTAATATAATTTATTTATACATTTAGATTATATTTTTATCAGGTTATAATGTTTAATTAGAATATATGTTTACCATTTAACCCAATGATGGACATGGGAATTAATTTCACATTGAAATTGGACATAAACAAGTGTCAATCTTTTGATAGTTATTATTTCTTAAAAACATGTTTTTTTTACAGCGGGAATTAATTTTAAATTAATTTCTTCCACTTATTTGTTTTAAATTTAGAAAAATTTATTCCATGTTTGGAATTAGTAGTTCCAAATTGTGTAAATAGGTAAATTTTATTTTTAGACATATTAAGTATTTACTTCAGTAAATTTTTTATTTACCATGATTAAAGGGTAAATATAGTAAATAAGGGTAAAATATAATATGATAACAATATTAAATTACAATAACATGCATCCTAATCCTATTGGATGATACATATCTGATCATGGGCATCCTTGGGTCAAATTTGTACCCAATGGAGCCACATTGGAGTAATAATTACACATTATATTAATTAATTTAAAGTAAAGAAAAAAATGACATAAACAAATATCTTTTAGTAAATAGCTTTTTACATGGGGTTATATAAGTTATATTTTTTACTATAAATATTATTTGTAATGATAAAATGATTTCCTAAATCATGGTATTTTTTTAATTTTTGGACATCAAATAAATTAAATTATTTATGACACAATAATGATACAATATTTACCTCAATCATAAATGATTTAAATAAATAAGGTTATAAATATTAACACAATATACAAAACCTGTCCAATTATTATTGGATGTTTTTAGTTAAACCATGAGCCATCTTAAATTTGACTTTAACAGTTATTTTACCTTTTTAAACCGAATATTAATTTATAAAAAATAATTGTTTCAAAATTTTCTAAATAGCCCCTCCTCAACCTTATAAAAATATGTCACTTTCCACCCATTTCTCACACTTATTAAGCCTTTGGCTCATACAAACTCTTCTCTAATAAGCTCCCATGATTACTCTCTTCATCTTAGAAGCCTTCCCTTGGGCAGAAAGCACTTCAAGAAACCCTTTTGGTTCAAACCAATGGGATTTACCCGATTTAAAGCTAATGTCTTATCTTAAGTTCTTTTGTTTTATTTTACTTCTCCAACCCCCTAAACACTTTTTATTACTTTATTTTATAACAAACCTAGTGTAATAAATATACTAGGATGTTGTTATGAGAAGGATTCAAACTACACTTACACACACCTTCATCTAATCGGTAAAAAACATAATGTTTCTTTGGATAAAAACTAATGTCTCACGAAACGATGATTGTTCAATTAACTCCTACCACCTCTCATCATGGTAATTAGGATGGAATTTTATTTATATATGATATATATTATATTTATGTTTTATTTATGCTTCTGTATTTTTTATTTATAGCATACCTTTATGGTTTCCAATATAGGTAAATGCGATAATTTCATTTTATGAAGTGCGGACTACCACCCCCTCAATGGGTTATGACTCGTTAATGGATTATGTGGGATGAATATTGATGGAGTTAATGGTATTATATTTTATATTATACGAGAATTATAATATAAATAGGTATCATTATGTTTTAATTTCATTAAATTATTAAATAGAAATGAAATTAGCATTCATGCGTATGTACAGCTTACCGTCTCCATGAACGGTGCATTTCAGTTATTATCTCAAAATTTTATGTACATTTATAAATACATATATATAATAGATATATATGATTTCTATGATATCTAAATCATGAATATCATTTTGGAGATAATAGATTGTTGATGACATGGACAACATTAATTATAAGGTGGTCATTTTTACTCAAGTACCAAATATCGACGAAACAACCGTTAATAACTAAAATGATTACATATTGTTTATTACATGGTAATAAGTGATATAAAAGGAATAATAAACTTGAAAATGTTTTTAATCAAGTAGAAATTTACTTTAGTTTATTATTTAGGAGATTAAAAAATGATCGAGTCATGTGGGACACGAGGTAAGGGAACTTCTTAACCCAATTTCCGTTCTTTGGTTTAATCGTCTACTTTTTTATTATGCCATCCTATGATTATGTGAGAAATGAATTTTGATATCTTCTATTGTATTTATACATTATTTATGTGTATTTATAGTGAATAATCATAATCAGCCTATTTTATTTACACAATCATCTTTGTTAGGGACTGTGTCTCAATCTCTTTTCATTGAGGCATATTTTGTTTTATTCTCGACTTCTTTTTATACAATGTATAAATACCTCTGAATTTTCATTTCATTCAAAGGGAATATTTTCTGAAGATGAATTTTACTAAATGACAAAAAAAGAATGATTCTTTTTAACATAAGTGGTGACAATGAATTTTTCCACCGCCGCGAGTATTATTTGATCTTTGGCTTCCATAACAAGCCACAATGTTTTTGAATGGAAAATAAATACCATATACACTTTTTATGTATTTTGGTATTAAAAATGGTTTTAATAATGGATTTGTTATTTCAATATATTTAAATGATATATTATGTTTAAATTTTGTAAATTCTAACTTTCCTTTATTATTGATTTATGTGTTATGAATGTGTTATGGTTCTTAGGCATTGTTTATGCATATGGGTGGTTCCGTGATAATCCTACAGTGGGTGAGCCTGAGATAGCTCTCCAATGCATTGGGTAACGTGGCAGAGGTAAAAGATAATGTCTCTCCAAGAGATTTAGGGAATGTACTATGATGGTTATTCCAAATGTAACTCCCTACGTAGCTCTGATAGATACAATATAAGTATGTTATGGATACCACAAGTTAATATTATGATTTATGTTTTCTATGTGTTATTAGTAAATATTATGATTTGATGAGGTATGTTAAAGAGCTTATGTTATGTATTTAATGATGAACTAATGTTTTCATTCTTTGTTTTATAACCATTACAAAACTTTTTATGCTCATCCCAAGTTTTGAAATTTTTTCACAGGACATAAAGATGAATACGCTCAAGGATTGGATCAAGGAAAGGTAATGCTATCTAAAAAATAGAACTAGACATGACTCCTTTTTTCATGAGTTTTTTTTTGTGAGAAAAACAGAAACTGAGTAGAAGTTTCAACTTTGTAATCTTTTGAGATGTAATAGTTATGTCCTAATTCTCTAAAATTGTAAACCTGAAAAGATCCTCAATGTGAATTATTCATTTAATTCAATATTATGTAATGTTTTAAGGCCGGGTCCTTATTATTGGAATCGTAGGTCGGTTTAGAAAACTTTAGAGATTATGAGTTCTTGTATGACACATGGTTAGTCTCTTTGTATACTCTTTATGTTAAATCCTTATTTTTGAAACTTTTTCATATCAATAAATTTATGTTTCAAATGGAAGGATGGGGATCTCAAACGACATTCCTATCTATTCTTGACGAATTTCATGCAATAATTATTGAAAAGTCATGTTCGAATGAATGTGAAACTTTTTTAACATACAAATCACCTGCAAGAAGTTGTGGGAGATATCAAACACCTCCACTATACCCCGATATCATTGGGGATCATGGGTTGTATTCAATCAAATCCTATTTTCACAATATTCTCATATTCTCAAGAAAGGTAAATATTTTCAAAGGATTTTCAAATATTTTACCTTATCACAATATTTTGAAGAATATTATGATTTTGAAAAAGTTGCTAAAGAAGGAGACCCTTGCTCACCCAATTTATATTTAATTTTAAAATATAGTATCCCAGCACATACTTATGGTATTTTAAAAGGGCCACAGATTGAATGTTTTAACTCAAACTCATTACGAAGGTTTTATAAAAATAATTTTATATCAGATGTTTTGAAATTATATTCCATACATGATTATTTTACAAAACTATTTTTCTGTGAACACCCTTATGACCCAAGTTGTAAAAGGTGTATTTGGATGAAGGAAGAAAATGATTTTGAAGGATCTATAAATCATTTTTGCAATGCCTGGACCTTCTACCTACGTGAACAAGTTGATGATGAAACCGTGTGTACACCATGATCAAGGTATGATGTTATTTCTTTTTGGAATAGTTTTATTTTTATACAGAGGTGAAAAAAATGACATTATATAAGATATTGAGGTATTAATGTGTTGGGATCAAAATGAAAGGGATAAAAAACATTTGAGTTTAAAACATGCTAGGGTTATTTTTGAAATTTTTAAAAAGAAAAACATGAAGTCTATGTGACAACCTGTCGCGTCGGACAAAGCTACAGGAATCGACCCCATAACCAAAGTGTGATTGGGATTTATCGCCTTTTACTAAACTGCATGCAGTCCCTTGTTATTGTGGGTTACTATATTTAGTTAAATGATTTTATGGATCAAAAATAAGTTGATTTTGGGGACATATGTTTTATTAAATTGATATCCTTAATATAGGAAAATTATTTGGTGATTAATTGATAAAAGGTTATTTTGGAATATATTCTCTATTTTGGGGAAACACTGTATGCCTATGGAAAATAGAATACATTGGAATTTTAATTGAGGAGAAAATGTTGAATTTTATTTTGGAAGAATATTTATTTTGTGGACATATAGTAATTTGTGTTATTTATGGAAATGGTTAACATATCATACAGAATATTCGATTTGTGTAATTATTCTTTAGTATGAGACTTTAAAAGTGGTCTATGTTTTTGGAGTAGAATATTAATATTTATTGTGGAAGTCTATGTGATTAAATCCTTCTGTGTTTTGGGATTCAATCTTAGTTTGGATTATTTTGCAAAATTTTAAAGACAATTCTGTATTGAATGGTATTTCTTGAACTTTGGTTACTTTTTGTCGAATTTTAGAGATTACAGTAGTATTTATTTTTATAAAGGAATATCCTTTTTTGGGATTATATGATCTCGTACTAACCATTTTGGTTTTAGTTGATGTCTAAAGGCAAAGAAAATATATTGTTATTCTTTTGTGGATGATGTGATTCTCTAGGAGATGATTCTTGTGATTTGGATGTGACCAAGTGTTTTTGAATAATCTTTGTTTGGAGAAAAGAATACTTTTTGGTAGAATCTTATTAAAGGATGAAAATCTACTTGAAGGTAACTATATTTTATTATGTTATTATTCTATGAAGTAAATGAATTCCAAAAATTATGAAAAGGATCTTAAAACAAAAAACATTATCAATTTACATTTCCTACTTTGTTGTCAAAGACCGCTTAACACATCACAAGTTTGTGATTTTCTGGTGGTTAATTTTCTCCTAATCATGTTTTCTATCACTCTCCATCAAAACTTGATTGTTTTTTTTCTCTTCTGTATACATGTTTTCCTATATGGAATTCTAGTATAGGTTATCTCAGGTAATGTTTGTGTTTCTTTTCCTTAATTTTAAGGTGACAGTTTTATTAACTCTTTTTCCTGTGTGGGACATTAAATGATGTTTCCGAGCAAAATTTTAAAATTGCGAGGATGCAATTCCCGAAAGGGTGGAAGGATGTAAAATCCTAGGTAAATAAAGAACCTGAAATTTTTTGTATTTATTATTATTTGAGAATTAAATATTAATTTTACTTTAAGGGGACGATATGTTCGATAGCGTACCTGATATGCAACAACATGTTTCTTTGAAATCTTACGTTGCACACTAATAATATAATATTATTATTTTAATTGGTAGTTAACGCATTTCCATTATAATGGTAGGAATAAATAGAACTAAATAAAATATGATTATACATGTTTTTTAAATGTTTTTTCTTTTATCCAATAAAAGTTAGAGGCTCAAAATGTGAATGAATCTAATCATAAATACTCTAATATTCTTTAAATGGTTGATTTACTGCCTTTTAATGGAGAACACTATTTAAATTTAATTTTGTACATTTTTATATGTTCTATTTTAAAAAATAAAATTCTTCTTTAGATTCGGGACATCAAAATTTACTTTGGGTAAATTTTTAGTATTTTTATGATAAAGTTCATTTTTTAATGAATAGTAAAAAATACTGTATTTTAATTCAAAAGGGACTTTTAATATAATTAATTTATATGGTTAGATTATCCTTTAAATTGGTAATAATGTGTAATTAGAATATATTTTTACCAGTTAATTCAGTGTTGGACATTGGAATTAATTTAACTTTGAAATTGGACATAAACAAGTGTCAATCTTTTGATAGTTATTATTTCATAAAAACACACTTTTTGTTTTAATAGCAGGAATTAATTTTAAATTTATTTTTTCCACTTTTGGGTTTTAAATTTCTAAAAATGGATTCCATATTTGGAATCAGTAGGTCCAAATTGTTTAAATTGGTAAATTTTATTTTTAGACATTTTAAATATTTACTTCAGTAAATATTTTATATACCATGATTAAAGGGTAAATATGGTAAGTAAGGGTAAAATATAATATTATAATAATATTAAATTACCTAAAATGTGTCATAATCCTATTTTCTGATACATATTCGACTATGGGAATCATTGTGTCGAATTTGGGACCCCATGGAGCCACATGGGATTAACAATGACACTTTATATTAATTAATTTAAAGTAAAGACAAAAATGACATAAACAAATATCTTTTAGTAAATAAATTTTTATATGGGGTTATATATGTTATATTTTCGACTATAGATATTATTTGAAAATATAAATTAATTCCTATATCATGGTATTTTATTATAATTTCTATACATCAAAAAAATTACATTATTTATGAAAAAATAATGATGCAATATTTTACCCATTGATAAATGATTTAAATAAATAAGATTATAAATATTAAAACAATATCCAAAACCAGTCCAATTCATATTGGATGATTTTATTTCGACCATGAGTCATCTTAAATTTTCTTTTAATGATTTTTTGACCTTTTGTAATCAAATATTAGTTTATAATAAAATAATTGTTTCAAACATTCTTAAAGATCCCCTACTCTCCCATATAAAAATCTCTCACTTCCTACCCATTTCTCACACTATTAAATAATTTTTCTTGTACAACCTTTTCTCAAATAATATCCCAAGATCCATGTCCTCATCATATAATCCTTACCTTCGGCATAAATCACTTCAATAAAGCCTTTTGGTTCAAACCAAAGGGAGTTACCTGATTTAAAGGTAACGTCTTCTCTTAAGTTCTTTTCTTTTATTTTACTTCTCTGACCCCCTAAACTCTTTTTATTCTTTTATATTATAAAAAAACAGTATCCCAAATATAAAAGGATGTTTTTATGATAATTATTAAAACTACACTTATACACACCTCCATCTAAGGAGTAAAGAACATAATGTTTCTGTGGATTGAAAACTTACGCCTCACGAAACGATTATTGTTCAATTAACTCCTACCGCCTCTAATGGTGGCCATTATGATGGCACTATATTTATATATAATATATAATATTTCTATGTTTTATTTATTCTTCTGTATTAATTATTTATAGAATACCTATATGGATTCCATAATGGGTAAATGCGATAATTTCATTTTAGGATGTGCGGACTACTGCCCACTCAATGTGATATGACTCGTTAATGCCTTATGTGAGATTAATGAAGGATGGAGTTAATGATATTATATATGATATTGTACTATAATTATAATATTCCTATGTATAATTATGTTTTATTTCCATTAAAATAAAAAATAGAAATGTATGTAGCGTTCAAGAGTTTGTACGGCTTACCGTCTCTATGAATGGTGCCTTTAATTTATTATCTCCAAATGTTATGTACTGTTATAAATACATATATATACTAGATATATATGATTTATATAATATCTAAATAATGAATATTATTCTGGATATAAAGGATTGTTGATGACATGGACAACATGTAATTATAAGGTGTTCATTTTTACTCAAGTACCAAATATCGACGAAACAATCGTTAATAACATAAATAATTACATAATGTTTTTTACATGGTATTAAGTAATATAAAAGGAATAATAAACTTGAAAAAGGATCTTAAGAAAGTATAAATTTACTTTAGTTTATTATTAGAGAAATTAAATAATTATCAAGTCATGTCGGACATGAGGTAAGGGAACTTCTTAACCCAATTTCCATTCTTTGGGTTAATCTAATTTTTTATTATGTCATACTATGATTATGAGAGAAATGAATTTTGATATCTTAACTTGTATTTATACTTTCTTTATGTGTATTTATAGTCAATAATCATAATAAATCTATTTTATTTTCAAAATCATATTTGAAAGGGACTTGGTTTCAATATCCTTTCATTGAGGCATATTTTGTTTTAATACACGAATTTCATTTATAAATTGTATAAACACCATTGAATTTTAATTTCCTTAAAAGGGAATATTTTTCTATGAGGAATTTTACTAAACGACAAAAAAATAATGTTTATTTTTAACATAAGCAGTGACAACGACCTTTCTACCATCGTGAGTATTATTTTATATTTGGCTTCCTTAAAAAGTTGTAATGTTTTTAAAAGGAAAATAAATACAATATAATCTTTTAAGTATTTTGGTATTGAAAATGGATTTGAAAATGGATTTTTTATTTCAATATATCTAGATTATATATTGTGAGCCCAAGATAGCTCTCTAATGCATTGGGTAATGTGACAGAGGTAAACATGAATGTTTCTTCTAATAGATTTATGGAATGTACTATGATGGGTATTCCAAAAGTAACTCCCTATGTAGCTGTGATAGCTACAATGTAAGTACGATATGGGTACCACAAGTTACCTTAATGATTTATGTTTTCTATGTGTTATTCATAAATCTTATGATTTCATGAGGTATGCTAAATATCTTATGTTATGTATGTAATGTTGAAAAAATGTTTTCATTCTTTGTCTTATAACCATTACTGAGCTTTTTATACTCATCCTATGTTTTAAAATTCTTTTCACAGGACTTAAAGATGTATACGGTCGAGGATGGGATCAAGGAAAAGACATGTTGTTTACAACATGGAACTAGATATTACTCTTTTTTTCAAGAGTTTTTATTTTGTGAAAATAATGGAAACTTAGTAGAAGTGACTACATTGTAATTTTTTGAGATGTAATAAGTATGTCCTAATTATCTAAAACTCTAAACCTCAAAAGATACTCAAAGTGAATTATTAATTTAATTCAATATTATGTAATTTCTTAAGGTCAGGACCTTATAGTTGGTATCAAAGGGAGGTTTATACATCTTTAGGGATTACAAGTTTTTGTTTGACACATGGTTAGTCTCTAGGTATACTCTTTAAGTTAAATCCTTATTTTTCAACATTATTTAGATCAAGGAAAATATGTTACAAATGGAAGGAGGAGGATCTCAACTGACATTCTTCTCTCCTTATAATGACTTGCTTGCCATAATTTTTGCAATGTCGTGTTCGGATGACTATGTATGCCTTTCCAACATAAAACTCACTTTCAAGAAATTGTTTTTGATGCCAAACACCTCCACTACACCCTGATATCATCGTAGATCATGGGTTGTATTTAATCAAATCCTACTTTCAAAATATTCTCATATTTTCTAGAAAAAAAAATATTTTCAAGGAATTTTTAAATATTTTATTTTATCACTAGATTTTGAACCATATTATGATTTTGAAAAATGTGCTGAAGAAGCTGACCATTGCATAACCTATTTATATTTGATTTTTAAATATAGTCTCCCAGCATATACGTATGGTATTTTAAAAGGACAACTTATTGAAATTTTCAACTCAAACTTAGTCTGATTATTTTATAAAAATCAAGTTTTATCAGATGTTTTGAAATTATATTTCATACATGATTATTTTCCAAAACTATTTTTCTATGAACTCCCTTATGGCCCAAATTGTACAAGGTGTATTTGGATGAAGGATGCAAATGATTTTGAAGGATCTATAAATCATTTTTGCAATGCCTAAACCTTATACCTATGTGAACAAGATGATAATGAAACCATATGGACACCATGATCAAGGTATGATGTTATTTATTATTTGAATAGTTTTATATTATTATATGGATGTGAAAAAAATGAAAATATATTAGATGTTGAGGTCTTAATGTGATGGTATGAAAATAAAATGGATAAGAAAACCATTGAGGTTAATACATGTTAGGGTTATTTTTGAATTTTATAAAAAGGAAAACACAGAGACCGTGTGACAACACGTCGCATCAGACAAAGCTGTGGGAATCGAACCCACAACCAAAGTGCAATTTGGATTTATCACCTACCACTAGACTACAGGAAGTCCCTGGTTTTTATGAATCATTCTTTTTAGTTAAATGATTTTATGTATCAAGAATAATTAGATTTTGGGAAATTATGTTTTATTAAATGGATATCCTTAATACAAGAAAATGATTTAGTGATTAATTGATAAAGGTTAATTTTGAATATGTTCTCTATTTTGGGGAAACACTATATCCCTATAGAAAAATGAATATATAGGGATTTCAATTGATGAGTGGTGGTGGGATTTTATTTTGGAAGAATATTTTTTTATGGACATATAGTATTTTGGGTTATTTATGGAAATGATTAACCTATCATAGAGAATATGTGATATAAGGCCCCATCATTAAACCTTAATTAATCCTGAGATATTTCAAGAATACACCTTGAGGATATTTTTTGGTTTAGAGTTTTATAGAATTAGATCATAAAACATGCATTACACACCACATTTAAACAAAGTGGTTACATAAAATATAGTACTCATTTTCCCATCAGTGTAAACATATTTAAAATAAAACATAGATGCTTTATTAACACTTCATTGACACTATCATCACATCATGTAACTTTCCCTTGACCAGTGAAAAACATTTCAAAAACTTGGGATGGGCATAAAAATCTCAGTAAGGGATATAAAAATATGGAAAGGAAACATGTGTACATATATACCTAAGAATGAAGTCATACTTTACCTATAAAACATGAGAACTTTAAAATACCTCATCAAATCATGAATAAATCATAGAAATCATAAGATATAAAGGTAACTTGAGGCATTCATAACATTCTTACGTAGGGAGTAACCCTCTTGGTTACGTTTGGAATACCCATCACAGTATATTCCCTAAATCTCTTCGGAGAAACCTTAACGTTTAACCCCTTCGCATTACCCAATGCATTGGAGAGCTATATCGGGCTCACCCGCCCTTAGTTTTTCATGGAACCACCCGTCTTCATAATAATTCCCAAGAACCATAACATGATCATATCACATAAAACATACATAAAGGAAACATAACATTTCCACATTTCAATCACAAGATATCAATACAAAACATTGATATAATAAAAACATTATGAACACCATTTTCAATATGGAAATAAAAGAAAAGTAAAACATGGTATTTATTTTTCATTAAAAAATTGTATGGCTTGTAGAGGAAGTCGAAACTCAAATAATGGTCACGGCGGCGGAAAAGATGTTGTCACCGAATACGTACGACAAAACATTCCCTTTTGTCGTTTATTAAAACGCTTTGTATAAAAAAGATTCCTTTCAGATAAATGTAAAAGTCAAAGGGGTTTATACACCGTATAAAAGAAAGTTGTGTATAAAACATAATATGTCTCAATGAAAGGAGATTGAGACAAAGTCCCATACCTCAGGTCTGACTTGACTCGATCATTCTATAATGTCCTGAATAATAAACTTGAGTTAATTTCTACTTTCTTAAGAACCTTTTTCAAGTTCATTATTCCTTTTATATCACTTATTACACTGTTGTGAACACTATGTAATTATTTAAGTTAATAACGGTCGTTTTAACGATCATTGGTACTTGAGTCAAAAATAAACTCTTTATAATTACACGTTTTACATGTATCCATTATATCCAGAGTTATACTCGTGATTTATATATAATATATATCATATATATCCAGTATATACATGCATTTATAATATTACAAAACGTTTAGAGGTAAGAAATGAAATGCACCGTTTATGGAGACGGTAAGCCGTACGTACGCATGAACGCTACTCTCATTTCTATTTCCTATTTTATGGAATGGAATCATAATGATATAAAGGTATATTATAATTCCATTATAATATCATATATAATATCATTAATTACATCCCTTATACGTCCCACATATGGCATTAACGAATCAAATCACTTTGAGGGGGCGGTAGTCCGCACTTCCTAAAATGAAGATATCGCGTTTACCCATAATGGAAACCATAAAGGTATGCCATAAATGAAAAATACAGAAGCTTAAGTAAAAAATAAAAATATTATATATCAAATATAAATATAGTGACATCTTAATGGACACCTTTGAAGGTGTTATATGAGTGTTGAACAATCATCGTTTCGTGAGGCAGAAATTCACCATCCACATAAACAGTATGTTCTTTAACCATTAGATGTAGGTGTCTGTAAGTGTAGCTAGAATTATTATTATAACAACATCCTAGTATATGGAAGATACTGGTGTTGTTACAAAAGAAATGAATAAAAAGAGTTTAGGGGGTTGGAGAAGCAAAATAAAACATAAGAACACAAGAAAAGACACTACCTTTAAATCGGATAACTCTTTTTGATTTGAGATCAAAGGCTTCCTTGGGAAGACTTCTGCCAAAAGTGAGGCTTCTAAGAGTTAGAGAGGGATGTGGAGAGACAAAATGGGCAAGGTTTGGCCGAGCCAAAGGCTTCGGAAGTGTGGGTAAGGTAGTAGAGGTGGGGGCCTTTTATAAGAGGAGATGAGGGGCACTCTTGTAAAGGTATAAAAGGTTACTTTATTTTCAAATGAGTTTTGAATTTTAAAGGACCCACATTGATGTATTTATAGGATAAGGTGACAAGGGTTCGAAATATACTCATCCAATAGGTCTTTGAAAAGTGTAAGTTATAGTTTTAACATTATCTTCTCATTTTATTTAAATCATTTATTAATGAGGTAATCGCTAGATCATCATGATGTCATAAATAATTTAATTTATTTAATGTCTAAAAATTATAAAAAAAATAATGATGTAGGAAATCATTTTATATTTTTAATGAAAATTTATAGTCCAAAAGATCATTTTGGTAGACAAAATTAAAAATGCTTTACTCAGGTGATACATTCTTTGTTATATTTAACTTTCTTTAAAAATAAAAAGATAAAAAGTCACTTTCCCAAAAAACTGATTCCATGGGGTCCCCAAGTTTGGCACAAGGCATCCCATGGTCGACCATGAGACAACCAGTAGCATTAGGACACATGTAGGTGTCATTTTTTATTATTATGATATTACTTTATTATCCTTAACTACCCGATTACTCATTAATCAAGATAATTAAAGATAATTATCGTCATTACTATTCATAATGTCCAAAAACAAAAGAGCCTTGATTAGATAATTTGGACCTTCTGATTCCAAATATGTAATCAATTTTACCAAATTCCAAACACATAAATTTCAATAATTTATTTAAAAATAATTCATGTTGTCAAAACAAATAGCGGATTTTTTTAAAACAATATCTATGAAAAGTTTGGCATTAGTTTATTCCCAATTCCAAAGTGAAATTAATAATAATGACCACAATTGGATTAAATGGTAAAAATATATTCTATTTAAACTTTAAAACCAATTAAAAAGATAATCTAACTATATAATTAAATTATATGAAAAATCAGTTTTGATGTAAAATGCAGTATTTTTCACTATTCATTAAAAAATCAACATTGTCAGAAAAATACCAAAAAAATATCCATTGTAAATTTAAATGTCCCAATCATAAATAATACGTTTATTTTGACAAATAGAGATTATAAAATTGTCAAAAGTTTTATTTAAAAAGGGATTTCCATCAAAAGGTAGTAAAACAATCTTTTAAGAATGTTAGTGTATTCCATGCTTAAGATTGGGTTTATACTCATTTTAAGCCTCTAAAACAATATCTAATTCATAGATAAAAATATCTATTATTAATTACTTACTTGGGATGTTACATCCTTCCCCCCTTTAGAAAATTGTGTCCCCACAATTTATTTACTTATCAAATAAGTGGGGGTACTTATCCCTCATTGCATTTTCAGATTCCCATGTTGCCTCTTCACTCATGTGGTTTTTCCACAAAACCTTTACTTGATGAATCACCTTATTACGTAACACTTGATCCCTATAGTCAAGAATCTGGACTGGTTGTTCCTCATAAGATAGGTTCTCTTCCAGCTGAACTACCTCTGGACTCAAAACATGAGATTGATCTGGCATATACTTTCTCAACATCGAAACATGAAAAACATTGTGTACCTGAGATAAACTCGAATGTAAAGCCACTCGGTATGCAACTGATCCAACTTTTCCAGAATTTCATATGGTCCAATGAACCTTGGACTCAGCTTTCCTTTCTTTCCAAATCACATCACACTTTTCCACGGTGAAACTTTTGGAAATACATGATCACCTACCTCGAAAGATAGATCCTTCCTCCGGTTATCCGCATAACTCTTCTACCTGCTCTGAGATGTTCTAATGTGTTTCTATATCAGTTGAACTTTTTCTTCCAACTCTTCTACCAATTCTAGTTCCATCAACTTCCTTTCACCCACTTCATCCCAGAAAGCTGGAGTTCTACATTGTATTCCATATAATGCCTCAAATGGTTCCATCTGTATACTGGAATGAAAACTGTTATTATATGAAAACACAACCAAAGAAAGATGTTTCTCCCAACTTCCCTGATAATCCATCGAACAAGCATGTAGCATATCCTCCAAAGTCTGAATATTTCATTCTGACTTCCCATATTATTGAGGATGAAAAGTTGTACTAGAATTTAATTCAGTACCCAATGACTTCTAATGGCCTTTCCAAAAGTTAGAAGTGATCCTGGGATCACGATTAGATAAAATGGAGAGGGGAAATCCATGTAACCTGACTATCTCTTTAAGATACAAACGGGAATGTTGATCTAGGGAAAAATTATCCTGTATAGCAAGTAAATGAGCAGATTTTGTCAACCGATCAACAATAACTCAGATTGCATTATTACCCCGAGGTGTCTTCGGCAATCCCACAACGAAGTCCATGAATATATTTTCCCATTTCCATTCTAGTACTGGTAAAGGTTTAAGCATCCCTTTAGGTAACTACCGCTCTACTTTAACCTGTTGACAACTCAAACACTTCCCAGTAAAATCAGCAATATCTCTTTTCATTCCATCCCACCAGTAATACTCCCACAGATCTCTGAACATCTTAGTACTTCTAGGATGAACTGAAAATAGAGAACTATGAGCTTCACATAACAACTCTCTCTTCAACTTTGAATCACAAGGCACACTCAATCTCTTCCCAAATCTCAAAACACAATCATTATCAATGTTGAATTTAGGAAACTTATCCTTCTGAACCAGCTCTACCTTTTTTTTGAAACTCAATGTCTTGCTTTTGTGCTTGCTTGATTCTGTCTGATAGAGAAGATTTCACTGATACCTGAAACAAAACAGAAGGAAATCCTACACCAAAAACATCTATGCCAAATTTCATCAAATCCTTAACTAAAGGATCACATTCCAAACTCAACATTGTTAATGAAGCATTACTTTTTTGAGTCAAAGCATCAGCCACTTTATTTGCTTTTTTCGTATGGTAATGAATTGTACAATCATAATCCTTGATTAATTCAAGTCATCTCCTCTGTCTCATGTTTAATTCTTTCTGAGTGAATATATACTTTAAACTTTTGTGATCGGTATATATTTCACACTTTACTCCATACAAATTATGCCTCCAAATTTTTAAAGCGAAAACAACAGCAGCTAATTCCAAATCATATGTAGGATAATTTACCTCATGAGTTTTCAACTGGCGTGAAGCATAAGCAATTACCTGATCATTTTACATTAGGACGCAACCAAGTCCTTTCAATGAAGCATCATTGTAGATAAAAAACTCTCCATTCCTGGAAGGTAGTGCCAAAACTGGAGCATTCACCAATATTCTTTTCAATTCCTGAAAACAATCATCACATTATTTTTTCCAGATAAAATTAACACCCTTCCAATTTAGCTTAGTCATTGGACTAGATAACCGTGAAAAATTTCTAACAAACCTTCGGTAATAGCCTTCCAAACCATGGATTCTATGAATCTCAGTTACATTTGTGGGTCTTGGCCATTCTTCAACAACCTTTGTTTTTGCAGGATCAACGGTTATCCCATCTTTAGAAACAATATAACCAAGGAATGAAATTTGTTGCAACCAAAACTCACACTGGATGAATTTCCCATACAATTTATTTTCTTTTAAGGTTTGAAAAATAACCCTTAAATGTCTTTCATGCTCCTATTTACTTTTATAAAACACCAAAATATCATCAATGAAAACAACTACAAACTTATCCATGAACTCATGGAACATTCTATTTATTAATTCCATGAATACAGAAGGTGCATTGGTTAGAACAAAAGGAATTACTACAAATTCATAATGGCCATATCTTGTACAAAACGCGGTCCTCGGAATATCTGCTTCCTTTACCTTCAACTGATGGTACCCCGATCTCAGGTCAATCTTGGAAAAATATTGAGCTCCCTGGAGGTGATCAAACAAATCATCGATATGAGGCAAAAGATATTTGTTCTAAACAGTGATATTATTCAAGGCTCTATAATCAATGCAGAGTATCATTGAACCATATTTATTTTTAACAAATAAAACAGGATCACCCATGGTGATGTGCTAGGTCGAATGAAACCTTTCTCTAATAAATCTTGCAATTTCTCCTTCAACTCTAAAAGTTCAATTTGATCCATTCAATAAGGTGGTCTTGAAATTGTCTTATCATCAGGAACTAAGTCAATAGTAAACTCAACTTCCCGATCTGGTATTATTCTAGGCTACTCATCATGAAAAACATCAGGATACTCATTTACCACTGGCACATCACTAATCTGAACAGTTCCTTTGTTTTCAACAATATGTACAAGTTAACATTCATTTCCATCTATTACAAGTTTCTCGGCCTCTTGATATGTTATCAATAGTAAGGGTTCATTCTTGTACACAAACTGAAATTCTTTCTAAAAAGAAAATTCTTTAGCTCTACAGTCAATCTTAGTATGGTAAACAGAGAGCCAATCCATACCCAGGATAACATCAAACTCTACTAGAGGTAAAATAATAAGGTTTTCAAGTAGGTTCTTTCCACGGATAAGGATATGAAGATTCTTATAAATTCTTTTTGCCTCAACATTTCCCCCAGGTGTTTTTACCAAAAGTTCAGGAGTCATTTCTTGAGATGGTATTCCCATTTTACTAGAAAAGTTTTCATAGATGAAAGAATGTGTAGAACCCGAATCAAACAACACACTGGAATAATCTGAAAAAACAAAGTACCTGATATAACTTCATTTGATGGCCCGACATCTGTTGAAGTAGTTGCAAAGGATTTCACCACCCCTTTCTGCTTATAGTCTAACTACTTCCCCTCACTCGAGCTCTTTGTCGGACATTCGTTTACATAGTGATCCATCTCATTGCACTTAAAACACTTCACTAACAGTAAATCAAATTTGAACTTACCATCACCTTGATCTTTTTCAGTGCAATCACGATCCTTATGTCCCATCTTACCACATTGGTAGCACTTTCTAGAATTCATAAGACATTCCCCAGCATGCCTTTTACCACATTTATCACAAACTAGAAACTTAGTTTTCTTACCGTCAGACCTTTTTAAAGAATTCTTTCCTTTCTCCTCCCACCTCAGTCTCTTCTTCTGCTAGTTTTTGTAGAACAATTGATCATCGGGAAACTCCATTTCCACCATCTCAGCACATCGAACAATATTTTCATAACTTTGAAACTCATGAGAAGCCAATGCCCTTCGATATTTTGGCTTTAATCCTGAGTAAAAATGATTGATTTTACTATCAAGGTCTCGGATAAAATTTGGAGCATACCTTGCCAATCGAGTGAACCTTTCTTCATAGGCAGACACTGATTCTTCCTCTTACCTCAATTCCAAGAATTGTTCTTCCATCCTAAGTCGAACAGCCTTAGGAAAATACTTCTCAAGAAATATACCTTTGAATTCATCCCAGTCGAGAGCATCAATCTCATCAGCGTCCCTAAAATTTTTAACCATCGACCACCACTGATCTGCCTCACCCTCCAGATGGTAAATAGCAAGACTATCCTTTTGATTGTCTGAACACCCCATGACATCGAAAATCTTCTCCAGTACTTTAATCCACCCTTCAGCTATAACAGGGTCATATGATCCTCTGAATGATGGGGGATGGTGCCTCATGAAATGTTCCACCACAGACATGTTCCTCTGTAGTTGATCTGGCTGATCTCGTGCATGGATACCACCACCATTTATCGCTTGAGTCAACTGCGCCATTACTACAACAAACTGTTCAGTTCCAATTCCGACCATCTCAGGATGCTGATTCGGAAAGTTATTTCCTTCTGTATGCCTTCTAAGCACTTCTTCCCTGTTTCCTCTACGGAAAACCATTCTGAAAAAACATGTCTTAGATGAAGCAACATGGTAATCTTCAAATGCTATATCATTTCATTTTGACCATAAAAAAATTTGGATAATCATTTAATAGAATTCTAACTCCTAAAGTTATCTAAACCGACCTCTGATACCAACTATAAGGCCCCAGCCTTAAACCTTACTTAATCTAGAGATATTTCAAGAATACAACTTGAGGATCTTTTCTGGTTTAGAGTTTTAGAGAATTAGATCCTAAAACATGCATTACATACCACATTTAAACAAAGTGGTTACATAAAATATAGTACTCATTTTTCCCATCAGTGGAAACATATTTAAAATAAAACATGGATGCTTTCTTGACACTTCATTGACACTATCATCACATCATGTACCTTTCCCTTGACCTATGAAAAACATTTCAAAAACTTGGGATGAGCATAAAAAGCTCAGTAAGGGATATAAAAATATGGAATGGAAACATGAGTACATATATACAAAAGAATGAAATCATACTTTACCCATAAAACATGAGAACTATCACATACCTCATCAAATCATGAATAAATCATAGAAATCATAAGATATAAAGGTAACTTGAGGCATTCATAACATTCTTACGTAGGGAGTAACCCTCTTGGTTACGTTTGGAATACCCATCACAGTATATTCCCTAAATCTCTTCAGATAAACCTTAACTTTTAACCCCTTCACATTACCCAATGCATTGGAGAGATATATCGAGCTCACCCGCCCTTAGTTTCTCATGGAACCACCCGTCTTCATAATAGTGCCCAAGAACCATAACATAATCATATCACATAAAATATACATAAAGGAAACATAACATTTCCACATTTCAATCACAAGATATCAACACAACGCATTGATATAATAAAAACATTATAAAACCCATTTTCAATACCAAAATAAAAGAAATGTGAAACATGGTATTTATTTTTCTTTAAAAACGGTAAGGCTTGTAGAGGAAGCCGAAACTCAAATAATGGTCACGACGGCGGAGAAGTCGTTGTCGCCGCATACGTACGACAAAACATTCCCTTTTTTCATTTAGTAAGACGCTTTGTATAAAAAATATTTCTTTCGAATAAATGTAAAAGTAAAAGGGGTTTATATACCATATAAAAGAAAGTTGTGCATAAAACATAATTTGCCTCAATGAAAGGAGATTGAGACGAAGTCTCATACCTCGGGTACGACATGACTCGATCGTTATTTAATGTCCTGAATAATAAACATGAATTAATTTATACTTGCTTAAGAACCTTTTTCAAGTTCATTGTTCCTTTTATATCACTTATTACCATTTCATGAACACTATGTAATTATTTAAGTTAATAACGGTCGTTTTAACGATCATTGGTACTTGAGTCAAAAATAAACTCTTTATAATTACAAGTTGTTCATGTATCCATTATATCCAGAGTTATACTCATGATTTAGATATCATATATATCATATATATTCATTATATACATTCATTTATAATATTACATAACGTTTAGAGTTAAGAAATGAAATTCACTGTTCACGGAGATGGTAAGCCGTATGTACGCATGAACGCTACTTTCATTTCTATTTCATATTTTATGGAATGAAATCATAATGATATAAAGGTATATTATAATTCCATTATAATATCATATATAATATCATTAATTACATCACTTATACGTCCCACATATGGCATTAACGAATCAAATCACTTTGAGGGGGCGGTAGTCCGCACTTCCTAAAATGAAGATATCGCGTTTACCCATAATGGAAACCATAAAGGTATGCCATAAATGAAAGATACATAATCTTAAGTAAAAAATAAACATATTATATATCATATATAAATATAGTGACATCTTAATGGCCACCTTTAAAGATGTTATATGAGTGTTGAACAATCATCGTTTCGTGAGGCAGAAATTCACCATCCACATAAACAGTATGTTCTTTAACCATTAGATGTAGGTGTCTGTAAGTGTAGCTGGAATTATTCTTATAACAAAATCCTAGTATATGTAATATAATGGTGTTGTTACAAAATAAATGACTAAAAAGAGTTTATGGGGTTGGAGAAGAAAAATAAAACATAAGAACACAAGAGAAGACACAACATTTAAATTGGGTAAGTCTTTTTTATTTGAGCTCAAAGGCTTCCTTGGGAAGACTTATGCCCAAAGTGAGGCTCCTAATAGTTAGAGAGGGATTTTGAGAGACAAAATGGTCAGGGGTTGGCCGAGCCAAAGGCTTTGGATGAGTGGGTAAGGTGGTAGAGGTGGGGTCCTTTTATAAGAGGAGAGGAGGGGCACTCTTGGAAAGGTATAAAAGGTTACTTTATTTTCAAATGAATTTCGGTTTTTAAAGGTCCCACATTGATTTATTTCGAGGATAAGGTGACAAGGGTTCGAAATATACTCATCCAATAGGTCTTTTACAAGTTTAAGTTATATTTTTAACATTATAGTTTCATTTTATTTAAATCGTTTATTAATGAGGTAATCGCTACATCATCATGATGTTATAAATAATTTAATTTATTTAATGTCTAAAAATTATATAAAAACATCATAATGTAGGAAATATTTTTAGATTTATAATGACTATTTATAGTCCAACATATCATTTATGTAGCCAAAATTAAAAATGTTTTACTCGGGTGATACATTCTTTGTTATATTTAACTTTCTTTCAAAATAAAAAGATAAAAAGTCACTTTCCCACAAAAGTGATTCCATGGGGTCCACAAGTTTGGCACAAGGCATCCCATGGTAGGACATGAGACAACCAGTAGCATTAGGACACATGTTGGTGTCATTTTTTATTATTATGATATTACTTTATTATCCATAACTACTTGATTATTCATTAATCAAGATAATTAAAGATAATTACTGTCATTACTATTCATAATGTCCAAAAACAAAAGAGCCTTGATTACGTAATTTGGACCTTCTAATTCCAAATATGTAATACATTTTACCAAATTCCAAACACAGAAATTGCAATAATTTATATAAAAATAATTCTCGTTGTCAAAACAAATAGCGGGTTTTTTAAACAAAATCTACGAAACGTTTGGCATTAGTTTATGACCAATTCCAAAGTGAAAATAATCCTAATTACCACCATTGGATTAAATGGTAAAAATATATTCTATTTACACTTTAAAACCTATTAAAAAGATAATCTAACCATATAATTAAATTAGATGAAAAGGCAGTTTTGATGTAAAATGCAGTATTTTTCACTATTCATTAAAAAATGATCATTGTCAGAAAAATACCAAAAAAAATATCCATTTTAAATTTCAATGTCCCAATCATAAATAATAAGTTTATTTTGACAAATAGAGCTTATATAATTGTCAAAAGTTTGATTTAAAATGGGTTTTCCATCAAAAGGTAGTAAAACAATCTTTTAAGAATATTAGTGTATTCCATGCTTAAGATTGGATTTATTCTCATTTTAATCCTCTAAAACACTATCTAATTCATAGATAAAAATATCCATTATTCATTACTTACTTTGTATGTTACATGTGATTTGTCTAATTATGCTTCAGTATAATACATTAAGAGTATTCTATGTTTTTGGAGTTGAATGTTAATATTTACTGTGGAAGAGTATGTGAATAAATCCTTCTATGTTTTGGATTTCAGCCTTAGTTTGGATTATTTTTTAAAACTTTAAGGACAGCGGTGTATTGAATTGTCTTTCTTGAATTTTGGGTATTTTTTGTCGAATTTTGAAAAATAAAAGTAGTATTTCTTTTTATAAAAGATTATCCTTTATAGGTATTATATGATCTCGTACTAACCATTTTGGTTTTAGTAGATGGATAAAGACAAGGGAAATATATATTTATTCTTTTTTATATGATGTGATTCTATAGAAGTTGATTCTTGTGTTTTTTATGTGACCAAGTCTTTTTAAATAATCATTATTTGTAGAAAAGATTAGTTTTTGGAAGAAACATATTAAAGGATAAAACTCAACATGAAGGTAAGTATATTTTCTTAAATTATTATTCGATGTAGAAATTTAATTCCTAAAATTAAGAAAAGGAACATAAAACAGAAACGTTGTCAGTTTACGTTTCCTACTGGGTTATCAAAGACAGCTTAAGACACCACAAGTTTGTGATTTTATGGGGTTAACTTTCTCTTAATATTGTTTTATATCACTCTCCATCAGAACAGGATAATTTGTTTTCTATATGTAATCCTAGTATTGGTTATCTCAGGTAACATTTCTGTTTCTTTTTCTTTCTTTTAAAGTGTTTTTTTTATTTACTCTTTTTCCATGTGAGACATTAAATGATGTTTCTGAGCCCAAGTTTAAAATTTTGAGGACATAATAACCTAAATGGGGGGGAAAGATGTTATATCCCAAGTAAATAAAGAACATGATACTTTTCCTATTTATAAATATTTGTGAATTAAATATTAATTTTACCTTAAAGCAGACGATATGTTCTATGGAATACCTGGTATTCAACAACAGGTTTCTTTGAAATCTGACGTTACACACTAATAATATAATATTATTATTTTAATTGGTAGTTAACGCCTATCCTTTATAATGGTAGGAATAAATATAACTAACTAAAATTTTATTATACATGTTTGTTAAATGTTTTTACATTAATCCAATAAAATATAGAGGTTTAAATGTGAATGAATCTAAGCATAAATACTCAAATATTCTTTAAAATGTCGATTTACCACCTTTTGATGGAGAACCCTCTTTAAATCTTATATTGCTAATTTGTATATGTTCTATTTGACAAAATAAAATTCTTATATATATTTGGTACCTTAAAATTTACTTTCAGTAAATTTTTTGGTATTTTTATGATAAAGTTCATTTTTTAATGAATAGTGAAAAATACTTTATTTTAATTCAAATTTTCCTTTTAATCTAATCTATTTATATGGTTATATTATCTTTTTAATTGGGTCTAATTTATAATTAGAATATATTTTTACCAGTTAATACAATGTCAGGCATTGGAATTAATTTTACTTTGAAATTTGACATAAACAAGTGTCATTCTTTTGATAGTTCTTATTTCTTAAAAACACGCTTTTTGTTTTGACAGCAGAAATTAATTTTAAACTAATTTCTGTCACATCTATGTTTTGAATTTAGAAAAATGGATTCTATATTAGGAATCAGTAGTTCCAATTTTTTTAAATAGTATCTTTAAATTTTCGACATTTTAAATATTTACTTCAGTAAATATTTTATTTACCATGATTAAAGGATAAATATAGTAAATACGGGTAAAATGTAATATTATAATACTATTAAATTACACTAACATGTGTCCTAATCTTATTTGATAATACATATCTGACCATGGTTATCTTTGGGTCGAATTTGGGACCCCATGGAGCCACATGAGAGTAATAATGACACTTTATATTAATTAATTTAAAGTAAAGACAAAAATAACATAAACAAATATCTTTTAGTAAATTAATTTTTACATTGGGTTATATAAGTTATCATTTTAACTATAAATATTCTTTGGAAATAAAAAACAATTTCATAAATCATTGAATTTTTTTATAATTTTTGGACAACATATAAATTAAATTATTTATGACATAATAATGATGCAGTATTTACCTCATTAATAAATAATTTAAATAAAAAAGATTATAAATAATAAAACAATATCCAAAACCTGTTCAATTCACATTGTATGATTATATTTCAACCTTGATTCATCTTAACAATGTCTTTAATGATTAGTTTACCTTTGGAAACCAAATATAAGTTTATAATAAAATAATTGTTCCAAACTTTCCTGAAGAGCTCCACGTCTCCCTTATAAAAACCCCTCAATTCCTACCCATTTATCACACTTCTAAATCCTTTGAATTATAAAACCTCTAATCCAATAAGCTCCCAAGATACCTATCTTCATCCTAGAAGCCTTAAATTATGTAGAAAGCACATTAAGAAACCCTTTTTGTTCAAACCAAACAGAGTTACCTGATTTAAAGGTAATGTCTTTTCTTAAGTTCTTTAGTTTTATTTTACCTCTCCAACCCCATAAACTCTTTTTATTCCTTAATTTATAAAAACACCAGTATCCTAAATATCCTGGTATTTTGTTATGAGATTTATTATAACTACACTTACACACACCACCATCTAATGGGTAAAGAACATAATGTTTCTATGGATGGAAAACTAACGCATCACGAAACGATGATTGTTCAATTAACTCCATCCACCTCATGGTGGCCATTATGGTGGAAATATATTAATATATGATACATATTATGTTTATGTTTGCTTTTTTTCTTTTTTATTGTTTATTTATAGCATACCTTTATGGTTTCCATAATGGGTAAATGCGATAATTTCATTTTAGGTAGTGCGGACTACCGCCCTCTCAAAGTTATATGACTCATTAATGTCTTATGTGGGATGTATAAAGGATAGATTTAATGATATTATATATGATATTATAGATTAACTAAAATATTACGATGTATAATTATATTTTAATTCCATTAAAATAAGAAGTAGAAATGGAAATAGCGTTCATGCATACGTACGACTTACCGTCTCCATGAATGGTGCATTTATTTTCTTATCTAAAAATGTAATGTACTGTTATAAATACATATATATACTAGATAAATATGATTTATGTGATATCTAAATCATGAATATTATTTTGGAGATAATTTATTTTTGAAGACATTGACAACTTGTAATTATAAGGTGTTCATTTCTACTCAAGTACCAAATATCGACGAAACAACTAATAATAACTTAACTGATTACATAATTTTTATAACATGGTAAAAAGTGATATAAAAGGAATAATAAACTTGAAAAGGGTTATTAAACAAGTAGAAATTCGCATTAGTTTATTATTCAGGATATTAAATATCGATCGAGTCAAGTCGGACACGAGGTAAGGGAACTTCTTAACCCATTTTCCGTTCTTTGGGTTAATCAAATACTTTTTTATTCTGTCATGCTATGATTATGTGAGAAATGGATTTTGATATCTTCTCTTGTATTTATATTTTTTTTATTTGTATTTATAGTGAATAATCATAATCAATCTAATTAATTTACAAAATGATCTTTGTATGGAACTTTGTCTGAATCTACTTTCATTGAGGAATATTTTGTTTTAATACATGAATATCTTTTATACATTGTATAAACACCGTTGAATTTTCATTTCATTCAAACAGAATATTTTTCTATGAGTAATTTTACTAAACGACAAAAAAATGAATGTTTCTTAATAACGTATGCTGTGAAAATGACCTTTCCGCCGCCACGAGTATTATTTGATTTTTGGCTTCTTTAACAAGTCGTAATGTTATTAAAAGTAAAATAAATACCATATACTCTTTTAAGTATATTTTTATAGAAAATGGTTTTGAAAATGGATTCGTTATTTCAATACATCTAAATTATATATTGTTATTGAAATGTTATCTTTCCTTTATGTTTTTTTATTTCTTATGGTTCTTGGGAATTGTTTATATATATGGGTGGTTCCATAATAAACCTAGGGTGGGTGACCCCGAGATTGCTCTCTAATGCATTGGGTAACATGACGGAGGTAAACGTGATTGTTTCTCCTAATATATTTAAGGAATGTACTATGGTGGGTATTCCAAATTTAACTCCCTACATAGTTATGATAGCTAAAATGTAAGTATGATATGGATACCACAAGTTAAATTTATGATTTATGTTTTCTATGTGTTATTCATAAATCTTATGATTTCATGATTTATGTTAAATAGCTTATGTTATGTATGTAATGATGAACTAATTTTTTCATTCCTTGTTTTATAACCTGTACTAATATTTTTATGCTCATACCATGTTTTCAAATGTTTTTCACTGGACCTATCGATGAATAGGGTTAAGGATGGGATCATGGAAAAGTCATGTTGTCTAAAACATGGAACTAGACATGACTCTCTTTTTTTCAGAGTTTTAATTTTTTGAAAAAAATGGAAATTGAGTAAAAGTGTATACATTGTAATCTTTTGAGATGTAATAATTAACTCTTATTTTTTGAAAACTCTAAACCTGAAAATATACTCAAAGTAAATAATTCATTTAATTCGATATTATGTAATGTTTTAAGGTCAGGTCCTTATTGTTAATATGACAACACTAATCTTTTATTACACAATTGAACATAATTTATTGCATTAACTTCATTTGATAAAACATATAAGATAAAGGGGTATAGTGTCTTTAGGGGTTAGGATCAATACATAACAACATAAAACCTGAAAAACAACATCTTTATTGAAAACTTCCTTTACATGACCACTACCTTCCCTTATACTTATCATTTCATGGGATAAACTGAGGAAATTCATGTGAAAAGGTTGAGCTATAAATCCCAGAAATGGAATAATCATGGAATAACATGAGGAGTACAATATATTTTAGAGAACAGGCATATCAAACATAAAGGCATGATAAATAATGATAACCATAACATGGAAATGTGGCAACAACATTGAACATGGAATTAGCATGAGCCAAGGATTATTGCACATGGAGCACGAGTAAACCCTCACTGCACATGAATCACAAGTAAACCCTCGTTTCACTTGAATTGGAATGAGTAATCACCCATTGCACTTGAAATATCATGATATTATACTTTACCCAATGTATTGGAGCACTATAAGGGTGAACCCTTCTTAAACATTTCATTTCATGCATAAGTGTGCCACAAAGATCATATAAAATGGATTAATAAAACATAATTATTTGTTCCATGATAAAGGAATATGTAATTCATACATGAAACATTATAATCAATAATTAAATGTTCATAAAGGTGAATTCCCTTGATAGAGAAATGGGCATGGTATTCACTACACAATGACATTGGATTGGAAAATTCATGCAATTTCAGCAGAGTAACGTCGTGACGTAAGAATTCATAAAAATAGTTGATGAGAGAGAAAGGGGGTATCATTATATGTACAAGAAATTTACAGTAAAGGTTCATATAGATACATGTCCCAAAAATTGTAATGGAATTTAGATTCTTGATACAAAAGAATTGCTTGAATGTAAGTGAGGAGAGATAAATTCCTTTCGAAATTTCGGCATTGTAACGGGTGTACATGGGAGGCATTTATTGAGAGAGAAAGGGGTATATAAGAATTAAAACATGAATAGGGAAGTATTGGGGAGTTGATAAACCATACCACAACATTTATAATTGAAATTAAAAGGGAATATAAACATTTAGAAAATTATACAAAAATGAGAAAGGGAAAGGTGAGGAGGAAGTGGGATCTTGGGTGGGTTTATAAAGGAAAGGTGAGGGATTTCTTCATTATTTAGGTTTGGGACACCTCACAATAAACTAATCCAAACCACAAACCATACCATGGTTTTTGCCCATGGTTTTTGGAAAAGGGAAGTGTAAAACAATATATTTTTTTAAAAAAAAGTCCTAAATTCTAAAAATAATGGGTTTACTAATGTGGAGGTGAGTCACACTCCCAAGGAAAACAATTTAAAAATGCAAAATGTTTAATAAGTCTTGAAGGGTCCACTAAAGCTTTGTAAAATAAATCCAACAAACCCAAAATCACATTTTTTAATGGTAAAACATATATGGGTAGAAGATAAAGTTTATAGTATTTTATTAAGTCACTATTGGGTCATTATGATATCATAAAACACATTATATATTTTAACAGTATTTAATTTTTACCCAAAAAATAGACTGTCTTAGAAAATTACGAAAAATTCACCATTGGATAATTTCAACATCCAGATTCCAAATATATATACCCGGTCTTAAGAAATTACATAATATTGAATTAAATTAATAATTCACATTGAGGATATTTTCAGGTTTACTGTTTTAGATAGTTAGGACTTAACTATTACATCTAAAAAGATTACAAAGTAGACACTTCTACCCAATTTCCATTTTTTCACAAAATAAAAACACTTGAAAAAAAAGAGTCATGTCCAGCTCCATGTTTTAGATAACATGAATTTTACTTGATCCCACCTATGACCCATTTCATCTTTATTTCATGTCAAAAACATTTCAAAACTTGGGATGAGCATAAAACGCTCAGTAAGGGTTATAAAACTAAGAATGAAAACATTAGTTCATCATTAAATACATAACATAATATCTTTAACGTAACACATGAAATCATAAGATTTATCAATAACAGACAGAAAACATAAATCACAAAGGTAACTTGTGGCATTCATATCATACTTACATTATAGCTATCACAGCTATGTAGGTAGTTACATTTGGAATACCCATCACTGTATATTCCCTAAATCTCAGAGGAGAAACCTTCACATTTACCTCTGTCACGTTACCCAATGCATTGGAGAAATATCTAGGGCTCACTCGCCCTAGGTTTATCACGGAACCAAAAGTATGCATAAACAATACCCAAGAACCATAACATATTCATAACATATAAAATAAAAATAAAGAAAGATAACATTTCCACATTTTAATCACAATATATCATTTAAATATATTGACATAAAAAACCATTATTAAAACCATTTTTAATACCAAAATATGTAAAAAGTTTATATTGTATTTACTTTCCCTTTAAAAACATTACGGCTTGTTAAGGAAGACAAAGATCAAATAATACTCTCGGTGGAGGAAATGGCCGTTGTCACCGCTTATGTTAAAAAACATTCTTTTTTTGACGTTTAATAAAAATCCTCATAGGAAAATATTCCCTTTGAATGAAATGAAAATTCAATGGTATTTATACACCATATAAATGAAATTTGAGAATAAAACAAAATATGCCTCAATGAAAGGAGATTGAGACGAAGTCCCTTACCTCATGTCCGACTTGACTCAATCATTCTTTAATCTCCTGAATAATAAACTAAAGATAATTTATACTATCTTAAGAACCTTTTTCATTATTATTATTCCATTTATATCCCTTATTAACATGTTAAAAATAGTATGTAATCATTTAAGTTATTAACTATTATTTTGTCGATATTTGGTTCCTGAGTAAATAAATAAACACCTTATAATTACAAGTTGTCCATGTCATCAAAAATTCATTATATACAAGATTATATTCATGATTTAGATTTCATATACATCATATACATCGAGTATATATATGCATTTATAAAATTACATATCATTTGAAGATAATAAATGAAATGTACTGTTCATGGAGATGGTAAGCCGTACATACGCATGAACATTACTTTCATTTCTATTTCATACATTATTGGAATTAAAACATAATTATAACTAGGTATATTATAAATCCATTATAATATCATATATAATATAATAAACTCTACCCTTTATACATCCCACATATGGCATTAAAGAGTCATATCACATTGAGGGGGCAGTAGTCTGCATTTCCTCAAATGAAATTATTGTGTTACCCATTATGAAAACCACAAAGGTATGTTATAAATGAAAAATACAGAATCATAAATAAGATATAAACATAATATATATCATATATTAATATTTTTCCATCTTAATGTCCACAATGAGAGGCTGTAGGAGATAATTCAATAATCATCGCTTCGTGAGGCGTTACTTTTCCATTCACAGAAACAGTATGTTCTTCACCCATTAGATGGAGGTGTGTGTAAGTATAGATCAAATATTTATCATAACAACATCCTAGTATATTGAGTATATATGTTTTGTCATAAAATAAAGGAATAAATAGATTTAAGGGGTTGGATAAGTAAAATAAAACAAAAGAACTTAATAGAAGATGTTACCTTTAAATTGGGTAACTCCCTTTGGTTTGAACCAAAATAGTTTCTTGATATGATTTCTGCCAAAGTTAAGGATTTTAAGATTAATATAGGGATCTTGGGAGCATATTTTATTAGAGAATGTACGAGCCAAATTCTTGAGATGTGTGAGGAATGAGTTGGATGTGATGGATTTTTATATGGGAGAGGAGAGGATCTTTAGGAAATTTTGAAACAATTATTTAATTATAAACTAATCTTTGTTTAAAAAAGGTCAATAAATTGTTAACGTTGAAGTTAAGATGACTTATGGTCTAGATAAAATCATCCAATAAGAATTGGACAGTTTTTGAATATTGTTTTGATATTTATAATCGTATTTATTTAAATCATTTATTAATGTGGTAAATACTGCATCATTATTGTGTCATAAATAATTTATTTATTTGGTCTCCAAAAATGATAAAAAAAAATACCATGATGTAGGAAATCTTCTTATATTTCCAATTAATATTTATAGTCTAAAATATGATATATATAGTCCCATGTAAAAATGTATTTACAAAAATATATTTGGTTTTGTCATTTTTGTCTTTACATTAAATTAATTAATATAAAGTGTCATTATTACTCTGATATGGATCCATGGGTCCCAAATTCAACCGAAGGGTGACAATGTTCGGATATTTATCACACAATATTATTAGGTCACATGTTAGTGTAATTTTAAATTTTATTAATATTATATTTTACCCTTATTTACTATATTTACCCATTAATCATTGTAAATAAAATATTTACTAAAATAAATATTTAAATTATCTAAAAATAAAAGTTAGAAATTTAAAATATTTGGACCTACTGATTCCAAATATTAATCCAATTTTATAAATTCAAAACACATAAGTAGCATAAATTAATTTAAAATTAATTCCCACTGTCAAAACAAAAAGCGTGTTTTTAAGAAATATTAACTATAAAAAATATTGATAGTTGTTTATGCCCAATTTCAAAGTGAAATTAATTCCAATGTACAAAAATGGATTAAATGGTAAAAATATATTCTAATTATAGTTCATAACCAATTAAAAATATAATCTAACCATAAAAATAAATTAGATAAAAAGGCACTTTGGAATTAAAATGCGGTATTTTTCACTATTCATTAAAAAATGAACATTATCAGAAAAATACCCAAAATTTAACCAATGTAAATTTTGATGTCCTGAATCTAAAGAAAAAAATTTATTTTTTCAAATAGAACATTTAAAAATTACCAAAACTAGATTTAAAGAGGGTTCTCCATCAAAAGGCGATAAATCGATCTTTTCATGAATATTAGAGTATTTATGATTAGATTCATTCACATTTAAAGCCTCTACATTTTATAGGATAAATGTAAAAAAATTACAAACATATATAATCATATTTTAGTTCATTCTATTCATTCACACTGATACAATGGATAGGCGTTAAATACCATTTAAAATAATAATATTATATTATTAGTGTGTAATGTAAGATTTCAAAGAAACCCACTATTGTGTATTGGGTTTGCAATAGAATATAGAATGCATTTTAATGTAAAATTAATATTTAATCAACAAATATTAATAACCATTCAAATGTATTATTCATTTTTTAGTTGGGATGATACATCCTTCCCCCATTTTGGAAATTGTGTCCTCGTAATTTTTATTTACTTATCAAATAAGTGGGCGTATTTATCCCTCATAACATTTTTAGATTCCCACAATGCCTCTTCAACCATATGGATTTTCCATAAATCCTTTACCTAAAAAAATACCTAATTCCACAACACTTTCTCTCTATGGTCAAGAATCTGGACTGGTTGTTCCTTATAGGAGATATTTTCTTCCAACTAAACTACCTCTCAGCTCAAAACATGAGATGGATCTGGAATATAATTTCTCAAAATTGAAACAAGAAAACCATTTTGTACCTGAGATAAACATGGGGGTATTTCCACTCAATATGAAAATACTCCGACTTTCTCCATGATTTTATAAGGTCCAATGAACCTCGGAATAAACTTTCACTTTGTACCAAATGCATCACACTTTTACATGGAGAAACTTTGAGAAATACATGATCACCTACCTTGAAAGATAGATCCTTCCTCCGGTTATCCACATAAAGTTTTTTCTTGATCTGAGATGTTCTCATGTTCTTCTGAATCGACTGAACTTTTTCGGCCATCTCTTCTACCAAATATGGTCCCATCATCTTTCTTTCACCTACTTCATCCCAAAAAGGTGGATTTTTTCAACGCATTCCTTATAATACCTCAAATGGAACCATTAGTATATTGGAATGAAAACTGTTATTATATGAAAACACAACCAAATAATGATTTTGGTCCTAAATTCACTGATAATCCATCGAGAAAGAACGTAACATATCTTCTAAGGTTTAAATTGTTTGTTCTAACTGCCCATCTGATTGAGGATGAAAAGCTATACTAAAATTTAATTAAGCACCCAATAACTTATGAAGACCTTTCCAAAATTTATAAGTAAACCTAGAATCATGATCAGGTACAATGGATAGAGGAACACCATGAAACCTGACTATCTCTTTAACATACAACCGAGAAAGCTGATCTAGAGACAAAGCATATTGAATAGGAATAAAATGAGAAGATTTATTCAATCGATCAACAATAACCCAGATTGAATTGTTACCTCTTGATGTCATTGGTAATCCCACGATGAAGTCCATGGATATATTCTTCCATTTCTACTCTGGCACCGGTAAAGACGGAAGCATCCATTTCGGTAACTGCCACTCTACTTTAACTTGCTAACAAGTAAAACAATTCACAGTAAAATCAGAAATATCTCTTTTCATTCCATCCCACCAGTAATACTCCCAAAGATCTATATACAACATAGTACTACTAGGTTGAACTGGAAACGGGGAACTATGAGATTCACATAACAACTCATTCATCAACTATGAATCACAAGGCACACATAATCTTTTCCCAACCCTCAAAACAAAATCATTATCAATGTTAAATTTAGGCAACATACCCTTCTGAACCAACTCTACCTTTTTATGTAACTCACTGTCTTCTTTTTTCACTCACTTAATTTTGTGTGACAGAGATGATTACATGGATACATGAAACAAAAAATAATAATTTCATGCACCAACAACTTCTATGCCAAATTTCATCAAATCAAAAACCAAATAATCTCGTTCCAAATGTAGCATGGTTAATGAAACATTACTTTTTGCACTCAAATCATCAGCCACTTCATTTACCTTTCCTTGATGGTAATGGATCGTGTAATCATAATCCTTGAATAATTCCAACCATATCCTCTACCTCATGTTAAATTCTTTTTGTTTGAACATATACATTAAAATATTTTGGTCAATAAATATTTCACATTTCACTCCATACAAATGATGCATCCAAATTGTTTAAGTAAAAATGACTACAGAAAATTGTAAATCATGTGTAGGGTAATTTAACTCATGAGTTTTAAACAGACATGAAGCATAAGAAATTACCAGATCATTCTACATAAGGACACAACCACATCCTTATAATGAAGCATAAATGTAGATAACAAACTCAAAATTTCTGGAAGGCAGTGCCAAAACTGGAGCATTCACCAATCTTCTTTTAAATTCTTGAAAACAATCATCACATTCATTTTTCCAGATGAACTTAACACCTTTTTAAGTTAACTTAGTCATTGTACTAGATAACCTTGAATTTTTTTTTAAAAACCATCGGTAATAACCTGCCAAACCAAGAAAAATACGCGTCTCGGTTATATTTGTGGGTCTTTTTCATTCCTCAACAACTTTTTTTTAGAAGGATCAACAATTATTCCTTTTTTGAGACAATGTGTCTCATGAATGAAATTTTTTGTAACCAAAACTCACACTTGATAAATTTCCCATACAGTTTCTTTTCTTTTAAGGTTTTCAAGACAACCCTTAAATGACTTTCATGCTTCTCCTTACTTTTAGAAAAAAACCAAAATATAATCAATGAACACAACCAAAAACATATCCATGAACTCATGGAAAATTCTATTCATAAGATTCGTGAATATAAAAGGTGCATTGGTTAACCCGAAAGGAAAAAACTAAAAATTCATAATGGGACCTTCTAGAACGAAATAGGGTCTTTGGAATGTCTTCTTCCTTTACTTTCAACTGATGGTACCCCGACCAGAGATCAATCTTTGAAAAATACTGAGCTCCCTGGAGCTGGTCAAACAAATCATCTATATGAGGAAAAGGATACTTGTTCTTAACAATGATGTTATTCAATGATCTACAATCAAAGAAATGTCTCATTGAACCATCTTTTTTTTGACAAATAAGATAGGATCTACCCATGGTGATGTTCTAGGACAAATGAAACCATTATCTAATAACTCCATCAACAGCTTATTTAACTCTAAAAGTTCAATTTCAGCCATTCGATATGGGGGTTTTTTAATTGGTTTATCATCAGGAAGTCAATAGTAAATTCAATTTCCCAATCAGGTATAATACCAAGAAACTCATCAGGAAAAACATCAATGTACTCATTTACCATTGGCACATCATTAATCTCAACACTTCCTTTGTTTTCAATAATATGTGAAAGGTAACATTAAATTCTATCTCTCACTAGTTTCTCATCTTCCTAATATGTTATCAAAATTAAGGGTTCATTCTTGTACACAAACTGAAAATATTTTTGAAATGAAACATCTATAGCTCCACAGTCAATCTTAGCATGATAAATATAAAACCAATCCATACACAATATAAAATCAAACTCTTCTAGAGGAAAAATACAAATATTTTCAGGTAGATTCATCCCGCGCACAAGGACATGAAGGTTCATATAATTTCTTTTTGTTTGAACTTTTCCCCCATTTGTTTTTACCATAATTTTCGTATTCATATCATAAGATGGAATTCCCAATTTACTAGAAAAATTATCAGGAATGAACGAATCTATAAACCCTAAATCAAACAATATATTGGCATAATCTGAACAAACAAACAGTGTACCTGATACTACTTCATTCGAGGGAACAGTATCTACTGAAGTATTTGCAAATTATTTCACCACACCTTTATTCTAGTTGTCTGGCTGCTTTCCCTCAGTTGAGTTCTTCGTTGGACACTCATTTTCATAATGACCCATTTCATTGCACTTGAAACATTTTATTGAGTGTAAATAAAATTTTGTCTTACCATTACCTTGATCTTTTTCAGTGAAATTACGAGCCTTATGTCCCATTTTAACACATTGATAGCACTTACCAGAATTAAAATGACATTCCCCAACATGCTTTTTTCCACAATTTTCACAAACTAAAATCTTATGTTTCATACCATCAGACCTTTTAGAAGATTTCTTCTCTTTCATTTGCCACCTCGACCACTTATTCTATCATTTGTCAAAGAACACTTCATCATCAGCCAACTCCATTCCCACCTTCTCCACACAAAGAAAAAGTTTTTGATAACATATGAACTCACAAGAAGCTAAATCCCTTCGATGCTTTGGCATTAATTTTGAGTAAAAATGGTTGATTTTATTATCAAGATATCGTATTGAATTCGGAGCATACCTTGCAAGTTGAGTGAATTTTTTTTTCATAAGTAGCCACTGAGTCATCCTCCTGCCTTAATTCTAGGAATTGTTCCTCCATTCTAAGTCCAACCACCATAGTAAAAGATTCCCATTGAATAAAATGATAGAAAAAGGTGTATATACACCATATAAAATAATGTTGAGAATAAAACAAAATATTCCTCAATGAAAGGAGATTGAGATAAAGTCCCTTACCTTGTGTCGGACTTGACTCGATCATTCTTTAACCACCCGAATAATAAACAAAAGTTAATTTCTACTGGCTTAAAAACAATTTATATTTATTATTCCTTTTATATCACTTATTACCATGTTATAAACATTATGTAATCATTTAATTTATTAATGTTTGTTTCATTGATATTTGGTACTTGAGTAGAAAAAATGATCAGCTTATAATTACAAGTTATCTAGATCGTCAACAATATGTTATCTCTAGAATGATATTTATGATTTAGATATCATATAAATCATATATATCAAGTATACATATGTATTTATAACATTACAAAACATTTGTAGTTAATAAATGAAATGCACCATTCATGGAAACGGTAAGTTGTACGTACGCATGAACACTACTTTCAAATCTATTTCAAAAATTAGTGTAATTAAAACATAATGATACCTAGGTATATTATAATTCCAGTATAATATCATATATAATATCATAAACTCAACCCTTTATACATCCCACATATGGCATTAACGAGTCATTTCACTTTGAGGGGGTGGTAGTCCGCACTACCTCAAATGAAATTATTGCATTTACCCACTATGGAAACCATAAAGGTATTCTATAAATAAAAAATAAAAAAGAATAAAGAAAATATAAACATAATATATATCATATATAAGTACAGTTCTGTCTTAATGGCCACAATGAGAGGCGGAAGGAGATAATTGTACAATCATCGCTTCGTGAGGCGTTACTTTTCCATTCACACAAATAGTCTGTTATTCACTAATTAGATGGTGGTGTGTGTAAGTTTAGTTTGAATCCTTCTCAAAAAAACATCCTAGTATATTGTAGATACTTGAGTTGTTATAAAATAAATTAATAAAATGTGTTTAGGGGGTTGGATATGTAAAAGAAAACATAAGAACTTAAGAGAAGACGATACCTTTAAATTGGGTAACTCCCTTTGTTTTGAACCGAAATAGTTTTTTGAAGAGATTTGTTCCTAAGGTATGGATTCTAGGATGAAGAGAGGGATCTGGGTGGATTTTTGGTGCAGAGTTTGTATGATCCGAAGGCCTGAGAAGTGTGAGGAATGAGTTATAAGTGAGGGTTTTTAATATGTGAGAGGACTCACTCTTTAGAAAAGTTTGAAACAATTGTTTTTTTATAAACTCATCTTCGGTTTCAAAAGGTCAAAAAATCATTAAAGTCGAAGTCAAGATGATTAGTTTTCAAAATAAAATTATACAATTATAATTTTTCAGGTTTTCAATATTTTTTTAATATTTATAATCTTATTTAATTAAATCATTTATTAATTAGGTAAATACTACATCATTATTGTGTCATAAATAATTTAATTTATTTAATGTACAAAAATTATACAACAATACCATGATGTAGGAAATCATTTTATCTTTCCAATGAATATTTTTAGTAGAAATGATAACTTATATAAACCCATGTCAAAATTGATTTACTAAAAGATATTGGTTTATGTCATTTTTACTTTAAATTAATTAATATAAAGTGTCATTATTACTCTCATGTGGATCCATGGGGTCCCAAATTCGACCCAAGGATGCCCATGGTCAGATATATATCATCAAATTGGATTAGTACAGATGTTAGGTTAATTTAATATTATTATAATATTATATTTTACCCTTATTTACTATATTTACCCATTTATCAAGGTAAATAACATATTTACTGAATTATATATTTAAAATGTCTAAAAATAAAAGTTACATATTTACACAATTTAGACCTACTGATTTCGAATATGGAATCCATTTTCTAAATTCAAAACACGGAAGTGGAAGAAATTAATTTAAAATTATTTCCCGCTATAAAAATAAAATGCGTGTTTTTAAGAAATTTTAACTATCAAAAGATTGACACTTGTGTATGTCCAATTTCCAAGTAAAATTAATTCAAATGTACAAAATTGGATTAACTGGTAAAAATATATTGTAATTAAACTTTATAACCAATTATAAAGATAATATAACCATAGAAATAAATTATATTAAAAGGCACTTTTGAATTAAAATACAGTATTTTTCACTATTCATTAATTAATGAACTTTATTAGAAAAATATCAAAAGATTACCCAATGTAAATTTTGATGTTCTGAATCTAGAGAAGAATTTTATTTTTCCAATAGAACATATAAAAATGACCAAAACAATATTTAAAGATGGTTATTCATCAAAAGGTGGTAAATCGACCTTTTAGCGAATATTAGAGTTTTTATGCTTGGATTCATTCACATTTTAAGCCTCTAAAATATATTGGATAATTGTAAAAACATTTAACAAACATGTATAATAATATTGTAGTTGGTTCTATTCATTCTCGCAGATACAATGTCTAGGAATTAACTACCATTTAAAATAATAGTATTATATTATTAGTGTGCAACGTCAGATTTCAACGAAACTCGTGGTTTATTATTGGGTACGCTATCGAACATAGAATCACCGTTAAAGTAAAATTAATTGTTAATTCACAAATATTAATAAACATTAAAATGTATTATTCTTTATTTACTTGGGATGTTACATCCTTCCACCCAATAGGAAATTGCGTCCTCGCGATTTTTATTCACTTATAAAATAAGTGGAGGTATTTATCCCTCTTTACATTTTCAGATTCTCACATTGCATCTTCAACCATATGGATTCCCACAAAACCTTTAGCTGAAAAATTACTTTTTTATACAACACTTTCCCTCTATGGTCCGGAATCTGGACTGGTAGTTCCTCATCAGAGATATTTTCATCTAACTGAACTACCTCTGGGGTCAAAACATGAGATGGATCTGGCAAATACTTTCTTATAATTAAAACATGAAAAACATTGTGTACTTGAGATAAACATGAGGGGTAAATCCACTCTGTATGCAACTGCTCCTACTTTCTCTAGGATTTAATAATGTCCAATGAACCTCAGACTCAATTTTCCCTTCTTACCAAAACACATCACACTTTTCCATAGAGAAACTTTGAGAAAGACATGATAACCTACCTCGAAAGATAGATCCTTCCTCTAGTTATCCGCATAAATTTTCTGCCTTCTCTGAGCTATGCTCATGTTCTTCTAAATCAACTGGACTTTTTCTGCCATCTCTTCTCCCAATTCTGGTCCCATCAGCTTTCTTTCACCTACTTCATCCAAAAAAGCAGTATTTTAATGAAACATTCCATATAATGACTCAAATAGATCCAACTGTATACTAGAAATAAAATTGTTATTATATGAAAATTTAACCTACGAAATATGTTGGTCCCCACTTCCCTGATAATCCATCACGAAATCACATAATATATCTTCCACGTTCTGAATTGTTCATTCTGACTGCCCATCTGATTGAGGATGAAAAGTTATACTAAAATTTAATTCAGTACCCAACGACTTCTGAAGGCCTTTCAAAAAATTAAAAGTAAACCTTGGATCATGATCAGATATAATCAAGAGGAGAAAACCATGCAACCTGACTATCTCTTTAACATAAAACTGAGAAAGTTGATCTAGAGATAATGTATCTCAAATAGGAAGGAAATCAGAATATTTCGTCAATCGATCCACAATAACCCATATTTTATGGTTACCTCTAGATGTATTTGGTATTCCCACAATTAAGTCCATGGATATATTTTCCTATTTCCACTCTGGCATTAGTAAAGACTGAAGCATCCCTTTTGGTAACTGCCTATCTGCTTTAAACTGTAGACAAGTCAAACACTTCATAGTAAAATCAACAATATCATTTTTCATTCCATCCCATCAGTAATACTCCCGAAGATCTCTGTACATCTTAGTACTGCCATGGTGAACTGAAAATGGGGAACTATGAGCTTCACAAAACAATTCATTCTTCAACTGTGAATCACAAGGCACACATAATCTTTTCCCAAACCTCAAAACAAAATTGTTATCAATGTTAAATTTAGGTAACTTACCCTTCTGATCCAACTCTACCTCTTTCTGTAACTCACTATCTTCTTTCTGCATTCACTTTATTCTACCTAACAGAGATGATTCCACTGACACCTAAAAAACAAAATGATTTCCTACACCAACAACATCTATGCCAAAGTTTATCAAATCAAAAACCAAAGGATCTCGTTCCAAACATAGCATGGTTAATGAAGCATTACTTTTTCGAATCAAATCATTAGCCACTTTATTTGTATTTCCTGTATGGTAATTGATCATGCAATAATAATCCTTAATTAATTCCAACCATCTCCTATGTCTCATGTTCTATTATTTTTTTGTGAATATATACTTAAAAAATTTTTGGTCAGTATATATGTCACATTTCACTCCATAAAAATGATGCCACAAAATATTTAAAGCAAGAATGACAGCAGCTAATTCCAAATCATGTGTAGTGTAATTTAACTCATAAATTTTCAACTGATGTGAAGCATAAGCAATTACAAGATCATTCTGCATAATGACACAACCATGTCCTTTCAACGAATCATTACTGTAGATAACAAATACACCATTTCTGGAAGGCAGTTCCAAAACTAGAGCATTCACCAATCTTATTTTCAATTTTTTAAAACAATCATCACATTATTTTTTCCAGATGAACATAACACCTTTTCGAGTTAACGTAGTCATTGGACTAGATAAAATTGTTAAAAATTTATCAAACCATTGGTAATAACCCACCAAACCAAGAAAACTATGAATCACAGTTATATTTGTAGGTCATATCCATTCTTCAACAACTTTGTTTTTTTGCAGGATCAACAGTTATGACATTTTTTGAAACAATGTGACCCAGGAATGAAATTTTTTGTAACCAAAACTCACACTTGCTAAATTTCCCATAGAGTTTCTTTTCTTTTATGGATTTCAATACAACCGTTAAATAACTTTCATGCTTCTCTTTACATTTAGAAAAAAAACCAAAATATCACCAATAAACACAACCACAAACTTATCCAAGAACTCACCGAAACTTCTATTCATAACATCCATGAATACAGCAGGTGCTTTTGATTACCCAAAAGCCATGACCACAAATTCATAATAGCTATTTCTAGTATGAAACGTGGTCTTCAGAATGTCTACTTCCTTTACATTCAACTGATGGTACCTCGACTATAGATCAATCATTGAAAAATACTAAGCTCCCTGGAGCTGATCAAACAAATCATCAATATGAGTAAAATGATACTTGTTCTTAACAGTGATGTTATTCAATGCTATATAATCAATGAAAAGTCTAATTTAACCATCATTTTTTAACAAATAAGATATGAGAACACCATGGTGATGTGCTAGGTTGAATGAATCCTTTATCTAATAACTCCCGCAATTGCTTCTTTAACTCTAAAAGTTCAATTTGGGCCATTCAATAAAGGGGTTTTGAAATTGGTTTTACATCAGGAACTAAGTCAACAGTAAATTCAACTTCCAGATTAGGTATAATACCAAGAAACTCTTCAGGAAAAACATTAAGGTACTCATTTACCACTAGCACATCATTAATCTCAACACTTCCTTTGTTATCAACTATATGTGAAACGTAACATTCATTTTCATATTTTACTAGTTTCTCAACTTCCTGATATGGTATCAAAAGTAAGGGTTAATTCTTGTACAAAAACATAAAAAAAAAATCTGAAAAGAAACCTCTTTAGCTCTACAGTCAATCTAATCACGATAAACAGAAAGCCAATCTATACCCAAAATAACATCAAACTCTACTAGAGGAAAAACAATAATATTTTTATGTGGATTCTTCCAGCACACAAGGATATGAAGGTTGTTATAATTTCTTTTTGTCCCAACATTTCCCCCAAGTGTTTTTACCATAATTTTATTATTCAAATTGTGAGATGTATTTCCCAATTTACTAGAAAAATCCTCAGAAATGAACGAATGTGTAGACCCTGAATCAAAAAATACATTAGCAAAATCTGAACAAATAAATAGTGTACCAGATACTAATTCATTAGATGGCCCAACATCTGCTAAAGTTGTTGAAAAGGATTTCACCACCCCATTAAGCTTGTAGTCTGGCTGCTTTCCCTCAGTTGAGTTCTCTGTTGGACACTCATTTTCATAATGACCCATTTCATTGCACTTGAAACATTTTACAGACTGTAAATAAGATTTTTTCTTGCACTTACCTTGATCTTTTTTAGTGTAATTACGAGCCTTATGTCCCATTTTACCACATAGGTAGCACAAACCAGAATTCAAAAGGCATTCCCCGGCATGCTTTTTACCACAAATTTCACAAACTATAAACTTAAGTTTCATACCATCAGACCTTTTTGAATAGTTTTTCTCTTTCGCCTGCCACCTCTACCTCTGATTCTATTGTTTTTAAAAGAACACCTGAACATCGGAAAACTCCACTTCCACCTTCTCCGTACAGCGTACTAGTTTTTCATAAATTCTTAACTCATGAGAATCTAAATCCATTCAATGCTTTGGATTTAATCCTGAGTAAAAATGGTGGATTTTACTATCAAGATCTTGTATGAAATTCGGTGCATACCTTGTGAGTCAAGTGAATTTTTCTTCATAAGAATCCACTGATTCATCCCCCTACCACAATTATTGTAATTTTTTTCCATACTTTGTCAAACCACCTTATGAAAATATTTCTCAAGGAACATACCATTGAATTCATCCCAATCAAGAGTATCAATATCATCACTATCTGTGATATTTTTTACTATCGACCACCACTGACCAACTTCACCATCAAAACGGTAAACAACAAGACTAACCTTTTGTTGTTATGAACACCCCATGACATCAAAAATTTTCTCAAGTGCTTTAATCCACCCTTATTCTAGAAAAGGGTTAGATGATCCTATAAATTATGGGGGATGTTGCCTCATGAAAAGATTTACTACTGACATGTTCCTCTGTGGTTGATCTAGTTGATCTCATGCATAGATACCACCACCATTTATAGCCTGATTGAATTGTGCCATCACTGTAAAAAAACGGTTCAGTTCTGATTTCGACCATCTCAGGTTTCTGATTTGGAAGGTTTTCTTCCTCCTGATGTCGTCCCAATATATCTACCATGTTTCCTTTGAAAAAACCATTATGAACACAGAAATATCATATGAAAAGCAACGTGGTTATCTATAAATTCTTTATCAATTCAATATTAACATAAATTAATTAATTGATATTAATTTAACAATACCAAAACTCCTAAAATTATCTAAACCAGCCTCTGATACCAACTATTAGGACTTGGACTTAAAACATTACATAATCTTGAATGAAATGAATAATTCACATTGAGGATCTTATTAGGTTTAGAGTTTTAGAGTGTTAGGACATAACTATTACATCTCGAAAGATTAGAAAGTATACACTTCTACTCAGTTTCCATTTTTTACAAAATAAAAACTGTTGAAAAATAGATTCATGTCTAGTTCCATGTTTCATATAGCATGAATTTTCCTTGATCCCATCTTTGACCCTATTCAACTTTAAGTCCTCTGAAAAACATTTCAAAACATGGGATGAGCATAAAAAGCTCAGTAAGGGATATAAAACAAATAATGAAAACATTAGTTCATCATTACATACATAACATAATCTCTTTAACAAAACTCATCGAATCATAAGATTTATGAATAACACATAGAAAAAATAAATCATAAAGGTAACTTGTGGCATCCATATCATAGTTACATTGAAGTTATCACAGCTACGTAGGGAGTTACATTTGGAATACCCATCATAGTATACTCCCAAAATCTCTTAGGAGAAACATTCACGTTTACCTCTGTCACGTTACCCAACGCATTGGAGAGCTATCTTGGGCTCACCCACCCTAGGTTTATCACGGAACCACCCGTATGCATAAACAATTCCCCAGAACCATAACATATTCATAACACATAAAACAAAAATAAAGGAAAGATAAAATTTCCACATTTTAATCACAATATATCATGTAAATATATTGACATAAAAAATCCATTATCAAAAACATTTTCAATACCAAAATACGTAAAAATATTATATGGTATTTATTTTCCTTTTTAAAGCATTACAGGTTGTTAAGGAATCCAAAGATCAAATAATACTAGCGGCGACGAAAAAGGTCATTGTCACCACTTACGTTAAAAAGATGCATTCTTTTTAAGTTGTTTAGTAAAAATACTCGTAAGAAAAGATACCCTTTGATTGAAATGAAAGTCAAAGTATTTATACACTATATCAGATAATGTTGGGAATAAAACAAAACATGCCTCAATGAAGGGAGATTGAGACAAAGTCCCTTAAAAAGATGGTATCCATAGATTAAGGCTAAATTAATTACATAATATTCTGTGACAAATATAAATACACAAAATATAAGTAGATATTATGTATAAAACAATCTGAGGTTATTCACAAATATTCATATCATGACATCATCAAGAAGAATATTTTTAACCCAAAAATTGAAATTGGGTGAAGTAGTTTTTTTTACAGAAATTTTCCAGCCTAACAACATCACTATAAAATTCATAAAATATGTTAATGAGAGAGAAAAAGGATATCTCATCACTTGGACATAAAATATAAATCAATAATGTTATATAAGAACATATCCCAACATAATAAGATATAAATTAAAAGACATAACAAAACTAAGTATTTTAAAAAGAGGAGGGTGAAAGGTTCCCTTACCAATTTGGTAACTTACGAAACATACAACCCATGAAAGAAAGATTACACAATGAATATGTAAATACCCAAAAATTAAATTATATTACACAAAGAAGACAATAATGTGAATTACATCACCACAAAACAAAATAGTGTCTAATATAGCATGAATCTCATAGGAATAAAAAGGGAGTTGAAAAACCCTTACCACGTTGTAATCAATCGAGTCATATAAGAAAAAGTTAATAACCACCAAATTAATAACAGAACACCATGAATATAAATTGAATAGTGATAATATATATAAAATGGAAGTACACATTACACCACATTCAATTAGTAAGTGGTGAACAATCGAAATCTCACGGAATTAAAAGTGATATAAGAAATCCCTTACCTCGTGTCCAACATGACTCGTGTGTTTCTTGTTCTTCCTAAATAATAAGCATAAGTTAATTATTACTTTCTATGTAACCTTTTTAATTTTTTCTATTACTTTTATATCACTTATTACATTGTAATAATATTTATTTAATTATTTGAGTTCATATAGGACATTTTGTAAATGTTCGGAATTTGAGTTAAAAAAATGAACTTTTTATAATTACAATTTGTCCATGTGGTCAAAACTCCATTATCTCCAGAATAATATTAATGATTTAGATATTATATATATATTATATATCCAGTGTATGTATATATATATATATATTTATAAAAGTACATAACATTTGAAGATAAGAATGGAAATGCACCGTTCGTGGAGACGGTAAGCCATACGTATGCATGAACGATACATTCATTTCTATTTAATATTTAATGTAATGAAACCCTAATGATACATAGGTATGTTTTAATTACCATATAATACCATATAATATATATTTTACATAATTTCATTAACTCCATCTTTATATGTTTCATGTCTGTCATGAACGAATCATTTCACCTTGAGGGGGCAGTAGTCCGCACTTCCTCAAATGAAATTATCATGTTTACATATATTAGAAAGCATAAATTAATGTTTGTAAATAAAAATTACATAAGAATATATAAAACAAAAAAAATAATATTTATCATATATAAATACAGTTCCACCATAATGGACACCATGAGAGGCGGTATGAGATAATTGAAGAATCATCGCTTCGTGATGCGTTAGTTTGTCATCCACAGAAACAGTATGTTCTTCACCCATTAGATGAAGGTGTGTGCAGGTGTAGCTCAAATCCTTCATATAAAAACATCCTAGTATATTTATTATAATAGTTTTGTTATAAAATAGAAGAATAAAAAGATTTTAGGGGTTGGGGAAGTGAAATAAAACAAAAGAACTTAAGGGAAGATGTTACCCTTAAATCGGGTAACTCCCATTGGTTTGAACCAAAATGGTTTCTTGATGTGTTTTCTGCCTAAGGTACACCTTATAACATGAAGATAGGGATCTTGGGAGATTATTTTAGTAGAGGTTTTACGATCCAAAGGATTTAGAAGTGTGATAAATGGGTAGAAAGTGGGGTCTTTTTATAAGGGAGATGAGGGGCTCCTTAACAAAGTTTTAAACAATTATTTTATTTTAAAATCATCTTCACTTTCAAAAGATAAGAAAATTATTAAATTCGACTTAAATATGACTCTTGGTCGAAATAAAATCATCCAATAAGAATTGGACATGTTTTGGATATTGTTTTAATATTTATAATCTTATTTATTTTAATCATTAACTAAGCCGGTAAACACTACATCATTATTGTGTCATAAATAATTTAATTTATATGATGTCCAAAAATTATAAAACAACCATGATGTAGGAAATATTTTTATATTTAAAATTAAAATTTATATTCAAAATGATAACTTATATAACCCCATGTAAAAATTGATTTACTAAAATATCTTGGTTTATGTCATTTTTGTCTTACTTTAAATTAATTAATATATAGTGTCATTATTACTCCCATGTGGCTCAATGGGGTCCCAAATTCGACAAAATGACGCCCATGGTCCGATATGTATCAGCCAATATAATTAGAACACATGTTAGGGTAATTTTTTATATTATTATAAAATTATATTTTACCTTTATTTATTATATTTACCCTTTAATCATGGTAAATAAAATATTTACTGAAATAAATATTTAAAATGTATAAACATAAAATTTTTCTATTTACACAATTTGGACCTACTAATTCAAAATATTGAATCCATATTTCTAAATTCAAAACAGAGATGTGGCATAAATTAATTTAGAATTAATTCTCGTAGTCAAAACAAAAATCATGTTTTTAAGAAATAATAACTATCAAAATATTGACATTTTTTTATGTCCAATTTCAAAGTGAAATTAATTACAATGTCCAAAATTGGATTAACTAGTAAAAATATATTCGAATTACACTTTATAACCAATTAAAAATATAATAAAACCATATAAATAAATTAGATTAAAATGCCGTTTTGAATTAAAATACAGTATTTTTCACCATTCATTCAAAAATGAACTTTATCAGAAAAATACAAAAAATTTACTGAGAGTAAATTTTGATGTCCTAAATCTAAAGAAGAATTTTTTTTTTCAAATAGAACATATAAAAATTACGAAAACTATATTTAAGGAGGGTTCTCCATCAAAAGGCGTTAAAATGTCATTTTAAAGAATATTTGAATATTTATGCTTAGATTCATTCAAATTTTAAGCCTCTAACTTTTATTGGATAAATGTAAAAATATTAAACACACATGTATACTAATATTGTAGTGATTTATATTCATTACCACTAATACAATGGTTAGTCATTAACTACCATTTAAAATAATAATATTATATTATTAGTGTGTAACGTAAAATTTCAATGAAATCCATTGTTGTATATCAGGTACGCCATCGAACATAGCATCAGCATTAAAGTAGTATTAAAATTTAATTCATAAATATTAATAAATATAAATAATTTCATGTTCTTTATTTACCTTTGATGTTACAACTTTCCCCACTTTTGGGAATTACATCCTCACAATTTTAAAACTATGCTTAGAAACATCATTAAAAGTCCCACATCGGAGAAGAGTCAGTAAGAAAATCACTTTAAAAGAATGAAAGAGAAGTATAAAGGTCACCTGAGAAAACCCATACTCGGATTCCATGTAGAAAAACATGGATATATAAGAGAGAACAAATTGTCACAGTTTGATGGAGAGTGATAGAAAATGTGAATAGTACAATGTTAACCACTAGAAAATCAGAAACTTATAATGTGTTAAATGGATTTTGATTTCCCTGTAGGATACGTAAACTAACAATGTTTTTATTTTACGTTCCTTTTCATAATTTTGAGGAATTAATTTTTTTTCTACCTAAGGTAAGGCTTCTAGGATGAAGATAGGTATCTTGGTAGCTTATTGGAGAAGAGTTTTTACAAGCCAATGGCTCGAGAAGTGTGAGAAATTGGTAGGAAGTGAGATCTTTTTATAAGGGAGAGGAGGGGCTCTTTAGGAATGTTTGAAACAATTATTTTATTATAAACTCATATTTGGTTTCAAAAGGTCAACTAATGGTTAAAGTTTTAGTTAAGATGACTCATGGTCGGAATAAAATCATCGAAAAATAATTGGACAGGTTTTTGATATTTTTTTAATATTTATAATCTGATTTATTTAAATCATTTATTGATGAGGTAAATATTGCTTCATTATTGTGTCATAAATAATTTAATTTATTTGATGTAAAAAATTTATATAAAAACCATTATCTAGGAAATCTTTATATCTTTTTAAATAATATTTATAGTCTAAATGGTAACTTATATAACCCCAAGTAAAAATTTATTTACTAAAATATATTTGTTTGTGTCATTTTTTTATTTACTTTAAATTAATTAATATAAAGTGTCATTATTACTCCCATGTGGCGCCATGGGGTCCCGAATTCGACCCAAGGATGACCATGGTCGGATATGATTTAGTCCATAGGATTATGACGAGTGTTAGGTTAATTTAATATTATTATATTATTATATTTTACCATTATTTACTATATTTACCCTTTAATCATGGTAAATAAAATATTTACTGAAGTAAATATTTAAAATGACTAAAAATAAAAGATACCTATTTACACAATTTGGACATAATGATTCCAAATATGGAATCAAATTTTTTGAATTCAAAACACAGAAGTGACAAAAATTAATTTAAAATTAATTGCCACTATCAAAATAGAAAAGCGTGTTTTTAGGAAATAATAACTATCAAAAGATTGACACTTGTTTATGTACAATTTTAAAATTAAAATTAACTCAAATGTCCAAAAATGGATTAACTGGTAAAAATATATTCTAATTAAACTTTGGAACCAATTAAAAAGATAATCTAACCATATAAATAAATTAGATGAAACAGAACTTTTGAATTAAAATACAGTATTTTTACTATTCATTAAAAATGAACATTATCAGAAAAATATCCAAAATTTACCCAAAGTAAATTTTGATGAACCAAATCTAAATAAGAATTTTATTTTGTCATATAGAACATATAAAAATGACCAAAACTTGATTTAAAGAGGTGTTATTTATAAAAAGACGGTAAATTGACCTTTCAATGAATGTTAGTGTATTTATGCTCAGATTCATTCAAATTTTAAGCATCTAAAGTTTATTGAATAAATGTAAAAACATTTAACAATCTTGTATAATCATATTTTAGTTAGTTCTATTTATTCCTGCCATTATAAAGGTTAGGCGTTAACTTCCTTTTAAAATAATAATATTATATTATTAGTGTGCAGCATAAGATTTCAAAGAAACCCATTGTTACATATCGGGTATGCCATCGAACATAGAATTCCCCTTAAAGTAAAATTAATATTCAATTCACAAATATTAGTAAATATGAAAAATGTCATGTTATTTATTTACTTGGAATGTTACATCATTTTAACGTCCCAGAATGATAAAGGGTTAAATGACTAAATGATATGACTCATGTTAACAAGGTGAACCTTCTTTTTATGGAGCCTACCTCATTAGAACTCCACAGTTAAGTGTGTCTGTCCGGGAGTAGTGATTAGGATGGGTGACTTTCCAGGATGATTCCTAGGGTGTGTGTGAGTGAGGAAAAAGCACACTGGAAATGACATGTGTTGGCTTGTGGGGAAAATCATTAGTTAGATGACCCGTTTAGGAATTTGGGTGTGCCCCTGGGTGGTGACCACATGTCTGCGGGGCAAATGGTGGTACCTAGTGGGCTTAGACCCAATAATCATGTTAAAGTGGGGTGGATATCGGAATTTTATATGAGATCTCGATAGTAAAATCAACTGTTTTTATTCAGGATTAAAGCCAATGTATCAAGGGGCTTGAGCTTCTCTTTAGTTAAAAAGTCATGAAATACATGTCCGTTTTGCAGAGAAGGTGGAAATGGAGTTTTTCGATGATCATGTGTTCTTTTACAAATAAAAGATTAAGAGGTTGAGGTGGTAGAAAAAAGAGAATAACTCTTCAAAAAGGACTAATGGTAAGAAACTTATGTTTATAGTTTTTAAAAAAATTGGTAAAAATCATGCTAGTGAATGACTTTTAAATTCTGGTAAGTGCTACCAATGTGGTAAAATGGGACAAAAGGCTTGTAATTGCATTGAAAATGATCAAGGTAATGGTATGAAAAAACCTGATTTATAGTCAGTAAAATGTTTCATGTGCAATGAAATGGGTCATTATGAAAATGAGTGGCCAACAAAGAACTCAACTGAGGGAAAGCAGCCAGAATACAAGCAGAAAGGGGTGGTGAAATCCTTTTCAACAACTTCAGCAGATGTTGGGTCATTGAATCAAGTATTATTAGGTACACTATTTTTTTGTTCAGATTATGTCAACGTATTGTTTGATTCAGGATCTACACATTTTTTCATTTCTAAGAATTTTTTTAGTAAATTGTGAATTACATCTCATGATATGAATAAAAAAATTATGGAAAAAACACATGGAAGAAATTTTGGGACAAAAATAAATTATTAGAACCTTCCTGTCCTTGTGAGCGGTAAGAATCAACCTAAAAATCTTATTATTTTTCCTCTAGTAGTGTTTGATGTTATTTTGGCCATGGATTGGATTTCGGTTTATCATGCTAAGATTGACTGTAGAGATAAAGAGGTTTCTTTTCAGAAAGATTTTCAGTTTTTGTACAAGAATGAACCCTTACTTTTGATAAAATATCAGGAAGCTGAGAAACTAGTAAAAGATGGAAATGAATGTTACCATTCATATATTGTTGAAAATAAAGGAACTGTGGAGATTAATTATGTGCCAGTGGTGAATGAGTACCTTGTTGTTTTTCTTGCTGAGTTTCCCGGTATTATACCTGACCAGGAAGTTGAATTTACTATTGACATAGTTCCTGATGCTAAACCAATTTGAAAACCCCTTATTGAATGGATCAAATTTAACTTTTAGAGTTAAAGAATCAATTTCAGGAGTTATTAGATAAAGGTTTCATTTGACCAAGAACATCACCGTGGGGTTCCCCTGTCTTATTTGTTAAAAATGATATTTTAATGAGACTATTCATTGATCATAGGGCATTTAATAACACCACTATTGAGAACAAGTATCCATTGCCTCATGTCGATGATTTGTTCAATCGGCTCTTGGGAGCTCAGTATTTTTCAAATATTGAAATGAGGTCGGGGTACCATCAGTTTAAAGTAAAGGAAGCAGACATTCTGAAGACTGCGTTTCATACTAGATATAGCCATCATGAATTTGTAGTTATGAATTTTGGGATAACCAATGCACCTTCTCTATTCATGGATCTTTTAAATATCATTTTCCATGAGTTCTTGGATAAGTTTTTGGTTGTGTTCACTGATGATATTTTGATTTTTTCTAAATGTAATGAGGAGCATGAAATTCATTTAATGGTTGTCTAGAAAACCTTAATATAAAATAAAATGTATGGGAAATTCATCAAGTGTGAGTTTTGATTACAAGAAATTTCACTCCTAGGTCAGATTGTTTAAAAAAATGGCATAATTGTTGATTCCACTAAAACAAAAGTTGTTGAATAATGGCCAAGACCCACAAATATAACCGAGATTCGTAGTTTTCATGGTTTGGCAGGTTATTACAGAAGGTTCATTAAAAAAATTCTAGGTTATCTAGTCTAATGACTAAGTTAACTCGAAAATGTGTTAAGTTCATCTGGATGGAAGGCTGTGATGATTGTTTTCATGAATTGAAAAGAAAATTAGGGAATGCTCTAGTTTTGTCACTGCCTTCTCGAAATGGTGAGTTTGTTATCTATAGTGATGCTTCATTGAAAGGACATGGTTGTGTCCTTATGCAGAATGATATGGTAATTTCTTATTCTTCACGTCAGTTGAAACCTATTGAGTTAAATTTCCCAACGCATGATTTGGAATTAGCTTCTCTCATTTTTTTCATTAAATGATTAGAGGAATCATTTATATGAAGTGAAATGTGAAATATATACTGACCAAAACAGTTAGAAGTATATATTCACTCAAAAATAATTGAACATGAGATAGATGAAATGGTTGGAATTAATCAAGGATTATGATTTCACGATTTATTGCCTTCCAGGAAAGGCAAATAAAGTGGTTGATACTTTGAGTCAGAAAATTAATGCTTCATTAACCATGCTATGTTTGGAACGATATCCTTTGGTTTTTTATATTATGAAAAATTTGAATAGAAGTTGTTGGTGCGAGAAAATTATTCTTTTTTGTTTTAGCTGTCAGTGGAATCATCTATGTCAGACAGAATTAGGCGAGCACAAAAAAAAATACAGTGAGTTACAGAAAAAGGTAGAGTTAGTTCAGAAGGGTAAGTTTCTTGAATTTAACATTAACAATTATTGTGTTTTGGGGTTTGGGAAAAGCTTATGTGTGCCTTTTGATTCATAGTTGAAGAATGAGTTGTTATGTGAAGATCATAGATCCCCGTTTTCAGTTCATCCTGGCTGTACTATGATGTACAAATATCTTCGAGAGTATTACTGGTGGGATGGAATTAAAAGAGATATTTCTGATTTTACTGTGAAGCGATTGACTTGTCAGGAGGTCAAAGCAGAGCGGTAGTTACTGAAAGGGATGTTCGGTCATTACCAGTGCAAGAATGGAAATTATAAAAATATATCCATAGACTTCGTTGTGCGATTACCAAAGACATCTAGAGGTAACAATGAAATCTGGATTATTGTTGATCGATTGACTAAATCTTCTCATTTCCTTCCTATTCGAGATATTTTGTCTCTAAGTCAACTATCTATGTTTTATGTTAAAGAGATACTCATGTTTCATGGTGTTCCCCTCTCCATTGTATTTGATCATGATCTCAATTTTACTTCTAACTTTTGGAAACGTCTTCAGAAGTCATTGGGTACTGAATTAAATTTTAGTACATCTTTTCATCCTCAATCAGAAGGACAGTCAGAACAAAAAATTCAGACCTTAGAAGATATGTTACGTGCTTTCTAGATGGATTATTAGGGAAGTTAGGACCAACATATTTCTTTGGTTTAATTTTTATATAATGATAGTTTTCATTCCAGTATACAGATGGCTCCATTTGAGGAATTATATGGAAAACATTGTCAAACTCCATCTTTTTGGGATAAAGTAGGTGAAAGAAATCTGATTGGACAAGAATTGGTAGAAGAGATGGTAGAAAATGATCAATTGATTCTGAAGAACATGGGAACATCTCAGAGTAGGCAGAAATGTTATGCAGATAACTTGAGGAAGGGTCTATCTTTTGAGGTAGCTGATCATGTCTTTCTCAATGTTTCTCCATGGAAAAGTGTGATGTGTTTTGGTAATAAGAGAAAGTTGAGTCCAAGGATCATTAGACCATATGAAATCCTAGAGAAAGTTAGAGCAGTTGCATAAAGAGTGGCTTTACCACCAATTTATCTTAGTTACACAATGTTTTTCATGTTTCAATGTTGAGAAACTATATGTCAGATAAATCTCATGTTTTGAGCCCATAGGTTGTTCAGTTGGAAGAAAATATCTCCTATGAGGAACAACCAGTCGATATTCTTGACCGTAGAGAGCATGTGTTGCCGAATAAGTTAATTTTTTAGGTAAAGGTTTTGCGGAAAAATCATATGGTTGAAGAGGCAATGTGGGAATCTGAAAATGTTATGAGCGATAAATACCCCCACTTATTTGATAAGTGAACAAAAATTGCGAGGATGTAATTCCCAAAAGGGGTAAGGATATAATATCTCAAGTAAATAAAGACTAATACATTTGAATGTTTATTAATATTTGTGAATTAAATATTAATTTTACTTTAAAGGGGATGCTATGATCCATAGCATAACCAATATGCAAGAGCGGGTTTCTTTGAAATAATACGTTGCACACTAATAATATATAATTATTATTTTATATGGTAGTTAACACCTAGCCATTGTATTGGAAAGAATTAATATAACTAACTAAAATATTATTATACATGTTTGTTAAATGTTTTTAAATTTACAACAATAAAAATTATTGTCTTAATATGTGAATGAATCTAAGAATAAATACTCTAATATTCATTAAAAGGTCGATTTACTGCCTTTTGATGGAAAAAATATTTAAATCTTGTTTTGGTCATTTTTATGCGTTATATTTAACAAAATAAAATTCTTATTTAGATTCGGGATATCAAAATTTACTTGGGGTGTATTTTTGTTATTTTTCTGATAAAGTTCATTTTTTAATGAATAGTGAAAAATACTGTATTTTAATTCAAAAGTTTATTTTAATCTAATTTATTGATGTGGTAAAATTATCTTCTTAACCAGTCATAAAGTGTAAATAGAATATATTTTTAACATTTAATCCAATGTTGGACATTGTAATTAATTTAACTTTGAAATTGGACATTAACAAGTGTCAATCTTTTGATAGTTAATATTTTTTTTAAACACGGTTTTTTGTTTTGACAACGAGAATTAATTTTAAATTAATTTCTGCCACTTCTATGTTTTGAATATAGAAAACTAGATTCTATATTTGGAATTAGTAGGTCCTAATTGTGTAAATAGTTATCTTTTATTTTTAGACTTTTTAAATATTTACTTCTCTAAATATTTTATTTACCCTGATTAAAGAGTAAATATAGTAAATAACAGTAAAATATAAAAATATAATAATATTTAATTACCCTCACCTGTTTCCTAATCCTATTTTATGATACATATCCAAACATGGGAATCCTGGGCTCAACTTTAGGACCCATGGTGCCACATGGGAGTAATAATGAGACTTTAAATTAATTAATTTAAAGTAAAGACAAAAATAAAAAAAAATCATTTATTAAATCAATTTTTACATGGGGTTATATAAGTTATCTTTTAGACTATAAATATTTATTGTAAATATAAAATGATTTTCTAAACCATGGTATTTTTTTATAGTTTTTGGAATCAAATTAATAAAATAATTTATGACACAATAATGATGCAGTATTTACCTCATTAATAAATGATTTAAATAATTAAGATTATAAATATTAAAACAATATCCAAAACCTTTCCAATTCTTATTGGATGATTCTATTTCAACCAAGAGTCATCTTATCTTTTACTTTAATTATTTTTTTACATTTCAAACCGAATATGAGTTTATAAAAAAATAATTCTTTCAAACTTTCCTAAAGAGTCCCTCCTCTCCCTTATAAAAAGACCTCACTTATAACTCATTCCTCACACTTCTAAAGCCTTTGTCTCATACAAACTCTTCTTTAATAATCTCCCAATATCCCTCTCTTCATCCAATAATCCTTACCTTAGGCAGAAATCACTTTAAGAAACCATTTTGGTTCAAACCATAGGGAGTTACCCGATTTAAAGGTAACGTCTTCTCTTAAGTTATTTTGTTTTATTTTAATTATCCAACCCCATATACTCTTTTTATTCCTTAATTTTATAAAAAAAAGTATCCTCAATACACTATGATGTTGTTATGAGATGTATTCTAACTACACATACACACACCTCCATCTAATGGGTGAAGAACATAATGTTTCTGTGAATGAAAAAGTAAAGCCTCACGGATTGATGATTGTTCAATTATCTCCCGCTGCCTCTCATTGTGGCCATTAAAATGGAACTGTATTTATATATTATATATATTATGTCTTTTTTCTTTTGTATTTTTTAGTTTTTATTTATATCACACCTTTATGGTTTCCATAGTGTGTAAATGCGATAATTTCATTTGAGGAAGTGAGGACTACCGCTCCCTCAAAGTGATATAACTCGTTAATGCCATATATGGGATATATAAAGGGTAGATTCAATTATATTATAAATAATATTATACTATAACTATAATATACCTATTTATAATTATTTTTTAGTTCAATTAAAATATGAAATATAAATTGAAGAAGCGTTCATGCATACGTACGGCTTACCATCTCCATAAACGGTGCATTTCATTTCTTATCTCCAAATGTTATTTATTGTTATGAATACATATATATATATATATATATATATAATGGATATATATGATGTATATGATATCTAAATCTTGAATATTATTCTTTACATAATGGATTGTTGACGACATGGACAAAATGTAATCATAAGGTGTTCATTTTTACTCGAGTGCCTAATATTGAAAAAACAACCGTTAATAACATGAATGATTACATAATGTTTATAACATGGTAATAAGTGATATAAAAGAAATAATAAACTTGAAAAATTTTCTTAAGAAAGTAAAAATTTACATTAGTATATTATTCAGGATATTAAAGAACGATTGAGTCAAATCTGACATGAGGTAAGGGAACTTCTTAACCCAATTTTTGTCCATTGGGTTAACCATCTACTTTTTTATTATCTCATTCTATGATTATGTGAGAAATTAATTTTGATATCTTATCTTGTATATATAATTTCTTTATGTGTACTTATAGTGAATAATCATATTCAATCTATTTTATTTAGAGAATCATATTTCTATGGGACTTTGTCTCAATCTACTTTCATTGAGGCATATTTTCTTTTATTCTCAAAATTATTTTATACGGTGTATAAATACCCATGAATTTTAATTTCGTTAAAAGGGAATCTTTTCCTATGAGAAGTTTTTCTAAATGACAAAAAATAAATGTTTCTTTTTAACGTAAGCAATGACAATGACCTTTTCCACCACCGCGGGTATTATTTGATCTTTGGCTTCCTTAACAAGCCATAATGTTTTTAAAAGGAAAATAAATATCATCTACTCTTTATACGTATTTTGGTATTAAAAATGGTTTTAATAATGGAATTGTTAGTTCAATATATTTAAATGTTATATTGTGATTAAAATGTGGAAATATTATCTTTCCATTATATTTGTTTTATTTGTTATGAATATGTTATGGTTCTTTGGCGTTGTTTATGCGTACGAGTGATTACGTGATAAACCTAGGGTGGGTGAGCTCGAGATAGCTCTCCAATTCATTGGGTAACATGAAGTAGGTAAACGTGAATGTTTCTCCTAAGATATTTATGTAATATACGGTGATGGGTATTCCAACGTAACTCTGTATGTTGCAGTGATAGCTGCAATGTATGTATGATATGAATGACACAAGTTAACCTTATGATTTAGGATTACTATGTGTTATTCATAAATATCATGTTTTCATGAGGTATGTAAAAGAGTTTATGTTTTGTATGTATTGATGGACTAATGATTTCTTTCTTATTTTATAACCCTTACTGATCTTTTTATGCTCACCCCATGTTTTGAAATGTTTTTCACAGTACTTAATGATGAATAGGGTAAATAATGGGATCAAGGAAAAGTAATTCTGTCTAAAAAATTGAACTAGACATGACTCTTTTTCTAAAGAGTTTTTATTTTGTGAAAAAAATGGAAACTCCATAGAAGTGTCTACTTTTTAATCTTTTGAGTTGTAATAGTTATGTCCAAATTCTCTAAAACTCTATACCTAAAAATAATGTTTAATCATATGTTTTGAAAATATGTCATACATGATTATTTTCTAAAAATATTTTTCTGTGAACACACTTATGACCCAAGTTGTACAAGGTGTATTTGGATAAACGAAACAAATGATTTTTAAGGATCTATAAATCATTTTTTTAATGCCTGGACCTTATACCTATGTGAACAAGATGATGATGAAAATATATAGACACCATGATCAAGGTATAATGTAATTTCTTTTTGGAATAGTTTTATTTTATTATATGGAGGTGAAAAAAAATGACAATATATAAGATGTTAAGGTCTTAATGGGTTGGGATGAAAATGAAAGGGATAAGAAAACCTTGGAGGTTAAAACATGTTAGGGTTATTTTTTAATTTTATAAAAAGGACAACATGCAGACAGTGTGAAAACCTGTCGCGTCAGACAAAGTTGCGGGAATCGATCACAAAACCCATGTGTAATTTGGATTTATCACCTACCACTAGAATACATGAAGTCCCTGGTTAGTATGACTTATTATTTTTAGTTAAATTATTTTTTTGATCAATAATAAGTTGATTTTGGTAACTTATGTTTTATTAAATGGATATCCTTAATATAGGAAAATGTTTTGGTGATTAATTGATAAGGGTTATTTTGGAATATGTTCTCTATTTTAGGGAAACACTGTATTCCTATGGAAAATAAAATACTTTGGGATTTCAATTGAGGAGTAATGGTGGAATTATATTTTTTAAGAATATCTATTTTTATTGTGAACATATAGATATTTGGTTTATTTATGTAAAGGATTATCCTATCATAGAGAATATGTGATTTGGGTTATTGTGATTTAGTACGAGTCTTTAAGAGTAGTATATGTTTTTGGAGATAAATGGTAAGATTTATGGTGGAAGACTATGGGATTAAATCCTTCTAAGTTTTGGGTTTCAATATTAGTTTGGATAATTTTGAAAACTTTTAAGGACAATTGTGTATTGAATGTTCTATCTTGAACTTTGGGTAATTTTCGTCAAATTTTAGAGATTAAGAGTAGTATTTATTTTTATAAAGGATTATCCTTTTTGGGGATTATATGACCTCATAATAAATATTTTGTTTTTAGTTGATGTCTAAAGACAAGGGAAATATATAGTTATTCTTTTATGGATGATGTGATTCCCTATAAGTTGATCTTTGTGCCTTTTTTCTGACCAAGTCTCTTTGAATAATCATTGTTTGGAGAATATATTAGTTTTTTTATGAAACTTATTAAAGGATGAAACTATACATGAAGGTATATATATTTTCATATATTATTATTCTATGTCGTAAATGAATTCCTAAAATTAAGAAAAGGAACTTAAAACAAAAACGTTGTCAGTTTATGTTTCCTACTGGGTTATCAAATACCGCTTAACACATCTGAAGTTTGTGATTTTATGGTGGTTAACTTTTTCCTAATCATGTATTCTATAACTCACCATCAGAAAATAATGGTTTTGTTTCTCTTCTATATACATGTTTTCCATCATGGAATACTAGTATAGGTTATCTCAGGTTACATTTTTGTTTCTTTTTCTTTCTTTTAAAGTGATAGCTTTATTGACTCTTTTTCCCATGTGGGACATTAAATGATGTTTCTGAGCCCAATATTAAAATTTTGAGGAAGTAATTCATAAAAGCGGGGAAGGATGTAACATCCCAGGTAAATAAAGAATAGGTTATTTTTCATATTAATTAATATTTATGAATTAAATAATAATTTTACTTTAAAGGGGATGCAATGTTCGATGGTGTATCTGATATGCCACAACAGGTTTCTTTGAAATCATACATTGCACACTAATAATATAATATTATTATTTTAAATTATAGTTAACTCCTACATGTTATAATGGTGGGAATAAATATAACAAACTAAAATATTATTATACATGTTTGTTAAATGTTTTTATATTTATCCAATAAAATTTAGTGGCTTAAACTGTGAATGAATCTAAGCATAAATACTCTAATATTCTTTAAAAGTTTGATTTACCACCTTTTGATGGAAAAACCTCTATAAGTATAGTTTTTGTAATTTTTATATGTTTTATTTGACAAAATAAAATTATTCTTTAGATTCAGGACATCAAAATTTAATTTGGATAAATTTTTGGTATTTTTATGATAAAGTTCATTTTCTAAATAGTGAAAAATGTGGTATTTTAATTCAAAAGTTCCTTTTAATCTAATTAATTTATATTTTTAGATTATATTTTTATTTGGTTCTAAAGTTTAATTAGAATATATTTTTACCAGTTAATCCAATGATGATCATTGGAATTAATTTGACTTTGAAATTGGACATAACCAAGTGTCAATCTTTTGGTAGTTTTTATTTCTTAAAAACATGCTTTTTGTTTTAACAGCGGGATTTAATTTTAAATTAATTTCTGCCACTTCGGAGTTTATAATTTAAAAAAAATGGATTCCAAATTTGGAATCAGTAGTTCCAAATTCTGTAAATAGGTAACATTTAGTTTTATCTATTTTAAATATTTACATCAGTAAATATTTTATTTACCATGATGAAAGGGTAAAAATTGTAAATAAGGGAAAAATATAATATTATAATAATATAAAATTTTCCTAATATGTGTCCTAATCATATTGGATGATACATTTTCGACCATGGGCATCCTTGGGTTGCATTTGGGACCCCATAGAGCCACAAGGGAGTAATAATTACACATTATATGAATTAATTGAAAGTAAAGACAAAAATGACATAAAAAAATATCTTTTATTAAGTAATTTTGAACATGGGGTTATATAAGTTATATATTAGACTATAAATATTCTTCGGAAATCTAAAAATATTTCCTACATCATGGTGTTTCTTTATAATATTTGTACATCAAATAAATTAATTTATTTATGACACAATAATGATGCAATATTTACTTCAATATTAAATGATTTTAATAAATAAGATTATAAATATTAAAACAATATCCATAACCCATCCAATTATTATTATATTTTTTTTATTTAGACCATGAGTCATCTTAAAATCTACTTTAACAATTATTTTACCTTTTGAAACCGAAGATGAGTTTATAATAAAATAATTGTTTCCAACATTCATAAATAGTCCCTCCTCTCTCTTATAAAAAGCTCTCAAATACTACCCATTTTTCACACTTCTGAAGCCTTTGGATCATAAATACTCTACTTCAATAAGCTCTCAAGATCCCTCTCTTCATCCTATAATCCTTCACTTTGGTAGAAAGCACTTCAAGAAACGTTCTTGGTTCAATCCGAAAGGAGTTACCCTATTTAAAGGTAATGTCTTCTCTTAAGTTCTTTTGTTTAATTTTACTTCTCCAACCCCTTAACTCTTTTTATTAATTTATTTTATTACAAAAACAGTATCCTCAACATACTATGATGTTTTTATGAGAATTATGTGAACTACACTTACACACACCTCTATCTAATGGGTAATGAACTTAATGTTTCTGGGGATGACAAAATAATGCCTCACGAAACGATGATCGTTCAATTAACTCGTACCACCTTTCATGGTGGCCATTATGATGGAACATTATTTATATATGATATATATTATGTTCATGTTTTCATTATGAATCTATATATTTTATTTATAGAATACCTTTATGGTTTCCATAATTGGTAAATGTGAAAATTTCATTTTAAGAAGTGCGGACTACCGCCCCCTCAAAGTGATATGACTCGATGATGGCTTACGTAGGATGTATAAACGAATGAGTTAATTATATTATATTTTATATTATACTGAAATTATAATATGCCTAGGTATAATTATGTTTTAGTTTCATTAAAGTATGAAATTTAAATGAAAGAAGCATTCATACATACGTGCAGCTTACTGTCTCCATGAATGGTGCATTTCATTTATTATCTCCAAATTTTATGTACTATTATAAATACATATATATACTAGATATATATGATGTATATGATATCGAAATCATGAATATAATTTTTGAGATAATGGATTTTGGACGACATGGAAAACTTCTAATTATAAGTTTATCCTTTTTACTCAACTATCAAATATCAATGAAACAACCATTAATAACTTAAATGATTGCATAATGTTTATAACATGGTAATAACTAATATAAAAGGAATAATAAACTTGAAGAAGGTTTTTAGGAAAATAGAAATTTACTTTAGTTTATTATTCAAGAGATTAAATAATGATCGTGACAAGTGGGACACGAGGTAAGGGAACTTCTTAACCCAATTTTCGTTCTTTTAGTTAATCATATACATTTTTATTATGTCATGATATGATTATGTGAGAAATGAATTTTGGTATATTCTCTTTTATTTATACAGTCTTTCTGTGTATTTATAGGGAATAATAATAATCAATCTATTTTATTTAAAAAATCATATTTTTAATGAACTTCGTCTCAATCTCCTTTCATTGAGGCATATTTTATTTTATTCTTGACTTTCATTTATATGGTGTATAAATACCTTTGACTTTTCAATTCATTCAATGGGAATATTTTCCTATGAGGCGTTTTACTAAAAGAAAATAAAGAATTTTTATTTTTAACATAAGTGGTGACAACGACGTTTTCCACCGCCACGAGTATTATTTGATCCTTGGCTTCCTTAATTAGCAGTAATGTTTTAAAAAAAATATCCTATACTCTTTTTACGTATTTTGGAAATAAAAATGGTTTTAATAATGGATATGTTATGTCAATATATTTAAATTATATATTATGATTAAAATGTGGAAATTTAATTTTTCCTTTATTTTTGTTTTATGTGTTATGAATATGTTATGGTTCTTTTGCATTGTTTATGCATATGGGTTGTTCCATGATAGAACTAGGGTGGGTGATCCTGAGATAGCTCTCAAATGCATTGGGTAATGTGAAGGAGGTAAACGCGAATGTTTCTCCATGATATTTAGGGAATGTACTACGATGGTTATTCCAAATGTAACTCTATACATAGTCGTGATAACTACAATGTAAGTATGATATGGATACCATAAGTTACCTTTATGATTTATGTTTTCTATGTGTTATTCATAAATCTTATGATTTCATGAGGTATGTTAAAGAGCTCAAGTTATTCATGTAATGATAATCTAATTTTTTCATTCATTGTTTTATAACCATTTCTCAGCTTTTTATGCACATCCCAAGTTTTGAAATGTTTTTCATAGGATATAAAGATTAATAGAGTCAAGGATTGGATCACGAAAAAGTCATGCTATCTAAAACATAAAACTAGACATAAATCATTTTTTCAAGTGTTTTTAATTTGTGAAAAAAAATGGAAAATGAATAGAAGTGTCTGCAATGAAATCATTTGAAATGTAATAGTTATGTCCTAATTCCCTAAAACTCTAAACCTAAAAATATCCTTATTGTGAATTATTCATTTAATTCAATATTATGTAATGTTTTAAGGTCGGGTCCTTATTGTTGGTATTAGAGGTCGATTTAGACAACATTAGGGATCATGAGTTTTTGTATGACACATGGTTAGTCTCTATGTCTTCTCTTTAAGTTAATTCCTCATTTTTAAACATTTTCATATCAAGGAATGTTTGTTACAAATGGAAGGATAAGGATCTCAAACAAAATTCCTATCTCTTCCTGATGACTTGTATGAAATAATTATTGCAAAGTCGTGTTCAGATGATTGTGAAACTTATTCTAACATACAACTCACTTGCATGAAATTGTTGGAGATATCAAAAACCATCACTATACCCTGATATCATCGTGGATCATGGGTTGTATTTAATCAAATCCTATTTTCACAATATTCTCATATTTTCAATAAATTTAAATATTTTCAAGGAATTTTATAATATTTTACCTTATCACAAGATTTTAAAGAATATTATGATTTTGAAAAAGGTGTTGAAGAAGGAGACCCTTGTAAAACCTATTTATATTTGATTTTAAAATATAGTCTCACAAACCATATTTATGGTATTTTAAAATGACCACTGATTTAATGTTTCAACTCAAACTCAGTCTGACGGTTTTATAAGAATCATGTTTTATCAGATGTTTTGAAATTATATGTCACACATGATTATTTTCCAAATTAATTTTTTTTGCAAACACCCTTTTGACCCAAGTTGTACATGGTGTATTTGGATGAATGAAGCAAATGATTTTTAAGGACCTATAAATCATTTTTTCAATGCATGGACCGTCTACCTACGTGAACAAGTTGATGTTGAAAATGTATGGACACCGTGATCAAGGTATGAAGTTATTTCTTTTTCTAATAGTTTTATTTTATTTTATGGAGGGGAAAATGAAAATATATAAGATGTTGAGGTCTAAATGTGTTGGGATGAAAATGAAAGGGATAAGAAAACATTTGAGGTTAAAACTTTCTAGGGTTGTTTTTGAATTTTATAAAAAGGACAACATGCAGACCGTGTGACAACCCATCGCGTCAGACAAAACTGTAGGAGTCGAACCCACAACCAAAGTGTGATTGGGATTTATCACCGACCATAAAACTACATGAAGTCCCCGGTTAGTATGACTTATTATTTTTAGTTAAATGAATTTATGGATCAAGAATAAGTTTATATTGGGAACTTCTGTTTTATTAAATTGATATCCTTAATATAGGAAAATTATTTGGTACTTAATTGATAAGAGTTATTTTGGAAGATGTTCTCTATTTTTGGGAAACACTGTATGCCTACGAAAAATAGAATAATTTGGAATTTCAATTGAGGATTAATTCTGGAATTTTATTTTGGAAGAATATTTTTTTGTGGACATATTTGGATTTTATTTATTTACGGAAATGATTGACATATCATAGAGAATATGTGATTTGGATAATTATTCTTTAGTATGAGACATTAAGAGTAGTCTATGTTTTTTGAGATGAATGTTAATATTTACTGTGGAAGACTATGTGATTAAATCCTTCGATGTTTGGGGTTTCAATAATAGATTGGATTATTTAGAAAAATTTTAAGGAAAATTGTGTATTGAATGGTGTTTCTTGAACTGTGGTTACTTTTTGTCAACTTTTGGAGCTTAAGAGTAGTATTTATTTTTATAAAGGTTTATCCTTTTGGGGATTATATGATCTCGTACTAACCATTTTGGTTTTAGTTGATGTCTAAAGTCAATGAAAATATATTGTTCTTATTTTTTGGATGATTTGATTCTCTAGGAGTTGATTCTTATGCTTTTGATGTTATCAAGTCTTATTGAATAATCTTTGTTTGGATAAAATATTAGTTTTTGGTAGAAAATTTTTAAAGGATAAAACTCTACATGAAGGTAACTATATATTCTTATGTTCTTATTCTAAGTAGAAATTAAATTCTTAAAATTATGAAGGGGATCTAAAAAAACGTTGTCAGTTTACATTTCCTACTGGGTTATCAATAACCGCTTAACACATCACAAGTTTGTTATTTTCTGGTGGTTAACTTTCTCTTAATCATGTTTTCTATTACTCTCCATCAGAACTTGATGGTTTTTTTCTCTTTCATATCCATGTTTTCCAACATGGAATACTAGTATAGGTTATCTCAGGTAATGTTTGTGTTTATTTTTCTTTATTTTAAAGTGATAGTTTTATTGACTCTTTTTCCCATGTGGGACGTTAAATGATGTTTCCGAGCCTAATTTGAAAATTACGAGGACGCAATTCCCAAAAGGGGGGAAGGATGTAACATCTCAGGTAAATAAAGAACATGAAATTTTTTATATTTATTAATATTTGGGAATTAAATATTAATTTTACATTAAAGGGGACTCTATGTTCGATAGCATACCAGATATGCAACAACGGGTTTCTTTGAAATCTTACGTTGCACACTAATAATATAATATTATTATTATAAATCATAGTTAACACCTTTCCATTATAATGGCGGGAATAAATAGAACTAAATAAAATATGATTATACATGTTTGTAAAATGTTTTTACATTTTCCAATAAAAGTTAGAGGCTTAAAATGTGAATGGCTCTAAGCACAAATACTCTAATATTCGTTAAAAGGTCGATTTATCGCCTTTTGATGGAGAACCCTGTTTAAATATAGTTTTGGTAATTTATATATTTTCTATTTGAAAACATGAAAATTTATTTAGATTCATGACAATGAAATTTATTTTGTGTAAATTTTTAGTATTTTTATGATAAAGTTCATTTTTTAATGAATAGTGAAAATATTGTATTTTAATTCAAAAGTGCCTTTAATCTAATTAATTTATATGGTTATATTATCTTTTCAATTGGTCATAAAGTTTAATTATAATATATATTTACCATTAAATCCAATTTTGAACATTGGAATTAATTTCACTTTGAAATTTGACGTAAACAATGTCAATCTTTTGATAGTTATTATTTTGAAAAAACACGCTTTTTGTTTTGATAGTGATAATTAATATTAAATTAATTTTTTCCAATTTTTTTTTTGAATTTATAAAAATGGATTCCATATTTGTAATCAGTAGGTCCAAATTGTGTAAATATGTAACTTCTATTTTTATTCATTTTAAATATTTACTTCTGTAAATATTTTATTTACCAGGATTAAAAGGTAAATATGGTAAACAGTGGTAAAATATAATTTAATAATAATATTAAATTACTCAAACATTTGTCCTAATCCTATTAGATGATACATATTTGATCATGGGAATCCTTCGGTCGAATTAGGGACCCCATGGAGCCACATGGGAGTAATAATGACACTTTATATTAATTAATTTAAAGTAAAGACAAAAATGACATAAACAAATATCTTTTAGTAAATAAATTTTTACATGGAGTTACATAAGTTATATTTTGGACTATAATTATTCTTAGGAAAGATAAAAATATTTTCAACATCATTGAATTTTTTCATAATTTTTTTACATCAAATAAATTAAATTATTTATGACAAAATAATGATGCAATATTTACTTCATTAATAAATGATTTAAATAAATAAGATTATAAATATTAAAAAAATAACCAAAACCTGTAAAATTATTATTCGATGATTTAATTTCGACCACAAGTCATCTTAAATTAGACTTTTATGATTAGTTGACATTTTGAAATCGAAGATGAGTTTTTAATAAAATAATTGTTTCAAACTTTCTTAAAGAGCCCCTCCTCTCCCTTATAAAAAGCCCTCATTTACTAACCCTTTCTCACACTTCTGAAGCCTTTGGATCATACAAACTATACACCAATATGCTCCCAAGATCCATATATTTATCCTAGAAGCCTTATATTTGGTAGAAATCACTTCAAGAAACCCTTTTGGTTCAAACCAAAGGGAGTTAACTGATTTAAAAGTAACATCTTCTCCTAAGTTCTTTTTTATTATTTTACCTCTCCAACACCCTAAAATATTTTTATTCATTTATTTTATAACAACAACTATATCCCCAATATACAATGATGTTTTTATGAGACGTATTCTATCTACACTTGCACACACCTCCATTTAATGGATAAATAATATAATGTTTTTGTTGATGGAAAACTAACGCCTTACAAAACGATGATTGTTCAATTAACTCCTACCACCTCTCATGGTGGAACTTTTGATGGAAATATATTTATATAAGATATACATTATGTTTATATTTTTTATTCTTCTGTATTTTTTATTTATATCATACCTTTATGGTTTCCATAGTGGGTAAATGCGATAATTTCATTTTATAAAGTGCGGACTATTGCCCACTCAAAGTGATATGACTCGTTAATGCCTTATGTGGGATGTATAAAGGATGGATTTAATGACATTATATATGATATTATACTGTAATTATAATATACCTATGTATAATTATGTTTTAATTCCATTAAAATAAGAAATATAAATGGATGTATCGTTCAAGCGTACGTACGGATTACAGTCTCCATGAACGGTGCCTTTCATTTCTTATCTCTAAATGTTATGTACTTTTATAAATACATATATATAGTGGATATATATGATGTATATGATATCTAAATCATGAATATTATTATGGAGATAAAGGATTGTGGACGACAAGGTCAACTTGTATTTATAAGGTGTTCATTTTTACTCAAGTACCAAATATCAAAGAAACAACAGTTAATAACATATATAATTACATAATCTTTATAACATGGTAATAAGTGATATAAAATGATTAATAAACGTGAAAAAGGTTCTTAATCAAGTAGAAATTTATTTTAGTTTATTATTCAGGATATTAAAGAATGATCTAGTCAAGTCGACATGAGGTAAGTGAACTTCTTAACCCCATTTCTATTCTTTGGTTTATTCATCTACTTTTTTATTATGTCATGCTATGATTATGTGAGAAATAAATTTTCATATATTCTCATGTATTTATAATTTATTTATGTGTATTTATAGTGAATAATTATAATCAATTTATTTTATTTACAAAATAATCTTTTTAAGGGACTTCGTCTCAATCTCTATTAATTGAGGCATATTTTTTTAATACACGAATTTCTTTTATACATTGTATAAAAACATTTGAATTTTCTTTTCATTCATATGGAATATTTTTCTATGAAGCGTTTTACTAAATGAAGAAAAATAATGTTTATTTTTAACATAAGCGGTGACAACGACCTTTCTACTGCAGTGAGTATTATTTGATCTTTGGATTTCTTAACAAACAATAATTTTTTTAAAAGGAAAATAAATACCATATAATCTTTCAAGTATTTTGGTATTAAAAATGGATTTGAAAATGGATTTGATATTTCAATATATCTATATTATATATTCTGATTGAAATGTTATTTTCCCTATATATTTGTTTTATATGTTATAGTTCTTGGGAATTGTTTACATATATGATTTGTTCAGTGATAACCCTTGGGTGAGTGAGCCAGAGGTAGCTCTCTGATGCATTGGGTAACATGAAGTAGGTAAATGTGAATGTTTCTTCTATGAGATTTAGAGAACGTATTGTGATGGGTATCCCAAAAGTAACTCCCTACATATCTGTGATATCTACAATGTAAGTATGATATGGATACCAAAATTTACCTTAATGATTTATGTTTTCTATATGTTCTTCATAAATCTTATGATATCATGATGAATGTTAAAATGATTATGTTATGTATGTAATGATTAACTAATGTTTTAATTCTTTGTTTTATAACCATTACTGAGCTTTTTATTCTCATCCCTTGTTTTGAAATGTTTCTCACAGGACTTAAAGATGAATAAGGTCGAGGATGGGATCAAGGAAAAGTCATGCTGTCTAAAACATGGAACTAGACATGACTCTTTTTTTCAAGTGTTTTAATTTTTGAAAAAAATGGAAACTGAGTAGAAGTGTCTACATTGTAATCTTTTGAGATGTAATAGTTATGTCCAAATTCTCTAAAACTCTAAACATGAAACGATACTCAATTTGCATTACTCATTAAATTCAATATTATTAAATGTCTAAAGGTCGGGACCTTATAGTTGGTATCAATGGGAGGATTTGACAACATTAGGGATTATGAGTTTTTGTTTGACACATGGTTAGTCTCCATGTCTACTCTATAAGTTAAATCCTTATTTTTGAAACTTTTTTAGATCATGGAATGTGTGTTACAAATAGAAGGAGGAGGATCTCAAAAGACATTCCTATCTATTCCTGATGACTTTCTTGCAATAATTATTGCAAAGTCCTGTTCGGATGATTATGAAATCCTTTCTAACATACAACTCACTTGCAAGAATTTTTTTTGTGATATAAAACACCTCCACAATACCTTGATGTCATCATGGATCGTGATTTGTATTTAATCAAATCCCATTTTCACAATAGTCTCATATTTTCAATAAAGGTAAATATTTTAAAGGAAATATCAAATATTTTACCTTATCACTAGATTTTGAAACATATTATGATTTTTGAATAGGGTGCTGAATAAGGAGACCCTTGCGCAACCTATTTATATTTGCTTTTTAAAATATAGTTTCCCAACATATAATTATGGTATTTTAAAAGGAGAACTGATTGAATGTTTCAACTCAAACTCAGCCGGATTATTTTATAGAAATCATGTTTTATCAGATGTTATGAAATTATATGTCATACATGATTATTTTCCAAAACTATTTTTCTATGAACACCCTTTTGACCCAAATTTTACAAGGTGTATTTGGATGAAGGATGAAAAAAATTTTGGAGGATCTCTAAATCATTTTTTCAATTCCTTTACCTTCTACTTATGTGAAAAATATGATGATAAAACCATATGGAAAACATGATCACGATATGATGTTATTTATTTTAGGAATAGTTTTATTTTATTATATGGAGGTGAGAAAAATGAAAATATATATGATGTTGAGGTCTTAATGTGTTGGGATGAAAATAAAATGGATAAGAAAACCTTTTGGGTTAAAAAATGTTAGGTTTATTTTTGAATTTTATAAAAAGGACAACACGGAGACCGTGTGACAACCAGTCACATCAAACAAAGCTGTGGGAATCGAAACCACAACTGAAGAGTGATTGGGATCTCTCACCTACCAATAGACTACGTGAAGTCCCTGGTTAGTATGACTTATTCTTTTTAGTTAAAGGATTTTATGGATCAAGAATAAGTTGATTTTTGGAACTCATGTTTTATTAAATGGATATCCTTAATACATGAAAATGAATTGGTGATTAATTGATAAAGGTTATTTTTGAAGATGTTCTCTATTTTGGGGAAACACTATGTGCCTATGGAAAATAGGAGACTTTGGGATTTCAATTGACTATTAATGGTTGAATTTGTTTTGGAGGAATATTTTTTTTGGACATATAGTGATTTGTGTTATTTATGGAAATGATTAACCCATCATAGAGAATATGTGAATTGTCTAATTATGCTTCAGTATAAGACTTTAAGAGTAGTATATGTTTTTGGAGTTTAATGTTAATATTTACTGTGGAAGACTATGTGATTAAATCCTTCAATGTTTTGGGATTCAATCTTACTTTGGATTATTTTGAAACTTTTTAAGGACAATTGTGTATTGAATGGACTATCTTGAACTTTGGGTACTTTTTGTCGAATTTTGGAGATTAAGAGTAGTATTTTTTTTTATAAAGGATTATCCTTTATGGGGATTATATGATCTCGTACTAACAATTTTGGTTTTAGTTGATGTATAAAGACAAAGGAAATATATAGTTCTTATTTTGTAGATGATGTGATTCTCGAGAAGTTGATTCTTGTGATTTTGATTTGACCAAGTATTTTTGAATAATCATTGTTTGGAGAAAAGAGAAGTTTTTGGTAGAAACTTATTAAAGGATGAAACTCTACTTGAAGGTAAGTATATTTTCTTATGTTCTTATTCTCTGTAGTAAATTTATTCCTAAAATTATGAAAAGTAACATAAAAAAAATGTTGTCAGTTTACGTTTACTACTGGGTTATTAAAGACACGTAAACACATCACATGTTTGTGATTTATTGGTGGTTAACTATCTCCTAATCATGTATTCTATCACTCTCCATCATAACATGATGGTTTTTTCTCTTCCATATCCATGTTTTTATATATATAATCCTAGAATAGGTTATCTCAGGTAACATGTGTGTTTATTTTTCTTTTTTTTAAAGTGATAGTTTTATTGACTCTTTTTCCCATGTGGGACATTAAATGATGTTTCTGAGCCCAATTTTAAAATTGCGAGAATGCAATTCCCAAAAGGGGGAAAGATGTAATATCCCAGGAAAATAAAGAACCTGACATTTTTTATATTTATTAATATTTGTGAACTAAATGTTAATTTTCCATTAAAGGGGACGCTATGTGCCATGGTATACACGATATGCAACAATGGGTTTTTTTGAAATCTTACGTTGCACGCTAATAATATAATTTTATTATTTTAAATGGTTGTTAACTTTTAGCCATTATAATGGAGGGAATAAATAGAACTGACTAAAATATGATTATACATGTTGGTTAAATGTTTTTACATTTATCCAATAAAAGTTATAGGATTAAAATGTGAATGAATCTAAGCATAAATACTCTAATATTCTTTAAAAGGTAGATTTACTGCCTTATCATGGTGAACCCTATTCAAATCTAGTTTTGGTGATTTTTATATGTTCTATTTGAAAAAATAAAATTCTTCTTTATATTTGGGACATCAAAATTTTCTTTCACTAATTTTTTTTTATTTTTATGATAAAGTTTATTTTTAATGAATAGTAAAAAATACTGTATTTTAATTCAAAAGTGCATTTTAGTATAATTTATTTATATGGTTAGATTATATTAATCAATGGTTATAATTTTTAATTAGAATATATTTTAACCAGTTAATCCAATGTTGGAAATTTGAATTAATTTCACTTTGAAATTGGACATAAACAAGTTTCAATATTTTGGTAGTTCTTATTTCTTAAAAACACGCCTTTTGTTTTGACAGTGGGAATTAATTTGAAATTATTTTCTGCCACTTCTGTGATTTGAATTTAGAAAAATAGATTCCATATTTGGAATCAGTAGTTCCAAATTGTGCAAATCGATAACTTTTATGTTTGGACATTTTAAATATTTACATCAGTAAACATTTGTTTTACATGATTAAAGGGTAAATATAGTAAATAAGTGTAAAATATAATATTTTAATACAATTAAATTACCCAAAAATGTGTCCTAATCCTATTTGATGATACATATCCGACCATGGGAATCATTGGGTCGAATTTGGGACCCAATGGAGCCACATTAGCATAATAATGACACTTTATATTAATTAATTTAAAGTAAAGACAAAAATAACATAAACAAATATCTTTTATAAAATCTATTTTTACATGGGGTTATAATAAGTTATCTTTTCGACTATAAATATTTTTTGGAAATATAAAAGGATTTCCTACATCATGTTATTTTTTTATAATTTTTGGATATCAAATAAAATAAATTATCTATGACACAATAATGATGCAATATTTACCTAATTAATAAATGATTTAAATAAATAAGATTATAAATATTAATACAGTATCCAAAACTTGTCCAATTCTTATTGGATGATTTTATTTCGACCATGAGTCATCTTAAATTCTACTTTATTGATTAGTTGACCTTTTTAATCCTAATATGTGTTTATAATAAAATATTTGTTTCAAACTTTTCATAAAGAGCCCCTCCTCTCACTTATAAATACCCCTCAATTCCTACCCATATCTCACCCTTATGAATCCTTTGTCTTGTACAAACTCTACTCCAATAAGATCCCAAGATCCCTTTCTTCATCCTAGAAGGCTTAACATAGGCATAATGAACTTCAAGAAACCCTTTTGGTTCATACCAAAGGGAGTTACCTGATTTAAAGGTAATGTCTTCTCTTAGGTTCTTCTATTTTCTTTTACCTCCTTAACCCCCTAAACCCTTTTTATTTCTTATTTTATAACAAAAATAGTATCCTAAATATACAAGTATTTTATTATGTGAAGTATTATAACTAAACTTACACACACAACCATCTAATGGGTAAAGTACATAATGTTTCTTTGGATGGAAAACTAACGCCTCGCGAAACGATGATTGTTCAATTAACTCCTACCGCCTCTCATGGTGGAAATTATGATGAAAATATATTTATATATGATATAAATTATATTTATTTTTTCTTAATGCCTTTTTATTTTTCATTTTTATCATACCTTTATGGTTTCCATAATGGGTAAACACGATAATTCCATTTTAGGAAGTGCGGTCTACCACCCTCTCAAAGTGATATGACTCGTTAATGTCTTATGTGGGATGTAAAAAGGATGGGGTTAATGATATTATATATTCTATTATACTGTAATTATAATATTCCTATGTATAATTATGTTTTAATTATCTTAAAATAAGAAATATAAAAGGAAATATCATTCATGCATACGTACGGCTTACCGTCTCCATGAACGGTGCATTTATTTTGTTATCTCAAAATGTTATGTACTGTTATAAATACATATATATACTAGATATATATTATTTATATTATATTTAAATCACGAATATTATTCTGGATATAATGGATTGTTGACGACATGGACCACGTGTAATTATAAGGTTTTCATTTTTACTGAAGTACCAAATATCGACGAAACAAAATTAAATAACATAAATAATTACATAATGTTTATAACATGGTAATAAGTTTTATAAAATTTATAATAAACTTGAAAAAGGTTCTTAAGCAAGTATAAATTTACTTTAGTTTATTATTCAGTAGATGAAAGAACGATCGAGTCAAGTCGACACGAGGTAAGGGAACTTCTTAACCCAATTTCTGTTCTTTATTTTAATCATATACTTTTTTTATTATGGCATGCAATGATTATGTGAGAAATAAATTTTCATATCTTCTCATGTATTTATACTTTATTTATGTTTATTTAAAGTGAATAATTATAATATATCTATTTTATTTACAAAATCATTTTTGTAAGGGACTTCGTCTCAATCTCTGTTCATTGATGCATATTTTGTTTTTAATACACAAATTTCTTTTATATGTTGTATAAAAACCTTTGAATTTTCATTTCATTCATAGGGAATATTTTTCTATGAGGCGTTTTACTAAATAAAAGAAATAATGTTTATATTTAACGTAAGTGGTGACAACCTTTCCACCGCAGTGAGTATTATTTGATCTTTAGCTTCCTTAACAAGCCATAATGTTTTTTAATGGAAAATAAATACCATATAATCTTTTAAGTATTTTGGTATTGAAAATGGATTTGAAAATGGATTTTTTATTTCAATATATCTATATTATATATTGTGATTGAAATGATATTTTCACTTTATGTTTGTTTTATGTGTTATGGTTCTTGGGCATTTTTTACATATACGAGTTGTTCTGTGATAACCCTAGGGAGAGTGAGCTAAAGATAGCTCTCCAATGCATTGGGTAACGTGAAGGAGGTAAATGTGAATGTTTCTCCTAAGAGATTTAGGGAACGTACTGTGATGGGTATTCCAAAAGTAACTCCCTACGTATCTATGATAGCAACAATGTAAGTATGATATGGTTACCAAAAGTTACCTTTATGATTTATATTTTCTATATGTTATTCATAAATATTATGATATCATGAGGTATGTTAAAGTGCTTATGTTTTGTATGTAATGATGAACTAATGTTTTCATTCTTTGTTTTATAACCATTTCTGAGATTTTTATGCTCATCCCATGTTTTGAAATGTTTCTCACAGGACTTACAGACGAATAAGGTTGAGGATGGGATCATGAAAAAGTCATGCTGTCTAAAACATGGAACTAGACAAGACTCTTTTTTTAAAGAGTTTTTATTTTTTGAAAAAAAAGGAAACTGAGTAGAAGTGTCTACTTTGTAATATTTGGAGATGTAATTGTTATGTCCAAATTAATAAAACTCTAAACCTGAAACGATACTCAATTTGAATTACTCATTAAATTCAATATTATGTAATGTCATAAGGTCGGGACCTTATAGTTGGTATCAATGGGAGGTTTATACAACATTAGGGATTACGAGTTTTTTTTTTTAAACATGGTTAGTCTCTATGTCTACTCTATAAGTTAAATCCTTATTTTTGAAACTTTTTTAGATCAAGGAATGTGTGTTACAAATAGAAGGAGGAGGATCTCAAAGGATATTCCTATCTATTCCTGATGACTTTCTTTCCATAATTATTGCAAAGTCGTGTTCTGATGATTATGAAATCCTTTTTAACATACAACTCACTTGCAAGAAATTTTTTGTGATATGAAACACCTCCACAATACCTTGTTGTCCTCGTGGATCATGGTTTTTATTTAATCAAATCCCATTTTCACAATATTCTCATATTTTCAAGAAAGGTAAATATTTTAAAGGAATTTTCAAATATTTTACCTTATCACTAGATTTTGAAACATATCATAATTATTGAAAAAGGTGCTAAAGAAGGAGACCCTTGCGCAACCTATTTATATTTGATTTTAAAATATAGTCTCACTGCACATACTTATGGTATTTTAAAAGGATAACTGATTGAATGTGTCAACTCAAACTCATCCTGATTATTTTATAAAAATAATGTTTTATCAGATGTTTTGAAATTATATGTCATACATGATTATTTTCCAAAACTATTTTTCTATGAACACCCTTATGACCCAAATTGAACAAGGTGTATTTGGATGAAGTATGAAAAAAAAATTGAAGGATCTCTAAATAAATTTTGCAATGCCTGGACCTTCAACCTACGTGAATAAAATGATGATGAAACATGTGGAAACCATGATCACGGTATGATGTTCTTTATTTTTGGAATAGTTTTATTTTATTATATAGAGGTGAAAAAATGACAATATATATGATGTTGAGGTCTTAATGTGTTGGGATGAAAATTAAATGGATAAGAAAACCTTTGGGATTAAAACATGTTAGGGTTATTTTTGAATTTTATAAAAAAACATGGAGACCGTGTGACAACCCATCACATCAGACAAAGTTGAGGGAATCGTAACCACAACTGAAGATTGATTGGGATTTCTCTTCTAACAATAGTCTACGTGAAGTCCCAGGTTAGTATGACTTATTCTATTTAGTTAAATAATTTTATGGGTCAAGAATAAGTTGATTTTTGGAACTTATGTTTTATTAAATGGATATCCTTAATACATGAAAATGATTTGGTGATTAATTGCTAATGGTTATTTTTGAAGATGTTCTCTATTTGGGGGAAACACTATATGACTATGGAAAATAGAATAATTTGGGATTTCAATTGAGTATTAATGGTGGAATTTTATTTTGGAAGAATATTTTTTTTGACATATAGTTATTTTTGTTATTTATGGAAATGATTAACCTATCATAGAGAATATGTGATTTGTCTAATTATGCTTCAGTATAAGACTTTTAGAGTAGTCTATGTTTTTGGAGTTTACTGTTAATATTTTTTGTGGAAGGCTATGTGATTAAATCCTTCTATGTTTTGGGATTCAATATTAGTTTAGATTATTTTGAAAAATTTACGGACAATTGTGTATTAAATGGACTATATTGAACTTTGGGTAATTTTTGTCGAATTTTGGAGATTAAGAGTAGTATTTCTTTATATAAAGGATTATCCATTATGGGGATTATATGATCTCGTACTAACAATTTTGGTTTTAGTTGATGTCTAAAGAAAAGGGAAATATATAGTTATTCTTTTGTAGATGATGTGATTATCTAGAAGTTGAATCTTGTGCTTTTGATGTGACCAAGTCTTTTTGAATAACCATTGTTGGACAAAAGATTAGTTTTTGGTAGAAATTTATTAAAGGATGAAACTCTACTTGAAGATAAGTATATGTTCTTATGTTCTTATTCTATGTATTAAATGAATTCCTAAAATTATGAAAAGGAACATAAAACTAAAATGTTGCCAGTTTACCTTTCCTACAGGGTTATTAAAGACGGCTTCACACATCATAAGTTTGTGATTTTTGGGTGGTTAACTTTCTCCAAATCATGTATTTTATCACTCTCCATTAGAACATGATGGTTTTTTTCTCTTCAATATCCATTTTTTCTTACATGGAATCCTAGAATAGATTATCTTAAGTAACATTTGAATTTATTTTTATTTCTTTTAAAGTGATAGTTTTTTTGACACTTTTTCCCATGTGGGACATTATTTGATGTTTCTGAGCCCAATTTTAAAATTGTGAGAACGCAATTCCCAAAATGGGGGAAAGATGTAACATCCCAGGAAAATAAAGAACATGACATTTTTCATATTTATTAACATTTGTGAACTAAATATTAATTTTACATTAAAGGGGATGATGTGTTCCATGTTGTACATGATATGCAACAACAGGTTTCTTTGAAATCTTATGTTGCACACTAATAATATAATTTTATTATTTTAAATAGTAGTTAACTACTAGCCATAATAATGGCGGGAATAAATAGAACTGACTAAAATATGATTATACATGTTGGTTAAATTTTTTTACATTTATTCAACAAAATTTAGAGGCTTAAAATATGAATGAATCTAAGCATAAATACACTAATATTCTTCAAAATGTACATTTTCTTCCTTTTGATGGAGAACCCTCTTTAAATCTAGTTTTGGTCATTTTTATATGTTTTATTTGAAAAAATAAACTTCTTCTACAGATTTGGGACATCAAAATTTAATTTCGGTAAATTTTTTTATTTTTATGATAAAGATTATTTTTTAATAAATAGTGAAAGTATTGTATTTTAATTGAAAAGTGAATTTTAGTCTAATTAATTTAAATGTTTATATTATATTTATCAATGTTTATAATGTGTAATTAGAATATATTTTTACCAGTTAATCAAATTTTGGACATTTTAATTAATTTCACTTTGAAATTGGACATAAACAAGTTTAAATCTTTTGATAGTTCTTATTTCTTAAAAACACACTTTTTATTTTGACAGAAGGAATTAATTTCAAATTATTTTCTACCACTTATGTTATTTGAAATTAGAAAAATGGATTCCATATTTGGAATCAGTAGGTCCAAATTATTTAAATAGGTAACTATTATTTTTATACATTTTAAATATTTACTTCAGTAAATATTTTGTTTTATATGATTAAATGGTAAATATAGTAAATAAGGGTAAAATATAATATTATAATTCCATTAAATTACCCTAACATGTGTCCTAATCCTATTATATGATACATATCCGATCATGGGAATCCTTGGGTCGAATTTGGGTCCCCATGGATCCACATTAGAGTAATAATGACACTTTATATTTATTAATTTAAAGTAGAGAAAAAATAACATAAACAAATATCTTTTAGTAAATCAATTTTTACATGGGAATAATATATGTTATCTTTTCGACTATAAATCTTTTTTGGAAAATTAAAAGGATTTCCTACATAATGAAATTTTTTTATAATTTTTGGACTTCAACTAAAATAAATTATTTATGAAACAATAATGATTCAATATTTACCTCATTAATAAATGATTTAAATAAATAAGATTATAAATATTAAAACAATATCCAAAACCTATCCAATTATTATTATATGATTTTATTTAGACCATGAGTCATCTTAACATTGACTTTAATGATTATATGACCTTTTTAAACCTAATATGTTTTTATAGTAAAATAATGTTTTTAAACTTTTCATAAAGATCCCCTCCTCTCCCTTATAAAAACCCCTCAATTCCTACCAATATCTCACCCTTATAAAGAATTTTTCTCATACAACCTCTACTCCAATAAGATCCCAAGATCCCATTATTCATCCTAGAAGGCTTAACTTAGGCATAAATAACTTCAAGAAACCCTTTTGGTTCAAACCAAAGGGAGTTACCTGATTTAAAGTTATCGTATTCTCTTAAGTTCTTTTGTTTTATTTTACCTCTCAAACCCGTTAAACTCTTTTTATTTCTTATTTTATAACAAGAACAGTATACTAAATATACTAGGATGTTTTTATGAGATTTATTATAATTACACATACACACACCACAATCTAATCAGTAAAGAACATAATGTTTATTTGGATGGAAAACTAACGCCTCGCAAAATGATGATTGTTCATTTAACACCTACCGCCTCTCATGGTGAACATTACGATGGAAATATATTTATATATGATATTAATTATTTTTATGTTTTCTTTATGCTTTTTTATTTTTCATTTATAGCATACCTTTATGGTTTCCATAATGGGTAAACGCAATAATTCCATTTTATGAAGTGCGGACTACCGCCTCTCAAAATGATATGACTCATTAATGTCTTATGTGGGATGTATAAAGGAAGGGGTTAATGATATTATATATGATATTATACTGTAATTATAATATTCCTATGTATAATTATGTTTTAATTCTATTAAAATAATAAATATAAATAGAAATAGCGTTCATGCGTACGTACGACTCACCGTCTCCATGAACGGTGCATTTCTTTTATTATCTCCAAATGTTGTGTACTGTTATAAATACATATATATATATACTGGATATATATTATGTATATGATATATAAAATATGAATATTATTCTAGAGAAAATGGATTGTTGACGATATGGACCACTAGTAATTATAAGGTGTTCATTTTTACTCAAGTACCAAATATCGACTAAACGACCATTAATAACTTAAATGATTACATATTGTTTATAACATGCTAATAAGTGATATAAAAGGAATAATAAACTTGAAAATGGTTCTTAATCAAGTATGAATTTACATTATTTTATTATTCAGAATATTAAAGAACGATCGACTTAAGTCGGACATGAGGTAAGGGAACTTCTTAGCCCAATTTCTATTCTATGTGTTAATCATCTACTTTTTTATTCTGTCATGATATGATTATGTGAGAAATGAATTTTTATATCTTCTCATGTATTTATACTTTATTTATGTGTATTTATAGCTAATAATCATAATAAATCTATTTTATTTGAAAAATTATCTCTGTAAGGGACTTCGTCTCAATCTCCTTTCATTGAGGAATATTTTGTTTTAATACATGAATTTCTTTTATACGTTGTATAAACACCTTTGAATTTTCATTTAATTCAAAGGGAATATTTTTCTACGAGTCATTTTACTAAACGAAAAAAATATATGTTTCTTTTTAACTTATGCGGTGACAATGACCATTCCACCGACATGAGTATTATTTGATCTTTGGCTTCTTTAAAAATTTGTAATGTTTTTAAAAGAAAAATAAATACCATATACTCTTTTAAGTATTTTGTATTTAAAATGGTTTTGAAAATGGATTTGTTATTTCAATATATCTAAATTATATATTGTGATTGAATTGTTATCTTTCTATTATGTATTATTTTATGTGTTATGGTTCTTCGGAATTGTTTACATATATGGGTGGTTCCGTGATAAACCTAGGGTGGGTGAGCCAGAGATAGCTCTCCAATGCATTGGGTAATGTTATAGAGGTAAACATGAATGTTTCTCCAAAGAGATTTATGGAATTTACTATGGTGGGTATTCCAAATGTAACTCCCTACAGTTCTATGATAGCTACAATGTAAGTATGATATGGATACCACAAGTTGCCTTTATGATTTATTTTTTCTATGTGTTATTCATAAATCTAATGATTTCATAAGGTATGTTAAAGATATTTTGTTATGTATGTAATGATGAAATAAGGTTTTCATTCTTTGTTTTATAACCCTTACAGATATTTTTTTCTGATCCCATGTTTTCAAATGTTTTTCACAGGACTTAAAGATGAATAGGGTCAAGAATGGGATCATGGAAAAGTCATGTTGTCTAAAACATGGAACTAGACTTGACACTTTTTTTCAGGATTTTTTATTTTGTGAAAAAAATTGAAACCGAGTAGAAGTGTCTACTTTGTAATGTTTTGAGATGTAATAGTTACCTCCTAATTATCTAAAACTCTATACAGGAAAATATCCTCAATGTGAATTATTCTTTTAATTCAATATTAAGTAATGTTTTAACGCTGGGTCCTTATTTTTAGTATAACAACCCTGGTCTTTTATTACACAATTATACATAATTTATTACATTAACTTTATTTGATACAACATAAATGATTGAGAGATCTAGTGTCTTTAGGGATTAGGATCATTACATAACAACTTAAAACATGAAAAACAACATATATATTGAAAATTTTCTTTTCATGAACCCTACATTCCCATGTACTTAGCATTGCATGGGACGACCTGAGGACATGCATAAAAAAGTGTGAGCTATAAAGCTTAGTAAGGGAATAATCATGGAATAACATGACAAATACAATACATGTTATACAATAGTAATATCAATAGATCAAAAGCAAAGAATAAACATAAAGTCATGATAAAGAATGATAATCATAACATGGAAATTCGGAAACAACACTTAACATTGAATTAGCATGAGCCAAGGCTCATTGCACATGGAGCATGAGTAAACCCTCACGGCACATGAATCATGAGTAAACCCTCATTGCACTTGAATTAGGATGATTAAACACCCATTGCACATGATGTATCAATATACTATACTTTACCCAATGCATTAGAGCGCTATAAGGGAGCACCCTTCTTAATCATTTCATTTCATTCATAAGTGTGCCACATAGATCATATAACATGGATACATAAAACATCATTATTTATATCACGATAAAGGAATGTGGAATTCATACATGAAACTTTAAAATAAATAAGTAAATGTTCATAAAGGTGAATGTCCTTGATAGAGAAATGTGAATGGTATTCACTACACAATGACATTGGCTTGGAAAATCGGTGCAATTTCAATAGCTTAACATCGGGACGTAAGAATTCATAAAATTGGATGATGAGAGAGAAAGGGGTGTCTCATCATATTTACATGAAATGGACAGTAAGGGGGTCATATAGATACATGTACCAACAATTGTTGTGGAATTTAAATTCATGATACAAAATAATTGCTTGAATGTAATTGAGGAGAGAAAATTCCTTTCGGAATTTCGGAATAGTAACAGTTGTACATGGGAGGCATTTATTGAGAGATAAAGGGGTCTCTCAGTATTATAAAAAAGAGGTAAGTATGGGGAAGGTGAAAAACCATACCCCAAAATTTATAATTGAAATTAAAAGGGAATAACAACATTAATAAAATTAGACAAAAATGAGAAAGGAAGAAAACCCCTTAGTTGGAGGTGTGCTTCCAAAGGCTTGAGAGAGGCTTCAGAGAGGCTTCTTGGGAGCTTGGGAAACCTTGGGAGGATTATAGAGAAAGGAGGGCAGATGTCAGATGAACTCCAAATGCTTTGAGTGAGGAGGAAGTTGGAGCTTGGGTGGGTTTATATAGTAAAGGTAAGAGAATTCATAATTATTTAGGTTTGGGACACCTCACAATAAACTAATCGAAACCACAAACCAGCCCCTGGTTTTTTCCACGGTTTTTGGAAAAAGGAAGTGGAAAATAATATTTTCTAAGGAAAAAGTCCTAAATTCTTAAACTTATGGGGTTTCTTATGTGAGGGTGAGTCACACTCCAAAAGAAAACAATTTAAAATGACAAAATGTTTAATAAGTCTTGAAGGGTACACTAAAGCTTTGTAAAATAAATCAAACAAACCCAAAATTACATTATTTTAATGTTAAAACATATATTTGCCGAATATAAAGTTTAGAGTATTTTATTACAACACTATTGGGTCATTATGATGTCATAAAACAAACTATATATTTTAACAGTATTTAATTTTTACCCAAAAAATTTGGGCGTCTCAGAAAATTATGAAAAATTCACCATTGGATAATTTCGATGTCCTAATCCCAAAAATAAGGACCCTTACTTAAAACCTTACATAATATTGAATTAAATGAATAATTCACATTGATGAAATTTTTGTGTTTATAGTTTTAGAGAGTTATGACATAACTATTATATCTCAAAAGATTAGAAAGTAAACATTTCTACCCAATTTCCATTTCTTCACAAAATAAAAACTTTTGAAAAAAGAGTCACGTCTAGTTCCATGTTTTAGACTACATGAATTTTACTTGATCCCATCTTTCATCCTATTTATATTTATGTCATTTGAAAAACATTTCAAAACTTGGGATGAGCATAAAAATCTCAGTAAGGGTTATAAAATAACGAATGAAAACATTTATTCATCATTACATACATGATATAAGACATTGAACATAATTCATGAAATCATAAGATTTATCATTAACACATAGAAAACATAAATCATAAAGGTAACTTGGGGCATCCATATCATACTTACATTGTAGCTATCACAGCTATGTTGGGATTTACATTTGGAATACCCCTCATAGTATATTCTCAAAATATCTTAGGAGAAACATTCTTGTTTACCTCTGTCATGTTACCCAATGAATTGGAGAGCTATCTTATGCTCACCCACCCAAGGTTTATCACGGAACCAAAAGTATGCATAAACAATTCCCATAAACCATAACATATTCATAACACATAAAACAACAATAAAAGAAAGATAACATTTCCACATTTTAATCACAATATATCATTTAAATATATTGAAATAAAAAATTCATTGTTAAAACCATTTTTAATACCAAAATACATAAAAAGTTTATATGGAATTTATTTTCCCTTTAAAAACATTACGAATTGTTAAGGAAGCCAAAGATCTAATAATACTATCAGCGGAGGAAACAGTTGTTTTCACCTCTTAAGTCAAAATATAAGATTCTTTTTTTGTCATTTAGTAAAACGCCTCATTGGAAAAGATTACCCTTGAATAAAATGAAAATTAAAAGTTATTTATAAACAGTACAAAATAATGTTTAGAATAAACAAAATATGCCTCAATGAAAGGAGATTGAGACGAAGTCCCTTACCACGTGTCTGACTTGACTCGATCGTTCTTTAATCTCCGAAATAATAAACTAAAGTTAATTTATACTAGATTAAGAAAATTTTTAATGTATATTTTTTCTTTTATATCAATTATTACCACGTTATAACCATTATTTAATCATTTAAGTTATTAATGATTGTTTCGTCGATATTTGGTACCTGAGTGAATAAATGAACACCTTATAAATACAAGTTGTCCATATCGTCAAAAATACATTATCTACAGAAATCTATTCATGATTTATATGTCATATACATCATATATATTCAGTATATATATGTATTTATAACAGTATATAAAATTTGGAGAAAAGAAATGAAATGCACTATTCATGGAGACGGTAAGTCGTACACACGCATGAATGCTACTTTCTTTTCTATTCCATTCTTTAATGGAATTAAAACATAATTATACCTAGTTATATTATAATCCCTTTATAATATTATATATAATATCATAAACTCAACCCTTTATATGTCCAACTTATGGCATTAACAATTCAATTCACTTTGAGGGGGCGGTAGTCCGCACTTCCTCAAATGAGATTATTGTGTTTACCCACTATGGATACCATAAAGGTCTGATATAAATGAAAAATTCAAAATCATAAATAAGAATTGAAAATAATATATATCATATATAAATAAAGTTCCATCTTAATGGCCACAATGAGAGGCGGTCAGAAATAATTGAACAATTGTCGCTTCGGGAGACGTTGCTTTTCCATTCACATAAACGGTTTGTTCATTGTCCATTAGATAGATGTGTGTGTAAGTGTAGATCAATTATTTCTCATAAAAAATTATAGTATATTGAGGATACTGGTTTGGTCATAAAATAAAGGAATAAAAAGATTTTAGGAGGTTGGATAAGTAAAATAAAACAAAAGAACTTAAGAGAAGATGTTACCTTCAAATCGGGAAACTCCCTTTTGTTTGACCCAAAAGGGTTTCTTAAAGTGCTTTATATATAAGTTAAGGCTTATAAGATGAATAAATGGATCTTGGGAGCTTATTTGAGAAGAGTTTTTATGAGGCAAAGGCTTGATAAGTTTGAGGAATGAGTTAGAAGTGAGTGATTTTAATATGGGAGAGGAGGGGCTCTTTTGGAAAGTTTGAAACAATTATTTCATTATAATCTCATCCTAGGTTTAAAAAGGTCAAAAAATAAATATAGTTGAATTTAAGATGACTAATGGTAAATATAAAATCATCCAATAAAAATTGGACAGGTTTTTCATATTTTTTAAATTTTTATAAGCTTATTTATTTAAATCATTTATTAATGAGGTAAATACTACATAATTATTGTGTCATAAATAATTTAATTTATCTTATTACCAAAAATTCTAAAAAAAATACTATCATGTAGTAAATATTTTTATCTTTCCATTTAATATTTATAGTTTAAATGATAACCTATATAACCCCATGTAAAAATTTATTTACTAAAAGATATTTTTTTATGTCATTTTGGTCTTTACTTTAAATTAATTAATATAAAGTGTCATTATTACTCTGATATGGCTCCATGGGGTCCGAAATTCGACCCAAGGATGACCATGGTCGGATATGTATTATCCAATAGGATTAGGTCACATGTTAGGGTAATTTAAAATTATTATAATATTATAATTTACCCTTATTTTCTATATTTACCCTTTAATCATGGTGAATAAAATATTTACTAAAGTAAATATTTAAAATGACTAAAAATTAAATTTAATTGTCTACACAATTTGGACCTACTGATTAAAAATATGGAATCCATTTTTTTAAATTCAAAACACAGAAGTGGCAGAAATTAATTTAAAATTAATTCCCGTTGTTGAAACAAAAAGCGTGTTTTTAAGAAATATTAAATATCAAAAGATTGACACTTTTTATGTCCAATTTAAAAGTGAAATTAATTCCAATGTCCAAAATTGGATTAACTAGTAAAAATATATTCTAATTTCACTTGATAACCAATTAAAAATATAATCTAATCATATAAATAAATTTCATTAAAAGTAACTTTTGAATTAAAATAATGTATTGTACACTATTCCTTAAAAAATGAACATTATCAAAAAAATACCAAAAATTTACCCAAAATAAATTTTGATGTCCCGAATCTAAAGAATAATTTTATTGTGTCAAATAGAAAATTTAAAATGACCAAAACTAGATTTAACGAAGGTTCTCAATCAAAAGGCGATAAATCAACTATTTAATGAATATTAGAGTATTTGTTTCTTAGATTCATTCACATTTTAAGCCTCTAACTTTTATTGGATAAATAAAAAAACATTTAACCAACATGTAAAATCATATTGTAGTTAGTTCTATTCATTTCCACCGATACAATGGCTAGGTGTTAACTACCATTTAGAATAGTAATATTATATTATTAGTGTGCAGCATAAGATTTCAAAGAAACCCGCTATTGCGTACTGGGTACGCTATCGAACATAGCATCCTCTTTAAAGTAAAATTAATATTAAATTCACAAATATTAATAACTATTCAAATGTATTATTAATTATTTACTTGGGATGTTACATCCTTCCAACTTTTGAGAATTGCATCCTCGCAATTTTTATTAACTTATCAAATAAGTGGGGGTATTTATCCCTCATAATATTTTCATATTCCCACATTGCCTCTTCAACAATATGGTTTTTCCATAAATCCTTTACCTAAAGATTTACCTTATTCCGCTACACTTGCTCTCTACGGTCAAGAATCTGGACTGGTTGTTCCTCAAAGGAGAGATTTTCTTCCAACTGAACTACCTCTAGGCTCAAAACATGAGATGGATCTGGCATATACATTCTCAACATTGAAACATGAAAAACACTGTGTACCTGAGATAAAATTGGGGGTAAAGCCACTCTATATGCAACTACTCCAACTTTCTCTTGTATTTTATAAGGTCCAATGAACCTCGGAATCAACATTCTCTTCTTACCAAAATGCATCACACTTTTTCATGGAGAAACTTTGAGAATGATAAGATCACCTACCTTGATAGATAGATCCTTCCTCCGGTTATCCACATAACTTTTCTGCCTGCTCTGAGCTGTGCTCATGTTCTTCTGAATCAAATAAACTTTTTTTTCCATCTCATCTACCAATTCTGGTCTCATCAGATTTCTTTCACCTACTTCCTCTGAAAAGCTGGAGTTTTTAAACTTTTTCCATATAATGAGTCAAATGGAGTCATCTGTATATTGGACTAAAAACTGTTATTATATGAAAAATCAACCAAATAATGATTTTGGTCCCAAATTCCCAGATAATCAATCGAGGAAGCACGTAACATATATTCCAAGGTCTAAATTGTTTGTTCTGACTACCCATTTGATTGAGGATAAAAATCTGTACAAAAATTTAATTCAGTGCCAACTAATTCTGAAGGTATTTCCAAAAGTTAGATGTAAACATGGGATCACGATCAGATACAATGGAGAGGGGAATACAATGAAACCTTGATATCTCTATAACATACAATCGAGAATGTTGATCTGGAGTCAAATTATATCGAATAGGAATAAAATGATAAGATTTTGTAATCGATCAATAATAACCCATATTGCATTGTTATCTCTAGATGTATTTGGTAATACCACAATGATGTCCATGGATATATTTTCTCATTTCCACTCTGGCACCAGTAAAGACTGAAGCATCCCTTTCGGTAACTGTCACTCTTCTTTAACTTGCTAATAAGTCCAACACTTCATAGTAAAATCAGGAATATCTCTTTTCATTCTATCCCAACAATAATAATCCTGAAGATCTATGTACATCATAGTACTGCTAGGTTGAACTGAAAATAGGGAACTATGAGAATCAAATAACAACTTTTTCTTCAACTGTGAATCATAAGGAACGCATACTCTTTTCTGAAACCCAAAAACACAATCATTATCAATGTTAATTTCAGGCAACTTATGCTTCTGAACCAATTCTACCTTTTTCTGTAACTCATAGTCTTCTTTCTGCGCTCGCTTAATTATGTGTGACTGAGATGATTCCATGGACACTTGAAACAAAAAAGAATAATTTCATGCACTAACAACTTCTATTCCAAAGTTCACCAAATCAAAAACCAAATAATCTCATTCCAAACGTAGCATGGTTAATGAAGCATTAATTTTTCAACTCAAAGCATCATCCACTTTATTTTCCTTTTATGGATGTTAATGGATCATGTAATTATAATCCTTGATTAATTTCAACCATATCTTGTGTCTCATGTTCAATTATTTTTGGGTGAATATATAATTTAAACTTTTGTGGTTTGTATATATTTCACATTTCACTCCATACAGATGATGAATCCAAATTGTTAAAGCATAAATGACAACAGCTAATTCCAAATCATGTGTAGGGTAATTTAACTCCTGAGGTTTCAACTGACGTGAAGTATAAGAAATTACCAGATCATTCTACATAAGGACACAACCAAGTCTTTTCAATGAAGCATCATTGTAGATAACAAACTCACAATTTCTGGAAGGCAGCTCCAACACTAGAGCATTCACCAATATTCTTTTCAATTCTTGAAAACAATCATCACAATCTTTTGGTCCAAAAGAACTTAACACCTTTTCAAGTTAACATAGTCGTTAGACTAGATAACCTTGAATTTTTTTTAACAAACCATCAGTAATAATCTTCCAAACTAATAAAAATACGAATCTTGGTTATATTTGTGGGTCTTGGCTATTCTTCAAAAACTTTTGATTTAGAAGGATAAACAGTTATGCCTTTTTTTGAAATAATGTGACCCAGGAATTAAATTTGTTGTAACCAAAACTAACAGTTTCTAAATTTCCCATACAATTTCTTTTCTTGTATGGTTTGCAAGACAACACTTAAATTACATTAATTCTCCTCTTTACTTTTAGAAAAAAACCAAAATATCATCAATGAATCCAACCACAAACTTACACATGAACTCACAGAAAATTCTATTCATATGATCAATGAATATAGAAAGTGCATTGGTTAACCCAAACGGAAAAACTAAAAATTCATAACATCCATATCTAGTAGAAAACACGGTCTTTGGAATGTCTGCTTCCTTTACTTTCAACTGATGGTACCCCAACCAAAGATCAATCATCAAAAAATACTGAGCTCCCTAAAGTTGATCAAACAAATCATCGATATGAGGAAAAGGATACTTGTTCTAAACAGTGATGGTATTCAACGCTCTATAATCAATGATAAGTCTCATTGAACCATCTTTTTTTGACAAATAAGACAGGAGCACCACATGGTGATGTTCTAGGTCGAATGAAACCTTTATCTAATAACTCATGCAATTGTTTCTTTAACTCTAAAAGTTCAATTTGTGTAATTCGATATGGGGGTTTTTAAATTGGTTTAGCATCTAGAACTATGTCTACAGTAAATTCAACATCCTGATTAGTTATAATACCTGCAAACTTATCAGGAAAACATCAATGTACTCATTTACCACCGTAACATCATTAATCTCAACACTTCCTTTATTTTCAACAATATGTACAAGGTAACATTCAATTGCATATTTCACTGGGTTCTCACCTTTCTAATATGTTATTAAAAGAAAGGGTTCATTCTTATACACAAACTGAAAATATTTCAAAAAAGAAACCTCTATAGCTCTGTATTCAATCTTAGCATGATAAACAGAATGTCAATCCATACCCTAAATAACATCAAACTCTACAAGAGGCAAAAAAATAATATTTGCAGGTAGATTCATCCCACACACAAGGACATGAAGGTGGTTATAATTTATTTTTTCCCTAGCATTTTATCCAGATGTTTTTACCATAATTTTCATATTCATATCTTGAGATGGAATTACCAATTTACTAGAAAAATTCCTAGAAAAGAATGAATATGTAGACCCAGAATCAAACAATACATTGGCATAATATGAACAAACAAACAGTGTACCTGATACTACTTCATTCGATGGAACAACATCTACTGAAGTAGTTGCAAAGGATTTCACCACCCCTTTCTTCTTCTAGTTTGGCTGCTTTCCCTCAGTTGAGTTCTTCATTGGACACTCATTTTCATAATGACCTATTTCATTTCACTTGAAACATTTTACTGACTGTAAGTAAGATTTTTCCTTACCATTACCTTGATCTTTTTCAATGAAATTACAATCCTTATGTCACATTTTACCACATCGATATCACTTACCATAATTCAAAAGACATTCCCCAGCATGTTTTTACCACAATCTTCACAAACTAAAAACATAAGTTACTTACCATCAAGCCTTTTTGAAGAGTTCTTCACTTTCATCTGCCACCTCAACCTGTTATTCTGTTGTTTTTCAAAGAACACTTCATCAATGGAAAACTCCATTCCCACCTTCTCTACACAATGACCTAGTTTTTCATAACTTTTGAACTCACAAGAATCTAAATTCCTTTGATACTTTGTCTTTAATTCTAAGAAACGGTTGATTTTACTATCAAAATATCATATGAAATTCAAAGAATACATTGCGAGTCGAGTGAATTTTTCTTCATAAGCAGCCACTGAGTCATCCTCCTACCTCAATTCTAGGAATTGTTTTTCCATCCTAAGTCGAACCACCTTAGGAAAATATTTCTCAAGGAACATAACTTTGAATTCATCTCAATCAAGAGAATCAATCTCCTCACTATCCCTGATATTTTTTACCATCGTCCACCACTAATCAGCTCCACCTTCAAAATGGTAAACAGAAAGAATAACCTTTTGGTGTTCTGAACTTCCCATGACATCAAAACATTTCTCCAGTGATTTAATCAACACTTTTTCTAGAACATGGTCGGATTATCCTCTGAATGAAGTGGGATGTTGCCTCATGAAATTCTCTCCTACTAAAATGTTCCTCTGTGGTTGATCTGGATGATCTCGTGCATGGATACCACCACCATTTATAGCCTGAGTCAATTGTTCCATCACTACAAAAAAGTGTTCAATTTTGTTTTTAACCATCTCAGGTTGCTGATTTGGAAGGTTGTCTTCCTCCTGATGTCGTCCCAACATAGCTACCATGTTTACTCTACAGAAATCCATTCTGAAAAAAAATATCTTAGGAAAAAAAACATGGTAATCTGTAAATGCTATATCATTTCAATATTAACATAAATTAATTTATATATATCAATTTAACAATACCCTTACTCCAAAATTTATCTAAACTGACCTTTGATACCAAATATAAGGATCCAACCCTAAAACATTACATAATCTTGAATTAAATGAATAATTCACATTGAGGATCATTTTAGGTTTATAGTTTTAGAGAGTTAGGACATAACTATTACATATCAAAAGAATACAAAGTAGAAACTTCTACTCGTTTTCCTTTTTCACAAAATAAATACTCTTGCAAAAATGTGTCATGTCTAGTTCCATGTTTTAGACAACATGACTTTTCCATGATCAAATCCTTGACCCTATTCATCCTTATGTTTTGTGAAAAACATTTTAAAACTTGGGATGAGCATAAAAATATTTGTAATATTTATAAAACAAAGAATGAAAACATTAGTTCATCATTACATACATAACATAAGATCTTTAACATACCTCATGAAATCATAAGATTTGTGAATAACACATAGAAAACATAAATCATAAAGGTAACTTTTGGCATCCCTATCAGAGAAACATAATTTTTTTCATTTAGTAAAACACCTCATAGGAAAATATTAACTTTTAATGAAATGAATGTCAAAGGTATTTATACACGGTATATAAGAAATTTGAGAATAAAATAAAATATGCCTCAATGAAAAGAGATGGAGATGAAGTCCCTTACCTCATGCATGCCTTGACTCGATCATTATTTAATCTCTCGAATAATAAACTGATGTTAATTTATACTGTCTTAAGAACCTTTTTCATGTTTATTATTCCTTTTATATCACTTATTACAATGCTATAAACATTATTTAATCATTAATGTTACAAATGGTTTTTTCGTTGATATTTGGTACCTGAGTGAAAAATGATGACCTTATAATAAAAAGTTGACTATATCATCAACAATCCATGATCTCTAGAATAATAGTCATGATTTAGATATCATATACATCAGATATATCCAGTATACAAATGTATTCATAATAGTACATAACATTTGGATAATAGAAATGAAATGCACCGTACATGGAGATGGTAAGTCGTACGTACGCATAAACGCTACTTTCATTTCTATTTCGTACATTAATTGAATTAAAACATAATGATACCTAAGTATATTATAATTCCAGTAAAATATCATATATAATATCATAAACTCAACCCTTTATATGTCCCACATATGGAATTAACGAGTCATATTACTTTGAGGGGGCGGTAGTCCGCACTTCTTCAAATGAAATTATTGTGTTTACCCACTATGGAAACCATAAAGGTATGCTATAAATGAAAAATACAGAAGAATAAAGAAAATATAAACATAATATACATCATATATAAATACAGTTCCATCTTAATGGCCACAATGAGTGGTGGAAGGAGATAATTGTACAATCATCGCTTCGTGAGGCGTTACATTCCCATTCACAGAAACAGTATGTTATTCACCCATTAGATAGAGGTGTGAGTAAGCTTATTTTGAATCCTTCCCATAAAAACATCCTAGTGTATTTAGGATACTATTTTAGTTATAAAATAAAGGAATTAGAAGAGTTTAGTGGGGCAGAGAAGTAAAATAAAACAAAAGAACTTAAGAAAATATGTTACCTTTAAATTGGGTAACTCCCTTTGTTTTGAACCAAAAGGGTTTCTTGAAGTGCTTTCTGCCTAAGGTAGGGCTTATAGGATGAAGAGATGGATCTTGGGAGATTTTGGGAGTAGAGTTTGTATAATCCAAAGGCTAGAAAAGTGTGAGGAATGAGTTATAAGTGTGGTCTTTTTAAATGGTAGAGGAGGGACTCTTTAGAAATGTTTGAAACATTTATTTTATTATAAACTCAACTTCGGTTTCAAAAGGTCAAAAATTCATTAATGTCAAATTCAAGATGACTCGTGGTCAAAATAAAATCATCCAATAATAATTGGACTGGTTTTGGATATTATTTTAATATTTATAATCTTATTTAATTAAATCATATATTAAGAAGGTAAATATTGCATCATTATTGTGTCATAAATAATTTAATTTATTTCATGTCCAAAAATTATAAACAGATATAATGATATAGGAAATTATTTTAACTTTAAAATAAATATTTGTAGTTAAAATGATAACTTATATAACCCCATGTAGAAAATTTATTTATTAAATGATATTCGTTTATGTCATTTTTAGTCTTTACTTTAAATTTATTAATATAAAGTGTCATTATTACTCACATGTGGCTCCATGGTGTCCAAAATGCGACCCAAGGATTCCCAAGATCAGTTATGTATCATCCAATAGGATTATAACACATGTTAGGGTAATTTAATATTATAATAATATTATATTGTACACTTATTTACTATATTTACCCTTTTATCATGGTAAATAAAATATTTACTAAAGTAAATATTTAAAATGTATAAAAATAAAAGTTACATATTTACACAATTTATACCTACTAATTACAAATATGGAATCCATTTTTCTAAATTCAAAAGACAGAAGTGGTAGAAATTAATTTTAAATTAATTCCTACTGTCAAAACAAAAAGCGTGGTTTTATGTAATATTAACTATCAAAAGATTTGAACTTGATTATGTCCAATTTCAAAGTGAAATTAATTCCAATGTCCAAAATTGGATTAAATGGTAAAAATATATTCTAATTAAACTTTAGAACCTATTAAAAAGATAATCTATCCATATAAACAAATTATATTAAAAGGCACTTTTGAATTAAAATACAGTATTTTCACTATTCATTAAAAATTGAACTTTATCAAAAAAATACCAAAAATTTACCCAATGTAAATTTTAATGTCCTGAATCTAAAGAAGAATTTTATTTTGTCAAATAGAACATATAAAAATAACCAAAACTATTTTTAAAGAGGGTTCTCCATCAAAAGGTGGTAAATCGACCTTTTAATGAATACTAGAGTATTTATGATAAGACTCATTAACATTTTAAGCTTATAACTTATATTATATAATTGTAAAAACATTTAACAAACATGCATAATCATATTTTAGTTAGTTCTATTCATTTTAGGTGATACAATGGCTAGGCATCAATTACCATTTAATATAATAATATTATATTATTAGTGTGCAACATTAGATTTCAAAGAAACTCATTGTTTCTTATTGGGTACGCTATCGAACATAACATCCCCTTTAGAGTAAAATTAATATTTAAATCACAAATATTAATAAACATTTCAATATATTATTCTTTATTTACTTGGGATGTTATATCCTTCTCCTCTTTTAGGAATTTCGTCCTCGCAATTTTTATTCACTTATAAGATTAGTGGGGCTATTTATACCTCATAACATTTTCAGATTATCATGTTGCCATATCAACCATATGGTTTTTCCACAAAACCGTTACCTGAAAAATTACCTTATTCTGCAACACTTTCTCTCTATGGTCTAAAATCTAGACTGGTTGTTCCTCATCAGAGATATTTTCTTCAAACTGAACTACCTCTGGGCTCAAAACATGAGATGGATCCGTAATATACTTTCTCAACATTGAAACAAGAATAAAATTGTGTACCTGAGATAAACTTGATCGGTTAAGCCACTCTGTATGCAATTGCCCCAACATTCTCTAGGATTTCATAAGGTCCAATGAGCCTCAGACTCAACTTTCCCTTCTTACAAAGACGCATCAAACTTTTCCATGGAGAATTTTTGAGAAAGACATGATCACCTACCTTGAAAGATATATCCTTCCTCCGGTTATCTGCATAAATTTTTTGCCTACTCTGAGCTATGCTCATGTTCTTCTGAATCAACTGAACTTTTTTGGCCATCACTTCTACTAATTCTGGTCCCATTATCTTTCTTTCACATACCTCATCCAAAAAAGATGTAGTTCGGCAACGCTTTCCATATAATACCTCAAATGGATCCATCTTTATACTGGATTGAAAACATTTATTATATGAAAATTCAACCAAAGAAAGTTATTGGTCCCAACTACCTTGATAATCCATCAATCAAGCATGTAATATATCTTCCAAGGTCTAAATTGTTTGTTCTAATAGCCCAACTGATTGAGGATTAAAAGATGTACTAAAATTTAATTCAGTTCCCAACAACTTATGAAGGCCTTTCCAAAAGTTAGACATAATCCTTGGATCACGATCAGATACAATGGAGAGGGGAACACCATGCAACCTGACTATCTCTTTAACATACAACCGAGAAAGTTGATCTAGAGATAATGTATCTCGAATATGAAGGAAATGAGAAGATTTAGTCAATCGATCAATAATGACACATATTTCATTGTTACCTCTAGATTCCTTTGGTAATCCCACAATGAATTCCATGGATATATTTTTCCATTTCTACTCTGGAACAGGTAAAGACTGAATCATCCCTTTCTGTAATTTCCACTCTTCTTTAACCTGCTGACAAGTCAGACACTTCACAGTAAAATTATAAATATCTCTTTTCATTCCATCCCACCAAAAATACTCCCATAGATCTATGTACATCTTAGTACTTCCATGGTGAACTGAAAACGAGAAACTATGAACTTCACATAACAATTCATTCTTCAACTGTGAATCACATGGCACGCATAATCTTTTCCAAAACCTCAAAACACAATCATTATCAATGTTAAATTCAGGAAACTTACCCTTCTGAACCAACTATTCCTTTTTCTGAAACTCATTCTCTTCTGTCTACAGTCGCTTAATTCTTTCTAACAGAGATGATTCCACTGACACCTGAAACAAAACAGAAGAATTTCCTGCACCAACAATACCTATGCCAAATTTCATAAAATGAAAAACCAAAGGATCTTGTTCCAAACATATCATGGTTAACAAAGCATTACTTTTTCGACTCAATGAATCAGCCACTTAATTTGTCTTTCCTGTATGGTAATGGATCGTGCAATCAAAATCCTTGATTAATTCCAACCATATCCTCTGTCTCATGTTCAATTATTTTTGAGTTAATATATCCTTCAAACTTTTTTGGTCAGTATATATTTCACATTTCACTCCATATAAATGATGCCTCCATATTTTTAAAGCAAAAAATGATAACAGCTCATTCCAAATCATTTGTAGGGTAATTTAACTCATGAGGATTCAACTGACATGAAGCATAAGAAATTACCCGATCATTCTGCATAAGGAAACAACCAAGTCCTTTCAATGAATCATCATTGTAGATATCAATCTCACCATTTCTGAAAGGCAGTTCCAAAACTGGAGCATTCACCAATATTCTTTTCAATTTTTGAAAACAATCATCAAATTCTTTTGTCTATATGAACATAACACCGTTTTGAGTTAACTTAGTCATTGGATTACATAACCTTGAAAAAAAAATTAACAAACCCTCAGTAATATCCTACCAAAGTTAGAAAATTGTTAATCATGGTTATATTTGAGGGTCAAATCCATTCTTCAACAAATTTTGTTTTAGCAGGATAGACAGTTATTCCATTTTCTGAAACAATGTGACCCAGGAATGAAATTTTTTGTAACCAAAACTCACCCGTGCTGAATTTCCCATAGAATTTCTTTTCTTTTAAGGTTTACAGGACAACCCTTAAATGACTTTAATTCTCCTCTTTAAATTTTGAAAAAACCAAAATATCATCAATGAACACAACCACAAACTTATCCAATAACTCATGGAAACTTCTATTCATAAAATCCATGAATACACCAGGTTCATTGGTTAACCCAAAAGGCATAACCAAAAATTAATAATGTCCACTTCTAGTAAAAAACATGGTCTTCAGAATGTTTATATCCATTACTCTCAAATGATGGTACCAGGACCTCAGATCAATCTTCGAAAAATACTGATCTCCCTGGAGCTGATCAAACAAATCCTTGATATGAGGCAAAGGATACTTGTTCTTAACAGTGATGTTATTCAATGCTCTATAATCAATTCAAATTCTAATTGAACCATCTTTTTTTAACAAATAAGACGGTATCCCCCCATGGTGATGTGCTAGGTTGAATGAAACATTTATCTAATAACTCATGGAATTGCTTATTTCACTCTAAAATTTCAATTTGAGCCATTCGATAAGGGGGTTTTGAAACTAGTTTAGCATTAGGAACTAAGTAAATAGAAAATTAAACTTCCCAATCAGGAATAATACAAGTAAACTCATCAAGAAAAACATCTAGGTACTCATTTACATTGGCACATCATTAATATCAACACTTCCTTTATTATCAACTATATGTTCATGGTAACATTAATTTCCATCTTTTATTAGTTTTTCAAATTCCTGATATGTTATCAAATGTAAGGGTTCATTCTGGTACAAAAACTGAAAATAATTCCAAAAATAAACCTCTTTTGCTCTGCAGTAAATCTTAGAATGATGAACAGAAATCCAGTCTATACCCAAAATAACATCAAACTCTACTAGAGGAAAACCCATAAGATTTGGAGGTAGATTATTCCCACACATAAGGAAAGGAAGGTTCTTATGATTTCTTTTTGTCCCAAAATTTCCTCTAGGTGTTTTTATCATAATTTTTGTATTCATATCGTGAGATGGAATTCACAATTTACTAAAAAATCCTTATAAATGAACAAATGTGTAGACCCATAATCAAATAATACATTTGCATAATCTGAACAAATAAACAGTGTACCAGAAGCTACTTCATTTGATGGACCAATATCTACAGAAGTAGTTGCAAATGATTTCACCACCCCATTCTTCTTGTAGTTTTGATGCTTTCCCTATGTTGAGTTCTTTGTTGGACACTTATTTTCATAATGACCCATTTCATTGTACTTGAAACATTTTAAAGACTGTAAATCAGATGTTGTCTTACAAATACCTTGATCTTTTTTAGTGAAATTACGACCCTTATGTCCCATTTTACCACATCAGAAATACATACCATAATTCAAAAGGCATTCCCCAGCCTTCTTTTTACCACAATTTTCACAAACTATAAACTTAATTTTCATACCATCAGACCTTTTTGAATATTTCTTCTCTTTCGTCTCCCACCTCTACCTCTAATTCTATTGTTTTTTCAAAGAACACCTGATCATTATCAAACTCCATTTCCACCTTCTCCACATAAAAAAACAAGTTTTTCATAACTTTTGAACTCATGAGAAGCTAAATCCTATCGATACTTTGGCTTTAATCTTGAGTAAAAATAGTTGATTTTACTATCAATATCTCGTTTGAAATTCGAAGAAAACCTTGCGTGTCAGGTGAATTTTTATTCATAAAAAGAAACTGAGAAATCCTCTTACCTCAATTATAGGAATTTTTCCATACTAAGTTGAACCAACTTAAGAAAATATTTGTCAAGGAATATACCTTTGAATTCATCCCAATCAAGAGCAACAATCTCCTCACTATCCCTGATTTTTTTCATGATCGACCACCACTAATAAGCTTCAACTTCGTAACGGTAAAAAATAAGACTAACCTTTTGTTGTTTTGAACACCCCATGACATCAAAAAAATTCTCCAATGCTTTAATCAACCCTTCTGCTAGAAAAGGGTAAGATGATATTAAGAATGATGGGGGATGTTGCCTCATGAAATGCTTTACTGTTGACATGTTCCTCTGTGGTTTATCTGGATGATCTCATGCATGGATACCACCACCATTTATAGCTTGAGTCAATTATTCTATCACTATAACAAAACTATTCAGTTCTGATTCCGACCATCACAGGTTATAGATTTGGAAGGTTGTCTTCCTCCTGATGTCATCCCAACATAGGTGTCATGTTTCCACAGCAAAAAAACATTATAAACACAGAAATATCTTAGGCAAAGCATCATGGTTATCTGTAAATGCTATATCATTTCAATATTAACATTAATTAATTTATAGATATTATTTTAACAATACCCAAACTCCTAAAGTTATATAAACCGGCCTCTGATACCAACTATAAGGACTCGGCCTTAAAAAATTACATAATCTTGAATTAAATGAATAATTCACATTGAGGATCTTTTTAGGATTATAGTATTAGAGTGTTAGGACATAACTATTACATCTCAAACGATTAGAAAGTAGTCACCTCTACTCAGTTTACATTTTATCACAAAATAAAAACCATTGAAAAAAATAGTCATGTGTTGTTCCATGTTTTAGATATCATAACTTTTCCATGATCTCATCCTTAACCCTATTAATCTTTAAGTCCAGTGAAAAACAATTCAAAACATGGGATGAGCATAAAAAGCTTTGTAAAGTTTAAAAATCAAAGAATGAAAACATTAGTTCATCATTACATACCTAACATAAACTCTTTAACATACCTCATGAAATCATTTGATTTATTAATAACACATAGAAAACATAAATCATAAAGGTAAATCCATATCATACTTGCATTGTATCTATCAAAGCTACGTATGGAGTTACATTTGGAATACCCATCACAGTATACTTCCTAAATCTATTAGGAGAAACATTCACCTTTACCTCGGTCACGTTACCCAATTCATTGGAGAGCTATCTTGGTCTCACCCGCCCTAGTTTTATCATGGAACTGCCCATATGCATAAACAATTCCCCATAACGATAGCATATTCATAACACATAAATCAAAAATAAAGGAAAGATAACATTTCCACATTTTAATCACAATATATTATTTAAATATATTGACATAACAAATCCTTTATCAAAATCATTTTCAATACCAAAATACGTAAAAATATTGTAAGGTATTTAGTTTCCTTTTGAATACATTACGGCTTGATCAGTATGCCAAAGATCAAATAAAACACACGGTAGTGGAAAAGTTTGTTGTCACCGCTTATGTTAAAAAGATACATTCTTTTTGTGTCATTTAGTAAAAACCCAAGTAAGAAAAGATTCCCTTTGAGTGAAATGCGATGTCAAAGGTATTTATACCACATATAAATGAATGTGGGGAATAAAACAAAATATTCCTCAATGAAGGGATACTGATATGAAGTCCCTTATAAAGATGGTATCCTTAGATTAAGGATAAATCAATTAAACAATTATGTGTGACAAATATAAATACACCTAATATAAGTGGATATTAATTGTAAAACAATCAGACGTTATTCAAACATATTAACAGCATGACATAATCAAGAATTATATGTTTAACCCAAAAATGGAAATTGGGTTAGGAAGTTTTCATACAGAAATTCGCCAGCCTAACAGTGTCACTTTATAATTCATAAAATAAGTTGATGAGAGAGAAAAGGATATCTCATCACTTGGATGTAAAATTTACATCAGTAATGATATATAATAAAATACCCCAACATAATAATATATAAATTAAAATACATAACAAAAATAAGTTTTTTAAAAAGAGGAGGGTGAAATGTTCCCTTACCAATTTGGTAACTTACGAAACATACACCCCCTGAATGAAAGATCACACAATGAATATGTAAATACCCATAAATTATAGTATATTACACAAATAATATAATAATGTGCAGTACATCCACCACACAAAAAAAATAATGGCTAATATATCATGAATCTCACAGAAATAAAAAAAGAGATGTCAAACCCTTAACACGTTGTAATCAATCGAGTCATATAACCAAAAGTTAATATCCATCAAATTAATGGAATAATTCCATGAATATAAATATAATCATGATAATTTATATCAAATGGAAGTACAAAATACATCACATTCAATAAATAAGTGGTGAACAATGGAAATCTCATGAAATTAAAAGTGATATAAGAAATCCCTTACCTCGTGTCCAACTTGACTCGTATGTTCCTTGTTCTTCTTGAATAATAAACCTAAGTTAATTTCTACTTGCTTAATAACCTTTTTAATTTTTATTATTACTTTTATATCACTTATTACCTTTTTATAACATTTATTTAATTATTTGAGTAGATATCGGACATTTTGATGATGTTCAAAATTTGAGTTAAAAAATGAACTTGTTATAATTACAATTTTTCCATGTGGTAAAAACTCCATTATATCCAGAATGATATTAATGATATAGATATCATATATATCATATATATTCATTATATATATATAATATTACATAACATTTGGATAAAAGAAATGAAATGCACCATTCATGAAGACGGTAAGTCGTACGTATGCATGAACGCTAATTTCAGTTCAATTTAATAATTAATGGAATGAAAACATAATGATAAATATTTATATTTTAATTGAAATATAATATAATATGACATATATGTTACATAATTTCATTAAATCCATCTTTATATGTTCCACGTATGTCATGAACGAATCATATCACCTTGAGGGGGTGGTAGTCTGCACTTCCTCATATGAAATTATCATGTTTAAACATATTGGAAATCATTAAAGTATGTTTGTAAATAAAAAATATAGAAGAATATAGAAAACAAAAAAATAATATATATCATATATAAATTCAGTTCCATCATAATGGTCACCATGAGAGGCGATTGGAGATAATTGAACAACCATCACTTCGTGAGGCGTTAGTTTGTCGTCCATAGAAAGAGTATGTTCTTCACCCATTATTTCGAGGTGTGTGTAAGTGTAGTTTGAAAAAATATAATAACAACATTAAAGTACGTTGAGACTACTAGTGTTGTAATAAAATAAAGTAATAAAAAGAGTTTAGGGGTTAGAGAAGTAAAATAATACAAAAGAACTTAAGGGAAGACATTACCTTTAAATCATGTAACTCCCTTTGGATTGAACCAAAATGGTTTCTTGATGTGCTTTCTGTCTAAGTTAAGGCTTCTAGAATTAAAAGAGGGATATTGGGATATTATTTTAGTAGATTTTGTATGATACAAAGGTTTGAAAAGTTTGAGAAATGGGTAAGAATTGAGGGCTTTTATAAGGGAGAGGAGGGGCTCTTTAAGAATGTTTTAAACAATTATTTTATTTTAAACTCATATTCTGTTTCAAAAGGTCAAATGATAGTTAAAGGATTATTTAAGATGACTCATGGTTGAAATAAAATCATCTAATAATAATTGTATTCGTTTTAAATATTTTTCTAATATTTATAATCTCAATTATTTAAATCATTAATTAAAGAGGTAAATACTGCATCCTTATTGTGTCATAAATTATTTAATTTATAGGATATCCAAAAATATTAAAAAATACCATGATATAGGAAATATTTTTATCTTTCCAATGAATATTTATAGTCAAAAAGATAACATATATAAACCCATGTAAAAATCAATTCAATAAAAAATAGTTGTTTATGTCATTTTTGTCTTTACGTTAAATAAATTTATATAATGTGTCATTATTACTCCCATGTGGCTCCATGGGGTCCCCAATTCGACCCAAGGATGCCCATGTTCGGATATGTGTCATAAAATAAGATTATAACTAATGTTATGGTAATTTTTAATATTATTATATTATTATATTTTACCTTTATTTATTATATTTACCCTTTAATCATGGTAAATAAAGTATTTACTGAAATAAATATTTAAAATTTCTAAACAAAAAAGATAACTATTTACACAATTTGGGCCAACTGATTCTAAATATGGAATCAATTTTTCTAAATTAAAAACACAGAATTGGCCTAAATTAATTTAAAATTAATTCCCGCTGTCAAAACAAAAAGCGTGTTTTTAAGAAATAATAACTATCAAAAGATTGACACTTGTTTATGTCCAATTTCAAAGAGAAATTAATTCCAATGTCCAACATTAGATTAAATAGTAAAATAAAATTCTAATTAAACTTTAGAACAAATTTAAAAGATAATATAACTATATAAATAAATAATATTAAAATGTAGTTTTGAATTAAAACATAGTATTTTTCACTGTTCATTAAAAAATAAACTTTATCAGAAAAATACAAAAAAAATTACCAAAGTAAATTTTGATGTGCTGAATCTAAAGAATAATTTTATTTTTTCAAATATCACATATAAAAATGACCAAAACTAGATTTAAATAGGGTTCACCATCAAAAGGCGGTAAATAAACCATTTAAAGAATATTAGAGTATTTATGATTAGATTCATTCACATATTAAGCCTCTAAATTTTATTGGATAAAAGTAAAAATATTCAAGAAACAAGAATAATAATATTATAGTTATTTCTACTCATTCCCTCCAATACAATGGTGAGGCATTAACTATAATTTAAAATAATAATATTATATTATTAGTGTGCAACGTAAGATTTAAAAGAAACCCATTGTTCTGTTTCGGGTACGCCATCGAACATAGAATCACCATTAAAGAAGAATTAATTTTTAATTCACATATATTAATAAATATAAAGAATTTCAAGTTATTTATTTACCTTGAATGTTACATCCTTCCCCCCTTTTGGGAATTTCGTAATCACAATTTTAAAACTAGTCTTAGAAACTACATTAAAAATCCCACATTGAAAAAGTGTCAGTAAGACTATCACTTTAAAATAATGAAAGAGAAGAACATAGGTCAGCCGAGATAACCCATACTCGGATTCCATGTAAGAAACAATGGACATGGAAGAGAGAACAAACAGTCAAGTTATGATGGAGAGTGATAGAAGGCAATATTATGTGAAAGTTAACCACAATAAAATCACAAACTTATGATGTGCTAAATGGTTTTTGATTGCCCAGTAGGAAACCTAAAACAACAATGTTTTGGTTTTACATTCCTTTTCATAATATTGAGGAATTAATATACCACATAGAATAAGAACACAATTAAATTTACTTACCTTCAAGTAGAGTTTCATCCTTTACAAATTTTCTACCAAAAACTAATCTTTTCTCCAAACAATGAGCATTAAAAAAGACTTGGTCACATAAAAAGCACAAGAATCATATTCTAGAGAATCACATAATCCACAAAAGAACAACTATATATTTCCTTTGTCTTTATACATCAACTAAAACCAAAATGGTAAGTACAAGATCATATAATCCCCAAAAAGGGTAATCCTTTATAAAAAAAGTACCCAAAGTTCAAGAAAGACCATCCAAAACACAATTATCCATAAAATTCATCAAAATAATCAAAACTAAGATTGAAACCAAAAACATTGAATTATTTAATCACATATCTTTCCTTAGTTAATCTTATCATTTAACTCCGAAAACATAGATTACTCTTAAGGTCTCATTCTGAAGCATAATTATCCAAATCACATATTTTCTAATATAGGTTATTTATTTCTATAAATAAGTAAAATCGTAATATGTCCACAAAAAACAGATATTCTTACAAAATAAAATTTCAGCCATTACTCCACAAATGTAATCCCATAGTAATGTATTTTTCTTAGGAATATAGAGTTCTCAAATGTGAGAATGTCTTCCAGAAATCACTTTTTTCACTTAATCAAAAAATAATTTTATTATACTAAGGATATCCATTTGATGAAACATAAGATCCAAAATAAACTTATTCTTGATCAGTAAAATCATTTAACTAAATGAATAAGTCATACTAACCAGGGACTTCACATAGTCTAGTGGTATGCGATAAATCCCAATCGCGCTTTGGTTGTGGGTTTGATTCTCGTAGCTTTGTCCAATGTGACGGATTGGAACACAGTCTGTGTGTTGTCCTTTTTATAAAACTCAAAAATAACCCTAACATTTTTTATCTTCAATGGTTTCCTTATACCTCTCATTTTAATCAAAAATAGTTATGATCTTCACATCTTAATTCGTGATGTCTTATATATGTTGTCATTGTTTTTAATTTCACCACCATATGATAAAATGAAACAATCCCCAGAATAAAGAACATCATACCTTGATCATGGCTTCCACTTGGTTTCATTGTTATCTTGTTCACATATGTAGAAGTGCCATTCATTGTAATAATTATTTAGAGATCCTTCATAATCATTTGCTTCCATCATCCAAGTACACCTTGTACAACTTGGGTCAAATGGATGTTCTCAGAAAAATATTTTTGGAAAATAATCATGCATGACATATAATTTCAGAACATTTGATAAAACGTGATATCTTTAAAATAGTTGGACCAAATTTGAGTGGAAAATTTCTATTAAAGGTCCTTTTAAAATACCATAAGTATGTGCTGAGATACTATATTGTAAAAGAAAATATAAATAGGTTGTGCTAATGTCTCCTTCTTTAGCCCCTTTTTCAAAATATAATATGCTTCATAATCTTTTGATAAGGTAAAATATTTGTAAATTCCTTGATAATATTTACCTTTCTTGAAAATATGAGAATATTGTGAAAATAGGATTTTTTTTTTTAAATGCAACCCACGATCCATGATGATAACAAGGTATAGTGGACGTGTTTGATATATCAAACAACTGCATGCAAGTGAGTTGTATGCTAGAGAAAGTTCTACAATCATCCGAACATGACTTTGAAACAATTTTTGAAATAAAGTTATCGAGAAGAGATAACAATGTCATTTGATATCCTCCTCCTTCCATTTGTAACTAAATTTCCTTTATCTCCAAAATGTTATAAAACAAGGATTTAACTGAAATAATAAAAATAGGGACAAACCGTGTGTTTAATGAAAACTCATAACCCCTAAAGTTGTCTAAACCGACCTATGATACCAACTATAAGGGCCCATCCTTAAACAGTACATAATCTTGAATTAAATGGATAATTCATATTAAGGATCTTTTCAGGTTTAGAGTTTTATAGAATTAGGTCATAACAATTACATAACAACATGAATATTACATGTAGACAATTCTACTCAGTATCCATTTTTTCAAAAAATAAAAACTCCTGAATAAAAGAGTCATGTCTAGTTTCATGTTTTAGACATCATGACATTTCCTTGATCCCATCCTTGACTCGTATTCATCTTTATATCCTTTGGAAAACATTTCAAAAAATTGGGATGAGCATAAAAAGCTCAGTAATGGATATAGAATAAAGAATGAAAACATTAGCCCATCAAAAAATACAAAACAATGAAACAATAATTTTCAATCCTAACATCCCTCATGAAATCATAATATTTATGAATAACACACAGAAATCATAAATCATGAAGGTAAATTTTGGAATCCATATCAAACTTACATTGTAGCTATCACAGCTATATAAGGAGTCAAATTTGGAATACCCATCATAGTATATTCCCTAAATCTCTTAGGATAAAAATTCATGTTTACCTCTGTCATGTTACACAATACATTGGAGAGCTATCTCGGGCTCACTAGCCCCAGGTTTCTCACAAAACCACCCGTATGCATAAGAAATTCACAAGTACCATAACATATTCATAACACATAAAACAAAAATAGAGTAAAGATAACATTTCCACATTTTAATCACAATATATAATTTCAATATATTGACATAAAAAATACATTATCAAAACCATTTTCGATACAAAAATACTTAAAAATAGTATATGGTATTTATTTTCTTTTTAAAAACAATATGGCATGTTAAGGAAGTCAAAGATCAAATAATACTCGTGGCGGTGGAAAAGGTCGTTATCACTACTTACATTAAAAAGAAACATTTTTTTTAGTGAAATACCTCGTAAGAAAAGATTCACTTTCAATGAAATTCAAAGTCAAAAGTATTTATACACCCGATAAAAGAATGTTTAGAATAAAACAATATATGCCTCAATGAAATGAGATTGAGATGAAGTCCCTTATAAAGACGATATCCTTAGTTTAAGGATAAATCAATTACATAATTATTTGTGACAAATATAAATACACCCAATATTAGTGGATATTAAGTGTAAAACAATCAGAGGTTATTCAAACATATTCATAGAACGACATAATCAAATTTAGATGTTTAACCCAAAAATTGAAATTGGGTTAAGAAGTTTTCTTACTGAAATTCGATAGCCTAATGACGTCACACTAAAATTCAGAAAATATGTTGATGAGAGAGAAAAGCATATCTAATCACTTGGACATAATATTTACATCAATAAGGATATATAAGAACATATCCCAACATAATAAGATGTAAATTTAAAGACGTATCAAAAAAAGAAGTCTTTTAAAAAGAGGAGGGTGAAAGGTTCCCTTACCGATTAGGTAACTTACGAAACATACAACCCATGAAATAAAGATGAAACAATGAGTATGAAAACACCCATAAATTAATGTATATTACACAAAGAATACAATCATGGGTAGTAAATCTACCACAAAATGCAAATAGTGCCAAATATAGCATGAAACTCACGGGAATAAAAAAGGAGATGAAAAAACCTTACCACGTTGTAATCAATCGAGTAATATGAGAAAATGTTAATAACCACAAAATGAATCATAGAATACCATGAATATAAATATAATAATTATAATATATATCAAATGGTAGTACACAACACACCGCATGCAATAAATAAGTGGTGAACAATGGAAATCTCATGGAATTAAAAGTGAGATAAGAAGTCCCTTACCTCGTGTCCAACTTGACTCATATGTTCCTTATTCTTCCTGAATAATATACCTAAGTCAATTTATACTTTCATTATAACATTTTTAATGTTTATAATTACTTTTATATCCCTTATTACCTTGAAATAATAGTTAGTTAATTATTTGAGTTCATACCTGACATTTTGTCGATGTTCGGAATTTGAGTTAAAAAATGAACTTGTTACAATTACAATTTGTCCATGTGGTAAAAACTCCATTATCTCCAGAATTATATTAATGATTTAGATATCATATATATAATATATATACAGTATATATATATATATAATAGTACATTACATTTGGAGATGAGAAATGAAATGCACCGTTCATGGAGACGGCAAGCTATACGTATGCATGAATGCTATTTTCATTTCTATTTCATACTTTAATGGAATTAAAAAATAATTATACCTCAGTATATTATAATTCTAGTATAATATCATATATAATATCATAAAATATACCCTTTATACATCCCACATATGGCATTAACGAGTCATATCACTTTGAGGGGGCGGTAGTCCTTACTTCCTCAAATGCAATTATTGCGTTTACCCACTATGGAAATCATAAAGGTATGCTATAAATGAAAAATAAAGAAGAATACAGAAACAATAAACATTATATATATCATATATAAATACATTTATATATTAATGGCCATAATGAAAGGCAGAAGGAGATAATTTAACATTCATTGCTTCGTGACGTGTTACATTGTCATTCACGGAAACTGTATGTTCTTCACCCATTAGATGGAGGTGTGTGTAAATGTAGTTACAATAATTATCATAAAAAAATACTATTATATTGAGGATACTGGTGTTTTAATAAAATAAAAGAATAAAAATAGTTTAGTGGGTTGGAAAAGTAAAATAAAACAAAAGAACTTAAGAGAAGATGTTACCTTTAAATCGGGTAACTCCCTTTCCTTTGATCCAAAAGGATTCATGGAAGTGCTTTATGCATAAGGTAAGGCTTCTAGGATGAAGAAAAGGATCTTGGGAGCATATTAGAGATGATTTTTTATGAGCTAAATTCTTTAGAAGTGTCAGTAATGTCTTAGAAGTTAGGGCTTTTTATATGGGAGATGAGGGGCTCTTTAGGAATGTTTGAAACAATTATTTAATTTTAAACTCATCTTCAGTTTCAAAAAGTCAAAAAATAATTAAAGTTAAAGTTAAGATGACTCATGTTAGAAATAAAATAATCCAATAAGAATTGGACTGGTTTTGGATATTTTTTTAATATTTATAATCTTATTTATTTAAATCATTTTTTAATGAGGTAAATACTACATCATTATTGTGTCATAAATAATTTAATTTATTTGATGTCAAAAAATTATAAAAAAATCATGATGTAGGAAATATTTTTATATTTCCAATAAATATTTATATTCTAAAAGATAACTTATATAACCCATGTAAAAATTTATTTAATAAAAGATATGTGTTTATGTCATTTTTGACATGACTTTAAATTAATTAATATAAATTGTCATTATTACTCTCATGTGGCTCCATGGGGTCCCCAATTGGACCCAAGGATTCCCTTGGTCAGATATGTATCATCCAATAGGATTATGAAACATGTTAGAGTAATTTAATTTTATTATAATATTATATTTTACCCTTATTTACTATATTTACCCTTTAATCGTAGTAATAAAATATTTACTGAAGTAAATATTTAAAATGTCTAAAAATAAAAGTTACCTATTTACACAAATTGGACATACTTATTCTGAATATGAAATCGATTTTTCAAAATTCATAACACCAAAGTGGAAAAAATTAATTTAAAATTAATTCTCTATGTCAAAACAAAAAGTGTGTTCTTAAGAAACATTAACTATCAAAATATTGACACTTGTTTATGTCCAATTTAATAGTGAAATTAATTCCAATGTCCAACATTGGATTAACTGGTAAACATATAGTCTAATTACACTTTATAACCAATTAAAAAGATAATATAACCATATAAATAAATTATATTAAAAGGCACTTTTGAATTAAAATACAGTATTTTTCACTATTGATTAAAAATGAAATTTATCATAAAAATAACAAATATTTACTCAGAGTAAATTTGGAAGCCCGAATCTAAATAAGAATTTTATTTTGTCAAATAGAACATATAAAAATGACCAAAACTAGATTTAAAGAGGGTTCTCCATCAAAAGGCAGTAAATAGACCTTCTAATGAATATTAGAGTATTTATGCTTAGATTCATTCACATTTTAAGCCTTTAACATTTATTGGATAAATGTAAAAACATTTAGCAAACATTTATAATCATATTGTAGTTAGTTCTATTCATTCCCTCTGATACTATGGATAGGCATTAACTACCATTTAAAATAATAATATTATATTATTAGTGTGCAATGTAAGATTTCAATGAAACCTGATGTTGCTTATTGTGTACGCTATCGAACATAGCAGACCCTTTAAAGTAAAATTAATATTTAATTTAAAAATATTAATAAAAATTCAAATGTATTATACTTTATTTATTTGGGATGTTACATCCTTCCCCCCTTTTGGTAATTGCGTCCTCGCAATTTTTATTCACTAATCAAATAAGGGGGGAAGGTATTTACCCCTCATAACATTTTTAGATTCCCACATTGCCTCTTCAATCATATGGGTTTTCCACAAAACCTTTACCTGAAAACTTACCTTTTTCCGCAACACTTTCTCTCTATGGTCAAGAATCTGGACTGGTTGTTCTCTATAGGAGATATTTTCTTCCAACTGAACTACCTCTAGGCTCAAAAAATAAGATGAATATACCATACACTTTTCTTATCATTGAAACATTAAAAACATTGTGAACATGAGATAAACATGGGGGTAATTCCACTCTTTATTCAACTGCTCTAACTTTCTCTAGGATTTCATAAGGTCCAATGAAACTCGGAATAAACATTCCCATCTTATCAAACGCATCACACTTTTACATGGAGAAACCATGATAAATACATGATCACCTACCTTGAAAGATAGATCATTCCTCCAGTTATCTGCACAACTTTTCTGCCTACTCTGAGCTATACTCATATTCTTCTGAATCAATTGACCTTTTTCTTCCATCTCTTCTTCCAATTCTAGTCTCGTTAGCTTTCATTCACCTAATTCATACTAAAAAGATGGAGTTAGACAATGCTTTCCATATAATGCTTCAAATGGATCCATCTATAACCTGGAATTAAAACTGTATTTATATAAAAATTCAACCAAAGAAAGATGTTGGTCCCAAATTCCTTGATAATCCATCAAGCATACAGGTAACATATCTTCCAAGGTCTGAATTATTTATTCTTACTTCCCATCTGATTGAGGATAAAAATCTATACTAAAATTTAATTCAGTACCCAACGACTTCTGAAGGACTTTCCAAAAGTTAGAAGTAAACCTGGGATCTCGATTAGATATAATGGAGAGGCGAACACCCTGCAACCTGGTTATCACTTTAACATACAACCGAGATTTTTTATCTAGAGACAAAGTATCTTGAATAGGAAGGAAATGAGAAGATTTATTCAATCGATAAAGAATAACCCAGATTGGATTGTTACCTCTCGATGTATTTGGTAATACTACAATGAAGTCCATGGATATATTTTCCCATTTCCTCTCTGGCACCGGTAAAGACTAAAGCTTCCCTTTTGGTAAATTTTGCTCAGCTTTAACCTGTTGACTAGTCAAACACTTCACAGTAAAATCAGAAATATCTCTTTTCATTCCATCCCAGCAATAATACTCCCAATGATCTATGTACATCATAGTACTGCCAGGGTGAACTGAAAATGGGGAACTATGAGCTTCACATAACAACACATTCTTCAACTGTGAATCATGAGGCATGCATAATATTTTCCCAAACCTAGACACACAATCATTATCAATGTTAAATTTAGGCAACTTACCCTTCTAAACCTACTCTACCTTTTTCTGTAACTCACTTTCTTCTTTCTGCGCTCTCTTAATTCTGTCTGACAGAGATGATTCCACTGACACCTGAAACAAAACAGAATAATTTCCTACACCAACAACTTCAATTCCAAAGTTCATCAAATCAAAAACCAAAGGATCTCATTCCAAACGTATCATGGTTAATGAAGCATTACTTTTTTGACTCAAAGTACCAGCCACTTTATTTTCCTTTCCGGGTTGGTAATGGATCATGCAATTATAATCCTTGATTAATTCCATCCTTCTCCTATATCTCTTGTTCAATTATATTTGAATGAATATATACTTAAAACTTTTGTGGCCAGTATATATTTGAGATTTCACTCCATACAAAAGAGGTCTCTAAATTTTTAATGCAAAAACGACAACAACTAATTCCAAATCCTTTGTAGGGTAATTTAACTCATGAGGTTTCAACTGACGTGAAGCATAAGCAATAACCAGATCATTCTGCATAAGGAAACAACCAAGTCCTTTCAATGAATCATCACTGTAGATAACAAACTCACCATTTCTAGAAGTCAGTGCCAAAACTGGAGCATTCACAAATCATCTTATCAATTCTTGAAAACAATCATCACATTATTTTGTCTAGATGATCTTAAATCCTTTTCGAGTAAAATTAATCATTGGACTAGATGACCTTGAAATATTTTTAAAAAACCTTCGGTAATAACCTTCCAAACCAAGAAAACAACGAATCCCAGTAATATTTGTGGGTCTTGAACATTCTTCAACAACTTTGGTTTTAACAGGATCAACAGTTATGCCATTTTTTGAAACAATGTGACCGAAGAATGAAATTTGTTGCAACCAAAACTCATACTTGATGAATTTCCCATACAGTTTCTTTTCTTTTAAGGTTTTCAAGATAACCCTTAAATGAATTTCATGATCCTATTCTCTTTTAGAAAAAACTAAAATATCGTCAATGAAAACAACCACAAACTTATCCAAGAACTCAAGGAAAATTCTATTCATGAGATCCATGAATACAACAAGTGTATTGGTTAACCAAAAAGGAATAACATCAAGGTACTCATTTAGCACTGGCACATCATTAATCTCAACACTTCCTTTATTATCAACTATATGTGGAAGGTAACATTCATTTCAATCTTTAACTAGTTTCTCAGCTTCCTGATATGTTATCAAAAGTAATCTTTCATTCTTGTACACAAACTAAAAAGCTTTCTAAAAAGAAACCTCTTTAGCTCTACAGTAAATCTTTGCATGATAAACAGAAATCCAATTCATACCCAAAATAACATCAAACTATACTAGAGGAAAAATAATAAGATTTTTAGGTAGATTCTTCATGCACACAAGGGCAGGAAGGTTCTTAAAATGAAATTATTTTGTCTACTCATATGGAATTAACGAGTTATATCACTTTGAGGGGGCGGTAGTCCGCACTTCCTAAAATGAAATTATTGTGTTTACCCATTATGGAAACCATAAAGGTATTCTATAAATGAAAAATACAGTAGCATAAAGAAAACATAAATATAATATATATCAAATATATATGCAGTTCCATCATAATGGCCGCCATGAGAGGCAGTAAGAGTTAATTGAACAATCATCATTTCATGAGGCGTTAGTTTCCCATCCCCAGAAACATTAGTTTCTTTACCAATTAGATGGAGGTGTGTGTAAGTTTAGTTCAAATACATATCATAAAAACATACTATTATATTGAGGATACTATTGTTTATATAAAATAAAGGAATAAAAAAATTAGGGGGTTAGAGTAGTAAAATAAAACAAAAGAACTTAAGATAAGACATTACCTTTAAATTGGGTAACTCTCTTTGGTTCGAACCAAAAGGGTTTTTAAAGTGATTTTTGCCTAAGGTAAGGCTTCTAGGATAAATAGAGAGATATTGGGAGCTTATTGGAGTAGAAGTTTTATGAGCCAAAGTCTTGACAAGTGTGAGAAATGGGTAGGAAGTAAGGGCTTTTATAAAGGAGAGGAGGGGCTCTATAGGAAAGTTTGGAACAATTATTTCATTATAAACTCATATTTGGTTTCAAAAGGAAAAATAATCATTAAAGTCAAAGTTAAGATGACTAACAATCAAAATAAAATCATCCAATAATAATTGGACAGGTTTTGGATATTGTTTTAATATTTATAATCTTATTTATTTAAATGATTTGTTAATGAGGTAAATATTTTATCATTATTGTCATAAATAATTTAATATATTTGATGTCCACAAATTATAAAAATATACCATGAAGTAGGAAATTATTTTATCTATCCAAATAATTTCTATAGTCAAAAAGATAAATTATATAACCCCATGTAAAAATTGACTTACTAAAAGATATTTGTTTATATCATTTTTGTCTTTACTTTAAATTAATTAATACATGGTGTCATTATTACTCCCATGTGGCAGCACGGGGTCCCAAATTCAACCCAAGTATGATGCTGGTCAGATATGTATCATAAAATAGGATTAGGATACATGTTAGGGTAATTTAATATTATTATAATATTATATTTTACACTTATTTACTATATTTACCCTTTAATCATGGTAAATAAAATATTTACTGAAATAAATATTTAAAATATCTAAAAAAAGGTACCTATTTACACAATTTGGACCTACTGATTCCAAATATGGTATCAATTTTTATAAATTCAAAACACATAAGTGGCATAAATTAATTTAAAATTAATTCCCACTGTAAAAAAAGCGTGTTTTAAAGAAATACTTACTCCCAAAAGATTGACACTTGTTTATGTCTAATTTGAAAGTGAAATTAATTCCAATGTCCCGCATTAGATTAACATGTAAAAATATATTCTAATTACACTTTAGAACCAATTAAAAAGATAATCTAACCATATAAATAAATTAGATTAAAAGACATTTTTGAATTAAAATACAATATTTTTCCCTATTTAAAAAATGATCTTTATCATAAAAATACCAAAAAATTACCCAAAAGTAAATTTTGATGTCCCGAATCTAAAGAATAATTTTATTTTTTCAAATAGAACATACAAAAATGACCTTAAAAAGATTGAATGGGGGTTCTCCATCAAAAGGCGGTAAATCGACCTTTTAAAGAATATTAGAGTATTTGTGCTTATATTCATTCTCATTTTAAGCCTCTAACTTTTTTGGAAAAATGTAAAAACATTTAACAAATATGTATAACCATATTTTAGTTAGTTTCGTTTATTCCCTCCATTATAATGGCTAGGCGTTAACTACCATTTAAAATAATTATATTATATTATTATCGTGCAACATAAAATTTCAAAGAAACTCGTTGTTGCATATCGGGTACTGTAGGTTCCGAGCACAGTGGAAGCGCGTTGGTAGGTTAGCCCAACATTAATTTTACCATTAAACGACGTTCAATTCGAGATCCATCATGATATAAAATTCCAGATCTTTGGAATAGAACGAAGAACGAAAAAGACAAGAAGAGTCCCAGAACCATTGATATAGGATCGTCATATGTTGGTTATAATTAATTTAATTAATTCATTAGAATTACCTCGGTGGAATTATTTCTTCGTTGGAGTCTCTGGTCACGATCATGTGATCTGTCGTTGCATCGTACAATCCAAGTATAGGATTCCTCTAGTGGTGATCCACACGTGCTCCACGTATCTCTGGACATCGCCGAAGGGATCTCCGAGTGCTAGCGTGGAAGAACCTTCGCTTGTGATGCCCGCCTTTGACCGCCTTGATCCGGTGGAGGATCTCGCTTTCGTAACTTGAAATCCTTCTTAGTGGAAAGGGAATTCTCTATTAGCTTGAGAGTATTTCCAAAAATAGTTGTTCACAACAATGGCTCGATCTCTTGATAATAATGTAATAGGGATTTATAATACTTAGAATAATAAAATGAATTAATTACCCAAAAGTATTTAATCATTTCATTTAATTCTTAACAATACCCCATGTCATAATAATGATAGTTGACTATCATTATTACTTGACATGCTCCCAGTGTATTACATTTAATATCATTTAATTAAATAAACAATATTGTATCCTAGAAATCCCGACTGGAAAACTACACGACATGTAATAATTAATACACAGCGTGTACTTGTCTTCCAAAAAACTACACGGCGTGTACATTTAATATACACGGCGTGTACTTTAATTTTTTCCATTTTTATCCACCACATTTATTAGACCTTGAGTAATGTCTATTTATTTCTTAAATAAATGTAACTGCATTGCTCTCTAACAAATATATTATTTCGCCCATAATATATTCTCTCGAATAACTAGTGTCAAAATAAATTCAATCTGGCATCCTTAAATAATTATTAAACCACAGTCGGTAATAATATTTATTTAACTTGTTAAATTAATATTTAACTGAGATACATGGACACACTTAGTGTATGACCCTCTAAGCCTCTTTCTCAGTTGCATTAGGCGGAGCCCGCCTAAAGTCCAAGGTTAGCGTATAGCAACATGCCGAGGCACCCATAGAGAAAGAAGTTAACGCTGCAATGATGTGTCACCTCCTACGAATTCTTACCGTGTAATATAATACCTTTGTCTCGATATCTCTAATCAAGTGGGTTGTATGCTAGTGCCATCAACCCATGTGCTCGATTATTCTTTCATTGACTTCCCAGTATTGAACTTGCCTATTCCTTACCATGGCCATTGATTTATTTAGGCTATATCAATTCCATCAAAGGGCCTGAGATATCTACTTTTGTAAGGGAACAAAAGGGACAAATCCTTTCTCGCATTATCTATTAATGTGGTATTACTCGTGATGCACCCAACGTATCCTACCTCACTCCGTACAATGTGTCATCAAAGTTTTAATCAATACATCTAAGTGCGTGAGTTGTAATACCCATTAATAATAATATTATGGTCTAAGGACCAATACACACGTTCGCAGATAGGAACATCCAATGACACTATGAAATGTGGATTTCCTACTGGCGCGTCTCGTTCTTATAATATCCTCTTGGAAATTACCAAGGGCGCACACCATGAGAAGGTGCCTCAAAGTTTTATGAGTCCTCACCCCTAATGACCTGTATTATTTGTGTCCCTCAAATAATTCATCCATCCATAGAACATACATTCAAGAACTGTGTTATTGCACTTTCGGGATCTCATCATAGTAGGGATCTGCTACGACCCTTTAATGCAACAGCTTTCCTTAAGAAATTATCACATGACATGTCACGTAGAAGAACAATCAAGAAGTGATAAGGCTTTTATTTAATAAATAATGTACAAAGTAGTTGGTTCTAGACCACCAACTCCAACAGACTCCCACTTGGACTAGAGCCAGCTGCTAACAAACTTTAACCCGTTATCTCTCACATGATATTCATGCTTCTGCTGAGATAGGCCTTTAGTCATGGGGTCTGCCACGTTCTCTTCCATGGACACTCTGCTCACTGCAACTTCACCCCTATGATAGATATCCCTCAAGAGGTCGTACTTCCGGAGTATGTTCTTTGTCTGTTGATGTGACCTTGGTTCTTTTGCAACAGCCACCGCTGTAGTATTATCACAATACAATATAATGGGATCTTTACTACTAAGCACCACATCAAGCTCATGGAAAAAGTTCCGAATCTAGAGGGATTCCTTGGCTACATCAGAAGCGGATATATATTCGGACTCCGATGTAGAATCGGCAACAACTGGCTACTTTGAACTCTTCCAGCTCACAGCTCCTCCATTGAGACAGAAAACATATCTAGATTGTTACTTCAGATCATTCTGATCTGTCTGAAAACAAGCATCAGCATACCCTCTAATGACAAGCTCCTCGTCTCCTCCAAACACCAGGAACATATCCTTAGTTTTTCTCAGATACATAAGGATAGTCTTAACAGCAGTCCAATGTTGTTCTCCTGGATCTGCTTGATATCTTCCTACCATGCTCAGTGCATAGGCAACATCAATATTGGTATATAACATGGAATACATGATGGATCCTATATCCGAATCGTATGAGATCTTACTCATTCTATCTTTCTCTTGTTGTGTCTGAGGACACATTTTCTTAGAAATATGTAGGCCATGTGACACTGGAACTAATCCCCTCTGGGATTGTTCCATAATAAATCTCTTTAGTATCTGGTCAATGTATGTACCCTGACTTAGTCCAAGAAGCCTCTTAGATCTATCACAAACGATCTTGATCGCTAGAATGTAGGCTTCTTCCCCCAAGTCCTTCATGGAGAAACACTTGTTCAACCAGTCCTTAAATGACTGTAAGGCTGGTACGTTGTTTCCAATAAGAAATATTTCATCAACATATACTACTAGGATAATGACCGCATTCCCATTAAACCACTTATAAACACATGGATCACATTCTTTCTTAATGAAACCAAATTCATTTATGGATTCATCGAATTAAATTTTTCATGACCTGGATGCTTGCTTCAATCCATAAATGGATTTCTGCAACTTGCAAACCCATTTTCCTTCACCTGGTTTCACAAACCCTTCTGGTTGTGTCATATAGACATCTTCCTGAAGGTTCTTGTTAAGGAATGCTGTTTTGACATCCATTTGCAAAATCTCATAGTCATGGTAAGCTGCTATGGAAAGTATGATTCTTATGGATTTAAACATGGAAACTGGTGAGGAGGTTTCATCATAGTCAATTCCTTGACGCTGTCTGAATCCTTTAGCCACTAGCCTTGCTTTATAGGTGCTAACTTGACCTTCCATGTCCAGCTTTCTCTTGAATACCCATTTGCATCCAACTTGCTTTACATCAACTGGCTCATCGACCAGAACCCAGACTTGGTTCTGATACATGGAATCCATCTAATAATTCATAGCTTCTAGCCATCTCGCAGCTTCTAAGGTTTCTACTACTTCCTTGTAGGAGATAGGTTCATTATTGTCCAACAATAATGATTCACCATCCTCGGTGACTAGGAAACCAAATCTCTCTGGTTCCCTTACCTCTCTTGAGCTCCTACGCAGTACTTGTGTTTCTGGAACCTCTTCCATGGGGACCTGTGGAACTTGTTCTTGTACCAACTCCTGTGTAACTTCATCATCAACTTCGTCAAATTCAATATTTCTCCCACTATACTTTTTGAGAATGTTCTCCCTCTCAAGAAAGACGAATTGTATGGTGATAGTCACTTTCTTGTCTTGAGGGTTATATAGGTAATATCCTTTCGTTTCCTTAGGATATCCTATAAAGATACACTTCGTGCCCCAGGGTTCTAGTTTGTTACCTTAGAAGGCCTTAACAAATGTCTCACATCCCCATACACATGTATGCGACAAAATGGGTTTCTTTCCATTCCATAACTCGGAGGGAATTCCATTTGCCGCCTTAGTTGGTTCTCGGTTTAATGTGTATGATGCAATTTGTAATGCATATCCCCAAAAGGATAATGGAAGATCTACATGACTCATCATCGACCTCACCATGTCCAACAAGGTGCGGTTCCTCTTTTCACTAACACTATTCCACTTTGGTGTATAAGGAGGACTGAGAAGAGATAGAATCCTAGACTCCCGTAGAAGATCGATGAACTCTTGGTTCAGATATTCTCCACCTCGATCCGATCGAATCTTCTTTATCTTCTTACCAAGTTGATTCTCTACTTCATTCTTGAATTCCTTAAATTTCTCTAAGGCTTCTGACTTATACCTCATTAAGTAGACAAATCCGTATCTACTCAAATCATCAGTAAATGTAATGAAGTAAGAATATCCACCTCTAGCTTCAACTAGAAATGGTCCACATACATCCGTGTGTACCAATCCTAGAAGCTCTGTGTCCCGTTCACCCTGTCCACCAAAAGGCGGATTGGTCATTTTACCTTGTAAACAAGAGTGACATTTATTAATTGGTTTTAGCTCAGTAGAGTCTAAATAGCCATCTTGACAGAGCTCTATCAAGCGCTTCTCATTTACATGACCAAGGCGGTGATTCCACAACTGGGTGATCTATGAGTCATGTGAGTTTGTTACGTTATTGATTGCCAACACTTGGTTTTCGTAATTAAATACATACAAACCATTATTCAAATGTTTCATACCATAACATACGTTGTTCTTATAAAAGAGACAACCCTTATTTCTGAACTTGAAAACAAATCCATCCATATCCAAAAAAGATACAGAAATTATGTTCATGGTAACACTAGGCACAAAATAAAAGTTATGTAAAACCAAAATCATCCCAGTTGGCAATGAGAGGTGGTAGTCGCCAATATCCAATATAGTCAGCCTTGCACCATTGGCAGCTCGAAGATCCACCTCCCCTCTGGAGATCTTTCTAAATCTACTTGGTTCCTGCATTTGAATATAGATGTGATCCCCACAAGCTATATCTAATACCCAATGTGTAGAAATAGAAAGATTGCACTCGATAACGAACGCACCTTTAGCATCCCCAAGCTTCTAGGTGTAGTTCCTCTTCCAGTGGCCCTACTTGCCACATGTAAAACACACCGCCTCTCATTCCATGCCCTGCCTCTGGATCTTCCCCTTCATGGAGGGACGGTTCTCGGGGGCTTCAGACCGTTTATAAGTATTTGTCCCCTTTTCCTTGTCCTTCCTTTTCTTGTTCACCATAAGGACTGCGGGTTTGTCACACCCCCTGTCCTTGTCAACCTGGCGAATCATGGTCAGAAGCTTCGACAGACTCTTCTCATTACCGCTCATGTTATAGTTGAAAATGAAGCTAGAGAAGGTCTTGGGCAGTGATGATAGGATGAGATCTATACGCAACTCATCTGGGAAATCAATCCCTAAGATGTCCAGGCATTCAATGTAGACAATAAGCATGACTACATGAGGCCCATGTGGCACAGACCCTCCAAGAATCATGGTAAACAAACCATTGGAGATCTAATACCTCTCATGTCTCTCCTTCTCTTGGTAGAGATATTTAAGGTGAGACATCATGCTATACGCGTCCATGTTTTCATGTTGCTTCAAGAGCTCACTAGACATGGCTGATAGCATGAAACACTAGACATCTGTGGCATCATCCATGTGTTTTATGTAGAGAGATAATTCCTCATCACTAGCCTCTTTCCTAGGTGCAACTGTAATAGGCTCTTCTAGCACATACAATTTCCTTTCATGGTGAAGGATAACGTGTAAACGCCTCTACCACTCTTGGATATTGGTGCTGGTGAGAAGGTTTTCATTCTTGAGTATGGTGTGCAATGATATGTTTGAATTCATTTTCTTGCTGTTTCTATAAATTAAGATGAGGAAAGGTTTAGTACATTATTACAAAAATTGAGACAAATAAATAAATTAATACTTATTAGTCTCCCACTATTTTATTGAAATCCAATAGCCCTCACCATTGACTTCGGAATATTCGGTTGCCTGAATATTCTAGTGGCAAGGATCCATATTTCCCTTTGCATTACCCCAACTAGGGTTGGTCAAGCAACTTGAAGGGTTTTAGGTAGGAATTCCAAATTCCAACTGCATTAACTCGCAGCTCCTTGATCCGCTGAGTGGACTCCCCAATCCTGAAATCCTTTTATTTTTTAATTCCTCAACCTTTGCCTCTTGGTCACACCAAGTCCTGTTGTGGCAGTCAAACCTAGATGCAATCCAAGTCATGTCAACCCAAAACCATGAATTAGAATTCCCCGATAATTGAAAGCACCCCAACTATGTTTGGTTATGCACTTTGAACTATGGTTCGATTCTAACCAAGATTATGGAAGGCTATACCGACTTAATATTTCTTTTGAGGGATTTTATTCTTATACATAAATAGCCATTTTATTATATTCTTTTTTATGCTTTTTAATAATAAGTGGGATATACTTAAGTTATTAACCATGTATAAGATAATATTTACGTATAAGCCGGTTTTATTTTAGTTCCATCTTGCATGCTTGTTTAATTCATTAATTGTGTGATCGTGGCAACACACCCACAATAAATAAACCATGAAACTGACAGAAATAAAAAAAATGGTATGATCATGAGCTTTTCTATTGGTTAGTTTATCTAGTGGTAGATAAACTAACCCAAGACCTGCGGGAGAAACACCTTGAACCTTTCAGGGTCGTGTTTACAACTTTCCACCTATCCACCTTTGTATCTCCTTGGATTGGTTTCACCATGTCTCCTGACTTGAGCCACCTCCACTAGCTTGTGATCTCCATCGATTACATATGCATTTTTCTCACACGTAGTTGAGGGGTAAAAAAGGGGTTTTTTACATAAATGAATCCTTGGGCACACAGGCCCTACATACTAATGAGGAGATGGCTCGTAGGCCAAAAAATTTAATTTAAATAAAGCAATTAAAAGAAACCATTCACATACAAAGGTATCGGTCTAGATTATGCTCATCCATACATGCAACGATATTTATGCATAAATAAAACTAGAATTCAATTATTTAATTATAATTGTTTAAGATAAATCACGCTCGAATTAATTAATTATCTTTAATTAATCAATCCTTTTATCTTAGACCCTTTTTTCTGAATTTCTTTGAGATTCTCATCCATCATAATTTTAAACAAATAAATTCATTTAAAATTATCCTTGTACGTAACTTGTACCGTGGAGGCAACCCAGTGAATTCCCATTCATTACGCAGATGTAAAATTAAACACATATATATAAAACACCTATCACGTGTTGTGCCTCAGCTTTACGCCTGCACTATGGTACACGTCTCAAGGGTTTGTATAATATAATAATAATTTTTAATAAATCTGTGTAATTTGGGTGAGTACACGGCTTGTAGTTCCGACTACACGGCGTGTACTTTTCTTCACCGTCCATCCGAAGTACACACCTGGGGACATGGCATGTAAATGTACTTCGGAAATTTTCGGAGTACACGGTGTGTTCTTTTAGACACACACCGTATAGTTTCCACGTTACATGGTTTCCAGCAGGGCAAGCCGTGTTCGAGGTACACGGTCTAACCCGAACCTGAAGGGACTACACGCCGTGTTCGTTGGACCACATGGCGTGTAATCTGGAAACCGTGTGCCACCTATTTCTGGTCAACACACGGTGTCATAAAATGACTTCAATACACGGCCTGATTTGGCGGATCGGTCAATGCATTGAACCTAGACTACACGGTGTGTACTTCCAAATACACACCGTGTATTCTGATGTTGTACGGCCAGAAACATTTGTCTCCTCCAGATGAGTTCCTCTATTTTATTTTAATCAAAATTAAAAGAAGAAATTTGTTTCTATGAGGTGAACGTGAAACGAGGGAGGAGGAACAGATCTCAACATTCAGATTTCCATAATGATTAAACATAAATTGAAATAACTAAATTATTAAATGCGTAAATCACCAATGAAAAAATAAATAATTATAATCAACGATATGACCCCTCTGATACCACTTTTAGGTTCCGGGCGTAGCGGAAGCGCGTTGGTGGGTTATCCCAACTTTAATTTTAGCGTTAAAGGACGTTCAATCCGAGATCCAACACGATATATAATGTCGGATCTTCAGAATATAACTAAGAACAAAAAAGAAAAGAAGTGTCCCGGAACCATTGAGATAAGATCATCATATATTGGTTATAATTAATTTAATTAATTCATAAGAATTACCTCATTGGAATTCTTTCTTCGTTGGAGTCTCCGATCACAATCATGTGATCTGTCGTTGTGTCGTAGAATCCAAGTATAGGATTCCTCTAGCGGTGATCCACATGTGCTCCACGTATCTCTGGACGTCGTCGAAGGGATCTCTATGTGCTAGCACAGAATAACCTTTTCTTGCGATGTCCGCCTTCAACCACCTTGATCCGGTGGAGGATCTCACTCTCGTAACTTGAAAGCGTTCTTGGTGGAAATGGAATTCTCTATTGGCTTGAGAGTATTTCCAAAAAATGTTGTCCACAACAATGGGTTGATCTCTTGAGAATAATGTAATAGGGATTTATAATACTTAGAATAATAAAATGAATTAATTAACCAAAAGTATTTAATCACTTCATTTAATTCTTAACAATAACCCTTGTCATAATAATGATAGTTGACTATCATTATTACTTGACATGCACCCAGCGTATTACGTTTAATATCATTTAATTAAATAAACAATATATTATCCTCAAAATACCAACTGGAAAACTACATGACATGTAATAATTAATACACGGCGTGTACTTGTCTTCCATAAAACTACACGGCGTGTACATTTAATATACACGGCGTGTACTTTAATTTTTTCCATTTTTCTCCAACAAATTTATTAGACCTTGAGTAATGTCTATTTATTTCTTAAATAAATGTAACTACATTACTCGCTAACAAATATATTATTTCGCCCATAATATATTCTCTAGAATAACTAGTGTCTAAATAAATGCAATCAGGCATCCTTAAATAATTATTAAACCACAGTCAGGAATAATATTTATTTAACTTGTTAATTTTATATTTAACTGAGATACATGGACACACTTAGTTTGTGACCCTCTAGGCCTCTTTCTCAGTGGAATTAGGCGGAGCCTGCCTAAAGTCCAAGGTTGGCATCTAGAAACACGCCAAGGCACCCATAGAGAAAGAAGTTAACACCGCAATGACGTGTCACCTCCTACGAACACTTTACGTGTAATATAATCCCTTTGTCTTGATATCTCTAATCAAGCGGGTTGCATGCTAGTGCCATCAACCCATGTGCTCGATTATTCTTTCTTTGACTTCCGGGTATTCAACTCACCTATTCCTTACAATGGCCATGGATTTATTTAGGCTATATCAATTTCATCAAAGGGCATGAGATATCTACTTCTGTAATGGAACGGAAGGGAAAATTCCTTTCTCTCATTATATATTAATGCAAGATTGCTTGTGACGCACCCAACGTATCCTACCTCGCTGCGAACACTGTGTCATCCCAGTTTTCATCAATATATCTAAGTGTGCGAGTTGTAATACCCATTAATAATAATCTTAAAGTCTAAGGACCAATACACTCGTCCGCAGATAGGAACATCCAATGACACTATGAAATGTGGATTTCATACTAGCGGGTCTCATTCTCATAATATCCTCCTGGATATTAACAAGGGTGCACACCATGAGAAGGTGCCTCAAAGTTTTATGAGTCCTCGCCAATAATGACTTGTCTTATTTGTGTCCCTCAAATAATATCATCCATCCATAGAACATACATTCAAGAACAGTGTTATGGCACTTCCGGTTTCTAATCATAGTAGGGATCCACTACGACCCTTTAATGCCACAGCTGTCGTTAGGACATTATCACATGACATTTCACACAAAAGAACAATCAAGATATGATAAGGCATTTATTTAATGAATAAAGTACAAAGTAGTTGGTTCTAGACCACCAACTCCAATAGGTACGCCATCGAACATAGTGTCCCCTTTAAAGTAAAATTAATAATTAATTCACAAATATTAATAAAAATGAAAAATGTCATGTTCTTTATTTATGTGGGATGTTTCATCACTATAAGGACCAGTCCTTAAACATTGCATAATCTTGAATTAAATGGATAATTCAAATTGAAGATCTTTTCAGGTTTTGAGTTTTAGAGAATTAGGTTATAACATTTACATGACAACCTGAATATTACATGTAGACAATTCTAATCAGTATCCAATTTTTCATAAAATAATAACTCTTAAAAAAAGAGTCATGTCTTGTTCCAGGTTTTAGACAGCATGACTTTTCATTGATCCCATCCTTGACCCTTATTCATCAAAAGGCGGTAAATCAACCTTTTAAAGAATATTAGATTATTTTTTCTTAGATTCATTCACATTTTAAGCCTCTAAATTTTATTTGATAAATGTAAAAAATATTTAACAAACATGTATAATCATATTATAGTTATTTCTATTCATTAACTTCAATACAATTCCTAGGCTTTAACTACCATTTAAAATAATAATATTATATTATTAGTGTGCAACATAAGATTTCAAAGAAACCAGCTGTTGTGTATTGGGTACGCTATGGAACATTGAATCCCCTTTAAAGTAATATTAATATTTAATTCACAATTATTTATAAACATTAAAATTTATTATTCTTTACTTACTTGGGATGTTACATCCTTCCCCCCTTTTGAGAATTGCTTCCTCGCAATTTTTATTCAATTATCAAATAAGTTGGGGTATTTATCCCTCATAACAGTTTCAGATTCCCATGTTTCCTCTTCAACCATATGGATTTTCCACAAAACCATTACCTGAAAATTTATTTTCTTCTACAACACTTTCTCCATACGGGCAAGAATCTGCACTGTTTATTCCCCATAAGAGAGATTCAATTCCAACTGAACTACCATTGGGCTCAAAACATGAATTGGAACTTGCATATACATTCTCAATATTGAAACTGAAATACATTTTGTACCTGAGATAAAATTGGGGGAAATCAACTATGTACACAACTGCTCCAACTTTCTCCAAGATTTAATTAGGTCCAATGATCCTCATAATCAACTTTCCCTTCTTACCAAAACGCATCACACTTTTTAGGGAGAACTTTGAGAAAGACATGATCACTTACCTCCAAAGATAGATCCTTCGGTTATCCACATAACGTTTCTTCCTGCTCTGAGTTGTACTTATGTTCTTCTTAATCAACTGAACTTTTTCTACCATCTCTTCTACCAATTCTAGTCCCATCAGCTTTCTTTCACCTACTTCATCTCAAAAATCAAGAGTTCAAAAACACTTTCCATATAATTCCTCAAATGGATCCATCTGTATACTGGAATGAAAACTTTTATTATATGAAAATTTGACCAAAGAAAGATGTTCCTCCCAACTACCCTGATAATCCATCAAGCAAGCACATAACATATCTTCCAAGGTATAAATTTTTCATTCTGACTTCCCAACTAATTGAGGATGAAAAGCTATACTAAAATTTAATTTAGTACCCAAAGACTTATGATGGCCCTTAAAAAGTTAATGTATACCTGGGATCATGGTCAGATACAATGCAGTGGGGAACACCATGAAACTTGACTATCTCTTTAACATACAATCAAGAAAGTTGATCTAGAGACAAAGTATCTCAAATAGGAAGGAAATGAGAAGATTTAGTCAAACAATCAACTATAACCCAGATTGCATTGTTACCTCTAGATGTCTTTGGTAATCCCACAACAAAGCCCTTGGATATATTTCCACATTTCCACTCTGGCACTGATAAAGACTAAATCATTCCATTCGGTAATTGTCACTCTACTTTAACCTACTGAAAAGTAAAACACATCACAGTAAAATCATCAATATCACTTTTCATTCCATCCCACAATACTCCCGAAGAACATTATACATCTTATTACTACCAGGGTGAACTGAAAATGGGGAACTATGAGTTTCACAAAGAAACTCATTCTTCAACTATGAATCACAAGGCACACATAATCTTTTCCCAAACCTCAAAAAACAATCATTATCAAAGTTAAATTCAGTCAACTTTCCCTTTTGAACCAACTCTACCTTTTTCTGTAACTCACTGTCTTCTTTCTGTGCTCGCTTAATTCTGTCTGACAGAGATGATTCCACTGAAACCTAAAAAAAATAGAAAAATTTCTTACTCTGACAATATCTATGTAAAAGTTCATCAAATAAAAAACCAAACAATCTCATTCCAAACATAGCATGGTTAATTAAGCATTACTTTTCTGACTCAATCCATCGGCCACTTTATTTTCCTTTACTGGATGTTAATGGATCATGCAATCATAATCCTTGATTAATTCCAACCATCTCCTCTGTCTCTTGTTCAATTATTTTTGAGTAAATATAAACTTCAAACTTTTTTGGTCAGTATATATTTCACATTTCACAACATACAAATGATGCCTCCAAAATTTTAAAGCAAAAACAATAGCATCTAATTAAAAATCATGTGTAGGGTAATTTAACTCACGAGGTTTCAACTGACGTGAAGCATAAGCAATTACCTAATCATTCTGCATAAGGAAAAAACCAATTCATTTCAATGAATCATCACTGTAGATAAAAACTCTACATTTCTATAAGGTAGTGCCAAAACTGAAGCATTCACCAATTTTATTTTCAATTCTTGAAAACAATCATCACATTCTTTTGTCCAGATGAACTTAACACCTTTTCGAGTTAACTTAGTCATTGGACTTGACAACCTTGAAAAACTTTTAACAATCCTTCATTAATGACCTATCAAACCAAGAAAACTACGAATCTTGGTTATATTTGTTGGCCTTGGACATTCTTCAACAACTTTTGTTTTATCATATTCAATAGTTATGCCATTTTTAAAAAAAACGTGACCCGGGATTGAAATTTATTGTAACCAAAACTAACACATGCTGAATTTCCCATACAATTTCTTTTCTTTTAAGGTTTTCAAGACAACTATTAAATGAATTTCATGTTCCTCTTTAATTTTAGAATAAACCAAAATATCATCAATGAACACAACCACAAACTTATCTAAGAACTCATGGAAAATTATATTCATAAGATCCTTGAATACAACAGGTGAATTGGTTAACCCAAAAGGCATAACTACAAATTCATAAAGGCCATATCTAGAATGAAACGCGGTATTCGGAATGTTTGCATCCTTTACTTTCAACTGATGGTACCCCTACCTCGGATCAATCATCGAAAAATACTGAGCTCTGAGGAGGTGATCAAACAAAACATCGATATGAGGAAAAGGATACTTGTTCTTAACAGTGATGTTATTCAATGATCTATAATCAATGAAAAGTCTCATTGAACCATCTATCTTTTTAGAAAATAAGACAAGATCACCCCATTGTGATGTGCTAGATCCAAAGAAACCTTTACCTAATAACTCTTTCAACTGCTTCCTTAAATCTAAAAGTTCAATTTGAGCCATTCGATAAGAGGGATTTGAAATTGGTTTTGCATCAGGAACTATGTCTACAGTAAATTCAACTTCCCGATCAGGTATAATACCAAAAAACTCATCAGGAAAAACATCAAGGTACCCATTTACCACTGGAACATCATTAATCTCAACACATCCTTTATTTTCAACAATATGTTTAAGGTAACATTCATTTCGATCTTTTACTAGTCTCTCAGCTTCCTGATGTGTACTCAAAATTAAGGGTTCATTCTTGTACACAAACTGAAAATCATTCAGAAAAGAAACCTCTTTAGCTCTATAGTCAATATTAGTATGATAAACAAAAATCCAATCCTTACCCGAAATAACATCAAACTCTACTAATGGAAAAACAATAAGATTTGTAGGTAGATTCTTCCTGAGGACGAGGACATGAAGGTTCATATAATTTCTTTTTGTCCCAACATTTCCTCGAGGTGTTTTTACCATAATTTGCATATTCATATCATGAAATGGAATTCCCAATTTACTAGAAAAATTCTCATAAATGAACGAATGTGTAGACCATGAATCAAACAATACATTGGCATAATCTAAAAAAACAATAGTATACCTGATACTACGTCATTCGATAGACAAACATATTCTGAAGTAGTTGCAATAGATTTCACCACCCCGTTCTGCTTGTAGTATAGCTGCTTTCCCACAAATGATTTCTTCATTGGACACTCATTTGCATAATGACCTATTTCATTGCACTTGAAACATTTTACTGACTGTAAGTCTGATTTTTCCTTACCATTACCTTGATCTTTTTCAGTTCAATTATGATCCTTATGTCCAATTTTACCACATCAGTAGAACTTACCAGAATTCAAAATCCATTCCCCAGCAAGCTTTTTTCCACAATTTTCACAAACTGTAAACTAATGTTTCATACCATCCGACCATTTTGAATAGTTCTTCTCTTTCATCTGCCGCCTCAACCTCTTATTCTATTGTTTTTCAAACAACACTTGATCATCTACAAACTCCATTTCCACATTCTTCGCACAATGAAAAAGTTTTTCATAACTTTTTAACACACGAGAAGCTAATTCCCTTCGATACATTGGCTCTAATCCTGAGTTAAAATGGTTGATTTTATTATCAAGATCTCATATGAAATTAGGATTATTCCTTTCGAGTAGAGTGAATTTTTTTACATAAGCAGCCACGGAGCCATCCTCCTATATCAATTCTAGGAATTGTTTTCCCATACTAAGTAGAACCACCTTAAGAAAATATTTTTTAAGTAACATACCTTTGAATTCATCCCAATCAAGGGCATAAATCTTCTCACTATCCCTGATATTCTTCACCATTGACCACCACTAATCTGTTTCACCTTAAAAATGGTAAATAGAAAGACTAAACTTTTGTTGTTATGAACACCCCATGACATAAAAAAATTTCTCCAGTGCTTCAATCCACCATTCTTCTATAGCAGGGTCAGATGATCCTTTGAATGATGGGGGATGTTGCCTCAGGAAATGCTCCACTAATGAAATGTTTCTCTATGGTTGATCTGGCTGATCTTGTGCATGGATACCTCCACCATTTATAGCCTGAGTCAACAATGGTATCACTGCAACATACAATTCAGTTCCCATTATGACCATCTCATGTTGCTAACATAGAAGGTTGTCTTCATCCTGATGTCGTCCCAACATAGCTGCCATGTTTCCTCTGTGGAAATCCATTCTGAACACAGAAATTTCTTATGCAAAGAAAAATGGTAATCTGTAAATGATATAACATTTCAATATTAACACAAATTAAATAATGGAAACTAATTTAACAATACACTAACTCCTAATGTTAACTAAACCTACCTCTGATACCAACTATAACAACCCAGCCTTAAAACATTAAATAATATTGAATTAGATGAATAATTCACATTGAGGATCTTTTCAGGTTTAGATTTCTAGAGAATTAGGACATAACTATTACATATCAAAAGATTATAAAGTAGACCCTTCTACTCAGTTTCCATTTTTTCACAAAATAAAAACTCTTAGAAAAAAATAGTCATGTCAAGTTCCATATTTTAGAGTGCATGACTTTTCCTTGATCACATCCTTGACCATATTCATCTTTAAGTCCTGCGAAAAACATTTCAAAACATGGGATGGGCATAAAAATCCCAGTAAGGGTTATAAAACAAAGAATGAATACATTAGTTCATCATTACATATATTCATAATATTTTTAACATACCACATGAAATCATAAGATTTATGAATAACACATAGAAAACATAAATCATAAATGCAACTTATCGCATCCATATCATTCTTACATTGTACCTATCACAGCTACAAAGGGAGTTACATTTGCATTACCAATCATAGTATATTCCCTAAATCTCTTAGATGAAACATTCACATTAACCTCTATCACATTACCCAATGCATTGGAGATCTATATCGGGCTCACCCGCCCTTGCTTTATCACGGAACCACCTGTATGCATAATCAAATCCCAAGAACTATAAAATATTCATAACACATAAAACAAAAATAAAGGAAAGATAGAATTTACACATTTTAATAACAATATATCATTTAAATATTTTGACATAACAAATCCATTATCAAAACCATTCTTAATAACAAAATATGTAAAAATAGTATATGGTATTTATTTTCCTTTTAAAAACATTATAGCTTGTTAAGGAAGCCAACGATAAAATAATACTCTTGTCAGCAGAAAGGTCGTTGTCACCACTTACGTTAAAAAGAAACATTCATTTTTTTCATTTAATAAAACGCCTCGTAGAAAAAGATCCCCTTTGAATGAAAGGAAAATTTAGAGGTGTTTAGACAACATATAAAATAAATGTGTGTATTAAAACAAAATATGCCTCAATGAAAGGAGATTGAAACGAAATCCATCACAAAGATGATTTTGTAAATAAAATAGAATGATTATGATTATTCACTCTAAATACACGTAACGAAATTATAAATACATGAAAATATATCAAAATTAATTTCTCATATAATAATAGCATGACATAATAAAAAATTAAATGATTATACCAAATAACAGAAATAGGGTTAAGAAGTTCCCTTACCTCTTGTCTGACAGGACTCGACCGTTCTTTAATCTCCTGAATAATAAACTAAAGTTAATTTCTACTTTCTTAAGAAGATTTTTAATTTTTACTATTCATTTTATATCACTTATTACCATGTTATAATCATTATGTAATCAATTAAGTTATTAACGGTTGTTTCGTTGATATTTGGTGCCTGTGTAAAAAAATAAACACCTTATAATTACAAGTTGTCTATGTCGTCCACAATCCATTATCTCCAAAATGATATTCATGATTTAGATATCATATAAATCATATATATCTAGTATATATATGTATTTATAATAGTACATAACATTTGGAGATAAAAAATAAAATGCACAGTTCATGGAAATGGTAATCCGTACGTATGCATGAACGCTACTTTAATTCCTATTTCGTACTTTAATGGAATTTAAACATAATTATACCTATGTATATTATCATTATAGTATAATATCATATATAATATCAAAAACTATACCCTTTATATGTCCCACATATGGAAATAATGAGTCATATCACTTTGAGGGGGTGGTAGTACGCACTTCCTCAAATGAAATTATTGCGTTAACCCACTATGGAAACCATAAAGTATGTTATAAATGAAAATAAAATAAGCATAAAAAACATAAAAATATTATATATCATATATAAATAAAGTTCCATCTTAATTTCCACAATAAGTGGCAGTAGGATATAATTGAAGAATCATCGCTTCGTGAGGCATTACATTGCCTTTCACAGAAAAAGAATGTTCTTCACCCATTAGATGGAGGTGTGTGTAAGTGTAGTTTGGATACTTTTCATAAAAAATCATAGTATATTGAGGATACTTATTTTGTTAAAAAAATAATGAAATAAAAATAGTTTATGTGGTTGAAGAAGTAAAATAAAACAAAAGAACTTAATAGAAGAGGTTACCTTTAAATCCGGTAACTGCCATTGGTTTGAACCAAAACGATTTGTTGAAGTGCTTTCTCCCTAAGGAAAGGATTCTAGGATGAATAGTGGGATCTTGGGAGCTTATTGGAGTATAGTTTGTATGAGAAAAAGTATTGAGAAGTGTGATGAATGAGTTAGAAGTGAGGGCATTTTATATGGGAGAGGAGGGGATCTCTAGGAATGTTTTAAAGAATTATTTTATTATAAACTCAGATTCTGATTAAAAAGGTCAAAAAATCATTAAATTCAAAGTTAGGATGACACATGGTCTAAATAAAATCATCCAATTAGAGTTGTACTGGTTTTGGATATTGTATTAATATTTATAAAGTGTCATTATTACTCCTTTGCGGCTCTATGGGGTCCCAAATTCAACCCAAGGATTCCCATGGTCAGATATGTATCATCCAATAGGATTAGGACACATGTTAGGGTAATTTAATATTATAATAATATTAAATTTGACCCTTATTTACTATATTTAACCTTTATTCATGGTAAATAAAATATTTATTGAAGTAAATATTTAAAATGTCTAAAAATAAAAGTAACATATTTACACAATTTGGACCTACTATTTCCAAATATGGAATCCATATTTCTCAATCAAAAACACCTATGTTTAAAAAATTAATTTAAAATTAATTCCCACTGTCAAAACAAAAAAGCTTGTTTTTACGAAAAATTAACTATCAAAAGATTGACACTTGTTTATGAAAAATTTCAAAGTGAAATTAATTCCAATGACCAAAATTGGATTAACTGGTAAAAATTTATTCTAATTACTCCTTATAAACAATTTAAAATATAAAATTAACAATATAAATAAATTAGATTTAAAGGTACTTTTGGATTAAAATATAGTATTTTTTACTATTCATTTAAAATGAACTTTATCAGAAAAATACAAAAAATTTACCCAAATTAAATTTTTAGGTCTCTAATTTAAAGAAGAATTATATTTTGTCAAATAGAACATATAAAAACGACCAAAACTATATTTAAGTAGGGTTATACATCAATAGGTGGTAAATTGACCTTTAAAAGAATATAAGAGTATTTATGCATAGATTCATTCAAATTTTTAAGCCTCTAACTTTTATTGGATAAATGTAAAAACATTTAACAAACCTGTATAATCATATTATAGTTAGTTCTATTCATTCCTAGCGATATAATGGCTAGGCATTAACTAAAATTTAAAATAATAATATTATATTTTTAGTTTGCAACGTACGATTTCAAAGAAACCCGATGTTGCGTATTGGGTACGCTATCGAACATGGAATACCCTTTAAAGTAAAATTAATATTTAATTAACAAATATTAATAAATATTCAAATGTAATACTCTCTATTTACTAGATATGTTACATCCTTCCCCCCTTTTGGGAATTTTTTCCTCACAATTTTTATTCACTTATCAAATAAGTGGGGGAATTTATCCCTCATAAAATTTTCAGATTCCCACATTGCCTCTTCAACCATATGGTTTTTTCACAAAACCTTTACCTGAAAAATTACCTTATTCTGTAACACATGCCCTCTACAGTCATGAATCTGGACAGATTATTCCTCATAGGAGAGATTTTCATCCAACTGAACTACCTCTGGGCTCAAAACATGAGATGTATCAAGAATATACTTTATCAACATTGATAAATGAAAAACATTGTGTACCTTAGATAAACATGGGGGTAATTCCAATCTATATACAACTGCTCAAACTTTCTCCAGAATTTTATAAGGTCCCATGAACCTCGAACTCAACTTTCTCTTCTTACCAAAACACATCACACTTTTCCATGTTGAAACATTGAGAAAGGCATGATCACCTACCTCGAACGATAGATCCTTCCTCCGCTTATCTGCATAACTTTTCTGCCTTCTCTAAGTTGTGGTCATGTTCTTCTGAATCAACTGAACTTTTTCTTCCATCTCTTCTACCAATTCTTGTCCCATCAGCTTTCTTTCACCCACTTCATCCCAAAAAGATGGAGTTAAACAACACTTTCCATATAATGCCTCAAATAGAGCCATTTGTATACTCCAATGAAAAAAGTTATTATATGAAAATTTAACCAAAGAAAGATGTTGGTCCCAACTTCCTTGATAATCCATCAAGAAAGCATGTAACATATCTTCCAAGGTCTGTGTTGGGAAAAAATCCCTCAAGATATCATTACGTCAAGCTTCAAAAATGGTAGAGTTGAAGCGCATCATGGCGGTGAAGGGATTTTCAAGGGTGATTCGAGGCGAAGGCATGAAGGTATTGACGGTGATGCTCTAGGATTATGTCAAGCTCCCCGATTAGAAAATTTATGTGGTGCTTTGTGATTTTGAGAGAATTCTGGCAAGAACTTTGGGGCATCACGATTTGAGATGATGTGGTGCTGACTTCGCGTGGAAAGTTTTAAGGTTGGTGAAATCACCTATAAATAGGCCTCGACCCCTTCAACAGAAGTAGAGATAAAGATATAATTTTCAGAGAAAATATTTTTCTCTTGGTTCGCAAAGGCAGTTCATGAAGGTAGTGTGCTTCGCGAAAGAATAGCTTCATGGAGACTAATCTAGCTTCGTGAAAGTTGCGAGCTCTACGTTGGCTCAGGGAGATTCCATAGGGAAGTTGATCTACGACGACTTGAGATTTGCGAGAGTGCTTCACGGGAGTGCTTCGCGAAAAGGAAAGAGCTTTGCGAAGACTTGTTTGATCTACGTGAAATTGGGAGCCTCATGAAGTAGGGTGATTTGTAACGGTTTTTTCAAAGTAATTTCCCAGTATTCAAGGGAATGGGGTTATGCATTAGTGGTTAAACTTTGGACTTCAATAGAGCTTCTAAATATAGTGGAGGATGCATTCATTAGTGGTAATGAAGAGACGTACAGGTCTATAAACTGTGAGTGGATCCCTTCTAACTATAGTGAGCAAAGGAAGAGGATAATGGTTATCCTTTCTATCGGCACTGAGCCAGAGAGAGAGAAATAGGGAGTGACCCTTGAGAAAGTAGTGATCTCACCCTAAACATTGTAAAGGAAGTGAGCCTTGGAATAGAAGTGATCTATCCCGAACATTGTAAACAGCAGTGTGCTTTAAGTGGATTTGGTACATCGACACATCACCAGTGTATGCTCTTTGTACGTAGCCTAGTGAGGGTGAACCAAGTAAAAATTGATGTGTCCAGTGCATGATTAAGTTTTTTTTTAATATTTTCTATAGGAAAGAGAGAGAATAGAGTCTCTCTTAACAGAGAGATAAGATCAATAAGGGTAGTTGTTTTAATCTTTCATAACCTGATTCACCCCCCCCCCCCCTCTCAAGGTATCTAACCTAGTGGTCCTAACAGTCAGAAGTATTGGTTCTTACTGCCCATCTGATTGAGGATGAAAAGTTGTACTAAATTTTTATTCAGTACACAATGACTTATAAAGGCCTTTCCAAAAGTTATAAGTAAACGTGGGATCACGATCTGATATAATGGAGAGGGGAACACCATCCAACCGAACTATCTCTTTAACATACAATCGAGAAAGTTGATCTAGATACAAATTATCTAGAATAGAAAGGAAATTAAAACATTTAGTCAATCAATAAAAAATAACCTAGATTACATTGTTACCTCTAGAAGTATTTTGTAATCCTACAACAAAGTCCATGGATATGTTTTTCCATTTCCACTCTAGCACCGGTAATGACTGAAGAATCCATTTTGGTAACTGCCACTTGGCTTTAACCTGCTAACAAGTCAAACACTACACGGTAAAATCAGCAATATCTCTTTTCATTCCATCACACCAGTAATACTCTTGAAGATCTCTGTACATCTTAGCACTGTCAGGGTGAACTAAAAATGGGGAATTACGAGCTTCACAAAAAAACCCATTCTGCAACTGTGAATCACAAGGCAAGCATAATCTTTTCCCAAACCACAAAACACAATAATTATCAATGTTAAATTTAGGAAACCTACCCTTATGAACCAACTCTACCTTTTTTCGTAACTCACTGTCTTCTTTCTATGCTCGCTTAATTATGTATGACAGAGATGATTCCACTGACACCTAAAACAAAACAAAATAATTTCCTGCACCAACAACTTCTATACCAAAGTTCATCAAATAAAAAACTAAAGGATCCCATTCCTAACATAGCATGGTTAATGAAGCATTACGTTTTCAACTCAAAGAATCATCCACTCTATTTTCCTATTCAGGATGTTAATGGATCGTGCCACCATAATCCTTGATTAATTCAAACCATCACCTCTGTCTCATGTTCATTTATTTTTGAGTGAATATATACTTCAAAATTTTGTGATTAGTATATATTTCACATTTCACTCCATAGAAATTGTGCCTCTAAATTTTCAAATCCAAAAACGAAAGAAGATAATTCCAAATCATGTATAAGATAATTTAACTCATGATGTTTTAATTGACGTGAAGCATAGCAGTTACCAGATCATTCTGCATAAGAACACAATCAAGTCCTTTCAACGAAGCATCACTGTAGATAATAAACTCACAATTTTTTTAAAGAAGTTCCAAAACTATAGTATTCCCCAATCTTCTTTTCAATTCTTGAAAACAATCATCACATTCTTTTTCCAAATGAACTTAACACCTTTTCAATTTAAATTAGTCATTGGACTAGATAACCTAGATATATTTTTAACAAAAATTCGGTAAAAACCTGCCAAAACCAGAAAACTATGAATCTTGGTTATATTTGTGGGTCTTGTCCATTCTCCTACTACTTTTTTTAGAAGGATCAACAATTATGCCATTTTTTTAAAAAATGTGACCCATGAATGAAATTTTTTTTAACCAAAACTCACACTAGAAATATTTACCAAACAGTTTCTTTTTTTAAGGTTTTCAAGACAATCCTTAAATGACTTTCATGCTCCTCTTTACTTTTAGAAAAAACAAAAATATCATCAATGAACACAACCATAAACTTTTCCAAGAACTCACAAAAAATTCTATTCATAAGATCTATGAATACAACAGGTGCATTGGTTATCCCAAATGGCATAACTACAAATTCTTAATGGCCATATCTAGTACAAAATTCAGTCTTTGGAATGTATTCTTTCTTTGTTTTAAACTGATGGTACCCTGACCTCAGATCATTCTTCGAGAAATACTGATCTCCCTAGAGCTGATAAAAATAATTATCGATATGAGGCAATGGATACTTACTTTTAACAGTGATGTTATTAAATGCTCTATAATCAATGAAAATTATCATTGAACCATCTTTTTTTAACAAATAAGATAGGGGCACCCCATGGTGATGTGCTAGCTCGAATGAAACCTTTATCTAATAACTCCTTCAATTGCTTCTTTAACTCAAACAGTTCAATTTGAGTCATTCGATAAGGGGGTTTTGAAATTGGTTTTGTATTACGAACTAAGTCAACAGTAAATTCAACTTATCGATCAGGTATAATACCAGGAAACCCATCATGAAAAACATCAAGGTACTCATTTACCATTGTCACGTCATTAATTTCAACACTACAATTATTTTCAACAATATGTGCAAGGTAACATTCATTTCCATCTTTTACTAGTTTTTCAGCTCCCTGATATGTTATAAAAAGTAAGTGTTCACTCTTGTACAAAAAATAAAAAATATTCTAGAAGGAAATGTGTTTAGCTCTGAAATCAATCATAGCATTATATATAGAAATCCAATCCATACCCAAAATAACATCAAACTCTACTAGAGGAAAAACAATAATATTTTCAGGTAGATTCATCATGCACACAAGGACAGGGAGGTTCTTATAATTTCTTTTTGTCCTATCATTTCCTCCAGGTGTTTTTACCATAATATTCATATTCATATCATGAGATGGAATTCAAAATTTTCTAGAAAAATTCTTAGAAATAAATTATTGTGTATACCCTAAATAAAACAGTACATTGGCATCATCTGAACAAATAAACAGTGTACCTGATACTATTTCATTCGATGGCCCAACATCTACTAAAGTAGTTGAAAAGGATTTCACCACCCCTTTCTTCTTGTAGTCTGGCTGCTTTCCCTCAGTTGAGTTCTTCGTTGGACACTCATTTTCATAATGACCCATTTAATTACACTTGAAACGTTTTACTAACTATAAATCAGATTTTGTCTTACTATTACCTTGATCTTTTTTAGGGCAATTAAGAGCCTTATGTCCCATTTTACCACATCGGTATCACTTACTATAATTCAAAAGACATTTCCCGACATACTTTTTACCAAAATTTTCACAAAATGTAAACTTGATTTTCTTACCATCATACCTTTTTGAAGAGTTCTTCTCTTTCATCTCCCACCATGACCTCTTATTTTGTTGTTTGTCAAAAAACACCTAATAATCAACAAACTCCATTTCCACCTTATCCACACAACGAACAAGATTTTCATAACTATTAAACTCATGAGAAGCTTAATCCATATGATTATTTGGATTTATACCTGAGTAAAAGGGGTTGACTTTATTATCAAGATCCCATATGAAATTTGGAGCATACCTTGTGAGTCGAGTGAATTTTTCTTCATAAGAAACCATTGAGTCATCCTCCTGCCACAATTCTAGGATTTTTTTTCCATCCTAAGTTGAACTACCATAGGAAAATATATCGCAAGGAACATACCATTGAATTAACCCTAATCCAGAGCATCAATTTCCTCACTATCCAAGATATTTTTCACCATTAACCTCCATAGATCAGCTTCACCTTCAAAACGGTAAACAACAAGACTAACCTTTTGGGGTTCTGAACACACCATGATATAAAAAAAGTTCTCCAGTGATTTAATCCACCCTTATTCTAGAACAGGGTAAGTTGATCCTCTAAATTATGGGGGATGTTTCCTCAAGAAATTCTCTACTACTGACATATTTCTCTGTGATTGATCTAGCGGATCACGTGCATGGATACCACAACCATTTATAGCCTGAGTCAACTATTCCATCACTGCAGCAAACTATTCTTTTCTGATTCTGACCATCTCAGGTTTCTAATTTGGATGTTTGTCTTCCTCCGGATGTCGTCCCTACATAGTTGCCATGTTTCCGCTGTAGAAGACCATTATGAACACAGAAATATCATAGGCAAAGAAATATGGTAATCTGTAAATGCTATATCATTTCAATATTAACATAAATTAATTTATGGATATAAAATTTTCAATACCCTAACTCCTAAAGTTGTCTAATTTAACCTATGATACCAACTATAAGGACCCGGCCTTAAAATTTTACATAATCTTGAATTAAACAAATAATTCACATTGAGGATCCATTCAGGTTTAGAGTTTTAGAGTGTTAGGATATTACTATTACATCTCAAAAGATTACAAAGTAAACAATTCTACTAAGATTCCATTTTTTCACAATATAAAAACTCTTCAAAAATAGAGTCATGTCCTGTTCCATGTTTTAGAGAGCATGAATTTTCCTTGATCCCATCCTTGAACCTATTTATCTTTAAGTCCTGTGAAAAAAATTTCAAAACATTGGATGAGCATAAAAAGCACAGTAAGGGTTATAAAACAAAGAATGAAAACATTAGTTCATCATTACAAACATATCATAATATCTTTAACATACCACATGAAATCATAAGATTTATTAATAACACATAGAAAACATAAATCGTAAAGGTAACTTGTGGCATCCATATCATACTTACATTATAGCTATCACAGTTATGTAGGGAGTTTCATTTGGAATACCCATAGAAGTATATTCCCTAAATCTCTTAAGAGAGACATTCACATTTATCACCATCATGTTACCCAATGAATTAGAGAGCTATCTCGGGCTCACCCACTCTAGTTTTATCACAAAACCACGCGTATGCATAAAAAATTCCCATGAACCATGACATATTCATAACACATAAACAAAAATAAAGGAATGATAACATTTCCACATTTTAATCACAATGTATCATTTAAATATATTGACATAAAAAATCAATTATTAAAACAATTTTTAATACCAAAATACTTAAAAATAGTATATGGTATTTATTTTCCTTTTAAAAACATTATGTCTTGTTAAGTAATCCAAATATCAAATAATACTCGCGGCAGCAGAAAAGGTTGTTGTCACCGCTTATGTTAAAAAGAAACATTATTTTTTTGTCATTTCGTAAAACGCCTCATAGAAAAATATTTTCTTGGAATGAAATAAAATGTCAAATTTATTTATACACTTTATAAAACAATGTTGAGAATGAAACAAAATATGCCTCAATGAAAGGAGATTGAGACAAAGTCATTTACCTTGTGTCAGACTTGACTCGATCGTTCTTTAATCTCAGGGATAATAAACTATAGTTGAATTCTAACAGCTTAAGAACTGTTTTTATGTTTATTATTCCTCTTATATCACTTACTACCATGTTATAATCATTATGTAATCATTTATTTTTTTAATGGTTGTTTCATCTTTATTTGGTACCTGAGTAAAAAAATGAACACCTTATAATTAAAATTTGTCCATGTCGTCAATAATCCATTATCTTTAGAATTATATTCATGATTTAGATCTCGTATAAAACATATATATCTATTATATATATGTATTTATAATAGTATATATCATTTGGAGATAAGAAATGAAATGCACCGTCCATGGAGATGGTAAGCCATACGTACGCATGAACGCTACTTTAATTTCTATTCTGTACTTTAATAGAATTAGAAAATAATGATACGAAGGTATATAATAATTCCAATATAATATCATATAAAATATCATAAACTATACCCTTTATACATCCCACATTTGGCATTAACGAGTCATATCACTTTGAGGGGATGGTAGTCCGCACTTCCTCAAATTAAATTATTGTGTTTACCCACTATGGAAACCATAAAGGTATGCTATAAATTAATAATACAAAAGCATAAATAAAAAATAAACATAAAATATATAATATATAAATAATGTCCCATCTTAATTTTCACAATGAGATGCGGTATGAGATAATTGAACATTCATTGCTTCGTGAGGTGTTACTTTTTCATTCACAGAAACAGTATGTTCTTCACCCATTAGATGGAGGTGTCTGTAAGTGTAGTTCAAATACTTATCATAATAACAACCTAGTATATTGAGGATATTTATTTAGTTATAAAATAAAGGAATAAAAATAGTTTAGGTGGTTAGAGAAGTAAAATAAAACAAAAGAACTTAAGTGAAGACGTTACCTTTAAATCGGGTAACTCCCTTTGGTTTGAACCAAAAGGGTTTCTTGAGGTGATTTCTGCCTAAGGTAAGGCTTCTAGGATGAATAAAGGGATCTTGGGATATTATTGGAGTATAATTTGTATTTGAAAAAGGCTTGAGAAGGGTGAGGAGTGAGTTAGATATGAGGTATTTTTATATGGGAAAGGAGGGGCTCTTTAGGAATGTTTGAAACAATTATTTTATTATAAACTCATCTATGGTTTCAAAATGTCAAAAAATCGTTAAAGTAAAATTTAAGGTAACTCAGGGTTGAAATAAAATCATTCAATAATAACTGGAAAGGCTTTCATTTTTTTTAATATTTATATTCTTTTTTATTTAATTCATTTATTAATGAGGTAAATACTGCATTATTATTGTGTCATAAATAATTTAATTTATTTGGTGTCCAATAATTATAAAATACTACCATGATGTAGGAAATATTTTTATATCTAAAATTAATATTTATAGTTTAAGATATAACTTATATAACCCCATGTAAAAATTGATTTACTAAAATATATTTTTATGTCATTTTGGTCTTTACTTTAAATTAATTAATATAGTGTCATTATTACTACCATGTGGCTCCATGGGTTCCAAATTTGACTCAAGGATGCCCATGGTCAGATCTATATCATACAATAGGATTAAGACCCATGGTTGGGTAATTTAATATTATTATAATATTATTATTTTTACCCTTATTTACTATATTTACTCTTTAATCAAGGTAAATAAAATATTTTCTGAAGTAAATATTTAAAATGCCTAAAAATAAAAGTTACCTATTTACACAATTTGAAACTACTGATTCCAAATATGAAATCCATTTTTCTAAATTCAAAACACAGAAGTGGCTGAAATTAATTTAAAGTTAATTCCTACTGTCAAAACAAAAAGCGTGTTTTTAAGAAATATTAACTATCAAAAAATTGACACTTGTTCATGTCCAATGTCAAATTGAAATTAAATCCAATGTCCGAAATTCTATTAACTGGAAAACATATATTCTAATTACACTTTATAAAAAATAAAAAATATAATCTTACCATATAAATAAATTAGATTAAAAGTCACTTTTGAATTAAAATACAGTATTTTTCACTATTTATTAAAAAATGAACTTTATCAGAAAAATACAAAAAATTTACCAAAAATAAAATTTTATGTCCCAACTCTAAAGAAGAATTTTTTTTCAAATAGAACATATAAAAATGACCAAAACTATATTTTAAGAGGGTTCTCCATCAAAAGGCGGTAAATCAACCTTTTAAAGAATATTAGAGTATTTATGCTTAGATTCATTCACATTTTAAGCCACTAACATTTATTGGATAAACGTAGAAACATTTAACAAACATGTATAATAATATTTTAGTTATTTATATTCATTCCCACTGATATAATGGTCGTGCGTTATCTACCATTTAAAATAATATTATTATATTATTAGTGTGCAGCGTATGATTTCAAAGAAACCCGCGGTTGCGTATTGGGTATGCTATCGAACATAATATCCCCTTTAATGTAAAATTAATATTTAATTCAAAAATATTAGTAAAAATTTAAATGTATTATTTTTTATTTACTTGGGATGTTACAACCTTCCCCCCTTTTTTGAATTGCGTCGTCACAATTTTTATTCACTTATCAAATAAATTGGGGTATTTATCCTTCATAACATTTTCAGATTCCCACATTGTCTCTTAAACCATATAGTTTTTCCACAAAACCGTTACTTGAAAAATTACATTATTTTGTAACACTTTCTCTCTACAGTCATGAATCCAGACTGGTTGTTCCACATAGGAGTGATTTTCATCCAACTGAACTACGCCAGGCCTCAAAACATGAGATGGATCTGGAATATACATTCTCAACACTGAAACATGAAAAAAAAAATTGTGTACCTGAGATAAACGTGGGGGTTAAGACACTCTGTACACAACTGCTCCAACTTTCTCCCGGATTGCGTACGGTCCAATGAACATCGGACTCAACTTTCCCTTTTTACAAAAACACATCACACATTTCCATGGAGAAACTTTAAGAAAGACATGATCACCTACCTAGAAAGATAAATCCTTCCTACGGTTATCCGGATAACTTTTTTGTCTGCTCTGAGTGGCTCTCATGTTATTCTGAATCAACTAAAATTTTTCAGCCATCTCTTCTACCAATTCTGGTCCCATAAGCTTTCTTTCACATACTTCAACCCAAAAAACTGGAGTTCGACAACACTTTCTATATAATGCCTCAAATAGAGCCATCATTATTTTGGAATGGAAATTGTTATTATATGAAAATTCAACCAAAGATAGATGTTGGTCCCAACTTCCCTGATAATTCATCGAGCAAGCACGTAACTTATCTTCCAAGGTCTGAATTGTTCGTTCTGACTATCCATCAGATTGAGAATGAAAAGCTGTACTAAAATATAATTCAGTACCCAATGACTTCTCTAGGCCTTTCCAAAAGTTTGAAGTAAACCTAGGATCACGATCAGATACAATGGAGAGGTGAACAACATGTTACCAGATTATCTCCTTAACATATAACTGAGAAGGTTGATCTAGAGACAAATTATCTCGAATAGAAATGAAATGAGAAGATTTAGTCAATCGATCAACAATAACCCAGATTTCATTACTACCTCTAGATGTCATTGGTAATCCCACAATGAAGTACATGTTTATATTTTCCCATTTCCACTCTGGCACCAGTAATGACTGAAGAATCCCTTTCGGTAATATCCACTCTGTTTTAACCTACCGACATTCAAACACTTCACTATAAAATCAGCAATATCTCTTTTCATTACATCCCACCCATAATACTTCCGAAGATCTATGTACATCTTAGTACTGCCAGGGTGAACTGAAAACGAGGAACTATGAGCTTCACATAAAAACTCATTCTTCAACTAGAAATCACAAGGCATGCATAATGTTTTCCCCAACCTCAGAACACAGTCACTATCAATGTTAAATTCAAGCAACTTACCCTTATGAACCAACTCTAACTTTTTCTGTAACTCACTTTCTTCTTTCTACGCTCGTTTAATTCTATCTAATAGAGTTAATTCCACTGAAACCTGAAAAAAAAAGTGAATAATTTTCTACACCATCAACTTCTATACCAAAGTTCATCAAATCAAAAACCAAAGGATCTCGTTCCAAATGTATCATGGTTAATGAAGCATTACTTTTTCGACTCAAATCATCAGCCACTTTATTTTCCTTTACTGAATAGTAATGGATCGTGCAATCATAATCCTTGATTAATTTCAACCATCTCCTCTATCTCATGTTCAATTATTTTTGAGTGAATATATACTTCAAAATTTTTTGGTCAGAATATATTTCATATTTCACTCCATAAAAATGACGCCTCCAAATTCTTAAAGTATAAACGACAGTAGCTAATTCCAAATAATGTGTAGGATAATTTAACTCATTAGGTTTCAACTGACGTGAAGCATAAGCAATTACATGCTCATTCTGCATAAGGACACAACCAAGTCCATTCAATAAAGAATCATTGTATATAACCAACTCACCATTTCTAGAAGGTAGTGCCAAAACTGGAGCATTCACCAATCTCCTTTTCAATTCTTGAAAACAATCATTACATTCTTTTTTCCATATAAACATAATACCTTTTCGAGTTAATATAGTCATTGGACTAGATAACGTTGAAAAAAATTTAACAAACCTTCGGTAACAACCTCCCAAAATAAGAAAACTACGAATCTCTGTTATATTTGTGGGTCTTGGCCATTCTTCAACAACTTTTGTTTTAGCAGGATCAACAGTTATGCCATTTTTTGAAACAATGTGACCCAGGAATGAAATTTTTTGAAACCAAAACTCACACTTGCGGGATTTTCCATACAGTTTATTTTCTTTTAAGGTTTGAAAGACATCCCTTAAATGACTTTCATGCTCCTCTTTACATTTAGAGGAAAAAATATCATCAATGAAAAAAACAAAAAACTTATCCAAGAACTCATGGAAAATTTTATTCATAAGATCCATGAATACAGCAGGTGCATTGGTTAACCCAAAAGGCATAACTAAAAATTCACAATGGCCATATATAGTACAGTATGTGGTCTTATGAATGTCTTCTTCCTTTACTTTCAACTGATGGTACCCCAACCTCAGATTAATCTTCAAAAAATACCGAGTTCTCTCGTGTTGATCAAACAAATCAACGATCTCAGGCAAAGGATTCTTGTTCTTAACAGTGATGTTATTCAATGCTCTATAATCAATGCAATGTATCATTGATCCATCTTTTCTTTCATGAATAATATATGAGAACTCTATGTTGATGTGCTAGGTTGAATGAAACATTTATCTAATAACTCCTGCAATTGCTTCTTTAACTCTAAATGTTCAATTTGAGCCATTCGATAAGGGGGTTTTGAAATTGGTTTCGCATCAAGAACTAAGTCAACAGTAAATTCAACTTCCCGATCAGGTATAATACTAGGAAACTCATCAGGAAAAACATCAAGGTACTAATTTAGCACTGGCACATCATTAATGTCAACACTTCCATTATTTTCATCAATATGTGCATTCATTTCCATCTTTTAGTAGTTTCTCAGCTTCCTGATATGTTACCAAAAGTATGGGTTCATTGTTGTACACAAACTAAAAATATTTCTAAAAATAAACCTTTTTATCTTTGCATTCAATCTTAGCATGATAAATAGAAATCCAATCTATACCCAAAATAACATCAAACTTTACTAGAGGCAAAACAATAATATTTTTAGGTAGATTCATCCCACACACAACGACGGGAAGGTTCTTATAATTTCTTTTTGTCCTAACATTTCCTCCATGTGTTTTTACCATAATTTCTATATTCATATAATGAGATGGAATTCCCAATATACTAGAAAAATTCTCAGAAATGAATGAATGTGCAGACACAGAATCAAATAATACATTGGAATAATCTGAACAAACAAATATTGTACAACATACTACTTCATTCGATGGACTAACATCTACTTAAGTAGTTTCAAAGCATTTCACCACCACTTTCTGCTTGAAGTATGGCTACTTTCCCTTAGTTGAGATCTTCGTTGGACACTCATTTTCATAATGACTCATTTCATTGCACTTGAAACATTTTACTAACTATAAATCAGATTTTTTTCTTACCACTACCTCGATCTTTTTCAGTGCAATTATGAGCCTTATGTCACATTTTACCACATCGGTAGCACTTACCAGAATTCAAAAGACAGTCCCCATCATGCTTTTAACCACAATTTTTACAAACTGTAATCTTATGTTTCTTAACATCAAACCTTTTTGAAGAGTTCTTCTCTTTCATCTGCCACCTCTTCCTCTTATTATGTTGTTTTTCAAAGAATACATGATCATTGGAAAACTCTATTTCCACCTTCTATGCACAACGAACATGATTTTCATAACTTTTGAACTCACGAGAAGCTAAATACCTTCAATAAATTGGCTTTAATCCTAAGTAAAAATGGTTGATTTTACTATCAATATCTCATATGAAATTCGGAGCATACCTTGCGAGTCGAGTGAATTTTGCTTCATATGAGTTATCCTCCTGTCTCAATTCTAGGAATTGTTTTTCCATCCTAATTCAGAGCACCTTAGGAAAATAATTTTCAAGGAACATACCTTTGGATTCATCATAATCAAGAGCATCAATCTCCTCATTATCCCTGATATTTTTCACCATCAACCACCACAGATCAGCTTCACCTTCAAAACGGTAAACATTAAGACTATCCTTTTGTTGTTCTGAACACCCCATGACATAAATATTTTTTTCTAGTGCTTTAATCTACCCATCTTCTAGCACAGGGTTAGATGATCCTCTGATTGATGGGGGATGTTTCCTCATAAAATGCTCTACTACTGAAATGTTCCTCTATGGTTGATCTGGCTGAACTCGTACATGGATACTACCACCGTTTATATCCAAATTCAATTGTTCCATCACTGCCACAAACTGTTCGGTTTCGATTTTGACCATCTCAAGTTACTGATTTGGAAGCTTGTCTTCCTCTTGATGTCTTCCCAAAATAGTTTCCCTGTTTCCTTTGCGGAAAAACATTCCAAACACAGAAATATCTTAGGCAAAGCAACATGGTAATCTGTAATTGCTATATCATTTCCATATTAACATAAATTATTTTATGGAAATGAATTTAACAATACCATAACTCGTAAAGTTATTTAAAATGACCTCTAATACCAACTATAAGGACATAATCGTAAAACATTACATAATCTTGAATTGAATGAATAATTCACATTGAGGATCATTTCAGGTTTAGAGTTTTAGAGAGTTAGGACATAACTATTACAACTCAAAAGATTACAATGTAGACACTTCTACTCAATTTCAATTTTTTCACAAAATAAAAAACTCATGAAAAAAAGGGTCATGTCTAGTTCCATGTTTTTTACAAAACGACTTTTCTTTGATCCCATTCTCGACCCTATTCATCTTTCAGTCCTATGAAAAACATTTCAAAACATTGGATTAGCATAAAAAGATCAGTAAGGGATATAAACCAAAGAATGAAAACATTAGTTCATCATTACATACATAACATAGGTTCATTAACATACCTTATGAAATCATAAGATTTATGAATAACACATATAAAACACAAATCATAAAGGTTACTTCTGGAAACCATATCATATTTACATTGTATCTATTACAGCTACGTAGGGAGTTACATTTGGAATACATGTCACAGTATATTCCCCAAATCTATTAGGAGAAACATTCACGTTTACCTCCATCATATTACGCAATGAATTGGAGAGCTATCTCGGGCTCACCCACCCTAGGTTTATCACTGAACAACCCATATGCATAATCAATTCCCAAGAACCATAACATATTTATAACACATAGAACAAAAATAAAAGGAAAAAAAACATTTCCACATTTTTATCACAATATATGATTTAAATATATTGACATAAAAATCCATTATTGAAACCATTTTTAATAACAAAATACATTAAAAAGTATATGGTGATTATTTTCCTTTGAAAAACATTATGGCTTGTTAAGGAAGCCAAAGATCAAATTATACTCACGACGGATGAAAAAGGACTTTGCCACCGCTTACGTTAAAAATAAACATTCTTTTTTTGTCATTTACTAAAACGCCTCATAAGAAAAGATTCCTTTTGAATGAAATGAAAATTAAAAGGTATTTATACACTGTATAAAAGAAAGTTTAGGATAAAACAAAATATGCCTCAATGAAAGGAGATTGAGATGAAGTCCCTCACTTCGTTTCCAACTTGACTCGATCATTCTTTAAATCCTAAATAATAAACAAAAGTTAATTTATACTATATTAAGAATCGTTTTAATTTTTATTATTCCTTTTATATCACTTATTACCATGTTATAAACATTATTTAATCATTTATGTTATTAACAGTTGTTTCGTTGATATTTTGCACCTGAGTAAAAAAATGTACACCTAATAATTACAAATTATCCATTTCATCAACAATATATTATATCCATAATGATATTCATGATTTAGATATCATATACATCATATATATTCAGTATATATGTGTATTTAATATATTACATAACATTTAGATATAAGAAATGAAATGCACCGTTCATGGAGACGGTAAGTTGTACGTACGCATGAACACTACTTTCATTCCTATTTTTACTTTAATGGAAATAAAACATAATGATACCTATGTATATTATAATTCCTTTATAATATCATAAATAATATCATAAACTCTACCAGTTATACATCTCACATATGGCATTAACGAGTCATATCACTTTGAGGGGGTAGTAGTCCATACTTCCTCAAATGAAATTATTGTGTTTACCCACTATCAAAACTATAAAGGTATTCTATAAATTAAAAATACAGAATCATAAAGAAAAAATAAAAAAAATATATATCATATATAAATACACTTCCATATTAATGGCCACAATGATAGGCGGTAAGAGATAATTGAACAATCATCTCTTCGTGAGGCGTTACTTTTCCATTCACAGAAATAGTATGTAGTTTACCCATTAGATTGTGGTGTGTGTAAGTGTAGTACAAATACTTCTCAAAAAAACATACTAGTATATTTAGGATACTTTTTTGGTTATAAAATAAAGGAATAAAAAGATTTTATGGGGTTGGAGAAATAAAATAAATCAAAAGAACTTCAGAGAAGATGTCACCTTTAAATCAGGTAACTCCCTTTGGTTTGAACCAAAAGGGTTTTTTGAAGTGCTTTCTGTATAATGTATGGCTTCTATGATGAATAGAATATTATTGGGAGGTTATTGGAGCAGATTTTATATGAGACAAAGACTTGAGAAGTGTGAGTAATGAGTTATAAGTGAGGGCTTTTAATATGGGAGAGGAGGGGCTCTTTAGGAAAGTTTGAATCAATTATTTTATTATAAACTCATCTTCAGTTTCAAAATGTCAAAAAATAGTTAAAGATGTAGTTAAGATGACTCATGGTTGAAATAAAATCATCCAATAAGAATTGGAAAGGTTTTCGATATTGTTTTAATATTCTTAATCTTATTTTTTTAATCATTTATTAATGAGGTAAATACCGCATCATTACTGTGTCATAAATAATTTAATTTATTTGATGTCCAAAAATTATAAAAAACAGAATGATGTAGGAAATATTTTTATATTTCCAAAGAATATTTTTATATAAAATTACAAATTATATAACCCCAAGTAAAAATGGATTTACTAAAAGATATTTTGTTATATTATTTTTGTTTTTACATTAAATTAATTAATATAAAGTGTCGTTATTACTCCCATGTGAATCCATGGGGTCCCAAATTCGACCCAAGGATTACCATGGTAGGATATGTATCATCCAATAGGATTGGGACACATGTTAGGATAATTTAATATTATAATAATATTATATTTTACCCTTATTTACTATATTTACCCTTTAATCATGGTAAAAAAATATTTACTAAAAGTAAATATTTAAAATGTCTAAAAATAAAAGTTACATATTTAAACAATTCGGAACTTCTAATTATAAATAGGGAATCAATTTTTCAAAATTCAAAGCACAGAACTGGCAGAAACTAATTTAAAATTAATTCCCGCTGTCAAAACAAAAAAGCGTGTTTTTAAGAAATATTAACTATCAAAAGATTGACACTTGTTTATGTTTAATTTCAAAATGAAATTAATTCCAATGTCACACATTGGATTAAATGGTAAAAATTTATTCTAATTACACTTTAGAACCAATTAAAGAGATAATATATCCATATAAATAAATTAGATTAAAAGGCACTTTTGAATTAAAATACTGTATTTGTCATTATTCATTTAAAAATAACTTGATCAGAAAAAATCAATAATTTACCCAAAGTAAATTTTGATGTCCTAAATCTAAAAAAGAATTTTATTTCTTCAAATATAACATTTAAAAATGACCAAAACTAGATTTAAAGAGGGTTCTCCATCAAAAGTCATTAAATCAACATTTTGAAGTATATTAGTGTATTTATGCTTAGATTCATTAACTTTTTAAGCCTCTAAATTTTATTGGATAAATGTAAAAACATTTAGAAGACATTTATAATCATATTTTATTAAGTTCTATTCATTCCCACCAATACAATGGCTAGGAATTAACTACCTTTTAAAAAAATATTATTATATTATTAGTGTGAAATGTAAGAATTCAAAGAAACACGTTGTTGCGTATTCGGTAAGATATCGAACATAGAATATCCTTTAAAGTAAAATTAATATTCAATTCACAAATATTAATAATCATTCAAATGTATTATTCTTAGTCTACTTGGGATGTTACATCCTTCTCCCCTTTTGAGAATTGTGTCGTCGCAATTTTTATTTACTTATCAAATAAGTGGGGGTATTTATCCCTCATAACATTTTAAATTTCCCACATTACCTCTTCAACAATATGGTGTTTCCACAAAACCTTTACCTGAAACATTACCTTATTCTGCAACACCTTCTCTTTACGGTCAAGAATCCGGACTGGTTGTTCCTCAGAGGAGAGATTTTCTTCCAACTGAACTACCTCTGGGCTCAAAACATGAGATTGATCTCCATATACATTCTCAACATTGAAACATGAAAGATATTGTGTACCTAAGATACAAATAGGGGTAAATCCACACTTTATGCAACTGCTCCAACTTTCTTCAGGATTTCAGAAGGTCTAATAAACCTCGGACACAACTTTCCCTTCTTACCAAAACACATCACACTTTTCCATGGAGAAACTTTTAGGAAGACATAATCACCTACCTTGAAAGAAAAATCCTTCCTCCAATTATCCACATAACTTTTCTTCCTCATCTAGGCTGTGATCATGTTTTTCTGAATTAACTGAATGATTTATGTGATCTATTCTACCAATTCTGGTCCCATCACCTTTCTTTCTCCTACTTCATCTCAAAAATATGGAGTTCGCCAATGCTTTCAATATAATGCCTCAAATGGAGCCATATGTATACTGGAATGAAAACTGTTATTATATGAAAATTCAACCAAAGAATGATGTTGGTCGCAACATCCCAGAAAGTCCATCTAGCAAGCACCTAACATATCATCCAAGGTCTAAATTGTTTGTTCTGAATGCTAATATGATTAAAGATGATAAGTTTTACTAAAATTTAATTCAGTACCCAACGACTTCTGAAGGCCTTTCCAAAAGTTATAAGTAAACCTGGGATCATGATCAGATACAATGAAGAGAGGAAGACCATGAAAACTGACTATCTATTTAACAAAAAACCGAGAAAGTTGATCTAGAGACAAAGTATCTCGAATAGGAAGGAAATGAGAAGATTTAGTCAATTGATCAATAATAACCCAAATTGCATTTTTACCTCTAGATGTCTTTGGTAAACCCACATCAAAGTCAATGGATACATTTTCCCATTTCCACTCTGGAACTGGTAAAGATTGAAGCATCCCTTTCATTAACTGGCGCTCTACTTTAAACTACTTAAAAGTCAATCACTTCCCAGTAAAATCCGAAATATCTATTTCCATTCCATCCCACCAGTAATACTCTATAAGATCTCTGTACATATTAGTACTTTTAGGGTGAACTGAAAATAGGGAACTATGAACTTCACATAATTACTCATTCTTCAACTGTGAATCCCAAGGCACAGATAATATTTTCCCAATCCTCAAAAAAAAATCATTATGAATGTTAAATTCAGGAAATTTACCCTTCTGAAACAACTCTAACTTTTTCTGTAACTCAGAGCCTTCTTTTTGTGCTCGCTTAATTCTATTAACAGTGATGATTCCACTGACACAAAAAACAAAAAATAATAATTTCCTATACCAACAACATCTATTCCAAAGATCATTAAATAAAAAACCAAAGGATCTAGTTCCAAACGTAGCATGGTTAATGAAGCATTACTTTTTCGACTCAAAGAATCAGCCACTTTATTTTCCTTTACTGGATAGTAATAGATTTTGAAATCATAATCTTTTATTAATTCCAACCATATCCTCTGTCTCATGTTAAATTATTTTTGATTTAATATATTCTTCAAACTTTTATGGTCATTATATATTTCACATTTCACTACATACAAATGATTCCTCCAAATTTTTAAAGCAAAAACGAGAGCATCTAATTCCCAATCATGTGTAGGGTAATTAAACTCATGAGGATTCAACTGTCGTGAAGAATAAGCCATTACTAGATCATTCTGCATAAGGACACAACCTAGTTCTTTCAATGAATCATCACTATAGAAAACAAACTCACCATTTCTAGAAGGCAGTTCCAAAACAAGAGCATTCACTAATCTTTTTTTCAATTATTGAAAAAAAATCATCACATTATTTTGACCAGATGAACTTAACAACTTTTCGAGTTAACATAGTCATTGGAAAAGATAACGTTGAAAATATTTAAAAAACCTTCATTAATAACCTTCCAAACCCTGAAAACTACGAATCTCTGTTATATTTGTGGGTATTCACCATTCTTCAAGAACTTTTGTTTTAACAGGATCAAATATTATGCCATTTATTAAACAATGTGACCCATGAATGATTTTTTTTGTAACCAAAACTCACACTTTCTAAATTTCCCATACAGTTTATTTTCATTTAAGGTATGGAAGACAACACTTAAATGACATTCAGGCTCCTCTTAACTTTTAGAAAAAACCAAAAATTCATCAATGATCACAACCACAAACTTATGGAAGAACTCACGGAAAATTCAATTCATATGATCCATGAATAATACAGGTGCATTGGTTAACCCAAAATGCGTAACCAAAAATTCATAATGGCCATATCTAGTATGAACCGGGGTCTTCGGAATGTCTTCTATTTTTAGTTTCAACTGATGGTACCCCGACCTATGATGAATCTTTGAAAAATACTGATCTTTATGAATATGATCAAACAAATAATCTATATGAGACAACTATACTTGTTCTTAAGAGAGATGTTATTCAATGCTCTATAATCAATGAAAAGTCTCATTGAACCATCTTTTTTTAACAAATATGACAGGATCACCCCATGGTGATGTGCTAGGTCGAATGAAACTGTTATCTAAAAACTCATGCAATTGCTTCTTTAACTCTAAATACATCCTTTATTTTCAACAATATGTGCAGTGTAACATTCATTTCAATCTTTTTCTAGTTTCTCAGCTTCCTAATATGTTTTCAAAAGTAATGGTTCATTCTTGTACACAAACTGAAAATCATTCCGAAAAGATACCTCTTTAGATCTGTAGTTAATCTGTGCATGATAAATAGAAATCCAATCCATACCCAAAATAATATCTGTCTCTACTAGAGGATAAACAATAAGATTTGTAGGTATATTCTTCCTACACACAAGGACATGAAGGTTTTTATAATTTATTTTTGTCCTAAAATTTCCTCTAGGTGTTTTTACAATAATTTCTATATTCATATCATGAGATGGAATTCCAAATTTACTATAAAAATTCTTAGATAAGAATGAATGTGTAGACACTGAATCAAACAATAGATTAGCATAATCTGAACAAACAAACAGTGTACCTAATACTACTTCATTCGATGGCCCAACATCTACTGAAGTAATTGAAAAGGATTTCACCACCCCATTCTGATTGTATTTTGAGTGCTTTCCCTCAGTTGAGTACTTCGTTGGACACTCATTTTCATAAGGACCCATTTCATTGCACTAGAAAAATTTTACTGACAGTAAATAAGATTTTGTCTTACCATTACCTTGATCTTTTTTAGTGCAATTACAAGCCTTATGTCCCATTTTACCACATCTATAGAACTTACCAGAAATCAAAACACATTCCCCAACATTCCTTTTACCACAGTATTCACAAACTGTAAACTTAAGGTTCCTTCCATCAGACCTTTTTGAAGAGTTATTCTCTTTTATTTTACACCTTGACCTCTTATTCTGTTGTTTATAAAAGAACACAAGATCATTGGAAAACTCCATTTCCACCTTCTCCGCACAACAAACAAGTTTTTCATAACAATTTGAACTGAGGAGAAGATAAATCCCTTCAATACTTTGGCATTATTCGTTAGTAAAAAATGTTGATTTTACTATCAAGATCTCATATGAAATTTGGAGCATACATTGCGAGTTGAGTGGATTTTGCTTCATATGCAGCCACTGAGTCATCATCCTACCTCAATTCTAGGAATGTTTTTCCATCCTATGTCAAAGCACCTTAGTAAAATATTTCTGAAGGATCATACCTTTGAATTCATCTCAATAAAGAGCATCAATCTCCACACTATCCCTGATATTTTTCACCATCTACCACCACTGATCAGCTTCACCTTCAAAATGATAAATAGCAAGACTAACCTTTTGGTGTTCTGAACACCCCATGACATCAAAAAATTTCTCTTGTGCTTTAATCCACCCTTTTTCTTGCACAGGGTCAGATGATCCTCTAAATGATGGGGGATGTTGCCTCATGAAATCCTCTACTACTGACTTGTTCCTCTATGGTTGATTTGGATGATCTTGTGCAAGTATACCATCACCATTTATAGCCCGAATCAACTATTCTATCACTACAACAAACTATTCAGTTCTGATTCCCACCATCTCAGGTTGCTGATTTGGAAGGTTGTCTTCCTCCTAATGTTTTCCCAACATAGATACCCTATTTCCTCTATGGAAAACCATTCTAAAAATAGAAATATCTTATTCAATGCAAAATTGTAATCTGTAAATGATATATCATTTCAATATTAACATAAATTAATTTATCTATATTAATTTGAAAATACACTAACTCCTAATGTGTTCTAAACCGACCTCTAATACCAACTATAAGGACCCAGCCTTAAAACATTACATAATATTGAATTAAATGAATAATTCACATTGAGGATCTTTTCAGGTTTAGAGTTTTAGAGTATTAGGACATAACTATTACATCTCAAAATATTACGAAGTAGACACTTCTACTCAGTTTCCATATTTTCACAAAATAAAAACTATTGAAAAAAAGATTCATGTTTAGTTCCATGTTTTATAGATCATGACTTTTCCTTGATCCCATCCTTGACCCTATTCATCTTTAAGTCCTTTGAAAAACATTTCCAAACTTGAGATGAGCATAAAAAGATTAGTAAGGTTTATCAAACAAATAATGAAAACATTAGTTCATCATTGCGTACATAACATAAGATATTTAACATGCCTCATGAAATCATATGATTTTTGAATAACACATAGAAAACATAAATCATAAAGACAACTTGTATAATCCATATCATACTTACATTTTATCTATCACAGCTATGTAGGGAGTGACATTCGGAATACCCATCATAGTATATTTGTTATATCTCTTAGGAGAAACATTCATGTTTACCTCTGTCACGTTACCCAATGCAATGGAGAGCTATCTCGGGCTTACCTACTGTAGGTTTATCATAGAACCACACATATGCATAAACAATGTCGAAGAACCATAACATATTCATAACACATAAAACAAGAATAAAGGAAAGATAACATTTACACATTTTAATCACAATATATCATTTAAATATTTTGACATAAAATATCCATTATCAAAACCATTTTCAATACCAAAATATGTAAAAAGAGTATATGTTATTTATTTTCCTTTTAAAAACATAACGGCTTGTTAAGGTTTTTAACGGTATTTTCATCGATATTTTGTACCTGAGTAAAAAAATAAACACCTTATAATTACAAGTTTTCCATGTCGTCAACAATCCATTATCACCAGAATGATATTCATGATTTAGATATCATATAAATCATATATATCTAGTATATATATGTATTTATAATAGTACACAATATTTGGAGATAAGAAATGAAATGCACCGTTCCTGGAGACAGTAATCCGTACGTATGCATGAATGCTACTTTCACTTCTATTTCGTACATTAATGAAATTAAAACATAATGATACCTAGTTATATTATAATTCTAGTATAATATAATATATAATATCATAAACTCTGCCCTTTATACATCCCTCATATGGAATTAACCAGTCATATCACTTTAAGGGGGGTGGTAGTCCGCACTTGCTCAAATGAAATTATTGTGTTTATCAACTATGGATACCATAAATGTATGCTATAAATGAAAAATGAATAAGAATAAAGAAAACATAAACATAATATATATCATATATAAATATAGTGCCATCTTAATGGCCACAATGAGAGGCAGTTGGAGATACTTGACAATCATTACTTCGTGAGGCGTTACTTTCCCATTCACAGAAAAAGTATATTCTTCACCCATTAGATGGGGGTTTGTGTAACTGTAGTTCAAATCCTTCACATAAAAACTTCCTATTATTTTTCGTATACTGGTGTTGTTATAAAATAAAGGAATAAAAAGAGTTTAGTGGGTTGGAGAAGTAAAATAAAACAAAAGAACATAAGAGAGGACATTACCTTTAAATCGGGTAACTCCCTTTTGTTTGAACCAAAAGGGTTTCTTGAAGTGATTTCTGTCTAAGGTAAGGCTTCTGGGATGAAGAGACAGATCTTGGGAGCTTATTGGAGCACAATTTGTACGAGCCAAATGCTTGAGAAGTGTGATGAATGAGTTATAAGTGAGGAATTTTTTATATGGGAGAGGAGGGGCTCTTTAGGAATATTTAAAACAATTATTTTATTATAAACTCATCTTTGGGTTCAAAATGTCTAAAATTCATTAAAGTCAAAGTTAAGATGAATCATGGTCTAAATTAAGTAATACAATATAAATTGGACTGGGTTTGTATATTGTTTTAATATTTATAATAGTACATTCCCAAAATAACTTATGAGAAACATTCCCGTTTACCTCTGTCACATTACCCAATACATTGAAGAGCTATCTTGGGATCACCCACCCAAGATTTATCACGGAACCACATGTATATGTGAAAAATGACCAAGAACCATAACAAATAAAATAAACATAAAGGAAAGATAACATTTCAATCACAATATATAATTTAGATATATTGAAATAACGATCCATTTTCAAAACCATTTTCAATACCAAAATACTTAAAAGAGTATATGGTACTTATTTTCCTTTCAAAACATTAAGGCTTATTAAGGAATCCAAAGATCAAATAATACTCACGTCGGAGGAAAGGTCATTGTCACCACTTATGTTAAAAAGAAACATTCTTTTTTAGTCATTTAGTAAAACGCCTCATAGAAAAAGATTCCCTTTGATTCAAATGAAAAATCAAAGGTTTTCATACAATGTATAAAAGAAATTCTTATTTTAAAACAAAATATGCCTCATTGAAAGGAGATTGAGACGAAGTCCATTACAAATATGATTTTCTAAATAAAATAGATTGATTATGATTATTCACTATAAATACTCATAAATAATGTATAAATAAAAGAGAAGATATCAAAATTCATTTCTCGTATAATCATAGCATGACATAATAAAAAAGTTGATGATTAACCCAAAGAACGAAAATTGGGTTAAGAAGATCTCTTACCTTGTGTCCGACATGACTCGATCATTCTTTAATCTCCAGAATAATAAAATAAAGTAAATTTATATTTTATTAATAAACTTTTAAAATTTTATTATTTCTTTTCTATCACTTATTACCATGTTATAAACATTGTGTAATCATTTATGTTTTTAACGATTGTTTCGTCGATATTTGGTACCTGAGTAAAAAAATGAACACCTTATAATTACAAGTTTTCCATGTCGTCAACAATCCATTATCTCCAGAATGATATTCATGATTTTTATATCATATAAATCATATATATCCAGTATATATATGTATTTAGAACAATACATAACACTTGGAGATAAGAAATGAAATGCACCGATCATGGAGACGGTAATCCTTACGTACGCATGAACACTACTTTCCTTTCTATTTCATACTTTAATGGAATTAAAAAATAATTATACCTATATATATTATAAGTATAGAATAATATAATATATCATATCATAAAATCTTCCATTTATATGTCCCACATATGGCATTAATGAGTCATATCACTTTGAGGGGGCGGTAGTCAGCACTTCCTCAAATGAAATTGTTGTGTTTACCCACTATGGAAACCATAAAGGTATGTTAAAAATGAAAAATAAAGAAGACCAAAAGAAGACATAAAACTATTATATATCATATATAAATAGAGTGCCATCTTAATGGCCACAATGAGAGGCGGTAGGATATAATTGAACAGTCATCGCTTCGTGAGGCGTTATTTTTCCATTCACAGAAACATTAGGTTTTTCACCCATAAGATGAAGGTGTTTGTATGGGTATTTATAATAAATCTCATAACAATATCGTAGTATATTTAGGATACTTTTTTTGTTATAAAATAATTGAATAAAAATATTTTAGGGGGTTTTAGAAATAAAATAAAACAAAAGATCTTAAGAGAAGACGTTACCTTTAAATCAGGTAACTCCCTTTGGTTTGAACCAAAAGGGTTTCTTGAGGTTCTTTCTGCCTATGAAAAGGCTTCTAAGACGAATATAGGTATCTGGGGAGCTTATTTTAGTAGAGGTAGTATGATCCAAAATCTTGAGAAGTGTGAGAAATGGGTAGGAAGTGAAGGCTTTTTATAAGGCAGAGGAGGGTCTCTTTAAGAAGGTTTGAAACAATTATTTTATTATAAACTCATCATCAATTTCAAAAGGTAAACTAATCATTAAAGTAGAAGTTGAGATGAATCATGGTCAAAATAAAATAATCTAATAATAAAAGGATAGCTTTTTCATATTTTTTTTAATATTTTAATCTTATTTATTTAAATCATTTATCAATGAGGTAAATATTGCATCTTTATTTTGTCATAAATTATTTAACTTATTTGAGGTCTGAAATTTTAAAAAAAATACCATGATGTAGGAAATATATTTAGCTTTACAAATAATAATTAAAGTTGAAAAGATAACTTATATAATATCATGTAAAAATTTATTTACTAAAATATATTTTTTTTATCATTTTTTGTCTTTACTTTAAAGTAATTAATATAAAGTGCCATTATTACTTTCATGTGGCTCCATGTGGTCCCATATTCGACCCAAGGATGCCCATGGTCTAATATGTATCATCCAATAGAATTTGGACACATGTTAGGGTAATGTAATATTGTTATAATATTATATTTTACCATTATTTACTCTTTTATACTTTAATCATGGTAAATAAAATATTTACTAAAGTAAATATTTAAAATGTCTAAAAATAAAAGGTACATATTTACAAAATATTGACCTAATAATTCCAAATATGGTATATATTTTTATAAATTCAAAACACAGAATTGCTAGAAATTAATTTAAAATTAATTCCAATTATCAAAACAAAAAGTGTGTTTTTAAGAAATAATAATTATCAAAATATTGACACTTATTTATGTCCAATATCAAAGTCAAATTAATTACAATCCCCAATAGTGGATTAAATGGTAAAAACAATTTTCTAATTACACTTTATAACTAATTAATAAGTTAATTTAACCATATAAATAAATTAGATTAAAGGGCACTTTTGAATTAAAATACAGTATTTTTCACTATTTATTAAAAATGAACTTTATCATAAAAATACCAAAAATGATGCAAAGTAAATTTCGATGTCCCAAATATATAGAAGAATTTTATTTTTTCAAATAGAACATAGAAAATTTACCAAATCTATATTTAATGACGGTTCTCCATCAAAAGGCCTTAAATCAACCTTTTAAGGAATATTAGAGTATTTATACTTGGATTCATTCACATTTTAAGCCTCTAAATTTTATTTGATAAATGTAGAAACATTTAACAAATATATATAATCATATTTTAGTTAGTTATATTTATTACCACCATTATAAAGTATAGGAATTAACTACCATTTAAAATAATAATATTATATTATTAGTGTGAAATGTAAGATTTCAAAGAAACATGTTGTTGCATATCAAGTACGCCATCAAACATAGCATCCGCTTTAAAGTAAAATTAATATGTAGTTGAAAAATATTAATAAATATGAAACATTTCATGTTCTTTATTTACCTGGGATGTTATATCCTTCCCCCCTTTTGGGAATGGCTTCCTCACAATTTTAAAATTGTGCTCTCAAACATCATTTAATGTCCCACATGGGAAAAAGAGTCAATAAGACTATCACATTAAAAGAAAGAAAAAAACACAAACATTACCTAAGATAACCTATACTAGGATTCCATATAGGAAAACATGTATATGGACGATAAAAAAACCATCAAATTCTGATGGCGATTGATAGAAAACATTATTAGGAGAAATTTAACCACCAGAAAATCACAAACTTTTGATGTGTTAAGCGGTCTTTGATAACCCAGTAGGAAACGTTAACTGACAATATTTTTTTTAAAGTTAATTTTGATAATTTTAGGAATTCATTTACTACAAAGAATAAGAACATAAGAAAATATACTTACCTACAAGTACATTTTCATCCTTTCATAAGCTTCTACAAAAATCTAATCTTTTCTCCAAACAAAGATTATTCCAAAAGACATGTTCACATCAAAAGAACAAGAATCAACTTCTAGTGAATCACATCATCCACAAAAGAAGAACTATATATTTCCATTGTCTTTAGACATCAACTAAAACCAAAATAGTTAGTACAAGACCATATAATCTCCAAAAAGGATAATCTTTTATAAAAAGAAATATTACTCTTAATCAAAAAAATTGGACAAAAGTACCCAAAGTTCAAGAAATACCATTAAAAACGCAATTGTCCTAATTTATTTTCGAAATAATACAAACTAAGATTGAAACCCAAAACATTAAATTATTTAATCACATAGTCCTTCATAGTAAATATTAACATTCAATTACAAAAACATATATTACTCTTAAATTCTGATACTGAAGCATAATTAGCCAAATCACATGTTATATATGATATGTTAATCATTTCCATAAATAACCCGAATCAATATATGTCAAAAAAATATTCTTCCAAAATAAAATTCCACCATTACTCCTCAATTGAAATACCAAAGTATTCTATTTTCCATAGGCATATAGTGTTTCCCCAAAATAAAGAAAATCTTCAAAAATAACCTTTCTCAATTAATCACCAAATCATTTTCCTATATTAAGGATATCGAATTAATAAAACATAATTTCCAGAAATCAACATATTCTTGATCCATAAAATCATTTAAATAAAAACAAAAGGTCACACTAACTAGGGACTTCACGTAGTATAGTTTTTTGCCATAAATCCCAATCTTACATTGGTTGTGCGTTTGATTCCCACAGCTTTGTCTGACGCGACAGTTTTTCACACAGTCTGTGTGTTGTCCTTTTTATAAAATTCAAAAATAACCTTACCATGTTTATCCTCAATGGTTTTCTTATCCCTGTCATTTTCATCCCATCACATTAATACCTCAATATCTTATGTATTGTTTATTTTTTCACCTCAATATAATAAAAAAAATATTCTAAAAAGAAATTACATCATACCTTGATCATGGGGTCCATAAGGTTTCATCATCATCTTGTTCACGTAGGTAGAAGGTCCAGAAATTTCCAAAATGATTTAGAGATCCTTAAAAATCATTTCCTTCCTTCATCCAAATACACCTTTTACAACTTGGCTTATAAGGGTGTTCGCAAAAAAAAATTGGAGAATAATCATGTTTGACATATAATTTCAAAACATCTAATAAAAATTGATTTTTATAAAACAGACAGACTTAGTTTGAGTTGAAACTTTCAATCAGTGGTTCATTTAAAATACAATAAGTATGTACTGGGAGACTATATTTTAAAATCAAATATAAATAGTTTTCTCAAGTGTCTCCTTTTACAACACCTTTTTCCAAATCATAATATGCTTCAAAATATTGTGAAAAGGTAAAATATATGAAAATTCATTGAAAATATTTACCTTTCATGAAAATATGAGAATATTGTGAAAATAGGATTTGATTAAATACAACCCATTATCCACGATGATATCGGGGTATAATGGAGGTGTTTGATATCTCAAGTATTTTTTCGTAAGTGAGTAGTATGATACAAAAAGTTTCACAATCATCTGAACACGAATTTGCAACAATTATTGCATTAAAGTCATCAAAAAGAGATAAGAATGTCATTTGATATCCTCCTCCTTCAATTTTTAACATACTTTCCTTGATCGGAAAAAGATTCAAAAATAAGGATTTATCTTAAAGGGTAGAAATAGAGACTAACCATGTGTCAAAAAAACACCTAATCCCTAAAGTTTTCTAAACCGACCTATGATACCAACCATAAGGGCTTGGCCTTAAAAAATTACATAATATTGAATAAAATTAATAATTCAAATTGAGGATCTTTTCAGGTTTAATGTTTTAGAGAATTAGGACATAACTATTATATCTCAAAAGATTACAAAATATGCACTTATACTCAGTTAACGTTTTTTTCACAAAATAAAAACTCTTGAAAAACAAGAGTCATGTCTAGTTCCATGTTTTAGACAGCATGCCTTTTTCTTAATCCCACCCTTGACCTTATTCATCTTTAAGTCCTCTGAAAAAAAATTCAAAACATTGGATGAGCATAAAAGGCTCAGTAAGGGTTATAAAACTAATAATGAAAACATTAGTTCATCATTACATACATAATATAAGCTCTTTTACATACCTCATGAAATCATAATATTTATGAAGAAAACATAGAAACATAAATCATAAATGTAAATTGTAGTATCCATATCATACTTACATTGTAGCTATCATCGCTACATAGGGAGTTACATTTGGAATACCCATCACAGTACATTCCCTAAATCTCTTAGGAGAAACATTCATGTTTACCTCTGTCACATTACCCAACACATTGTAGAGTTATCTCGGGCTCACCCACCCAAGGTTTATCACAGAACCACCTGTATATGTAAACAATTATCAAGAACCCTAACACATTAAACAATCATAAAGGAAAGAAAAAATTGCAATCATAATATAAAATTAAGATATATTGAAATAACGAATCCATTTTCAAAACCATTTTCAATACCAAAATACTTAAAAGAGTATATGTTATTTATTTTCCTTTTAAAAACATTACGTCTTGGTAAGGAATCGAAAGATCAAATAATACTCGCAGTGGCGGAAAGTTCGTTGTCACCGCTTACGTTAAAAAGAAAAAATCTTTTTTTTCATTTAGTAAAACACCTCATAGGAAAAGATACACATTGAATGAAATTAAAATTCAAAGGTTTTTATACAACTTATAAAAGAAATTCGTGTATTTAAACAAAATATGCCTCAATGAAAGGAGATTGAGACGATGTCCTTTACACATATCATTTTTCAAATAAAATAGATTGATTATGATTATTCAATATAAATACACATAAAAATGTATAAATACAATATAAGATATAAAAATTCATTTCTCACATAATCATATAATGACATAATAAAAAAGTAGATGATTAACCCAAAGAACAGAAAATTGGGTTGAGAAGTTCCCTTACCTCGTGTCCAACTTGACTCGATCATTCTTTAATCTCCTGAATAATAAACTAAAGTAAATTTATAATTTCTTAAGAACCTTTTTCAAGTTAATTATTCCTTTTATATCACTCATTACCAAGTTATAAATATTATGTAATCATTTAAGTTATTAATGGTTGTTTCGTCGATATTTGGTATTTCAGTAAAAGTGAACATGTTATAATTACTAGTTGTCCATGTAGTCAACAATCCATTATCTCCAGAATAATATTCTTGATTTAGATGTCATATAAATCATATATATCAAGTAGATATATGTTTTTAAAATAGTACATAACATTTTGAGATAAGAAATGAAATGCACCATTCATGGAGACGGTAAGCCGTACGTATGCATGAACACTACTTCCATTCCCATTTCTTATATTAATTGAATTAAAAAATAATGATACATAGGTATATTATATTAATAGTATAATAAAATATATAATATCATTAACTCCATCCTTTATACATCCCACATTAGGCATTAATGATTCATATCACTTTGAGGGGCGGTAGTCCGCACTTCCTAAAATGAAATTATCACATTTAACCAATATGGAAACAATAATGGTTTTCTATAAATGAAAAATAGAGAGACATAATGAAAAAAGAAACATAATATAAATCATATATAAATATATTTCCATCATAATGTCCACCATGAGAGGCGGTAGGAGTTAATTGAACAATGATTATTTCATGAGGCGTTAGTTTTCGATCCACAGAAACATTTTGTTTTTTACCCATTAGATAGAGGTGTGTGTAAGTGTAGTTCAAATATTTCTCCTAAAAAACATCCAATTATATTGATGATATTGTTGTTGTTATAAGATAAATAAATAAAATGAGTGTATGGGGTTGGACAAGTAAAACAAAACAAAAGAACTTATGAGAATATGTTACCTTTAAATCAGGTAACTCCCTTTGGATTGAACCAAAAGGGTTTCTTAAAGGGCTTTCTGCCTAAGGTAATGCTTCTAGAATGAAGAGAGGGATCCTGGGAGCCTATTGGAGTAGTGTTTGTACGAGCTAAAGGCTTGAGAAGTGTGAGAAATGGGTAGGAAGTGAGGGATTTTTATAAGGAATATGAGGGGATCTTAAGGAATATTTGAAACAATTATTTTATTATAAACTCATCTTCGGTTTTAAAAGATCAAATTATTGTTAAAGGAAAATATAAGATGACTCATGGTCAAAATAAAATCATCCAATAAGAATTGGATAGGTTTTGTATATTTTTTTAATATTTATAATCTTATTTATTTAAATAATTTATTAATGATGTAAATATTTCATCATTATTGTGTCATAAATAATTTAATTAATTTATGTCCAAAAATCATAAAAAAATACCATGATGTAGGAAATAATTTTATATTTATGAATAATATTTATTCTCAAAATTATTACTTATATAAACTCATGTAAAATTGATTTACTAAAAGATATTTGTTTATGTCATTTTTGTCTTTACATTAAATTTATTATTATAAAGTGTCATTATTACTCCCATGTGGCTCCATGGGGTCCCAAATTCGACCCAAGGATGCCCATGGTCAGATATGTATCATCTAATAGGATTAGGACACATTTTATGGTAATTTAATATTATTATAATATTATATATTACCCTTATTTACTATATTTACCCTTTAATCATGGTAAATAAAATATTTAATGAATTAAATAATTAAAATGTCAAAAAATAAAAGTTGCATATTTACACAATTTGGACCTACTGATTCCAAATATAGAATCAATTTTTTCTAAATTTAAAACACAGAAGTCATGGAAATTAATTTAATATTAATTCTTGGTGTTAAAACAAAAAGAGTGTTTTTAAAAAATAATAACTACCAAAAGATTGACACTAGTTTCTATCCAATTTCAACGTGTAATTAATTAAAATGTCCAAAATTTCATAAAATGGTAAAAATATATTGTAATTACACTTTACAACCAATTAAAAATATAATCTAACCATATAAATAAATTATATTAAATTTCACTTTGAAATTAAAATACAGTGTTTTCACTATTCATTAAAAATGAACTTTATCATAAAAATACCAAAAAAATACCCAAAGTAAATTTTGAGGTACCGAATCTAAATAATAATTTTACTTTTTTCAAATAGAACTTATCAAAATGACCAAAACTATATCTAAATAGGGTTCCCCATCCAAAGGCAGTAAATCGGCCTTTTAATGAATATTAGACTATTTATGCTTAGATTCATTCACATTTTAAGCCTCTAAATTTTATTGGATAAATGTAAAAACATTTAACAAACATGTATAATCATATTTTAGTTAGTTATATTTATTCCCGGCATTATAAAAGCTAATAATTAACTACCATTTAAAATATTAATATTATATTATTAGTGTGCAGCGTAAGTTTTCAAAGAAACCCATTGTTGCATATCGGGTACGCCATCGAACATAGCAGACCCTTTAAAGTCAAATTAATATTTAATTCACAAATATTAATAAATATGAAAAATGTCTTGTTCTTTATTTACTTGGGATGTTACATCCTTCCTCCCTTTTGGCAACTGTTTCCTGACAATTTTAAAATTGGGCTCAGAAACATCATTTAATGTCCCACATGGGAAAAAGAGTCAATCAAACTATCTCTTTAAAAGAAAGAAAAAGAAACACAAACATTACCTGAGATAACCTATACTAGAATTCCATGTAAGAAAACATGGATATGGAATAGAATACAAACCATCAAGTTCTGACGGAGAGTGATAGAAAACATTATTAGGAGAAAGATAACCACCAGAAAATCACAAACTTTTGATGTGTTAAGAGGTATTTGATAACCCAGTAGGAAACGTAAACTGACAATGTTTTTGTTTTAAGTTCATTTTCATAATTTTTGGAATTCATTTACTACATAGAATAAGGACAAAATGAAATATACTAACCTTTAATTATAGTTTCATCCTTTAATAAGTTTCTACCAAAAACTAATCTTTTCTCCAAAAAAAGATTAATCAAAAATACTTGGTCACATCAAAAGCACATGAATCAACTTCTAGAGAATCACATCATCCACAAAGAAAGAACTATATATTTCCCTTGTCTTTATACATAATCTAAAACTTAAATGGTTAGTACGAGATCATATACTACCCAAAAAGGATAATCATTTATAAAAATAAATACTACTCTTAATCTCCAAAAATCGACAAAAAGTACCCAAAGTTCAAGAAAGACCATTCAGTACACAATTGACCTTAAATGTTTTCCAAATAATAGAATATAATATTGAAACCCAAAACATAGAAGGATTTAATCACATATTCTTCAATATTAAATATAAACATTAAACTCTAAAAACATAGATTACTCTTAAAGCCTCATACTGAAGCATAATAAGCAAAATCACATATTTTCTATGATAGGTTAATCATCTCTATAAATAACCCAAATCACTAATGTCCACAAAAAAATATTCATCCAAAATATATTTCTACCATTACTCCTCAATTGAAATCCCAAATTATTCTATTTTCCATAGGCATATAGTGTTTCCCCAAAATAGAGAATATCTTCCCAAATAACCATTATCAATTAATCACCAAATAATTTTCCTATATTGAGGATATCCATTTAATAAAACATAAGTTCCCAAAATCAACTTAGTCTTGATCTATAAAATCATTTAACAAAAAATAATAATTCATATCAACCAGGGACTTCAGGTAGTCGATTGGTAGGTGATAAATCCTAATCGTAATTTGGTTGTGGGTTCGATTCCCCCAACATTGTCTGACGCGATGAGTTGTCACACAGTCTGCAAGTTGTCCTTTTTATAAAATTCAAAAATAACCCTAACATGTTTTACCCTCAAATGTTTTATTATCCCTTTCATTTTCATCCCAACACATTAAGACCTCAACATCTTATATATTGTCATTTATTCACCTCCATGCAATAAAATAAAACTATTCTTAAAAGAAATAACATCATACCTTGATCATGGTGTCCATATGGTTTCATCATCATCTTGTTCACATAGGTAGAAGGTCCAAACATTGCAAAAAAAAATTAGAGATCGTTCAAAATAATTTTCTTCCTTCATCCAAATAAACCTTGTACAACTTGGGTCATAAGAGTGTTAAAAAAATAATAGTTTTGTAAAATAATCATGTATGAAAAATAATTTCAAAACATCTGATAAAACTTGATTTTTATAAAACAGTCGAACTGAGTTTGAGTTGAAACTTTCAATCTGTGGTCCATTTAAAATTCCATAAGTATGTGCTAGGAGACTATCTTTTAAAATAAAATATAAAGAAGTTTCTCAACGGTCTCTTTCTTCAGTACCTTTTTCAAAATCATAATAAGCTTCAAAACATGTGATAAGGTAAAATATTTGAAAATTCCATGAATATATTTACCTTTCTTTAAAATATGAGAATATTGTGAAAATAGGATTTGATTAAATACAACCCACGATCCACGATGATATCAGAATATAGTGGATGTGTTTGATATCTCAACCAATTTCTTCTAAGTGATTTGTTTCTTAGAAAAAGTGTCACAATCATCTGAACATGATATTTCATTAATTATTGCAATCAATTCATCAGGAAGAGATAGTAATTTCATTTTAGATCCTCCTCCTTCCATTTTTAACATACATTAATTGATCGGTAAAAGTATCAAAAATAAGGATTTAACATAAAGAGTAGACATAGAGACTAACCATGTGTCAAAAAAACTCATAATCCCTAAAGTAGTCTAAACCTCCCTCTGATACCAACTATAAGGACCCAGCCATAAAACATTACATAATATTGAATTAAATGAATAATTCACATTGAAGATCTTTTCAGGTTTAGAGTTTTAGAGAATTAGCACATAACTATTACATCTCAAAAGATTAAAAAGTATACACTTCTACTTAGATTCAATTTTTTTACAAAATAATAACTCTTTAAAAAAAGAGTCATGTCTAGTTCCATGTTTTAGACAACATGAATTTACCTTGATCCCATCTGTGACCCTATTCATCTTAAAGTCCTGTGAAAAACATTTCAAAATTTGGATGAGAATAAAAATCTCAATAAGGGTTATAAAATAAAGAATGAAAGCATTAATTTATCAATACATACATAACATAATCTCTTTAACATACATCATGAAATCATAAGATTTATGAATCACACATAGAAAACATAAATCATAAAGATAACTTGTTGTATCCATGTCATACTTACATTGTAACGATCACATCTATGTAGGGATTTACATTTGGAATACCCATCACAATACATTTCCTAAATATCTTAGGAGAAACATTCACATTCACCTCTATCACCTTACCCAATGCATTGGAGAGGTATCTCGGGCTCACCCACCCTAGGTTTATCATGGAACCACCTGTATATGTAAATAATTTCCATGAAACATAACACATAAAACAAACATAAATGAAAGATAACATTTCAATCACAATATATAACTTAGATATATTGAAATAATGAATCCATTTTCAATACAATTTTCAATACCAAAATACTTAAAACAGTATATGGAATTTATTTTCCATTTAAAAACATTACGACTTGTTAAGGAAGCCAAAGATCAAATAATAATCGCGGCGGCGGAAAGGTCATTATCATAGTTTACATTAAAAAGAAACATTATTTTATTATTGCTTATTGAAACTCATCATAGAAAAAGATTCCCTTTGAATGAAATGAAAATTCAAAGGTGTTTATATAACATATAAAAGAAGTTTGTGTATTAAAACAAAATATGCCTCAATGAAAGGATATTGAGACGAAGTCCCTTACAAAGATGATTTTGTAAATAAAATAGATTGATTATAATTATTCACTATATATACACATAAAGAAAGTATAAATACAAGAGAATATTTCAAAATTCAATCTCATATAATCATAGCAGGACATAATAAAAAAGTATACGATTAACCCAAAGAACGAAAATTAAGGTAAGAAGTTCCCTTACCACATGTCTGAATTGACTCGATCGTTCTTAAATATGATGAATAATAAACTAAATTAACTTTCTACTTGATTAAGAACCTTTTTAAAGATTATTATTCCTTTTATATCACTTATTACCATGTTATAAACATTATGTAATCATTTGATTTATTAACGGTTGTTTCATCAATATTTGGCACTTGAGTAAAAATGAACTCCTTATAATTACAATTTGTCCATGGCGTCAACAATCCATTATCTACAGAATAATATTCATGATTTAGATATCACATAAATCATATATATCCAGTATATATATGTATTTATAACATTACATAACATTTGCAGATAAGAAATGAAATGCGTCGTTCATAGAGATGGTAACTCGTACGTACGCGTGAACGCTACTTTTATTTCTATTTCTTATTTTAATGGAATTAAAACATAATGATAAATAGGTATATTATAATTATAATATAATATCATACATAATATCATTAACTTCATCCTTTATACATCCCACATAAGGCATTAACGAGTCATATCACTTTGAGGGGGCGGTAGTCCGCACTTCCAAAAATGAAATTATCACGTTTATCCATTACGGAATCCATAAAGGTATGATATAAATAAAAAATAGAGAAGCTTAAAGAAAACATAAACATAATATATATCATATATAAATACAGTGCCATCATAATGGCCACCATGATAGGCGATAGGAGTTAATTGAACCATCATTGTTTCGTGAGGCGTTAGTTTTCCATCCACAGAAACATTAGGTTCTTTACCCATTAGATGGAGGTGTGTGTAAGTGTAGTTCGAATCCTTCTCATAAAAACATACATGTATATTGAGGATACTTTTTTTTCTAAAATAAAGGAATAAAAATATTTTAGGGCGTTGGAGAAGAAAAATAAAACAAAAGAACTTAAGAGAAGACGTTACCTTTAAATCGGGTAACTCCATTTGGTTTGAACCAAAAGGGTTTCTTAAAATGATTTTTGCCTAAGGTAAGTCATCTAGGATGATTAAGGGGATATTGGGAGCTTATTGGAGTAGAGGTTGAACGAGCCAAAATCATGAGAAGTGTGAGAAAGCGGTAGGAAGTGAGGGATTTTATAATGGAGAGGAGGGGCTCTTTTGGAATGTTTGGAATAATAATTTAATTATAAACTCATCTTTAGTTTCAAAAGGTCAAATAATCATTAAAGTCAATTTTAAGACAAATCATGATGGAAATAAAATCATCTAATAAGAATGGGAATGGTTTTGGATATTGTTTTAATATTTATAATCTTATTTATTTAAATCATTTATTAATGTGGTAAATATTGCATCATTATTGTGTTATAAATATTAATTCTACGTTAAAGGGGAATCTATGTTCGATGGCGTACCTGATACGCAATAATTGGTTTCTTTGAATTCTTATGTTGCACAATAATAATATAATATTATTATTTTAAATGGTAGTTAATGCCTAACTATTGTATTGGCGGGAATGAATAGAACTAACTACAATATGATTATACATTTTTGTTGAATATTTTTACATTTATCCAATAAAAGTTAGAGGCTTAAAATGTGAATGAATCTAAGCATAAATACTCTAATATTCTTTAAATGGTCGATTTACCACCTTTTGATGGATAAACCTCTTTAAATCTAGTTTTTTTCATTTTAATATATTCTGTTAGAAAAAATAAAATTCTTCTTTAGATTTGGGACATCAAAATTTACTTTGGGTAATTTTTTGGTATTTTTTTTGGTAAAGTTCATTTTTTTAATGAATAGTGAAAAATACTGTATTTTAATTCAAAACTGAGTTTTAATATAATTTATTTATATGGATAGATTATCTTTTTAATTAGTTCTAAACTATAATTAGAATATATATTTTCCAATTAATCCAATGTTGGACATTGGAATTAATTTCACTTTGAAATTAGACATAAATAATTATCAATCTTTTGATAGTTATTATTTCTTAAAAACACGCTTATTGTTTTGACAGCGGGATTTAATTTTAAATTAATTTCTATGACTTCTGGGTTTTGAATTTATAAAAATGGATTCTATATTTGGAATCATCATGTCTAAATTTTGTAAATTGGTAACTTTTATTTTTAGACATTTTAAAGATTTACTTCAGTAAATATTTTATTTACCATGATTAAATGGTAAATATAATAAATAAGGGTAAAAAATAATATTATAATAATATTAAATTAACCTAACATGTGTCCTAATCCTATTGTATGATAACTTTCCGACCATGTTCATCCTTGGGTCAAATTTGAGACCCCAAGTAGCCACATGAGAGTAATAATGATACTTTATATTAATTAATTTAAAGTAAAGACAAAAATGACATAAACAAATATATTTTAGTAAATAAATTTTTACATGTGGTTATATAAGTTATAGTTTCAACTATAAATATTCATTTTAATTCTAAAATGATTTCCTACATCATGTGATTTTTTTATAATTTTTGGACATCAAATAAATTAAATTATTTATCACACAATAATGATAAAATATTTACCTCATTAATAAATGATTTTAATAAATAAGATTACAAATATTTAAAAAAATATACAAAACCTGAAAAATTTATAATGTATGATTTTATTTCGACCATTAGTCATCTTAACATAGACATTAACTATTTTTTGACCTTTTGAAACTGAAGATTAGTTTAAAATAAAATAATTGTTTCAAACTTTCTTAAAGAACCCCTCCTCTCCCTTATAAAAATCCCTCACTTCCTACCAATTTTTTACACTTCTCAAGCCTTTGGCTTGTACAAGATCAGATAAAATAAGCTCCCAAGATCCCTATATTCTTCTTATAAGACTTACCATAGGCAAGAAGTACTTCCAGAATCCCTTTTGTTTCAAACCAAAGGGAGTTGCTCAATTTAATGGTAATGTCTTCCCTTAAGTAATTTTGTTTTATTTTACTTTTCCAACCCCTAAAATATTTTTATTCCTTTATTTAATAACAACACTAGGATTGTCAATATACTAGTATTTATTTATTAGAAGTATTTAAACTACACTTAAACACACCTCCATTTAATGGATGAAGATCATACTATTTCTGTGGATGGCAAAGTAACTTCTCATGAAGAGATGATTGTTCAATTATCTCCAACTGCCTCTCATGGTGGCCATTATGATGGAACTATATTTATATATGATATATATTATGTTTTTTTTATATGATTTTGTAATTTTTATTTAAAAACATACCTTTATGCTTTCCAATATGTGTAAACACGATAATTTCATTTGAGGAAGTGCAGACTATTGCCCCCTCAAGGTGGTATAATTCATTCATGATATACATGGAACATATAAATGTGGAGTTAAGGAAATTAGGTAACATATATATCATATGATATTATACTATAATTATAATATACCTATGTATCATTAAGATTTCATTCCATTAAATATTAAATAGAAATGAAAGTAGCATTCATGCATACGTACAACTTACCGTCTCCCGGGACGTTGCATTTCATTTCTTATATCCAAATGTTATGTACTATTTTAAATATAAATATATATATATATATATATATATAATAGATATATATATATGATATATATGATATCTAAATAACTAATATCATTCTGGAGATAATGTAATTTTGACCACATGGACAAATTGTAATTATAACAAGTTCATTTTTAACACAAATTCTCAACATTGACAAAATGTCCTTTATGAACTCAAATAATTAAATAACTATTATTGCAAGGTAATAAGTTATATAAATGTAATAATAAGCATTAAAATGGTTATGAATCAATTATAAATAAACCCACATTTATTATTCAGGAAGAACAAGGAATATACGAGTCAAGTTGGACATGGGGTAAATAATTTCTTATCTCACTTTTAATTCAGTGTGTTTTCCATTGTTCACCACTTATTTATTGCATGTGGTGAATTGTGTACTGAAGTTTGATATATATTATCATGATTCTATTTATATTCATGGTATTATTTGATTCATTTGGTGGGTATTAACTTTTTCTCATACAACTCGATTGATTGCAGTGTGGTAAGGGTTTTTTTGTCTCACTTTTTATTCCCATGAGATTCATGCTATTTTAGCCACTATTTCCATTTGTGTGGTGGGTGTACTGGCCATGATTTTATTCTTTGTGTAATATAATTTAATTTATGAGTATTTACTTATTCATTGAGTGATCTTTCTTTCCTGGGGTATATGTTTCGTAAGTTACCAAATCGGTAAGGGAACCTTTCACCCTCCTATTTTTAAAAGACTACTTTTTGTTATGTATTATAATTTACATATTATTATGTTGGGATATGTTATTATATATCCTTAGTGATGTACATTTTATGTCCAAGTAATGAGATATACTTTCTCTCACATCAACTAATTTTCTGAATTTTAAAGTGATGTCGTTAGGCTATTGAATTTCTATAAGAAAACTTCTTAACCCAATTTCAATTTTTGGGATAAACATCTACTTCTTGATTATGTCGTTCTATGAATATGTTTGAATAAACTATGATAGTTTTACACATAATATCCACTTATATTGGGTGTAATTATATTTTTCACACATAATTATGTAATTTATTTATCCTTAATCTAAAGATTCCGTCTTTATAAGGGATTGTGTCTCAATTTACATTTCCATTGAGACTTCATTGTTGATATGAACCAATTCATTATTATATGGTGTATATACTATCCTTTGGAATATTATAACATGAATACCATTAATATCATGATATTTTATGTTCTGATTAAATGTTATTCCTAAATTATTTGTATTCTAGGGTCTCTCATTTTGTTAAATACACTTTTACTAAAATGTCATTTTAAAAGTTCTAAAGGTTTATTCTTTCAAATGTTTCACATTAATGACCATGTTTTAAAAATAGTTTTAAGGATTTATTCATATGTACATGAATATTTTGAAATTGAAATTTCATTCAAAAAATTCAAAGTGGTATGGGACACTTTGATTCAAAAATTCTTTTTATTTAATATTTTAAATGGTTTTGAAAATGGTTTAATAAAATATTTGATTTTACCAATAATTCAAAATGATATATAGTGATTACTATGTGGAAATGTTATCATTCCATTATGTTTGTTATATGGGTTATAAATATGTTATATATATTGGGAATTGTTTACGTATACATGTGGTTCTGTGATAAACCTAGGGTGGGTGAGCCCGAGATAGCTCTCCAATGTATTGGGTAATGTGATGGAGGTAAACATGAATGTTTCTCATAAGAGATTTAGGTAATATACGTAATGGGTATTAAAATTGTGACTCCCTATTTAGCTGTGATAGATAAAATGTAAGTTTGATATGGATTCCCCAAGTTACCTTTTTGATTTATGATTTCTGTGTGTTATTCATAAATCTTATGATTTCATGAGGTATGTTATGATTGAAATGTATGGTTTCATTGTTTTGTATTTGTTGATGGGATAATGTTTCCATTCCTTATTTTATATCCCATACTGACCTTTTTATTCTCACACCATGTTTTTGAAATGTTCTCCACCGGACTTAATGATGAATAAGGTTCAAGGATGGGATCAAGGAAAAGTAATTCTTTCTAAAACATGGAACTAGATATGACCCTTTTTTAAGAGTTTTTATTTTATGAAAAAATGGATACTTGGAAGAATTTTATACATGTAATATTCATGTTGTTATGTATATTTTATGACCTAATTCTCTAAAACTCTACACATGAAAAGATCCTCAATGTGAATTATGAATTTAATTCCATATTATGTAATATTTAAGGATGGTTCCTTATAGTTGGTATCAGAGTTCAGTTTATAAAACATTAGTGATTAGGAGTTTTCATTAAACACATGGTCAGTACCTATGTCTATTATTTCAGTCAAATCCTTGTTTTAAAAAGTTTTGCAGATCAAGGAGAGTTTGTTAAAGAAGGAAGGAGGAGGATCTCAAATGACATTATAATCTCTTCCTGATGATTTGCTTGCAATAATTAATGAAAATTCATGTTCGGATGAATGTGAAACTTTATCTAGCATACAAATCACTTGCAATCAGTTTTTTGAGATATCAAACAGCACCACTATACCTCGTTATCATTGTGGATCATGGGTTGTATTTAAAAATTTCCTATTTTCACAATATTCTCATATTTTTAAGAAAGGTAATTATTATCAAGGCATTTACAAATATTTTACCTTATCACAAGATTTTGAGGCATATTTTGATTTTGAAAAAGGTGCGGAAGAAGGACACCCCTGAAAAAACTATTTATATTTTCTTTTACAATATATTCTCTCAACGCATACTTATGGTATTTTAAAAGGACCATTAATTGAAATTTTCCACTCAAATTCGGTCCTACTATTTTATAGTAATCATGTTTTATCAGATTTATTGAAATTATATGTCATGCATGATTATTTTCCAGAACTATTTTTATGTAAACACCCATATGACCTATGTTGTACAAGGTTTATTGTTTGAAGAAAATTATTTTGATGGATCTCTAAATCATTGTTGCAATGTATAGACCTTCTACCTAGGTGAACAACATTACAATGAAACCAAATAGACTCCATGATAAAGGTATGATGTTCATTATTTTGGTGAAAATTTCATTTTATCATATGGTGGTGAAATTAAAAAAAATGACATTTTATATAATACATCAAGAATTAAGATGTGGATATCATAATGATTTGGGATGAAAATGGGAGGTATAAGGAAACCATTGAGGTTAAAACATGTTAGGGTTATTTTGAGTTTTATAAAAAGGGAAACACGCAGACCGTGTGACAACCCATCACGTCAGACAAATATGGGGGAATAAAACCCACAACCAAAGTGCGATTGGGATTTATCACCTACCACTAGACTACGTGAAGTCCCTGGTTAGTATGACTTATCCTTTTTAGTTAAATGATTTTATTGATCAAGAATAAGTTTATTTGGTAACTTATGTTTTATCAAATTGATATCATTAGTATAATAAAATGATTTGGTGATTAAGTGATAAAAGTGATTTTAGAAGACGTTATCTCTTTTGAGAAAACTATATGCTTAAGAAAAATAGAATACTATGGGATTACATTTGTGGAGTAATAGTTAAAATTTTATTTTGCAAGAATATATTTTTTTGGACATATAAGTATTTGGGTTATTTATGGAAATAATTAACCCATGATAGAGAATATGTGATTTGGTTAATTATGCTTCAGTATGAGACCTTAAGAGTAGTATATGTTTTTGAAGATAAATGTTAAGATTTAATATGGAAGACTATGTGATTAAATCCTTTGGAGTTTTGGATTTCAATCTTAGTTGGTATTATTTTGAATAATTTTAAGGACAATTGTGTATTGAATGGTCTTTATTTAACATTGAGTACTTTTTGTTATAAAGGATTACCCTTTTGGGGATTATATGATCTCATACTAACCATTTTGGTTTTAGTTGATTTCTAAAGACAAGGGAAATATATAGTTCTTATTTTTTGGATCATGTGATTCCCTAGAATATGATTCTTGTACTTTTGGTGTGACCAAGTCTTTTTGAATGCTTATTGTTTGGAGAAAAGATTAGTTTTTGGTAGAAACTTATTAAAGGATAAAACTCTACTTGAAGGTATGTATATTTCATTATGTTATTATTCTATGTAGTAAATGAATTCATCAAAATTATGAAAATGAACATAAAACAAAAATGTTGTTAGTTTATGTTTCCTACTGGGCAATCAATGACCATTTAACACATCATAAGTTTGTGACTTTCTGGTGGTTAAATTTCTCCTATTTATGTTTTCTACCACTCTCCATCAGAACTTGATCGTTTGTCCTCTCTTTCATATCCATGTTTTCCTACATGGAATATGAGTATGGGTTATCTCGAGTGACCTTTTTATTTCACTTTTATTCTTTTAAAGTGATAGTTTTATTGACTCTTTTCATGATGTGGGACTTTAAATGAAGTTTCCATTCCTAGTTTTAAAATTGTGAGCATGTAATTCCCAAAAGGGAAGAAGGATGTAACATCCCAGGTAAATTAAGAACATGAAATTTTTCATATTTATTAATATTTATGAATTGAATATTAATTATACTTTAAAGGGGATGCAATGTTCGATGGCCTACCCAATACGCCACAATGGGTTTCTTTGAAATCATTCATTGCTCTCAAATAATATAATATTATTATTTAAAATGGTAGTTAATGTCTAGCTATTGTATTGGATTAAATGAATAGAACTAACTAAAATATGATTATACATGTTTGTTGAATATTTTTACATTTATAAAATAAATTCTAAAGGATTAAAATAAAATTAGAATTCGATTTTAAACATAAATTAAATTATTTATGACACATTAATGATACAGTATTTACCTCATTAATTAATGATTTACATAAATAATATTATAAATATTAAAACAATATCAAAAACCTCTCAAATTATTATTTTATGATTTTATTTCGGCCATGAGTCTTCTTAAATTTGTCTTTAATGATTTGTTTACCTTTTGAATACAAAGATGAGTTTAAAATAAAATAATTGTTTCAAACTTTCCTAAAGATCCCCTCCTCCCCTTATAAAAAGCCCTGACTTTCTAGAAATTTCTTACACTTATCAATCCTTTGGCTCATACAACCTCTACTCCAATAATCTCCCAAAATTCCTCTCTTCATCCTGGAAGCCTAACCATAGGCAGAAATCACTTCAGGAAAAAAAATTTGGTTCAAACCAAAGGGAGTTACCTGATTTAAAGGTAACGTCTTCTCTTAAGTTCATCCGTTTTATTTTACATATCCAACCACTAAACTCTTTTAATTATCTTATTTTATAACAACACAAGTATCCTAAATATACCAGAATTTTATTATGAGAAGGATTATAACTGCACTTACATACACCTCCATCTAATGGGTGAAGAACATACTGTTTCTATGGACGGCAAACTAACGCCTCACTAAGAGATGATTGTTCAATTATCTCTTACTGCCTCTCATGGTGGCCATTATGATGGAACTGCATTTATATATGATATATATTATGTTTTATTTTTATATAGGCTTCTGTAATTTTTATTTAAAAACATACCTTTATTCTTTCCAATATGTGTAAACACGATAATTTCATTTGAGGAAGTGCGGACTACCATCCCCTCAAGGTGACATGATTCGTTCATGACATACATGGAACGTATAAAATGGATTTAATGAAATTATGTAACATGTATATCATATGATATTATAATGGAATTATAATATACCTATTTATCAATATGTTTTCATTCCATTATAGAAATGAAATTAGTGTTCATGCTTACGTACAGCTTACCGTCTACATGAATGGTGCACTTCATTTCTTATCTCCTTATGTTATGTACTATTATAAATATATATATATATATATATACTGGATATATATGATATATATGATATCTAAAACATTAATATCATTCTTTAGATAATGTAGTTTTGACCACATGGACAAATTGTAATTATAACAAGTTCTTTTTTAACTCAAATTCAGAACATCGACAAAATATCTAATATGAACTAAAATAATTAACTAACTATTATTTCAAGGTAATAAGTGATATAAAAGTAATAATAAACATTAAAACTCATATGAAGAAAGTATAAATTAACTAAAGTTTATTATTCAGGAAGAAAAAGGAACTTACGAGTCAAGTTGGACACAAGGTAAGGGATTTCTTATCTCACTTTTAATTCTGTCAGATTTCCATTGTTCACCTCTTATTTAATTAATGTGGTGTATTTTATACTTCCATTTGATAAATATTATCATGATTCTATTTATATTTATGTTATTCTATGATTTATTTTTTGGTTATTAACTTTTTCTCATATGCCTCGATTGATTACAATGTGGTAAGGGTTTTATTAGCTCACTTTTTATTCTCATGAGATTCATGCTATATTAGCCACTATTTCCTTTTGTGTGGTGGATGTACTATCCATGATTGTATTATTTGTGTATTATACTTTAATTTATGGGTATTTACATATTCATTGTGTGATATTTCTTTCATGGGGTGTATGTTTCGTAAGTTACCAAATCATTAAGGGAACCTTTCGCCCACCTCTTTTTAAAAGACTTATTTTTGTTATGTCATCGAATTTACATCTTATTATGTTGAGATATGTTCTTCTATATCCTTATTGTTGTAAATTTAATTTTCAAGTGATGAGATATAATTTTCTCTCTCATCAACTTATTTTCTGAATTTTAATGTGACGTCGTTAGGCTGTCGAATTTCTATAAGAAAATATCTTAACGCAATTTCAATTTTTGGGTTAAACATATACTTCTTGATTATGTAGTGCTTTGAATTTTTGTGAATAACCTCTTCTTTATTTATAGTTAATATCCAATTATATTAGGTGTATTTATACTTTTCACACATAATTATGTAATTGATATACCCTTAATCTAAGGATACTGTCATTATAAGGGACTTCATCTCAATTTACATTTCCATTGAGACTTCATTGTTGATAGCCACCAATTCATTCTTATATTGTGTATATACTGTCCTTTGGAATATAATATCATTAATATAACATCCCTCCTTTTTATAACATAAACTTTCATTACATTACACAAAACTGAGGATCTTTAAGGTTTAGTGTCTTTGAAACCAGGAACATAATACATGAAAACAACATAAAACATTCTTCTTAAACACTTGAAAGGATTCTCCTTAAGTTTATCCTAGGTTCATTGTTGCATCTCATAACCTGGGGACATACATCAAAAGAAAGGGTGAGCAGAAGGCCCAGTAAGGGAACAAGAGAAACATTTAACATGTGAACTTGAGATACATCAACTATGTTAGGAAAAAGAACTTTAAGGCATGAGAAAGAAATCATGTGGCATATCATAATAAAAATAACATTTTTCATGAATTTATGATGTGGCTACATCATTTAACATAGACAGTCATGAACATATCACCAAGGTCCATCCCCAAGGTGTCATTTGAAAATTACCAAGGTTATTCACCAAGATATCGTGAAAATTGTAATCTCTAGTGGTTACATCATTACCCAATGCATTGGAGCGCTATCAGGGCGCACCCTTAAATTTGCATTTATTATCATTTGATCCAAATATATCATCATCAAACATTTCATAAATATCCCATATAGAATAAAATAAATGGGTTTCATTTCAAAATCATAACGTTTTAAAAACTGCTTTAAAGACATTATCTTTATGTCACTTTAAACCCACGGAAGGGGAGAGCGGGTCTCATGTATGTAAATCCCAAAATTTAAAATAGAACATTTTGATATATATGTTAATACACCTATAGAAATAAGATATTTGGGTATTCATTTTATAACATAAAATAATTTTGAGAAAAGAGAGAGGCATTTTGAGACGAAAATTCTGCAGCATAACCGCTATGTTTCAGGGTTTGAGAAAACATTGAAAAGAGAGGGGACATGGGTCAAACATTAATAAATGACCCATAAAACAGTAAGGGAACAGAATATAAAGGATTTAAGAACATGGAAATGAAATTTTAAAGACATACCATATGAAATGAAGAACATGAAAGGAAGACAAAAATAAGATTTCTCTTATGAAAATTCGGCAGCCTAACGGCGTCACTTAAACTTCAACAAAAATGAATTGACAAGATCAAATAGGGTCTCTCCTCATATTAACAGAAAATATGAGTATTATAGATATAGAGATCATACCCCAACATGATGTAACTTGAAATAATTGACAAGAAAATAGAACTTCCAAATGACAAGGGTGAAAGAATCCCTTAAAAATTCGGCAGCCTAACGGCGTCACTTAAACTTCAAAAAAAATGAACTGATGAGATAAAATAGGTATCTCATCATATTAACATAAAAGTTTAGTATTATAGATATATATATCATACCCCAACATAATAAAAAGGAACTTGAAAGACTTGACATGAAAGTAGAACTTTGAAAAATGGGAAGGGTGAAAGAATCACTTAAACATTCGGCAGCCAAACGGCGCCTACTTTAACATTATTAAAAAGAAATGATGAGAGTAAGAGGGGGTCTCTCATCATATGAACATAAAAAGGATAGTATAATGAATATAAAATAACCTCCTCCAACATAAGAACATGGAGAATAAAATAAATGACATAAAAGAGATCACTTGAAAAGAAAGAGAGGGGTCGGATCCCTTACCTTAAAACATAACTCTTAAAACTCAAAGGTTTGGACCTTGGGAGCTTGGGGGCACCTTGGGAGGACTCCTTTGGAGGTAAGGATACCAGAATGTCGTTGAGAATGATTTTGGAGTCCAAAGGATGAGACAATGGCTTGGTATTTATAGGGAAAGTGAGGGGACAAGGCATTAATGGCCAAGGGACACCTCATAAGTGGGTTTCTCAAAACCATGTGCTCTCCCAAGATATTTCCCATTAAGTTAGGCCACATTGGGCCCCCAATAAAATAATTAATCACCTTTGGTCGTCCAACCCATAAAATAGCTCATGACATCATCATGACATAGTTATGATGTCATTAAATATATCGAAACCCTAAAACTGTATTTTTACTATTCATTGAAAATTCAACTTTCTCAGAAAAATCCCAAAATTTCACCTTAAAAAAATATCAATCCTCTGATTTCAAAAATGAACTCCATTTTATAAAAATAATTTTCTAAATATTTTTAATTTATTTTTTAAATAACTACACTATTCACCGAAAATTCATTTTTTTCAGAAAAAAAAACCCAAAATTTACCTTAATATAATATTGATGCTCTCAGTTCAAAAATGAAATCCATTTTTTATAAATATTTTTATAAATATTTTGTTTTTTAATTAAAAAACACTATTCACCTAAAAAAACTAATACATGAATAATAATTTATGAAACCGTTATTTAACCATTTTATTGAATCACATTACTTAATCAAGGTGCCTAAATTATATTAATACTTTCTTTAAGTGAGATTAATAATCCATTTGGTCACATTACTAATCCTAAGCATATAATCACAATTCATAATTTACTATTCATCAAAAATTATGTTGATCTTATTAGACTCTAAATTTTGTACTGAACATAATTGTAGAAAATCATTTTTTGAAAATCATTACACATTTTTAATTATTTAAGGATTACATAAACATTTTTTTAAAATATACTTTCTCTAAAATTCACCAAAAATATGCATACTATATTTATCTGGATATTTGAAAAGTCATAAACATCATCATAAGAAGAAATCCCAGTTTTATTTAAAATAAAAGATTACACAAGGTAGTTACGGTCTCCTTACATAGCCCCTTATCACACCAGCATAGGACCTAAGTGTAAGGTATGCTAAGGTGAGAGAATCTGAGGGAGGCTCGGCCAACATCGAACGAGTAGTAATTTCTATCAGTTTGAACTTCTCGTGAAGGTGATCCCATTCTAGCTTCACAAGATTTAGTTCAGCTTGAGTTTGGTCCAGAGCAAAGCCCAGTGGTGCTACATCCTTCCCAAGTTCTGTTAGATGGGCTTCGATCGGTCCAAGACTACTGGGTGAGGCCATCAAATCTTCTTTCTATATTAATTAACCAAGATTACTTGTATTTAGAGACAATAATCAAAATGTTTAGTTTCCAGCGGTCATATTGACCAATGGTCATATAACAATCAAAACCCAATGGTCTCATTTTAATTATACTCATGTTATCAAATGAAACATTTTTTATGAGTATAAAAATAAAATAAAATAACACAAAAAATTTAGGAAACACGATTTATTCAAAATTTCAGGTCGTTACAATCTTCCACCCTTAAGAAATTGCGTCCTCGTAATTTTTAAAATTGGGTTTTGAAATTTCATTGAAATTTCCACATCGGAAAAGGAGTCAGTAACACTATTACTTTAAAAGAAATAAAGGGAAGTACAAAGGTCACCCGAGTTAACCCATACTAGGATTCCATAGAGGAAAACATTTATATGGAAGAAAAACAAAGGGTCGAGTTCTGGGGGAAAGTGATAGAAAACATGATTAGGAGAAAGTTGACCATGAGAAAATCCCAAACTTATGATGTGTCTAAACGGTCTTTGATTACCTAGTAGGAAACGTAAACCAACAACATTTTTGTTTTACGTTTCTTTTCATAATTTTGAGGAATTAATTTACTACATAGAACAAAAATATAAGGAAATATACCTACCTTCATGTAGAGTTTCATCCTTTAATAAGTTTCTACCAAAACTAATCTTTTCTCCAAACGATGAGCATTCAAAACTACTTGGTCTCATCAAAACACATGAATCATCTTCTAGAGAATCACATAATCCACAAAAGATTAACTATATATTTCTTCTATCTTTAAACATTATCCCAAAAACAGAAACGTTAAGGTAAACCAACTCTTCAAAAAGAAAGAATCCCATAGGAATGGAAACTACTTTTAAATCTTCAAAGTTCCATGGTACTACTCAAAGTTCATAATAGAACATTCTGTAAATAACGGACCTTAAAATTCCTCAAAATAAACCAAACTAAGATTGAAACCCAAATACAAGAAGGATTTGATAACATAGTCTTCCAAAATAAACTTCATTTTTCATCTCCAAACAACATCAACCACTCCTAACATCTTATAAAAAAAGTAGCTAACCTAAACATATTTTACCCAATATAGGTTAATCATTCCCATAAGAAACCTAAATTACTATAAGTCCACCTTAAATTCATCTCTTCTTCAAAATATAAGTCAACCTTACTCCTCAATGAAAATACCATAGTAATCTATTTACCTCGATCATATAGGGTCCCCAAAATAGTGAACGTCTACCAAAATAATAATCATCTTTTAATCCCCTAATCATCTCTGTCATATTAGTACGGAAATCATCGCATTTCCTATCACATTGGTTATTGGGACATGTTCTTCCATTTCTCACCATTAACTAAGAAGAGAAAGTATAATTAGGGGCTTAAATACTTAGCCAATAATAATGAAAAGGAACTTAATGCATATAAGGATGACTTGTAGAAGAATAGTATACACTAACTTGTGATCCCCTAGGTTCCCATCTAGGTTATCCATGATCATATATACTTATGTGAATCTTTATTTTATTTTATCTTTGTTCCTTTAACAATGGTTCATACTAAGATTATGAATTTACCAAAGCATATCCCCTGGGAGTGTCGTAACCAAGAGTGCAGCAAGGCCCGTTGTCGTGTACCAGTCCCCGTTTGAGTCTAGATCAAAGCAGTATTTTTGGGTTTTACCCCTATGTACATCTATTCCAGAGCCACCTCTACCTGCTCGTATCCAGACAGGGATGTATTTTCTTAGCGACCCATTACTCAATACTCACCAAAATACCAGGAAGATTTCCTATATATAAACTTTTCTGTAGGCTTCTTCCTAAAGTTTTCATATCCTAATTTCCACAAATAACTAAACAATCCTTTGATACCAACTATAACATCCTGCCTTTTTATAACATAAACTTTCATTACATTACACAAAACTGAGGATCTTTAAGATTTAGTGTCTTGGAAACCAGGAACATAATACATGAAAACAACATAAAACAGTCTTCTTAAACACTTGAAAGTCTTCTCCTTAAGTTCATCCCAGGTTCATCACTGCATCTCATAACCTGGGGACATACATCAAAAGAAAGGGTGAGCAGAAGGCCTAGTAAGGGAACAAGAGAAACATTTAACATGTGAACTTGAGATACATCAACTATGTCATGAAAAATAACTTTAAGGAATGAGAAAGAAATCATGTGGCATATCATAATAAAAATAACATTTTTCATAACTTTAAGATGTGGCTACATCATTTAACATATACAATCATGAACATATACTCAAGGTCCATCCCCAAGGTGTCATTTGAAAATTACCATGGTTATTCACCAAGATATCGTGAAAATTGTAATCTCTAGTGGTTACATCATTACCCAATGCATTGGAGCGCTATCAGGGCGCTCCCTTAAATTTTCCTTTATTATCATGTGATCCACATATATAATCATCAAACATTTCATAAATAACCCATATAGCATAAAATAAATGGGTTTTATTTCATAATCATAACGTTTTAAAAACTACTTTAAAGACATCATCTTTACGTCACTTTAAACCCACGGAAGGGGAGAGCGGGTCTCATGTATGTAAATCCCAAAATTTAAAATAGAACATTTTGATATATATGTTAATAAACCTATAGAAATAAGAGCTTTGAGTATTCACTTTATAACATAAAATAATTTTGAGAAAAGAGAGGCATTTTGAGATGAAAATTCTGCAGCATAACGGCTATGTTTCGGGGTTTTAGAAAACATTGAAAAGAGAGGGGAAATGGGTAAAACATTCATAAATGACCCATAAAACAGTATGGGAACAGAATATAAAGGATTTAAGAACATGGTAATGAAATTTTAAATACATACCATATGAAATGAAGAACATGAAAGGAAGACAAAAATAATATTTCTCTTATGAAAATTCGGCAGCCTAACGGCGTCACTTAAACTTCAACAAAAATGAATTGATGAGATCAAATAGGGTATCTCATCATATTAACAGAAAATATATGTATGATAGATATATAGATCATACCCCAACATAAATTAACTTGAAATAATTGACAAGAAAATAGAACTTGAAAATGAGAAGGGTGAAAGAATCCCTTAAAAATTCGGCAGCCTAACAACGTCACTTAAACATCAAAAAAAATGAATTGATGAGATCAAATAGGGTCTCTCATCATATTAACATAAAAGTTAATTATTATAGATATAGATATAATACCCCAACATAATAAAAAGGAACTTGGAATACTTGACATGAAAGTAGAACTTTGAAAAATGGGAAGGGTGAAAGAATCCCTTAAAAATTTGGCAGCCTAACGGCGCCTACTTAAACATTCTTAAAACGAAATGATGAGAGTAATAGGGGGTCTCTCATCATATGAACATAAAAAGGACAGTATAATGAATATAAAAGAACCTCCTCCAACATAAGAACATGGAGCACAAAATAAATGACATAAAAGAGATCACTTGAAAAGAAAGAGAGGGGTCGGATCCCTTACCTTAAAACGTAACTCTTAAAACTCAAAGGTTTGGACCTTGGGAGCTTGGGGGCACCTTGGGAGGACTCCTTGGGAGTTAAGGAGACCAGAAAATCGTTGAGAATGATTTTGGAGTCCAAAGGATGAGAGAATGGCTTGTTATTTATAGGGAAAGTGAGGGGACAAGGCATTAATGGCTAAGGGACACCTCATAAGTGGGTTTCTCAAAACCATGTGCTCTCCCAAGATATTTCCCATGAAGTTAGGCCACATGGGGCCCCCAATACAATAATTCATCACCTTTGGTCGGAAAACACATAAAATATCTCATGAAATCATCATGACACGGTTATGATGTCATTAAGCATACCGAAACCCTAAAACTGTATTTTTACTATTCACTGAAAATTCAACTTTCTCAGAAAAATCCCAAAATGTCACCTTAACCAAATATCAATGCTCTGATTTAAAAAATGAACTCTATTTTATAAAAATAATTTTCTAAATATTTTTAATTTATTTTTTAAATAAATACACTATTCACCGAAAATTCATTTTTTTCAGGAAAAAACCCAGAATTTACCTTAACATAATATCGATGCTCTGAGTTCAAAAATGAAATCCATTTTATAAAAATAATTTTCTAAATATTTTTAATTTAATTATTAATTAAAAAACACTATTCACTCGAAAAAACTAATACTTGAATAATAATTTATGAAACTGTTATTTAACCATTTTATTGAATCACATTACTTAATCAAGGTGCCTAGATTATATTAATACTTTCTTTAAATGAGATTACTAATCTATTTGGTCGCATTACTAATCCTAAGCATAAAATCACTATTCATAATATACTATTCATCAAAAAATTTGTTGATCTTATTAGACTCTAAATTTCGTACTAAACATAATTGTAGAAGACCATTTTTTTAAAATCATTACACATTTTTAATTATTTAAGGATTACATAAACATTTTTTTAAAATATCCTTTCTCTAAAATTCACCAAAAATATGCATACTATATTTACCCGGACATTTGAAAAGTCATAAACATCATCATAAAAATAAATCCCAATTTTATTTAAAATAAAGGATTACACAAGGCAGTTACGGTCTCCTTACATAGCCCCTTATCACACCAGCATAGGACCTAGGTGTAAGGTGTGCTAAGGTGAGAGAATCCGAGGGAGGCTCGGCCAACATCGCACGAGTAGTAATTTCTATCAGTTTTAACTTCTTGCGAAGGCGATCTCGTTCTAGCTTCACACGATGAAGTTCAGCTCGGGTTTGGTCCAGAGCAAAGCCCAGTGGTGCTACCTCATTCCCAAGTTCTGTTAGATGGGCATCGATCGGTCCAAGACTACTGGGTGAGGCCATCGAATCTTCTTTCTATTTTAATTAACCAAGATTACTTGTATTTAGAGACAATAATCGAAACGTTTAGTTTCCAGCGGTCATATTGACCAATGGTCATATAACAGTCAAAACCCAACGGTCTCATTTTAATTATACTCATGTTATAAAATGAAACATTTTTGTTCTGTATAAAAATAAAATAAAATGACACACAAAATTTAGGAAACAATATTTATTCAAAATTTCAGGTCGTTACAATGAATACCTTTATTATCATGATATTATATGTTCTAAATAAATTTTTTACTCAATTATTTGTATTCTAGGGTCTCTCATTTGGTTAAAAACTCTTTAACTAAAATGTCGTTTTAAATGTTTTAACAGTTTATTCGTCTAAATATTTCACATTAATGTCCTTGATTTAAAAATGGTTTTTAGGATTTTTTCATATGGACATGAATGTTTTGAAACTGAAATTTCTTTCAAAAATTCAAATTGGTATGGGACACTTTGATTAAAAAATTCCTTATATTTAATATTTTAAATGGTTTTGAAAATGGTTTGATAAAAGCTTTGATTCTGTCAATATTTTGAAATGATATATTGTGATTTCATTTGTTAAATGTTATCTTTCCATTACTTTAGTTTTATGGGTTATGAATATTTTATGGATATTGGTCATTTTTTATGTATACAGGTGGTTCCCTGATAAACCTTGGGTGGGTGAGCTAGAGATAGATCTCCAATGCATTTGGGTAACATGACGGAGGTAAACGTGAATGGTTCTCCAAAAAAATTTAGGAAAGATACTGTGATGGGTAATCTAAATGTGAATCCCTATATATTTGTGATAGATACAATGTAAGTTTGATATGGATTCCACAAGTTAGATCTATGATTTATGATTTCTATGTGTTATTCATAAATCATATGATTTCATGAGGTATGTGATGATTGAAATTTCTGGTTTCATTGTTTTGTATATATTGAGGGGATAATGTTTTCATTCCTAATTTTATATCCCTTACTAAGATTTTTATGCTTATCCCATGTTTTTGAAATGTTTTCCATAGGACTTAAGGATTAATAAGGGTCAAGGATGGGATCAAGGAAAAGTCATGATGTCTAAAACATGGAACTAGATATGACGCTTTTTTTAAGAGTTTTTATTTTATGAAAAAAATGGATACTGAGTAGAATTTTCTACATGTAATATTCATGTTCTTATGTAATATTTATGTCCTAATTCACTAAAACTCTTAACCTGAAAATATCCTCAATGTGAATTATTCATTTAATTCAATATTATGTAATGTTTTAAGGCTGGGTCCTTATAGTTGGTATCAGAGTTCGATTTAGACAACTTTAAGGATTAGGATTTTCTATTTGACACATGGTTAGTCTCAATGTCTACTCTTTAAGTTAAATCCTTATTTTTGAAGCATTTTTAGATAAATGAAAGTATGTTACAAATGGAAGGAGGAGGATCTAGAACAACATTCCTTCCTCTTCTTAATGACTTGCTTTCAATAATTATAGCGAAGTCATGTTCAGATGATTGTGAAACTTTTTCTAACATACAACTCACTTGCAAGAAATTGTTTGAGATATCAAAAACCTCAACTATACCCCAATATAATTGTGGATCATGGGTTGTATTCAATCAAATCATATTTTCACAATATTCTCATGTTTTCAAGAAAGGTGAATATTTTCAAGGAATTTTAAAATATTTTACCTTATCACAAGATTTTGAATCATATAATGATTTTGAAAAAGGTGCTGAAGAAAGATACCCTTACGCTACCTATTTATATTTGATTTTCAAATATATTCTCCCAGCACATACTTATGGTATTTTAAAAGGACCACTGATTGAATTTTTCAACTCAAACTCAGTCCAACTGTTCTATAAAATTAATGTTTTATTAGATTTTTTTAAATTATATGTCATACATGATTATTATCCAAAACTATTATTCTATGAACACCCTTATGACCCAAGTTGTACAAGGTGTATTTGGATGAATTAAGAAAATTATTTTGAAGGATCTCTAAATAATTTTTGCAATGCATGGATCATCTACCTAAGTGAACACGATGATGATGAACCCACATGTACAATAAGATCAAGGTATGATGTTATTTCTTTTTGGAATAGTTTTATTTTATTATATGGAGGTGAAAAAAATAAAAATATATAAGATTTTGAGGTCATAATGTGTTGGGATGAAAAGGAAAGGGATAATAGAACCTTTGAGGTCAAAACATGTTAGGGTTATTTTTGAATTTTATAAAAATGACAACACTCAGACTATGTGATAACTTGTTGCATCGGAAAAAGCTGCGAGAATCAAACCCACAACCAATCTGTGATTTGGATTTATCGCCTACCACTAGACTACGTGAAGTCACAGGTTAGTATGACTTATTCTTTTTAGTTAAATGATTTTATGGATCAAGAATAAGTTGATTTTGGTAACTTATGTTTTATTAAATGGATATCCTTAATATAGGAAAATGATTTTGTGATTGATTGATAAAGGTTATTATGGAAGATGTTCTCTATTTAGGGGAAACACTATATGACTATGGAAGATAGAATACTTTGGGATTTTAATTTAGAAGTAATGGTGGAATTTTATTTTGGAAGAATATTTTTTTGTGGATATATAGTGATTTGGGTGACTTATGGAAATGATTAACCTATCCTAGAGAATATGTGATTTGGCTAACTATGCTTCAGTATGATACTTTAAGAGTAGTATATGTTTTTAGAGTTGAATTTAAATAGTTATCATGGAAGACTATGTGATTAAATACTTCTATTTTTTGGGTTTCAATCATAGTTTGGATTTTTTTTTGAATTATTTTAAGGAAAATTGTATATTTAATGGTCTTTCTTGAAATTTGGGTACTTTTTTTAGAATTTTGGAGATTAATAGTGGTATTTGTTTTTATAAAGGATTTTCATTTTGGGGGATTATATGATCTCATACTAACCACTATTATTTTATTTGATGTCTAAAGATAAGGGAAATGTATATAATTATTCTTTTTAGGATGATGTGATTCTCTAGAAGTTGATTCTTGTGATTTTGATGCGACCAAGTCTTTTTCAATAATCTTTGTTTTGAGAAAACATTAGTTTTTTAGAAACATATTAAAGGATGAAACTCTAATTGAAGGAAATTATATTTTCTTATGTTCTTATTCTATGAATAAAATGAATTCCGAAAATTATGAAAAGTAACTTAAAACAAAAACTTTATCTGTTTACGTTTCCTAATGGGTTATCAAAGGCCGCTTAACACATCACAAGTTTGTGATTTTTAGGTGGTTAACTTTCTCCTAATCTTGTTTTCTATCACTCCCCATCAGAACATGATGGTCTATTTTCTCTTATATATTAATTTTTTCCTACATGGAATCATAGTATAGGTTATCTCAGGTAATGTCTGTGTTTCTTTTTCTTTATTTTAATGTGATAGTTTTATTGACTCTTTTTCCCATTTGGGACATTAAATGAGGTTTCCAATCCCAATATTAAAATTGTGAGGATGCAATTCCGAAAAGTGGAGAAGGATGTAACATCCCAGGTAAATAAAGAACATGACATTTTTCATATTTATTAATATTTATTAAATATACATTAATTTTACTTTAAGGGGAGCGCTATGTTCGATTTCATACCTGATATGCAACAATGGGTTTCTTTGAAATCTTACGTTGCACACTAATATTATAATATTATTATTTTAAATGGTAGTTAACACCTAGACATTATAATGGCGGGAATAAATATAACTAACTAAAATATGATTATACAGGTTTTTTAAATATGTTTAAATTTATCCTATAAAATTTAGAGGCTCAAAATGTGAATGAATCTAAGCGTAAATACTCTAATATTCTATAAAAGGTCTATTAACTGCCATTTGATGGAAAACCCTCTTTAAATGGTGTTTTGGTCATTTTTATATGTTCTATTTGAAAAAACAAAATTCTTCTTTAGATTTGGGACATCAAAATTTACTTTGGGTGAATTTTTGGTATTTTTATGAAAAGTTCATTTTTTTAATAAATAATGAATAATACTGTATTTTAATTCAAAAGTGCCTTTTAATCTAATTTATTTATTTGGATAGATTATATTTTTAATTGATTATAAAGTGTAATTAGAATATATTTCTACTATTTAATCCAAGGTTGGAATTTAGAATTAATTTTACATTTAAATTGGACATAAAAAAATATCAATCTTTTGATAGTTATTATTTCTTAAAAACACGCTTTTTATTTTGATAGCGTGAATTAATTTTAAATTAATTTATGCTACTTTTGTGCTTTGAATTTATAAAAATGGACTCCATATTTGGAATCAGTAGGTCCAAATTGTGTAAATAGATAACTTTTATTATTAGTCATTTTTAATATTTACATCAGTAAATATTTTATTTACCATGATTAAAGGGTAAATATAGTAAAAAAGGGTAAAATATAATATTATAATAATATTAAATTTCCGTAATATGTGTTCTAATCCTATTGGATGATAAATATCTAACCCCGGGCACCCTTTGGTCGAATTGGGGACCCCATGGAGCCACATGGGAGTAATAATGACACTTTATAGTAATTAATTTAAAGTAAATACAAAAATGACATAAAGAAATATATTTTAGTAAATCAATTTTTACATAGGGTTATATAAGTTATCTTTTAGACTATAAATATTTTTTGGAAATATAAAAATATTTCTTACATCATGGTATTTTTTTAAAATTTTTGGACTTCAAATAAATTATATTATTTATGACATAATAATGATGCAATATTTACCTCATTTATAAATGATTTAAATAATTAAGATTTTAAATATTAAAACAATATTCAAAACCTATAATATTATTATTGGATTATTTTATTTCGACCATGATTCATCATAACTTCGACTTTAATTATTATTAATCCTTTTGAAACCGAAGATGAGTTTATAAAAAAAAATAATTGATTCAGACTTTCATAAAGATCCCCTCCTATCCCATATAAAAATCCATAACTTCAAACTCATTCCGCACACTTCTCAAGCCTTTGGATCGTACAAACTCTATTCAAATAAGCTCCCAAGATCCCTCTCTTAATCCTACAATCCTTACCTTATGCAGAAAGCACTTCACGAAGTCCTTTTGGTTCAAACCAAATGGAGTTACTCGATTTAAAGGTAACATCTTCTACTAAGTTCTTTTGTTTTATTTTACTTCTCCAACCCCCTAAACTCATTTAAATACTTTATTTTATAACAAAAACAGTATACACAATATACTATGATATTTTTATGATAATTATTCAAACTACACTAACACAAACCTCCATCTAATGGGTGAAGAACATATTGTTTCTGTGAATGGCAAAGTAACGCCTCACGGAGTGATGATTGTTCAATTATCTTCTACCACCTCTCATTGTGGTCATTAAGATGTAAATTTATTTATATATGATATATATTATGTTTATGTATTCTTAATTCTTCTATATTTTTCATTTATAGAATACCTTTATGGTTTCCATAATGGGTAAACACAATATTTCATTTGAGGAAGTGCGGACTACCTCCCCCTCAAAGTGATATGACTCGTTAATTCCATATGTGGGACGTAAAAAAGGTATAGTTTTTGATTTTATATATGATATTATAGTGGAATTATAATATACCTAGATATAATTATGTTTAAATTCCATTAAAGTACGAAATATAAATTAAATTAGCATTTATGCGTATATACGGCTTACCGTCTCCATAAACGTTGCATTTCACTTCTTATCTCCAAATATTATGTACTGTTATTAATACATATATATACAGGATATTTATGATATATATGATATCTAAATCATGAATATCATTATTTATATAATGTATTGTTTTTTACATGAACAACATGTAATTATAAGGTGTTCATTTTTTTACCCAAGTCCCAAATATCGACGAAATAACCGTTAATAACATAAATGATTACATAATGTATATAACATGGTAATAAGTGATATAAAATGAATAATAAACTTGAATTTTTTAATAAAGTATAAATTTACTTTATTTTATTATTCATGATATTAAAGAATGAACCTGTCAAGTCGAACATGAGGTTATAGAAATTCTTACCCAAATTTCCATTCTTTGTGTAAATCATCTACTTTTTTATTATTTCATGCTATGATTATGTGAGAAATGAATTTTGATATCTTCTATTATATTTATACTTTATTTATGTGTATTTAGAGTGAATAATCATAATCAATCTATTTTATTTCCCAAATCATCTTTGTAAGGGACTTCTTCTCAATCTCCTTTCCTTGAGGCATATTTTGTTTTATTCTCAACCTTCTTTTATACGGCATGTAAACACCTTTGACTTTTCATTTCATTTAAAGGGAATATATTCCTACAATATTTTTTACTAAATGTAAAAAAATGTTTCTTTTTAACGTAAGTGGTGACAACGTCCTTTTTCGCCACCGCGAGTATTATTTGATCTTTGGCTTCCTTAACAAGCTGTAATTTTTTTAAAAGGAAAATATATACCATATACTCATTTTACGTATTTTGTTATTGAAAATGGATTTGATAATGTATTTTTTATGTCAATATATATAAATTATATATTGTGATTAAAATGTGGAAAGGATAACTTATATAACCCCCTGTAAAAATTGATTTACTAAAAGATATTTGATTATGTCATTTTTGTCTTTACTTAAATTAATTAATATAAAGTGTCATTATTACTCTCATGTGGCTTCATGGGGTTCTTAATTCCACCCAAGAAATCCCATTGTTGGAAATATATCATCCAATTGGATTAAGACACATGTTATTGTAATTTAATATTTTTATAATATTATATTTTACCCTTATTTATTATATTTACCCTTTAATCATGGTAAATAAAATATTTACTCAAATAAATATTTAAAATGTCTAAAAACAAAAGTTAATTATTTACACAATTTGGAAATACTGATTCCAAATAAGGAATCCATTTTGTTAAATTCAAAACATATAAGTGGTAGACATTAATTTAAAATCAATTCCCGTTGTCAAAACAAAAAGCGTGTTTTTAAGAAATAATAATTATCAAAAGATTGACACTTATTTATATCCACTTTCAAAGTGTAATTAATTTCAATTTCCAACATTGGATTAACTGGTAAAAATATAATCTAATTACACATTAAAACCAATTAAAAATATAATCTAACCATATTAATAAATTAGATTAAAAGGCACTTTTGAATTAAAATACAGTATTTTCTACTTTTCATTTAAAAATGAACTTTATCATAAAAATACCTAAAATTTACCCAAAGTAAATTTTGATGTCCCAAATCTAAATAAGAATTTTATTTTGTCAAATAGAACATATAAAAATGAACCAAACAATATTTAAAGAGGGTTCTCCATCAAAATGCAGTAAATCGACCTTTTTAAGAATATTTGAGTATTTATGATTAGATTCATTCACATTTTAAGCCTCTATATTTTAATGGATAAATGTAAAAACATTTTAAAAACATGTATAATCATATTTTAGTTAGTTCTATTTATTAATTCCATTATAAAGGCTAGGTGTTAACTACCATTTATAATAATAATATTATATTATTAGTATGCAATATAAGATTTCAAAGAAACCCGTTGTTTCATATCCGGAACGCCATCGAACATAGAGCCCCCTTTAAAGTAAAATTAATAATTAATTCACAAATACTTATAAATATGAAAATTATCATGTTCGTTATTTACCAGGGATGTTACATCCTTCCCCCCTTTTGGGAATTGCATCCTCACAATTTTAAAATTCATCTCAGAAACATCATTTAATGTCCCACATGGGAAAACGAGTCAATAAAACTATCACTTTAAATGAAAGTAAAAGAAACACAACCCTACCTTAGATAACCTATACTAGGATTACATGTAATAAAACATGGATATGGAAGAGAAAACAAACCATCATGTTCTGATGGAGATTGATAAAAAACGTGATTAGGAGATATTTAACCACAAAAAAATCACAAACTTGAGATGTGTTATGCAGTCTTTGATAACCCAGTATGAAACCTAAACTGAAAACATCTTTGTTTTTTGTTCCTTTTCATAATTTTAAGAATTCATTTACTTTTTAGAATAATAACATAGTAAATAAAATTACCTTCAAGGAGAGTTTCATCATTTAATAAGTTTCTACAAAAAACTAATCTTTTCTCCAAACAAAGATTATTCAAAAAGACTTGGCCACATAAAAAGCACAAGAATCAACTTCTAGAGAATCACATCATCCAAAAAAGAATAACTATATATTTCCCTAGATATTAGACATCAAGTAAAACCAAAATGGTTAGTACGAGATCATATAATCCCAAAAAATGATAATCCATTATAAAAAGAAACACTACTCTTAATCTCCAAAATTCGACAAAAAGTACCCAAAGTTCAAGAAAGACCATTCAATACACAATTATCCTTAAAATGTTTTAAAATAATCCAAAATAAGATTGAAACCCAAAACTTATAAGGATTTAATCACATAGTCTTCCATAGTAAATATTAACATTCAACTCCAAAAACATAGACTACTTTTAAAGTCTCATACTGAAGCATAATTAGCAAAATCACATGTTATCTATGATTGGTTAATCATTTATATAAATAACCCAAATCACTATATTTATACAAAAAAAATATTCTTCCAAAAACAATTCCACAATTACTCCTCAATTGAAATCCCAAATTAATCAATTTTCCATAGGAAAATAGTGTTTTCCCAAAATAGAGAACATCTTCTAAAATAACCTTTACCAATTAATCCCCAAATCGTTTTCCTATATTTAGGATATCCATTTAAAAAAACAAAAGTTCCCAAATCAACCTCTTTTTATCCATAAAATCATTTAACTAAAAAGAATAAGTCATACTAACTGGGGACTTCACGTAGTCTAGTGGTAGGCGATAAATCCCAATCGCACTTCAGTTGTGGGTTCGATTCCCATAGCTTTCTATGATACGATGGGTTTTCACATGGTCTTTGTGTAGTACTTTTTATAAAATTCAAAAATAACCCTAACATGTTTTAACATCCAAGGTTTTTTTATCCCTTTAATTTTCATCCCAACACATTAAGACCTCAACATGTTATATATTGTCATTTTTTGACCTCCATATAAAAAAAATAAAACTATTCAAAAAATAAATAACATCATACCTTGATCATGGTGTCCATATGGTTTTATCATCATCTTGTTCATGTAGGTAAAAGGATTAGGTATTACAAAAATGATTTAGTGATCCTTCCAAATCATTTGCTTCCTTCTTCCAAATACACCTTGTACAACTTGGGTCATAAGGGTGTTCGCAGAAAAATAGTTTTGGAAAATAATCATATATGACATATAATTTTAAATCCTCTGATAAAACTTGATTTTTATAAAACAGTTGGACTGAGTTTGAGTTGGATCTTCCAATCAGTTTTCCTTTTAAAATACCATAAGTATATACTGGGATACTACATTTTAAAATCAAATATAAATAGGTTGCGCAAGATTCTCATTCTTCCACACCATTATCAAAATCAAAATATGATTCAAAATATTTTGATAAGGTAAAATATTTGAAAATTAATTGAAAATATTTACCTTTCCTGAAAATATGAGAATATTGTGAAATAGGATTTGATTAAATACAACCCATGATCCATGATGATATCGGGGTATAGTGTAGCTGTTTGATATCTCAAACAATTTATTACAGGTGATTTGTATGTTAGAAAATGTTTCACAATCATCCGAACATGACTTTGCAATAATTATTGCAAGAAAGTCATGAGGAAGAGATAGGAATGTCATTTGAGATACTCTGAATGAGCCTTTAAGGCGCACGACTTCCGCAAGGGTTCCATCTGATGTCGCCATCCTCTCCTCGATCTCGAGTGGCTGCGGCCCTCCCCCCACCTCTGTACTTCTTCCCTATGAGTTTGGTGTGCGGTCTGTGGTGACATCGAGGATTCAGATTTGTTATGTTGTCTCTTGTCTCACGTCGCGGTTGAGGTTTCAATATAATTCCTTCCCTGTTGATCTTCTGAGCACTATCAACTTTCGATTGTTTGTTTCTTTCCTGGATCATTGGCAAGAATGTAGTGGGGGCTTTTGGTCCGGGTCATCTCAACCGTCGTCATCATAGGTCCTCTCTGGTTCGGTGGCGGTGCTTCTATCCCTAGGTGGTGTTGCACTGCTTCTCAGTGGGGTCCAGGTGCTTGTTGGGAGGCCTGCGGCGGAGGGATTGGGTTTGTTCAACCAGCGGCATTTTGATTTTGATCTAGTGAGGGTTCGCGTGCTCGACCGCCTTGACTGTGCGGTGAAGGTCCAGCAATTGAAGCCTACTGTGAGGGATTTGGTTAGATTGTGAGGCCTCTTTGAGTAGGTGTGATGGCAGTGGCGGGAGGGGGGTTTTGGTTCAATTCATTTTCTGATATGTTTCCTTCATCATGCGGGAGACAATTGTCTGGTGTTTGGTTCAATCCTTGAATTTTGTTGAATCTGTGCATTGGTTTGGATATTTCTCTATTGGTTTGTGATGCAGTGAAGCTTTCTAGCATGCTGGATGGCTTTGTGAATTGAGGAATGGATTTCTGTTGGCTGATTTGAGAATTTGTGGAATGGTTTATGTCAACGGTGAAGTTTTGGCATTTTTTTGAGTCGGTTTGTGTTAGATGATGATTTTTGGAACCTGTGATGATTGTGGTTTGTGGGTTTGATGAGGTGGTTCTGGTGATGTCGAGGATGCCTCTGACGGGCATCGATGATGATGGGTATGGGTTCGTGGGTGCATCATGGTCTACAACACGTGATATTTTGCTGCCCGAGGCTATGGAATTTCTCTACGTTTGAATTTTGAATCTGGTTTTACCGGCAAGCTTATGACTTTTTTGAAGGTCGTTGTGTTTTTTGTGGTGTTTTTGAAGCGGTTATCTGAAATTGTATGGTTCCCACTCACCCAAAAATCTGATTTCGAAAATCAAATTAAAATATAATTTTCAGTCAGTCATTTGAGATACTTCTCCTTCCATTTGTAACATAATTTCCTTGATCTAAAAAGGTTTCAAAAATAAGGATTTAACTTAAAGAGCAGACATAGATACTAACCATGTGTCATACAAAAACTCCCAATCCCTAAAGTTGTCTAAACTGACCATTGATACCAACTATAAGGACCCAGCCTTAATACATTAAATAATATTTAATTAAATGAATAATTCACTTTGGGGATATTTCTAGGTTTAGAGTTTTAGAGACTTAAAACATAACTATTACATCTCCAAAGATTACAAATTCGACACCTCTACTTAGTTTCAATTTTTTTCCCCAAATAAAAACTCTTGATAAAAAAAGTGTCATGTCTACTTCCATGTTTTAGACATCATGACTTTTCTTTCATCCCATCCTTGACCCAATTCATATTTAATTACTGTGAAAAAAAACATTTCAAAACATGCGATGAGCATAAAAAACTCAGTAAGGGTTATAAAACAAAGAATGAAAATATTAGTTAATTATTACATACAAAACATAAGCTCTTTAACATACCTCATGAAATCATAATATTTATAAATAACACATAGAAAACATAAATCATAAAGGTAACTTGTGGTATCCATATCATACTTACATTGTAGCTACCACAACTAAGTAGAGAGTAACATTTGGAATACCCATCACAGTACATTCCCTAAATATCTTAGGAGAAACATTCACATTTACCTCCATCATATTACCCAATGCATTGGAGAGCTTTCTCGGGTTCACCCACCCTAGTTTTATCACGTAACCACTCGTATATGTAAACAATGCCCAACAACCATAACACATAAAAAACATAAAGGAAATATGACATTTCAATCACAATATATAATTTATATATATTGCAATAATGAATCCATTTTCCAAACCATTTTCAATACCGAGTATATGGTATTTATTTTCCTTTTAAAAACATTACGGCTTGTTATGGAATCCAAAGATCAAATAAGACTCATGGCGGCGGAAAGGTCATTGTCACCACTTACTTTAAAAAGAAACATTCTTTTTTTAACGTTTAGTAAAATGCCTCATAGAAAAATATTCCCTTTTAATTAAATGAAAATTCAAAATTTTTTATACAACTTATAAAATAAATTCGTGTATTAAAACAAAATAAGCCTCAATGAAAGGAGATTGAGACGAAGTCCCTTACAAAGATAATTTTGTAAATAAAATAGATTGATTATGATTATTCACTATAAACACACATTAATAAATTATAAATACAATAGAAGATATCAATATTCATTTCTCACATAATAATAGCCTGACATAAATAAAAGTATATGATTAACCCAAAGAACGGAAATTGGGTAAAGAAGTTCCCTTACCTCGGGTCCAACATGACTCAATCATTCATTAATCCCCTGAATAATACAATAAAGTAAATTTATACTTTATTAAGAAACTTTTTCAAGTTTATTATTCCTTTTATATCACTTAATAGCATGTTATAAACATTTTTTAATCATTTTAGTTATTAACAGTAGTTTCGTCAATATTTGGTACTTGAGTAAAAATGAACACCTTATAATTACAAGTTGTCCATGTAGTCAACAATCCATTATCTCCAGAATAATATTCATGATTTAGATATCATATACATAATATATATCTAGTATATATATTTATTTATAATAGTACCTAACATTTGGAGATAAGAAATGAAATGCACTGTTCGTGGAGACGGTAAGTCGTACGTACTCATGAACACTACTTCCATTTCAATTTCTTATTTTAATGGAATCAAAACATAATGATACATAGGTATATTATATTATATTATAAAATAATACATAATATCATTTAATCCATCCTTTATACATCCCACATAAGGAATTAACGAGTCATATCACTTTGAGGGGGCGATAGTCCGCACTTCATAAAATGAAATTATCGTGTTTACCCATTATGGAAACCATAATGGTATTTTAAAATTGAAAAATACAGAAGCATAAAGAATACATAAATATATTATATATCATATATAAATATAGTTCCATCATAATGGCCACCATGAGAGGAGGTAGGAGTTAATTGAACAATCACCATTTCGTGAGGTGTTAGTTTTTCATCCATAGAAACATTATGTTTTTTACCCATTAGATTGAGGTGTGTGTAAGTGTAGTAAAAATAATTCTCATAACAACATCCAAGTATAATGATGATTCTATTTTTTTTTTGTAAAATAATTGAGTAAAAATAGTTTATGGGGTTGGAGAAGTAAAATAAAACAAAAGAACTTAAGAGAAGACGTTACTTTTAAATCGAGTAAATCCCTTTGGTTTGAACCAAAACCGTTTCTTGAAGTACTTTATGCCTAAGGTAAGGATTCTACGATGAAGAGAGAGATATTGAGAGATTTTGGGAGTATAATGTTTACAATCCAAAGGCTTGAGAAGTATGAGAAATGGGTAGGAAGTGAGGGCTTTTATAAGGGAGAGGAGCGGCTCTTTAAGAAATATTGAAATAATTCTTTTATTATAAACTCATCTTCGGTTGCAAAAGGTAAACTAATAATTAAATTAAAAGTTAATATGACTCTTGGTCTAAATGAAATCAACCAATAAGAACTGGACAAGTTTTAGATATTTTTTTAAAATTTTTAATCTTATTTATTTAAATAATTTATTAATGAGGTAAATATTGCATCATTATTGTGTTATAAATAATTTAATTCATTTGATTTCCAAAAATTATAAAAAAATACCTTGACATAGGAAATATTAATATCCTTACAAAGAATATTTATAGTTGAAAAGATAACTTATATAACCTCAAGATAAAATTGATTTACTAAAAGATATTTGTTTATGTCATTTTTGTCTTTACTTAAAATTAATTAATATAATGTGTCATTATTACTCCCATGTGGCTCCATGGGATCCCAAATTCAACCCAATGATGCACATGGTCTGATATCTACCAGCCAATGGGATTAGCACACATATTAGTGTAATTTTATATTATTATAATATTATATTTTACCCTTATTTACTATATTTACCCTTTAATCATGGTAAATAAAATATTTACAGAAGTAAATATTTAAAATGTCTAAAAATAAAAGTTACCTATTTACACAATTTTGACCTATTGATTCCAAATATGGAATCCATTTTTCTAAATTCAAAACATAGAAGATTCCGAAATTAATTTAAAATTAATTCTCGCTGGCAAAACAAAAAAACGTGTTTTTAAGAAATAATAACTATCAAAATATTGACACTTATTTATGTCCAAATTCAAAGTAAAATTAATTCTAATGTCCAATTTTGGATTAATAGGAAAACATAAATTCTAATTAAACTTTATAACTAATTAAAAAGATTATCTAGCTATATAAATAAATTTTATTAAAAGGAACTTTTTAATTAAAATTTAGACTTTTTCACTATTCATTGAAAAATGAACTTTATTATACAAATTCCAAAAAATTTCCCAAAATAAATATTGATGTCCCAAATCTGAAGAAGAATTTTATTTTGTCAAATAAAAAATATAAAATTACCAAAACAAGATTTTAAGAGTGTTTTCCATCAAAAGGTGGAAAATTTTTATTTTGAGCCCCTCCTCTCGCTTATAAAAGGTCGATTTGCCGCCATTTGATGGCGAACCGTCCTTAAATATATTTTTTGTAATTTTTATATGTTCTATTTGAAAAAAAAAATTATTCTTTAGATTAGAGACCTCAAAATTTACTTTGGGTATGTTTTTGGAATTTTTCTAAAAAAGTTCATTTTTTAATGAATAGTGAAAAATATTGTATTTTAATTCAAAAGTGACTTTTAATATAATTTATTTAAATGGTTAGATTATATTTTTAATTGGTTATAAAGTGTAATTATTATATAATTTTACCATTTAATGCAATGTTTGACATTGTAATTAATTTCACTTGGCATTGGGCATAAACAAGTGTCAATCTTTTGATAGTTATTATTTCTTAAAAACACAATTTTTGTTTTGACAGCAGGAATTAATTTTAAATTAATTTCTCTCACTTCTGTGTTTTGAGATTAGAAAAATTGATTCCATATTTGGAATCAGTAGTTCCAAATTTTATAAATAGTTAACTTTTATTTTCATACATTTTAAATATTTACTTCAGTAAATATTTTATTTACCATGATTAAAGGGTAAATATAGTAAATGAGGGTAAAATATAATATTATCATAATAATACATTACAATAACATGTTTCCTAATCCTAAATTCTGATACATATCCGACCATAGGAATCCTTGGGTCGAATTTGGGACCTCATGGAGCCACACGGGGGTAATAATGACACTTTATATTAATTAGTGTAGAGTAAAGACAAAAATGACATAAACAAATATCTTTTGGTAAATAAATATTTTAAATGAGGTTATATAAGTTATATCTAAGAAAATAAACATTAATTGGAAATATAAAACTCTCTCCTACATCATGGTATCTTTATATTAATTTTTGGACATGAAAAAAATAAAATTATTTATGACACAATAATGGTGCGGTATTTACCTAATTAATAAATGATTTAAATAAATAAGATTACAAATATTAAAACAATATCCAAAACCTATCCTATTCTTATTGGATGATTTTATTTCGACCATGATTCATCTTAACTTAGACATTAATGATTTTTTGACCTTTTGAAACCGAAGATGAGTTTATCATAAAATAGTTCATCCAAACATTCCTAAAGAGCCCCTCCTCTCCCTTTTAAAAATCCCTCACTTCCAGCCCATTTCTCACAATTCTCAATCATTTGGATCATACAACCTATACTAAAATAATCTCCCAAGATCCCTCTCTTCATCCTAGAAGCCTTTCCATAGGCATAATGCACTTCAAGAAACCCTTTTGGTTCAAACGAAAGGGAGTTACCCGATTTAAAGGTAATGTATTCTCTTAAGTTCTTTTAATTTATTTTACTTTTACAACCCCCTAAAATCTTTTTATTCCTTTATTTTATAACAACAGAAGTATAAAAAATATAATATTATGTTTTTATGAGAAATATTCTAACTACACTTACACACACCTCCATCTAATGGGTAACGAACATAATGTTTCTTTGCATGGAAAACTAACGCCTCACAAAACGATGATTGTTCAATTAACTCCTACCGCCTATCATGGTGGTCATTATGATGGATATATATTTATATATGATATAAATTATGTTTATGTTTTCTTTATGATTATTTTTTTTTATAACATAACTTTATGGTTTCCATAATGGGTAAACGCCATAATTTAATTTTAGGAAGTGCAGACTACCACCCCCTCAAAGTGATATGACTCATTAATGGATTATGTGGGATGTCTAAAGGATGGATTTAAGGATATTATATATTATATTATACATTAATTATAATATATATATGTATCATTATGTTTTAATTCCAATAAAATAAGAAATAAAATTGAAGTAGCGTTCATGCGTACGTACGGCTTACCGTCTCCATGAATGGTGCATTACATTTCTTATCTCCAAATGTTATGTGCTGTTATAAATACTTATATATATTGGATATATATGATTTATATGATATCTAAATCATGAATATCACTCTGGATATAATTGATTGTTGGTGAAATGGGAAACTTGTAATTATAGGGTGTTCATTTTTACTCAAGTAACAAATATCAACGAAACAACCGTTAATAACTTAAATGAATACATAATGTCTATAACATGGTAATAAGAAATATAAAAGGAATAATAAACATGAAAAATGTTCTTAACCTAGTACAAATTAACTTTTATTTATTATTCAGGTGATTAAATAATGGTCGAGTCAAGTCTGACACAGGGTAAGGGACTTCGTCTCAATCTCCTTTTATTGAGACATGTTTTGTTTTATTATAAACTTTATTTTATATGGTGTATAAATACCTTTTACTTTTAATTTCATTAAAAGGGAATATTTTCTTTTGAGTAATTTTACTAAATGACAAAAAAAATATTTCTTATTAACGTAAGCGGTGACAACGACCTTTTCTGCCGCCGTGAGTATTATTTGATCTTTGGCTTCCTTAACAAGCCCTAATGTTTTTAAAAGGAAAATAAATACCATATACTCTTTTTGTGTATTTTGGTATTAAAAATTGTTTTATTAATGGGAGTTTTATGTCAATGTATTTAAATGATATATTGTGATTAAAATGTGAAATTGTTATCTTTCCTTTATTTTTGTTTTATGTGTTATGAATATGTTATGGTTCTTGGGCATTGTTTATGCATACGGGTGGTTCCGTGATAATCCTCAGGAGGGTGAGCCCGAGATAGCTCTCTAATTCCTTGGGTAATGTGATGTAGGTAAACATGAATATTTCTCATAAGGGATTTTGTAAATATACTATGATGGGTATTCCAAATATAACTCTATATGTAGTTGTGATAGCTACAATGTAAGTATGATATAGATGCCACAAGGTATCTTTTTTATTTATGTTTTCTATGTGTTATTCATAAATCTTAAGATTTTTTAGGTATGTTAATGATCTTATGTTATGTATGTAATGATGAACTAATTTTTTCATTCTTTGTTTTATAACACTTACTGAGCTTTTTATGCTCATCCCATGTTTTTAAATGTTTTTCACAGGACTTAAAGATGAATAGGGTCAAGGATGGGATCAAGGAAAAGTCGTGATGTCTAAAAAATGGAACTAGACATAACTCTTTTTTCAAAAGTTTTTATTTTGTGAAAAAATGGAAACTGAGTACAAGTTTCTACATTTTAATCTTTTGAGATGTAATAGTTATGTCCTAACTCTCTAAAACTCTAAACATGAACAGATCCTCAATGTAAATTATTCATTCAATTAAAGATTATGTAATGTTTTAATGCTATGTCCCCAGTAAATAAAGAATAATACATTTGAATGTTTATTAATATTTTTGAATTAAATATTAATTTTACTTTAAAGGCGATGTTGTGTTTGATAGCATACCCAATACGCAACTGCGGGTTTCTATGAAATCTTACGTTGCACACTAATAATATAATATTATTATTTTAAATGGTTGTTAATGTATATACATTGTATTGGAGGAAAATAATAGAACTAACTACAATATGATTACATGTTTGTTAATTGTTTTTACATTTATCCAATAAAAGTTATAGGCTTAAAATGTAAATGAATCTAACTTAAATACTCTAATATTCTTTAAAAGGTCAATTTATCACCTTTTGATGGTAAACCCACTTTAAATCTAGATGTGGTCATTTTTATATATTATATTTGACAAAATAAAATTATTCTTTATATTAGAGACATTAAAATTTACATTAAGTAAATTTTTGGTATTTTTCTGATAAAATTCATGTTTTAATGAATAGTGAAAAATGCCGTATTTTAATTCAAAAGTGCCTTTTAATATAATTTATTTTTATGGTTAGATTATCTGTTTAATTGTTTATAATTTTAACTGGATTATATTTTTACTATTTAATACAATGTTGGATATTTTAATTAATTTAACATTGAAATTGGACATAAAAAAAGTGTCAATATTTTGATAGTTATTATTTCTTAAAAACACGCTTTTTGTTTTGACAGTGGGAATTAATTTTAAATGAATTTCTACCACTTATATGTTTTGAGGTTAGAAAAATGGATTCCATATTTGGAATCAGTAGGTCTAAATTGTGTACATTGGTATCTTTTATTTTTATATATTTTATGTATTTATTTTAGTAAATATTTTATTTACCATGATTAAAGGGTAAATATAGTAAATAAGGGTAAAATATAATATTATAATAATATAAAATTACCCTAACATGTGTAATAATCCTATTGTATGATACATATCCGACCATGGGCATCCTTGGGTCAAATTGGGACCCCATGGAGCCACATGGGAGAAATAATGACACTTTATATTAATTAATTTAAAGTAAAGACAAAAGTAACAAAAACAAATATCTTTTAGTAAATAAATTTTTATATGGGGTTATATAAGTTATATTTTCAACCTTAAATTTTCATTGGAAAGATAAAATAATTTCCTACATCATGGTATTTTTTTTATAATTTTTGTACATAAAATGAAATAACTTATTTATGGCACAATAATGATGCATTATTTACCTCGTTAATAAATGATTTAAATAAATAAGATTGTAAATATTAAAAACATATCTGAAACCTGTCCAATTATTATTGGATTAATTTATTTATTCCATGAGTCATCATAAATTTGACTTTAATGATTTTTTTATCTTTTGAAACTGAAGATGAGTTTATAATAAAATTATTGTTTCAAACTTTCCAATAGAGCCCCTCCTCTCCCATATAAAAAGCCCTAACTTCTAACTCATTCCTCACACTTCTCAAGCCTTTGGCTCATAAAAAATCTGCTCCAATAAGCTCCCAATATACCTCTATTCATCCTAGAAGCTTTATCTTAGGCAGAAATCACTTCAAGAAACCCTTTTGGTTCAAACAATGGGGAGTTACCCAATTTAAAGGTAACATCTTCTCTTAAGTTCTTTTATTTTATGTTACTTCTCAAACCCCCTAAAATCTTTTCATTACTTTATTTTATAACCAACACAGAATCCTAAATATACTAGGATGTTTATATGATAAGGATTCTAACTACACTTATACACACCTCTATCTAATAGGTGAAGAACATATTGTTTCTGTGAATGGAAAAGTAACACCACATGAAGCGATGATTGTTCGATTATCTCCTACAACCTCTCATTGTGGTCATTAATATGGAACTATATTTATATATTATATATATTATTTTTATGTCTTATTTATTCTTCTTTATTCTTCATTTATAACATACCTTTATGGTTTCCATAATGGGTAAACGCAATAATTTCATTTGAGGAAGTGCGGACTACTGCCCCTTCAAAGTGGTATGACTTGTTAATTCCATATTTGGGATGTATAAAATGTAGATTTTATGATATTATATAGGTTATTATACTTGAATAATAAAATACCCAGGTATAATTATGTTTTAATTCCATTAAAGTATGAAATAGAAATGAAAGTAGCGTTCATGCGTGCATACGGCTTACCGTCTCCATGAACGTTGCATTTAATTTCTTATCTCCAAATGTTATGTACTATTATAAATACTTATATTTACTGGATATATATGATGTATATGATATCTAAATAATGAATATCATTCTGTATATAATGGATTGTTGACGACATGTACAACTTGTAAATATAAGGTGTTCATTTTTTTACTTAGGAACCAAATATCGATGAAACAACCGTTAATAACATAAATTATTACATAATGTTTATAACATGGTAATAAGTGATATAAAAGGAATAATAAACATGAAAAAGTTTATTAATATAGTATAAATTAACTTTAGTATTTTATTCACGATATTAAAGAACGATCAGGTCAAGTCGGACCCAAGGTAAGGGACTTCGTCTCAATTTCCTTTCATTGAGGCATATTTTGTTTTATTCCCAACATTCTTTTATATGGTGTATAAACAATATTGAATTTTAATTTCATTCAAATGAAATCATTTCCAATGAGGCATTTTACTAAATGACAAAAAAAATAATGTTTCTTTTTAACGTAAGCGGTGACAATGACCTTTTCTGCCTCCGTGAGTATTATTTGATCTTTGGCTTCCTTAACAAGCTGTAATGTTTTCTAAAGGAAAATAAATACCATATACTCTTTTTACATATTTTGGTAATGAAAGTTTTTTTAATAATGGATATTTTATATCAATAAATTTAAATGATATATTGTGATTAAAATGTGGAAATGTTATCTTTACTTTATTTTTGTTTTATGTGTTATGAATGTGTTACGGTTCTTGGGCATTGTTTATGAATACGGGTGGTTCCATGATAAACCTAGGGCGGGTGAGCCCGAGATAGCTCTCCAATGTGTTGGGTAATGTGACGGAGGTAAACTTGAATGTTTTGCCTAACAGATTTAGGAAATATACTGTGAGGAGTATTCCAAATTTAACTGCATATGTAGCTGTGATAGCTAAAATGTAAGTTTGATATGGATGCCACAAGTTACCTTTATGATTTTTGTTTTCATTCTTTGTTAAATTTTATGATTTCATGAGATTTTAATGCTCATCCCAAATTTTGAAATTTTTTCACAGGACTTAAAGATGAATAGTGTAAAGGATGGGATCAAGGAAATGTCATGTTGTCTAGAACATGGAACTAGACATGAATATTTTTTTAAGAGTTTTTATTTTGTGAAAAAAAAAGTAAACTGAATAGAAGTGTCTACTTTGTAATCTTTTTAAATGTAATAGTTGTGTCCTAAATCTCTAAAACTCTAAACCTGAAAAGATAATCAAGGTGAATTATTTATTTAACTCAAGATGATGTAATGTTTTAAGGTAGGGTCCTTATAGTAACATCACAGGTAAATAAATAAAATGAAATCTTTCATATTTATTAATATTTTTGATTTATATATTAATTATATTTTAAAGGGGACGCTATGTTTGATGGCTTACCCGATACACAAAAATGGGTTTCATTGAAATCTTATGTTGCACACTAATAATATAATACTATTATTTTAAATGGTAGTTAATGCCTAGACGTTGTATTGGATGGAATGAATAGAACTAACAAAAATATGATTATAAATGTTTTTTGAATATTTTCACATTTATCCAACAAAAGTTTGAGGCTTAAAATGTGAATGAATCTAAGTATAAATACTCTAATATTCTTTAAAATGTCAATTTATTGCCTTTTGATGGATAATATTTTTTAAATCTAGTTTTGGTCATTTGTATATGTTATATTTGACAAAATAATGTTCTTCTTTAGATTCAGGCCATCTAAATTTACTTAGGGTTATATTTGATATTTTTCTGAAGAAGTTCATTTTTTAATGAATAATGAAGAATATTGTATTTTAATTCAAAACTGAGTTTTAATATAATTTATTTATATAGTTAGATTGTATTTTTAATTGGTTCTAAAGTGTAATTAGAATATATTTTTACCAGTTAATCCAATGTTGGACATTGTAATTAATCTCACTTTGAAATTTGACATAAACAAGTGTCAATAATTTGATAGTTATTATTTCTTAACAACACGCTTTTTGTTTTAACACTAGGAATTAATTTAAAATTAATTTCTGCCACTTCTGTGTTATAAATTTAGAAAAATTAATTCCATATTTGGAATCAGTTGGTCCAAATTGTGTAAATAGGTAACTTTTATTTTTAAACATTTTAAATGTTTACTTCCGTAAATATTTTATTTACCATGATTGAAGGGTAAATACAATAAATAAAGGTAAAATATAATATTATAATAATATTAAATTACCCTAACATGTTTCCTAATTATATTGGATGATATATATCTGAAAATGGGAATCCTTGGGTCGAATTTGGTACCCCATGGAGCCACATGGAAGTAATAATGACACTTTATATTAATTAATTTAAATTAAAGACAAAAATGACATAAACAAATATCTTTTAGTAAATCAATTTTTACACGGGGTTATATAAGTAATATTTTAGACTATAAATATTCATTGGAATTATAAATATATTTCCTATATCATGGATTTTTTTAATAATTTTTGGACATGAAATAAATTAAATTACTTATGACATAATAATGGTGCATTATTTACATCATTAATAAATTATCTAAATAAATAAGATTATAAATATTTAAAAAATAACAAAAACCTGTCCAATTCATGTTGGATGGTTTTATTTCAACCATGATTCATCTAAACTTCTACTTTAATGATTTTTGGACGTTTTGAAACCGAAGATGAGTTTAAAATGAAATAATTGTTTCAAACATTCTTAAAGAACCCCTCCTCTCCTTTATGAAAAGCCCTCACTAACTACCCATTTCTGACAATTTTCAAGCCTTTGTCTTGTATAAACACGTCTCTAATAAGCTCCCAAGATCCCTCTAATCATCCTATAATCCTTACCTTAGGCAGAAATCACTTCAAGAATACCTTTTGGTTCAAACCAAAGGGAGTTACCCGATTTAACGGTAATGACATCTCTTAAGTTATTTTGTTTAATTTTACTTCACAAACCCCCAAAATCATTTTATTACTTTATTTTATAACAACACCAGTATCATAAATATACTAGTATGTAGTTATGATAAAGATTCTAACTACACTTACTCACACATCCATCTAATGGGTGAAGAACATTCTGTTTCTGTGGATGGAAAACTAACGCCTCACGAAGCGATGATTGTTCAATTATCTCCTACAGCCTCTCATGGTGGCCATTATGATGGAACTATATTTATATATGATATATATTATGTTTTTGTTTTCTATATTCTTCTATAATTTTTATTTACAAACATACCTTTATGCTTTCCAGTATGTGTAAACATGATAATTTTATTTGAGGAAGTGCGGACTACTGCCCCCTCATGGTGATATGATTCCTTAATAACATACATGGAATGTATAAAGATGGTTTTAATGAAATTATGTAACATATATATCATATGATATTATAATTTAATTATAATATACCTATGTATCATTATGTTTTCATTCAATTAAATATTAAATAGAAATGAAAGTAGCGTTCATGAATACGTATGGCTTACCATTTCCTTGAATGGTACATTTCTTTTCTTATCTCCAAATTTTTTGTACTATTATAAATACATATTTATATGTATACACTGGATATATATGATATATATGATATCTAAATCATTAATATCATTCTGTAGAAAATGGAGTTTTTACCACATGGACAAATTGTAATTATAACAAGTTCAATTTTTTAACTCTAATTCCAAACATCGACAAAATGTCCGATATGAACTCAAATAATTAACTAAATGTTATTGCAAGGTAATAAGTGATATAAAAGTAATAATAAATATTAAAAAGGTTATGTACCAGTAGAAATTAACTTAAGTTTATTATTCCTGAAGAACAAGGAACATACGAGTCAAGTTAGACACGAGGTAAGGGATTTCTTATCTCACTTTTAATTCAATGAGATTTCCATTTTTCCCACTTATTTATTAAATGTGGTGTATTTTGTTCATCAATTTGATATATATTATCATTATTATGTTTATATTCATGGTATTCTATGATTTATTTCATTGTTATTAACTTTTTCTCATACGACTCGATTGATTACAATGTGGTAAGGGTTTTTCATCTCGGTTTTTATTCCCGTGTGATTCATGATATTAGACACTATTTCCTTTGGGTAGTGGTTGTACTACCCATGATTGTATTATCTTTGTAATATACTTTAATTTATTTGTATTTATATATACATTTTGTGATCTTTCATTCATGGGGTGTATGTTTCGTATGTTTCCAAATCGGTAAGGGAACCTTTCACCCTCCTCTTTTTAAAAGACTTCTTATTGTTATGTATTTTAATTTAAATTTTATTATGTTGGGATATGATCTTATATATTCTTATTTATGTAAATGTTATGTCCAAGTGATGAGATATCATTTTCTCTTTCATCAACTTTTTTTCTGAATTTCAATGTGACGATGTTAGGCTGTCGAATTTCTGTAAGAAAACTTCTTAACCCAATTTCAATTTTTGGGTTAAACATCTACTTCTTGATTATCTCGTGCTAGGAATATGTGTGAATAACCTCTAATTTTTTTACACTTAATATCAACTTATATTTGGTGTATTTATATTTTTCAAAACATAATTATGTTATTGATTTAGTCTTAATCTAAGGATATCGTCATTATAAGGGAATTTGTCTCAATATCCTTTCATTGAGGCATATTTTTTTTATTCTCAACTTTCTTTTATACAATGTATAAATACCATTCAATTTTCATTTCATTCAAAGGTAATCTTTTCTTACAAGGTGTTTTACTAAATGACAAAAAAATCTTTTTAACGTAAGCGGTGACAATGACCTTTTCAGTCGCATCGAGTATTATTTGATATTTGGATTCCTTGACAAGACATAATTTTTTTAAAAGGAAAATAAATACCATATACTCTTTTTACATATTTTGGTATTCAAAATGGTTTTGATAATGGATTTGTTTTGTCAATATATTTAAATGATATATTGTGATTAAAATGTGGAAATGTTATCTTTCCTTTATTTTTGTTTTATGTGTTATGAATATGTTATAGTTCTTGGGCATTGTTTATGTATACAGGTGGTTCCATGATAAACCTAGGGTGGGTGAGCCCGAGATATCTCTCCAATGCATTGGGTAACGTGACGGATGTAAAAGTAAATTTTTCTCTTAATAGATTTAGGCAATATAATGTGATGGGTATTCTAACATTGACTCCCTATGTAGTTGTGACAGCTACAATGTAAGTTTGATATGGATTCCACATGTTACTTTTATGATTTATGATTTCTGTGTGTTATTCATAAATCTTATGATTTCACGAGGTATGTTTTTATTGAAATGTAAGGTTTCATTGTTTTGTATTTATTGATGGGATAATGTTTTCATTCATTATTTTATATCCCTTATTGAGATTTTTATGCTCATCCCAAGTTTTTCAAATGTTTTATATAGGACATAAAGATGAATAATGGTCAAGGATGCGATCAAGGAAAAGTCATGCAGTCTAAAATATTGAACTAGACATGACCCTTTTTTGAAGTGTTTTTATTTAATGAAAAAATGGATACTGAGTAGAATTGTATACATGTAATATTCGTGTCGTTATGTAAATGTTATGACCTAATTCTAAAAAACTATAAACCTGAAAAGATCCTCAATGTGAATTATCCATTTAATTAATGATTATGTAATATTTAAGAATGGGTCCTTATAGATGGTATCAAAGGTTGGTTTAGAAAAATTAAGGGACTAAGAGTTTTCGTTAAACACATGGTTAGTCCCTATGTCTATTATTTCTGTTAAATCCTTGTTTTATAACTTTTTGTAGATCAAGTAATGTTTGTTATAGATGGAAGGAGGAGGATCTCAAATGACCTTCTTATCTCTTTCTGATGACTTGATTTCAAAAATTATTGTAAAGTCATGTTGGGATTATTTGAAAACATTCTCTAGAATACAACTCACATGCAATCAATTGTTTGAGATATCAAGAACCTCAACTATACCTCATTATCGTCGTGGATCATGGGCTGTATTTAAACAAATCCTATTTACTCAATATTCTTATATTTTCAAGAAAGTTGAATATTATCAATGCATTTACAAATATTTTACCTTAACACAAGATTTTGAAGCATATTATGATTTTGAAAAAGGGGCTCAAGAAGGAGACCATTTCTCAACCTATTTATATTTTCTTTTACAATATAGTCTCTCACAACATACTTATAGTATTTTAAAAAGACGGTTAATTGAAATTTTCCACTCAAATTTGGTTAGACTATTTTATAGAAATCATGTTTTATCAGATTTTTTGAAATTATATGTCCTGCATGATTATTATCCAAAACGATTTTTCTGTAAACACCCATGTGACCCAAGTTGTGAAAGGTGTATTTGGATGAAGGAAGAAAATGATTTTGAAGGATATCTAAATCATTGTTGCAATGCATAGACCTTCAACCTACGTGAACAAGATAAAAATGAAACTAAGTGGACACCATTATCACGGTATGATGTTCTTTATTCTGGGGATCATATTGTTTTATCATATGGTGGTGAAATTAAAAAATGACAACATATATAAGACATCATGAATTAAAATGAGAAGACCATAAGGATTTGGGATGATAATGAGAGGTATAATGAGACCATTGAGGTTAAATCATATTAGGGTTATTTTTTAGTTTTACAAAAAGGACAACATATAGACTGTGTGACCACCCATCGCATCAGACAAAGATGCGGTAATCGAACCCACAACCAAAGTGTGATTGGGATTTATCACCTACCACTATACTATGTGAAGTCTCTAGTTACTATGACTTATTCTTTTAGTGAAGTGGTTTTATTGATCAAGAATAAGTTGATTTGGGATCATATGATTCATCAAATGGATATCCAAAGTATAATAAAATGATTTGGTGATTAAGTGATAAAAGTGATTTTGGAAGACGTTCTCTCTTTTGGGAACACAATATGCTTTAAAAAATTGAATACTTAGGTATTAAATTTGTGGATTAATGGTTGAAATTTTATTTTGGAAGAATACCCATTTTTTTGACATATAAATTTTTTTGTTATTTATGGAAATAATTAACCTATCTTAGAAAATATGTGATTTGGTTAATTATTCTTCATTATGAGACCTTAAGACTAGACTATGCTTTTGGAGTAAAATGTTAAGATTTACTATGGAAGACCATGTGATTAAATCCCTCTACGTTTTGTGTTTTAATCTTAGTTTGGATTATTTTGAAGAATTTTAACGACAATAGTGTATTGAATGGTCTTTCTTGAACTTTAAGTACTTTTTCTTATAAAGAATTACCCTTTTTAGGGATTATATGATCTCGTACTAACCATTTTGATTTTAGTTGTGGTCTAAAGACAAGGGAAATATATAATTCTTCTTGTTTGGATTATGTGATTATCTAGAATATGATTCTTGTTCTTTTGATGTGACCAAGTCTTTTTGAATGCTCATTGCTTGGAAAAAGTTTAGTTTTTGGTAGAAAATTATTAAAGGATGAAACTCTACCTGAATGTAACTATATTTCATTATGTTCATATTCTATGTAGTAAATTAATTCCTCAAAATTAATAAAAGAAATGTAAAACAAAAACATTTTTTGTTCTCATTTCCTACTGGGCAATCAAATACCATTTTACACATGATAAGTTTGTGATTTTCCTGGGGTTACTTGTCTCATAATCATGTTTTCTATCACTCTCCATCAGAACTTGACCATTTTTTCTCTCTACCATATCCATGTTTTTCTACATAGAATCTAAGTAGGGGTTATCTCAGGTGACCTTTGTACTTATCTTTCATTCTTTTAAAGTGATATTTTTACTGACTCTTCTCCAATGTGGGACTTTTAATAAAGTTTCCAAGAATAGTTTTAAAGTTCTGAGGACGCAATTCCCAAAAGTGGGGAAGGATGTAACACCTTGGGTAAATAAAAAGATTAAATATTTCAAATTTATTAATATTTTTTAATTAAATATTAATTATAATTTAATGAGGATTCAATTTTTTATTGCGTACCTAATATGCAACAATGGGTTTCTTTGAAATCTTATGTTGCATAGTAAAAATATAATATTATTATTTTAAATGCTAGTTAACGTCTAGCCATTGTATTGGTGGGAATGAATAGAACTATCAATAATATGATTATACATGTTGGTTGAATATTTTTACATTTATACAATAAAAATTAGAGGATTAAAATGTGAATGAATCTAAGCATAAATACTTTAATATTCTTTAAAAGGTCGATCTACCGTCTTTTGATGGAGAACCCTCCTTAAATATAGTTTTGGTCATTTTTATAGGTTCTATTTGATAAAATAAAATTCTTCTTTATATTGGGGACATAAAAATTTACTTTAGGTAATTTTTTGTAATATTTCTAATAAAGATCATTTTTTTATTGAATAGTGAAACATACTGTATTTTAATTCAAAAATGCGTTTTAATATAATTTATTTATATGGATAGATTGTCTTTTTAATTGGTTATAAATATTAATTAGAATATATTTTTACTATTTAATACAATGTTCGACATTGGAATTAATTTCACTTTGAAATTGTACATAAACAAGTGTCAATCTTTTAATAGTTGTTATTTCTTAAAAACACATTTTTTGTTTCGATAGTGTGAATTAATTTTAACTTAATTTATGCCACTTCTATGTTTTGAATTCAGAAAAATGGATTCCATATTCGGAATTAGTATACCCAAATTGTGTAAATAGGTAACTTTTATTTTTAGAAATTTTAAATATTTACTTCTGTAAATATTTTATTCCCCATGATTAAAGGGTAAATATAATAAATACGGGTAAAATATGATATTATAATAATAATAATAAATTACCCTAAATTGTGTCCTAATACTATTTTATGATATATATCCGACCATGGGAATCCTTGGGTTGAATTTGGGACCCCATGGAGCCCCATGGGAGTAATAATGACACTTTATATTAATTAATTTAAAGTAAAGACAAAAATGACAAACAAATATCTTTTAGTAAATCAATTTTTACATTGGGTTATATAACACATCATTTTGACAATAAATATTCACTGGAAAACTATAAAATATCCTATATCATGGTATTTTTTTATTTTTGAACATTCAATAAATTAAATTATTTATGGCACAATAATGATGCAGTATTTACCTCATTAATAAAAGATTTAAATAGATAAGATTATAAATATTAAAACAATATCCAAAACCTATACAATTCTTATTGGATGATTTTATTTCGACCACGAGTCATCCTAAATTCGACTTTAATTTTTTTTTGGCCTTTTGAAATGGAATATGTGTTTAAAATAAAATAATTGTTTCAAACGTTCCTAAAGAACCTCTCATCTCCCTTATAAAAAGCCCTCACTTCCTACCCATTTCTGACCCTTCTCAAGCCCTTGGATCATTCCAAACTTGCTCGAATAAGCTACCATGATCACTCTCTTCATCCTATAAGCCTTACCTTTGGTATAAAGAACTTCAAGAAACCCTTTTGGTTCAAACCAAAGGGAGTTACCCGATTTAAAGATAATGTCTTCTCCTAAGTTCTTTTGTTTTATTTTACGTATCCAACCCCTAAACTCTTTTTATTACTTTATTTTATAACAACACCAGTATCATAAATATACTATGATGTTTTTATGAGAATTATTCGAACTACACTTACACACACCTCCATCTAATGGGGAAAGAACATACTATTTCTATGGATGGAAAACGAACACCTCACAAAGCAATGATTGTTCAATTATCTCCTACCGCCTCTCATGATGGAAATTATGATGGAACTGTATTTATATATGATATATATTATGTTTTTTTGTCTATATTCTTCTGTAATTTTTATTTACAAACATACCTTTATGCTTTCAAATATGTGTAAACACGATAATTGCATTTGAGGAAGTACGAACTACAGCCCCCTTAAAGTGATATGATTTGTTCATGACATGCATGGAATGTATAAAGATGGAGTTAATGAAATTATGTAACATATATATATCATATGATATTATACTGTAATTATAATATACCTATGTATCATTATGTTTTCATTCCATTAAATATTAAATAGAAATGAAAGTAGTGTTCATGCATACGTAAGGCTTATCGTCTCCATTAACGGTGCATTTCATTTCTTATCTCCCAATGTTATGTACTATTATAAATATATATATATATATAAATGGGAAATATATTATATATGTGATATATAAATCATTAATATCATTCTTTAGATAATGGATTTTTCACCACATGGACAAATTTTAATTATAAGAAGTTCATTTTTATAACTCAAATTCCAAACATCGACAAAATGCCTGATATGAATTCAAATAATAAACTAAATGTTATTGAAATGTAATAAGTGATATAAAATTATTAATAAAAATTAAAAATATTATTAATCTACTAAAAATTAAAATAAGTTTATTATTCATGAAGAACAAGGAACATATGAGTCAAGTTGAACACGAGGTAAGGGATTTCTTATCTCACTTTTTATTCCACGATATTTCCATTGTTCACCACATATTTATTGAATGTGGTGTATTTTTTACTCCCATTTTATATATTTTATCATGATTATATTTGTATTCATGGTATTCTATGATTCATTTGGTGGTTATTATTGTTTTTGCATACGACTCGATTGATTACAACGTGGTAGGGGTTTTTCATCTCCCTTTTTATTACTGTGAGATTGAAGCTATATTAGACTCTATTTATTTTTTGTGGTGGATTTACTAACAATGATTTTATTCTTTTTGTAATATAATTTAATTTACGGGTATTTACATATTCATTGTGTGATTGTTTTTTCATGGGGTGTATGTTTCGTTAGTTACCAAATTGGTAAGGGAACACTTCACCCACCTCTTTTTAGAAGACTTTTTTTGTTATGTCTTTTAATTTACATATTATTATGTTGGGATATGTTATTATATATCCTTATTGTTGTAAATTTTATGTACAATGGATGAGATATCCTTTTCTCTCTCATCAACTTATCTTCTGAATTTTAAAGTGACGTTGTTAGGGTGTCGAATTTCTGTAAGAAAACTTCTTAATCTAATTTCAATTTTTGGGTTAAGCATCTACTTCTTGATTATGTCATGCTATGAATATGTGTGAATATCCTCTGATTTTTTTACGGTTAATATCCATTTATATTGGGTGTATTTATATTTTTCACACATAATTATGTAATTGATTTATCCTTAATCTAAGGATACCGTCTTTATAAGTGACTTCGTCTCACTCTCCTTTCATTGAGGCGTAATTTGTTTTATTATCAACTTTCTTTTATACGTTGTATGAATACCATTGACTTTGAATTTCTTTCAAAGGGAATATTTTCCTACTATGTGTTTTACTAAATGTCAAAAAAAAGAATGTTTCTTTTTAATGTAAGCGTTGTCAATGACCTTTTCTGCCGCCACGAGTATTATCTGATCGTTGGATTCCTTAAAAAGCCGTAATGTTTTTGAAAGGAAAATAAATAAAATATACACTTTTTATGTATTTTGGTATCAAAAATGGTTTTGATAATGGATTTTTTATGTCAACATATTTAAATGATATATTGTGATTAAAATGTGGAAATGTTATCTTTCCTTTATTCTTGTTTTATGTGTTATGAATATATTATAGTTCTTCGACATTATTTATACATACAGGTGGCTCCATGATAAGCCTACGGCGGGTGAGCCTGAGATATATCTCCAATTCATTTGGTAACATGACAGAGGTAAACATGAATGTTTCTCCTAAGAGATTTAACGAAAATATTGTGATGGGTATTCCGAATGTCACTCCCTATATAGCTATGATAGCTACAATGTAAGTATGATATAGATGCCACAAGTTAACATTATGATTTATGTTTTCTATTTGTTATTAATAAATCTTATGATTTCATGATGTATGTTAATGATCTTATGTTATGTATGTAATGATGAACTAATGTTTACAATATTTGTTTTAAAACCCTTACTGAGATTTTTATGCTCATCTCAAGTTTTGAAATGTTTTTCATATGACTTAAAGATGAATAGGGTCTTGGATGGGATCAAGGAAAATTCATTCTCTCTAAAACAAGGAATTACACATGAATATTTTTTTCAATAGTTTTTATTTTGTGAAAAAATGGAAACTGAGTAGAAATGTCAACTTTGTAATCTTTTGAGATGTAATAGTTATGTCCTAACTCTATAAAACTCTAAACATGGAAATATCCTCAATGTGAATTATTTATTTAATTCAAGATTATGTAATGTTTTAAGGTTGGGTCCTTAAAAAATAAGTAATGAAAACATTATCCCATCAATAAATACAAAACAATGAAATCATACTTTTCTATCATAACATACTTCATGAAATCATAAGATTTGTGTATAACACATAGAAATCATAAATCATAAAGGTAACTAGTGGAATCCATATCAAACTTATATTGTATCTATCACAGCTACATAGGGAGTAACATTAGGAATACCCACCATAGTATAATCCCTAAATCTCTTAGGATAGACATTCACACTTACCTTTGTCACGTTACTCAAAGCATTTGAGAGTTATCTCGGGCTCACCCGCCCTAGGTTTATCACAGAACCACCTGTATACATAAACAATTCCCAATAGCCATAACATATTCAAAACTTATAAAACAAAAAAAATGGAAAGATAACATTTCCACATTGAAATCCCAATATATCATTTCAAAATATTTAAAAAATCAAAGCTTTTATCAAACCATTTTTAAAACCATTTTAAAATATTGAATAAAGAGATTTTTTAATCAAAGTGACCCATACCACATTAAAGCTTTTGAAAGAAATATCAATTTTAAAAAATTCATTTCCATATGAATAAATCCTAAAAAAAAATTGAAACATATATATTAATGTGAATTAATTAGAAAAATAAACCTTTAAAACATTTAAAACAACATTTTAGAAAAAGAGTTTTTAACAAAATGAGATACCCTAGAATACAAATAATTGAGGAATAAAATTAAATCCGAACATATATTATCATGAGAATAAATTTACTCAGGATATAATATGCCAAATGATAGTGTATACACCATATAAGAGTGAATTGGTGCATATCAACAATGAAGTCCCAATGGAAATGGAAATTGAGATAAAATCCCTTATAAAGACAGTATCCTAAGATTAAGTATAAATAAATTAAAAAATTATTTGTGAAAAATATAAATACACCATATATAAGTGGATATTAAGTGTAAAATAATAATAGGTTATTTACACATATTCATATCACTACATAATCAAGAATTGGATGTTTAACCCAAAAATTGAAATTGGGATAAGAAGTTTTCTTACAGAAATTCGACAGCATAACGACATCACTTTAAAATTCAGAAAATAAGTTTATGAGTGAGAAAAGATATGCCATAACTTTGACATAAAATTTACATCAATAAGGTTATATAAAACATATCCCAACATAATAAGACGTAAATTAAAATATATAACAAAAAAGAAGTCTTTCAAAAAGAAGAGGGTGAAAGGTTCCCTTATCGATTTGGTAACATAAGAAACATACACCCCATGAAAGAAAGATCACACAATGAATGTGTATATAAACATAAATTAAATTTTATTACCCAATTAATACAATAATGGGAAGTACATCCGCAACAAAAAAGGAAATATTGGCTAATATGACATGAATCTCACGGAAATAAAAAAGTGAGATAAAAAACCCTTACAACATTATAATCAATTGAGTCATATGAGAAAAGGTTAATAAACAACAAATTAATCACATAATTCCATGAATATAAATATAATCATGATAATATATGTCAAATAAAAGTACACAATACACCACATGCAATAAATAAGTGGTGAACAATGGAAATCTCAAGGAATTAAAAGTGAGATAAGAAATCCCTTACCTCATGTCCAACTTGACTCGTATGTTCCTTGTTATTCCTGAATAATAAACTTAAGTTAATTTCTACTTTCTTCATAATATTTTAAATTTTTATTATTACTTGTATATCACTTATTATATTTCAATAATAGTCAGTTAATTATTTGAGTTAATATCAGACATTTTGTTGATATTTGGAATTTGAGTAAAAAATGAACTTGTTATAATTACAATTTGTCCATGTTGTCAAAACTCCATTATCTACAGAATGATATTAATGATTTAGATATCATATATATCTAGTGTATTTATATATATATATATATATATATTTATAATAGTAGATTACATTTGGAGAGAACAAATAAAATGCACCGTTCCTGGAGACGGTAAGCTGTGCGTATGCATGAACACTATTTTCATTTCAATTTAATATTTAATGGAATGAAAACATAACGATACATAGGTATATTATAATTACATTATAATATCATATTATATATATGTTACATAATTTAATTAACACCATTTTTATACGTTCCATGTATGTTATGAACGAATCATATCACATTCAGGGGGCGGTAGTCCGCACTTCCTCAAATGAAATTATCCTGTTTACACATATTGGACAGCATAAAGCGGTGTTTATAAATAAAAATTACAGAAGGATATAGAAAACAAAAAAATAATATATATCATATACAAATACAGTTCCATAATATTAGCCACCTTGAGAGGTGGTAGGAGATAATTGAAAAATCATCGCTTTGTGAGGCGTTTGTTTGCCATCCACAGAAACAGTTTGTTCTTCACCCATTTGTTGGAAGTTTGTATAAGTGTAGTTAAAATCCATATCAAAATAGCATCCTAATATATTTAGGATACTATTTTTGTAATAAAATAAAGTAATAAAAATATTTTAGAGGTTGGAGAAGTAAAATAAAACAAAAGAACTTAAGAGAAGACGTTACCTTTAAATCGGGTAACTCCCTTTGGTTTGAACCAAAATGGTTTCTTGAAATGATTTATGCCTACGTTAAGGCTTATGGGATGAAGATAGGGATATTGGGAGATTATTGGAGTAGAGTTTGTTCGAGGAAAAGGTTTGAGAATTGTGATAAATAGGTAGGAAGTAAGGTCTTTTTATAAGACAGAGGAGGGGCTCTTTAGAAAAGTTTGAAACAATTATATTATTTTAAACACATCTTCGGTATCAAAAGGTCAAATAATTTTTAAAGTCTAAGTTAATATGACTAGTGGTTGAAATAAAATCATTTAACAAGAATTGGATAGTTTTTAGATATTGTTTTAATATTTATAGTCTTATTTATTTAAAACATTAATTAATTAGGTAAATAATGGATCATTATTGTGTCATACATAATTTAATTTATATGATGTCCAAAAATTATAAACAAACTACCATGATTTAGGAAATATTTTTATCTTTCCAATGAATATTTATATTTAAAAAGATAACATACATTACCCCATTTAAAAATTGATTTACTAAAAGATATTTGTTTATTTCATTTGTGTCTTTATTTTAAATTAATTAATATAAAGTGTCATTATCTCTCCAATGTAGCTCCATGGTGTCCCAAATTCGACCCAAGGATGCCCATGGTAGGGTAGGAATAAGAAAATAAGATTAGGACATGTTTTAGGGTAATTTAATTTTATTATAATATTATATTTTTCCCTTATTTACTATATTTACCAATTAATCACGGTAAATAAAATATTTACTGAAATAAATATTAAAAATGTCTAAAAATAAAAGTTACCTATTTACACAATTTGGAACTAATTATTAAAAATATGGAATCTATTTTTATAAATTCAATGCACATAAGTGGTAGAAATTAATTTAAAATTAATTCCCGCTGTCAAAAAAATGCGTGTTTTTAAGAAATAATAACAATCAAAAGATTGACACTTGTTTATGTCCAAATTCAAAGTGAAATTAATTACATTGTCCAACATTGGATTAACAGGTAAATATATATTCTAATTACATGTTAAAACCAATTAAAAATATAATCTAACCATATAAATAAATTACATTTAATCACAATTTTGAATTAAAATACTGTATTTTTCACTATTCATTAAAAATGAACTTTATCAGAAAAATACCAAAAATTTACCCAAAGTAAATTTTGATGTCCCGAATATAAAGAAGAATTTAATTTTGTCAAATAGAGAATATAAAAGTGATAAAAACTATATTTAAAGTGGTTTCACCATTAAAAGGTGGTAAATCATCTTAATAGTTAATATTAGAGTATTTATGATCAAAATTGAATTGTTTACTTATTTTAAGCTTTTAACTTTTATTGGATAAATGTAAAAATATTCAAAAAAAACATTTATAATCATATTTTAGTTAGTTCTATTTATTCTAGCCAATACAACGACTAGGCGTTAACTAATTTTTAAAATAATAATATTATATTATTAGTGTGCAACGGAAGATTTCAAAGAAACCCATTGTTGCATATTGGGTACACCATCAAACATAGTGTCCCCTTTAAAGTCGAATTAATATTTAATTCATAAATATTAACAAATATAAAAAATTTCTTGTTCTTTATTTACCTGGGATGTTACATCCATCCCCCCTTCTGGAAATTGCGTTCGCGCAATTTTAAAACTAGGCTTGGAAACTCATTAAAAGTCCCACATTGAAATAGAGACCCCCTTTTGTTTATGTCATTTTTGTCTTTACTTTGAATTAATTAATATACATTGTCATTATTACTCCCATGTGGCTCCATGGGGTCCCGAATCCTACCCATGGTTGCCCATGGTCAGATATGTATCAACCAATAGGATTAGGACACATGTTAGGGTAATTTAATATTATTATAATATTATATTTTACCCTTATTTGATATATTTACCCTTTAATCATGGTAAGTAAAATACATACTAAAGTAAATATTTAAAATTTCGAAAAATAAAATTTACCTATTTACACAATTTGGACCTATTTATTACAAATATGGAATCCATTTTTCTAAATTCAAAACACAGAAGTGGAAAAAATCAATTTAAAATTAATTCCCACTATCAAAACAAAAAGCATGTTTTTAAGAAATAATAACTATCAAAATATTGACACTTGTTTATTTCCAATTTCAAAGTGATATTAATTCCAATGTCCAAAATTGGATTAACTGGTAAAAATATATTCTAATTACATATTATAACCAATTAAAAAGATAATCTATCCATATAAATAAATTAAATTAAAATGCAGTTTTTAATTAAAATATAGTATTTTTCACTATTCATTACAAAATGAACTTTATCTGAAAAATACCAAAAATTTACCCAAAGTAAATTCTGATTTCCCAAATCTAAATAAGAATTTTATTTTTTCAAATAGAACATATAAAAGTGAAAAAACTATATTTAAAGAGGTTTCTCCATTAAAAGGTGGTAAATCGACCTTTTAGTGAATATTAGAGTATTTAGGCTTAAAATCAAAATATTTACTTATCATAAGCCTTTAACTTTTTATAGATAAATTTAAAAATATTCAACAAACATGTATAATAATATTTTAGTTAGTTATATTCATTTTTTCAAATACAATGGCTAGACATTAACTACCATTTAAAATAATAACATTATATTATTAGCGTGCAACCAGATGTAACATTCCAGGTAAATAAAGAAAATGAAATTATTCATATTTATTAATATTTATGAATTAAATATTAATTATACATTTAATGGTATTCTATGTTCGATGGCGTACCCGATACGCAACAATGGGTTTCTTTGAAATCTTATGTTTCACACTAATAACATAATATTAGTATTTTGAATGGTAGTTAACGCATAGCCATTGTATTAGCAGGAATGAATAGAATTAATAGATATATGATTATACATTTTTTTTAATATTTTTACATTTATCAAATAAATTTTAAAGGAATAAATTAATTAAGGAATTTGAATTTAAGCATAAATACTCTAATATTCACTAAAAGGTTGATTTATCGCCTTTTAATGGAGAATCCTCTTTAAATATAGTTTATGTCGCTTTTTTATGTTCTATTTGAAAAATAATAAAAAATTTCTTTAGATTTGGGACATCAAAATTTACTTTGGGGAAAAGTTTTTTATTTTTCTGATTAAATTCATTTTTAATGAATAGTAAAAAATACTGTATTTTATTTAAAAACTATGTTTTAATCTAATTTATTTATATGGTTGGAGTATCTTTTTAATTGGTTCTAAAGTTTAATTAGAATATATTTTTATCAGTTAATAAAATATTGAACATTTGAATTAATTTCACTTTGAAAATGGACATAAACAAGTGTCAATCTTTTGATAGATATTATTTCTTAAAAACACTCTTTTTTTAAGGGGAATTAATTTTAAATTAATTTCTGCCACTTCTGTGTTTTAAAATTATAAAAAAGGATTCCATATTTTTAATAATTAGGTCCAGATTGTGTAAATAGGTAACTTTTATTTTTAGGCATTTTAAATTTTTACTTCAGTAAATATTTTATTTACTATGATTAAAGGGTAAATATAGTAAATAAGGGTAAAATATATTATTATAATAATATTAAATTACCTTATCATGTGTTCTAATACTATTTTCTGATACATATCCGACCATGGGAATCCTTGGTTATAATTTGGGACCCCATGGAGCCACATCGTAGTAATAATGACACTTTATATTAATTAATTTAAAATAATGGAAAAAATGACATAAACAAATATCTTTTAGTAAATCAATTTTTAAATGGGGTTATATAAGTTATATTTTCGAATATAAATATTTATTGTAAAGAAAAAACTATTTCATACATCATGGTATATTTTTATAATTTTTTTGACATCATTTATATTAAATTATTTATGACACAATAATGATGTAGTATTTACCACATTAATTAATGATTTAAATAAATAAGATTATAAATATTAAAACAATATCTAAAACTGGTCCAATTCTTATTGGATTGTTTTATTTCAACCACGAGTCATCATAACTTTGTCTTTAATGATTTTTGGACCTTTTGAATATGAAGATGAGTTTAAAATAAAATAATTGTTTCAAACATTCTAAAAGAGTCCCTCCTCTCCTTTATAAGAATCCCTCACTCCCTACCCATTTCTCTCAATTCCCAATCCTTTGGATCATACATCCCCTACTAAACTAATATCCCAAGATCCCCCAATTCATCCTAGAATCCTTTCCTTAGGTAGAAATCACTTCAAGAAACCATTTTGGTTCCAACCAAAGGGAGTTACCCTATTTAAAGGTAATATCTTCTCTTAAGTTCTTTTGTTTTATTTTACTTCTCCAAACCATAAAATATTTTTATTCCTCTCATTAATAATAACACCAGTATCCTCAATATACTAGGATTTTTTATGAGACGGATTCAAACTGCACTTACACACACCTCCATCTAATGTGTGAAGAACATACTGTTTCTGTGGATGGCAAACTAACACCTCACGAAGCGATGATTGTTCAATTATCTCCTACCGCCTCTCATGGTGTCCATTTTGATGGCACTGTATTTATATATGATACATTTTATCTTTTTTTCTATATTCTTCTATAATTTATATTTAAAAAAATACCTCTATTCTTTCCAATATGTGTAAACATGATAATTTCATTTGAGGAAGTGCGGACTACCGCCCCCTCAAGGTGATATGATTCGTTCATGACATACATGGAATGTATAAAATTGGAGTTAATGAAATTATGTAACATATATATCATATGATATTATACTGTAATTATAATATAATAATGTATCATTATGTTTTCATTCCATTAAATATTAAATAGAAATAAAAGTAGCGTTCATTCATATGTACGGCTTACCGTCTCCATGAACGGTGCATTTCATTTCTTATCTCAAATTGTTATGTACTATTATAAATATATATATATATATATATATACTGGATATATATGATATATATGATATCTAAATAATTAATATCATTCTGTAGATAATGTCGTTTTGACCACATGGACAAATTGTAATTATAACATGTTCATTTTTAACTCAAATTCTGAATATCGACAAAATGTCTGATATGTACTCAAATAATTAACTAACTGTTATTGAAAGGTAATAAGTGATATAAAATTAACAATAAATATTAAAAACATTTTGAATTAATTATGAATTAACTTAAGTTTGTTATTCAGGAAGAACAAGTAACATATCAGTCAAGTTGGACACGAGGTAAGAGATTTCTTATCTCATTTTTAATTCCATGAGATTTCCATTGTTCACCACTTATTTATTGCATGTGGTGTATTGTGTAATGCCATTTGATATATATTATCATGATTCGATTTATATTCATGGTATTATGTGATTTATTTGGTGGTTATTAACTTTTTCTTATACGAATCGGTTGATTACAACGTGGTAAGGGTTTTTTTAACGTACTTTTTATTCCCGTGAGATTCATCCTATATTAGCTACTATTTCCTTCTTTGTGGTGGATGTACTGCCAAAGATTGTATTTTTTGTGTAATATACTTTAATTAATTAGTATTTACATATTATTTGTGTGATATTTATTTAATGGGGTATATGTTTCGTAAGTTACCAAATCGGTAAGAAAACCTTTCACCCTCCTTTTTTTAAAAGTCTTGATTTTGTAATGTCTTTTAATTTACATCTAATTATGTTGGGATTTGTTATTATATATACTTATTGATTTGAATTTTATTTCCAAGTGATGATATATCCTTTTCTATCTCATCAACTTATTTTCTAAATTTTAATGTGATGTTGTTAGGCTGTCGAATTTCTATAAGAAAACTTCTTAACCTGATTTTAATTCTTGGGTTAAACATCTACTTCTTGAATATGTCATGTTATGAATATGTGTGAATAACCTAATATTTTTTACACTTAACATCCACTTATATTGGGTGTATTTATATTTTTCACACATAATTATGTAATTGATTTATCCTTAATCTAAGGATACCGTCTTTATAATGGATTTCGTCTCAATTTACATTTCCATTGAGACTTCATTGTTGATATGCACCAATCCACTCTTATATGGTGTATATACTATCCTTTCGTATATTATATCATGAATACTTTTATACTCATGATATAATATGTTCTGATTAAATGTTATTCATCAATTATTTGTATTCTAGGGTCTCTCATTTTGTTAAAAACCCTTTAACTAAAATGTCATTTTAAATGTTTTAAAGGTTTATTCTTATAAATATTTCACATTAATGACCGTGTTTTAAAAATGGTTTTATATATTTATTCATATGGACATGAATATTTTGAAATCAAAATTTCATTCAAAATCTTCAAAGTGGTATGGGACACTTTGATTCAAAAAATCTCTTTATTTAATATTTTAAATGGTTTTGAAAATGGTTTGACAAAAGAATTGATTTTGTCAATATTTTGAAATTATATAATGTGATTACAATGTGGAAATTTTACCTTTCCATTATGTTTGTTTTATGGGTTATGAATATTTTTTGGCTATTGTTCATTGTTTATGTATACCGGTGGTTCCATGATAAACCTAGGGTGGGTGACCCCGAGATAGCTCTCCAATGCAATAGGTAACGTGGCGGAGGTAAACGTGAATGTTTCTCCTAAGAGATTTATGGAATATAATGTGATGGGTATTCCAAAATGTGACTCTCTATGTTGTTTTGATAGCTACAATGTAAGTTTGATATGGATTCTACAAGTTAATTTTTTGATTTATGATTTATGTGTGTTATTCATAAATCATATGATTTCATGAGGTATATTATGATTGGAAAGTATGGTTTCATTGTTTTGTATTTATTGATGGGATAATGTTTTCATTCATTATTTTATATCCCTTACTGAGATTTTTATGCTCATCCCAAGTTTTTGAAATGTTTTCCACACCACATAAAGATGAATAAGGTTCAAGTATGGGATCAAGGAAAATTCATGTTGTCTAAAACATAGAACTAGATATGACCCTTTTTTAAAGGAATCTATTTTATGAAAAAAATAGATACTGAGTATAATTTTATACATGTAATATTCATGTTTTTATTTAAATGTTATGACCTAATTCTCTAAAACTCTATACCTGAAAATATCCTTAATGTGAATTATCCATTTAATTCAAAATTATGTAATGTTTAAGGATGGGTCCTTATAGTCGGTATCAGAGGTCGGTTTCGACAACTATAGGGATTATGTGTTTTTGTTAAACACATGGTTAGTCCCTATGTCTATTATTTCAGTTAAATACTTGTTTTATAACTTTTTTCAGATCAATGAAAGTTAGTAATATATGGAAGGAGGAGGATCTCAATCTACATTCTTATCTCTTCCTGATGACTTGCATGTAATAATTATTGAAAAGTCATGTTTAGATGACTATGAGACATTATCTAGAATACAACTCACTTTCAAGCAGTTGTTTGAGATATCAAACACCTCCACTATACCTCGTTATCATCATTGATCATGGGTTGTATTTAAACAAATCCAATTTTCACAATATTCTCATATTTTAAAGAAAGGTAAATATTATCAAGGCATTTACAAATATTTTACCTTATCACAAGATTTTGAGGGATATTATGATTTTGAAAAAGGCGTTGAAGAAGAAAACCCTTGCGCAACCTATTTATATTTTCTTTTACAATACAGTCTCTCAGCGCATACTTATGGAATTTTAAAAGGACCATTAATTAAAATTTTCCACTCAAATTTGGTCCAACTATTATATAGAAATCCATTTTTATCATATGTTTTGAAATTATATGTTATGCAGGATTATTTTCCAAAACTATTTTTCCGTGAACACCCATATGACCCAAGTTGTACAAGGTATATTTGGATGAAAGAAGAAAATAATTTTGAAGGATCTCTATTTCAGTGTTGCAATACATGGACCTTTTAGATAGGTGAAGAAGATAAAAATGAAAGCAAATGGACACCATTATCATGGTATGTTGTTCTTTATTTTGGGGATCGTTTCTTTTTATCATATGGTGGTGAAATTAAAAAAATGAAAATATATATAAGACATCAAGAATTAAGATGTGGAGATCATAATGATTTTGGATGAAAATTAGAGGTATAAGGAAACCATTGAGGTTAAAACATCTTAGGGTTATTTTTGATTTTTATAAAAAGGGCAACATGCAGACCGTGTGACAACCCGTCGCGTCACACAATGTTGTGGGAAATGAACCCACAACCAAGGTGGGATTGGGATTTATCACATACCACAAGACTACGTGAATACCCTGGTTAGTATGACTTATTCTTTTCAGTTAAATTATTTTATTGATCAAGAATAAGTTGAGTTGGGATCTTATGTTTTATCAAATGGATATCCTTAGTATAATAAAATGATTTGGGGATTAAGTGATAAATGTTATTTTGGAAGATGTTATCTCTTTTGAGAGCAATATAAGATTAAGAAAAATAAAATACTATGGCATTACATTTGTGGAGTAATTGTTGAAAATTTATTTTGGAAGAATATCTGTTTTTTTTTTGTGGATATATAGAGATTTGGGTTATGTATGGAAATAATTAACCTATCATTGAGAATATGTGATTTGGTTAATTATTCTTCAGTATGAGACCATAAGATTAGTCTATGTTTTTAGAGTTAAATGATAAGATTTACTATTAAAGACTATGAGATTAAATCCTTTTTAGTTTGGATTATTTTTGATGAATTTTAAGGACAATTTTGTATTGAATTGTCTTTCTTGAACTTTGCGTAAATTTTTTTATAAAGGATTACCCTTTTTGGGGATTATATGATCTCGTACTAACCATTTTTGTTTTTTTTGAGGTCTAAAGACAAAAAATATATATAGTTCTTCTTTAGTGGATTATGTGATTTTCTAGAATATGATTCTTGTGCTTTTGATGTGACCAAGTCTTTTTGAATGATCATTTTTTGGAGAAAAGATTAGTTTTTGGTAGAAACTTATTGAAGGATGAAACGCTACTTGATGGTAAATATATATTTCATTATATTCTTATTATATGTAGCAAATTAATTCCTCAAAATTATGAAAAGGAAAGTAAAACAAAAATGATATTGGTTTTTGTTTCAAGCAGGGAAATCAAAGGCCGTTTAACACATCATATGTTTGTGACTTTCTGGTGGTTAACTTTCTCCTAATCATGTTTTCTACCACTCTCCATCAAAACATGACCACTCTCTTCTATATCCAAGTTTTCCAACATTTAATCTGAGTATGGGTTATCTCAGGTGATATTTTCACTTCCCTTTCTTTCTTTTAATGTGATATTTTTACTGACTCTTTTCCGATTTGGGAATTTTAATGAAGTTTCCAAGGCCAGTTTTAAAATTGTGAGGACGCAATTCTCAAAAGGGTGGAAGGATGTAACATCCCAAGTAAATAAATAACATGAAATTTTTTCATATTTATTAATATTTATGAATTAAATATTAATTCTACATTAATGGGGATGTTATGTTCGATGGCGTACCCAATATGTATCAATGGGTTTCTTTCAAATCTTACCTTGCACAATAATAATATAATATATTTATTTTAAAAGGTAGTTAACGCCTAGCCTTTGTATTGGAAGAAATTAATAGGACAAACTAAAATATGATTATACAGGTTTTTTGTATATTTTAACATTTATCCAATAAAATATAAAGTCTTAAAATAAGTAATGATTTCGATTTTAAGCATAAATACTCTAATATTCACTAAAAGGTCAATTTACCGCCTTTTAATGGCGAACACTTTTTAAATATAGTATTTACCACTTTTATATATTATATTTTACAAAATAAAATTCTTATTTAGATTAGGGACCTCAAAATTTACTTTGTGTAAATTTTTTGGTATTTTCCTGATAAAGTTCATTTTTTAATGAATAATGAAAAATATTGTATTTTAATTCAAACCTGCTTTTTAATATAATTTATTTATATGGTTAGATTATCATTTTTATTGGTTATAAAGTGTAATTAGAATATATTTATTCCATTTAATCCGATTTTGGACATTGGAATTAATTTCACTTTGAAATTGGACATAAACAAGTGTCAAACTTTTGATAGTTATTATTTCTTAAAAAGACGCTTTTTATTTTGACAGTGGAAATTAATTTTATATTAATTTCTGCCACTTTTGTGTTTTGAAATTGGAAAAATGGATTCGATATTTAAAATCAGTATGTCAAAAATGTGTAAATATCTAGCTTTTTTTGCATTTTAAATATTAACATTAGTAAATATTTTACTTACCATGATTAAAGGGTAAATATAGTAAATAAGGGTAAAATACAATATTATAATAATATTAAATTACCCTAACATGTGTCCTAATCCGATTTTTGGATACCTATCCGACCCTCAGCATCCTTGGGTCAGATTTGGAACCCCATAGAGCCACATGGGAGTAATAATGACACTTTATATTAATTAATTTCAAGTAAAGACAAAAATGACATAAACAAATATCTTTCATTAAATAAATTTTTACATAGGGTAATATAAGTTATCTTTTAGACTATAAATGTTCACTGGAAAGGTAAAACGATTTCCTAAATCATGGTAGTTTTTTTATAATTTTTGTAATTAAAATTAATTAAATTATTTATTACACAATAATGATGCAGTATTTACCTCATTAATTAATGATTTAAATAAATAATATTATAAATATTAAACAAATATCCAAAACCTGTCCAATTCTTATTGGATGATTTTATTTCGACCATGAGTCATCTTAACATAGACTTTAATTGTTTTTTGACTTTTTGAAACCAATGATCCGTTTAAAATAAAATACTTTTTTCAAACATTCATAAAGAGCCCCTCCTCTCCCTTATAAAAATCCCTCAATTCCTACCCATTTCTCACACTTCTAAATCAATTGGATCATAAAAAATCTGCTCTAATAAGCTCTCATGATCCCTATATTCATCCTAGAAGCCTTACCATAGGCAGAAAGCACTTTAAGAAACCATTCTAGTTCAAACTAAATGGAGTTTTCTGATTTGAAGGTAATGTCTTCTCTTAAGTTCTTTTGTTTTATTTTAGTTCTCCAGCCATTAAAATATTTTAAATTCCTTTATTTTATAAAAACACAATTATCCACAACATAATATGATTTTTTTTATTATATGGATTCAAATCACACTTACACACACCTCCATCTAATGGGTGAAGAACATATTGTTTCTGTGGATGCCAAACTAACGCCTCATGAAGCGATGATTGTACAATTATCTCCTACCGCCTATCATGAGGGACATTATGATGGAAATGTATTTATATATGATATATATTATGTTTTTTATTATATATGATTCTGTAATTTTTATTTAAAAACACGCCTTTATGCTTTCCAGTATGTGTAAACACGTTAATTTCATTTGAGGAAGTGTGGACTACCGCCCCTTCAAGGTGATATGATTCGTCCATGACATACATGGAACATATAAAGATAGATTTAATGAAATTATGTAACATATATATCTTATGATATTACAATAGAATCATAATATACCTATTTATTATTAAGTTTTCATTCCATTAAATATTAAACAGAAATGAAAGTAGTGTTCATGAATACGTACGATCTATCGTCTCCCAGAATGGTGCATTTCATTTCTTATCTCAAAATGTTATGTAATATTATAAATATATATATAGAATGTATATATATGATATATATGATATATATGATATCTACATCATTAATAACATTCTGTAGATAATGGAGTTTTGACGACATGGACAAATTGTAATTATAACAAGTTCATTTTTAACTCAAATTCCGAACATCGACAAAATGTTAGATATGAAATAAAATAATTAAATAATCTTTATTGCAAGGTAATAAGTGATATAAATGTAAAAATAAAAATTAAAAATGTTATGATGAAAATTTAAAATAACTTAAGTTTATTATTCAGGAAGAACAAGGAACATACGAGTCAAGTTGGACACGAGGTAAGGGATTTCTTATCTCACTTTTAATTTCGCGAGATTTCAATTATTCACCACCTATTTATTGAATGTGGTGTATTTTTTACTTCCATTTGATATATATTATCATGATTCTATTTATAGTCATGTTGTTTTGTGATTCATATGGAGGTTATTAACTTTTTCTCAAATGACTCGAATGATTACAACATTGTAAGGGTTTTTTTCTCACTTTTTATTCCCGTGAGATTCATGCTATATTAGCCACTATTTCCTTTTGTGTGGTGGATGTACTACCCATGATTATATTATTTTTGTAATATAATTTAATTTATGGTTATTTACATATTCATTGTGTGATCTTTCTTTTATGGGGTGTATGTTTCGTAAGTTACCAAATCTGTAAGGGACCTTTTACCCTCCTATTTTTAAAAGACAACTTTTTGTTATGTCTTTTAATTTACATCTTATTATGTTGGGATATGTTCTTATATATCATTATTGATTTAAATTTTTTGTCCATGTGATGAGATATCATTTTTTATCCCATCAACATATTTTCTAATTTTTAAAGTGATAACGATAGGCTGTCGAATTTCTTTAAGAAAACATCTTAACCCAATTTCAATTTTTGGGTTAAACATATACTTATTGATTATGTCATTCTATGAATATGTGTGAATAAACTATGATTGTTTTACACTTAAGACACTTATATTGGGTGTATTTATATTTTTCACAGATAATTATGTAATTGATTTATCCTTAATTTATGGATACCGTCTTTATAAGGGATTCTGTCTCAATTTCCATTTCCATTGAGACTTTATTATTGATATGAACCAATTCACTATTATATGGTGTATATAATGACCTTTGTAAAGTTATATCATGAATACCATTATTCTCGTGATATTATATTTTCTATTTAAATATTATTCCTCAATTATTTATATTCTAGGGTCTTACATTTTGTTAAAAACTTTTTAAATAAAATGTTGTTTTAAATTTTTTAAAGGTTTGTTCTTATAAATCTTTCACATAAATGACCATGTTGTAAAAATTGTTTCAATTTTTTATTCTAATGTAAATGGATGTTTTGGAAATGAAATTTCTTTCAAAAGTTTCAAAGTTGTATGGGACACTTTGATTCAAAAAATCTCTTTATTTAATATTTTAAATACTTTTGAAAATGGTTTCATAAAAGCATTGATTTTGTCAAAATTTTGAAAATATATATTGGTATTGTAATGTGGAAATGTTATCTTCCCATTTTATTTGTTTTATGGTTTAGTAATATGTTATTGTTATTGGGCATTTTTTACGTATATGGGTGGTTCTGTGATAAACCTAGGGTGGGTGAGCCCGAGATAGATCTCCAATGCCTTGGGTAAAGTGATGTAGGTAAAGGTGAATGTTTCTCAGAAGATCTTTTGGGAATATATTGTGATGGGTATTCCAAATTCGACTCTTAATGCAGCTGTGATATGTACAATATAAGTTTGATATGGATTTCACATATTACCTTTATGATTTATGATTTCTGCATTTTATTCATAAATCATATGATTCCATGAAGTATGTTATGATTGCAAAGTATGGTTTCATTGTTTTTTATTTATTGATGGTCTAATGTTTTCATTACTTATTTTATATCCCTTACAAACTTATTTATGATCATCCCAATTTTTGAAATGTTTTCCACAATACTTAAAGATGAATAAGGGTCAATGATAGGATCAAGGAAAAGTCATGTTGTCTAAAACATGGAACTAGACATGAAACTTTTTTAAGAGTTTTTATTTTATGAAAAAATGGATACTGGGTAGATTTGTCTTTATGTAATATTCATGTTGTTATGTAAATGTTATGTAAATGTTATGACCTAATTCTATAAAACTCTAAACCTAAAAAGATCCTCAATGTGAATTATCCATTTAACTCTAGATTATGTAATAATTGTAGATGGGTCCTTATACTATACGGACCCAGCCTAAAAACATTCTTAATATTGAATTAAATGAATAATTCACACTGAGGATCTTTTGAGGTTTGGAGTTTTAGACAATTAGGACAGAACTATTACATCTCAAAAGATTACAAAGTAGACACTTCTACTCATCTTCCATTTTTTCACAAAATAAAGACTATTGAAAAAAAGAGTCATGTCTAGTTCCATTTTTTAAACACCATGACATTTCCTTGATCCCATCCTTTTTCCTATTAATCTATAAGTCCTATGAAAAACATTTAAAAACATGGGATGAGCATAAAAATCTCAGTAAGGGTTATAAAACAAAGAATGAAAACATTACTTCATCATTACATAAATAACATAAGATCATTAATAAAAGTCATGAAATCATATGATGTATGAATAAAACATAGAAAACATAAATCATAAAGGAAACCTGTAATATCCATATCATACATACATTGTAGCTATCACAGCTACGTAGGGAGTTACATTTGAAATACCCATCACAGTACATTCCCCAAATCTCTTAGGAGATACATTCACGTTTACCTCTGTCACGTTACCCAATGCATTGAAGATCTATCTCAGGCTCACCCACCCTTTGATTATCACGGAACCACCCGTATGCATAAACAGTGCCCAAGAACCTTAACATATTCCTACCACATAAAACAAAAATAAATTAAAGATAACATTTCCATATTTTAATCAAAATATATCATTTAAATATATTTTCATAAAAAATCCATTATTAAAAAAAAATTAATACCAAAATACGTAAAAAGAGTATATATTATTTATTTTCCTTTTAAAAACATTAAGACTTGTTAAGGAAGCCAAAGATCAAATAATACTCGCAGTGGCTGAAAAGGTCATTGACACCGCTATCGTTGAAAAGAAACATCTTTTTATCATTTAGTAAAATGCATCATAGGAAAAGATTCCCTTTTAATGAAATGAAAAGTCAAAGGTGTTTATACATCGTATAAAATAAAGTAGAGAATAAAACAAAATATGCCCTAATGAAAGGCGATTGAGAAGAAGTCCCTTAAAAAGGTGACTTTGTAAATAAAATAGATTGATTATGATTATTTGATATAAATACACATAAAAAAAGTATAAATACAAGAGAATATATCAAAATTTATTTCTCACATAATCATAACATGACATAATAAAAAAGGAGATGATTAACCCAAAGAACTGAAATTGGGTTAAGAAGTTCCCCACCTCGTGTCCGATTTGACATAATCATTCACTAATCTCCTGAATAATAAACTAAAGTAAATTTATACTTTATTAAAAACCTTTTTCAAGTGTATTATTCCTTTTAAATCACTAATTACCATTTTATAAACATTATGTAATCATTTAAGTTATTAACGGTTGTTTTGTCGATATTTGGTACTTGAGTAAAAATGAACACCTTATAATTACAAGTTGTAAATGTCATCAACAATCCATTATCTCCTGAGTAATATTCATGATTTAGATATCATATACATCATATATATCTCGTATGTAAATTTATTTATAATAGTATATAACATTTGGAGATAGGAAATGAAATGCATCATTCATGGAGATAATAAGTCGTATGTACGCATGAACGCTACTTCCATTTATATTTCTTATTTAAATGGAATTAAAACATAATGATAAATTTTTATATTATAATTACAGTATAATATCATATATATTATCAGTAAATATATCCTTTATACATCCCACATAAGTCATTAAGGAGTCATATCTCTTTGAGGGGGCTGTAGTCCGCACTTCCTAAAATAAAAATATCGCTTTTACCCATTATGAAAACCATAATGGTATGTTATAAATGAAAAATACATAATCATAAAGAAAATATAATCATAATATATATCATAAATAAATGCAATTCCATCAAAATTTCCACCTTGATAGGCGGTAGGATTTAATTGAACAATCGTCATTTCGTGAGGCGATAGTTTTTCATCCACAGAATCATTATGTTCTTTACCCATTAGATGGAGTTTTGTGTAAGTGAAATTCAAATAATTCTCATAAAAACATATTAGTATATTTAGTATCATGGTTTTGTTATAAAATAAATGAATAAAAAGAGTTTAGGGGGTTTGATAACTTAAATAAGACAAAAGAACTCAAGAGAAGACGTTACCTTTAAATCGGGTAGATCCCTTTGGTTTGAACCAAAAGGGTTTCGTGAAGTGATTTCTACCTAAGGTAATGCTTCTAGGTGTAGGAGGAGTATATTTAGAGATTTTTTGGGAAGTCTTTGGACAATCCAAAGGGATTTATTGATGTGATTAAAGAATTATAAGTGAGGGCTTTTTATAAGCGAGAGGAGGGGCTCTTTTGGAATGTTTGAAACAATTATTTTATTATAAACTCATCTTTGGTTTCAAAAGGTCAAAAAATCATTAAAGTAGAAGTTACGATTACCAATGGTCTAAATAAAATAATCCAATAAGAAATAGGCAAAATTTGGATATTGTTTTAATATTTATAATCTTATTTGTTAATATCATTTTTTTAATGAGGTAAATACTGTATTATTATTGTGTTGTAAATAATTTTATTTATTTCATGTCAAAAAATTATAAAACAAAATACCATGATTTAGAAAATCGATTTATATTTCCAATGAATATTTATAGTCGAAAATATAACTTATATAACCCCATGTAAAAATTTATTTACTAAAAGATTTTTGTTTTTGTCATTTTTGACTTTACTTTAAATTAATTAATATAAAGTGTCATTATTACTCCCACGTGGCCCCATGGGGTCCCAAATTCTACCCAAGGATTCCTGTGGTCAGTTATGTATCAGAAAATAGGATTAAGACACAATTTAGGGTAATTTAAGTTTATTATATTATATTTTACCATTTTTACTATATTTACCCTTTAATCATGGTAAATAAAATATTTACTAAGGTAAATATTTAAAATGTCTAAAAATAAAATCTACCTATTTACACAATTTGGAACTAAGGATTCCAAATATGGAATCCATTTTTTCAAATTCAAAACATGGAAGTGGTAGAAATTAATTTAAAATTAATTCCCACTGTTAAAACAAAAAGCGTGTTTTTAAGAAATACTAACTATCAAAAGATTGACACTTGTTTATGTTTAATTTAAAATTTAAATTAATTCCAATGTCCAAAATTAGATTAACTAATAATTATCTATTCTAATTACACTTTATAACCAATTAAAAATATAATCTAACCATATAAATAAATGAGATTAAAAGGCACTTTTGAATTAAAATACAGTATTTTTCACTATTTAAAAAAGTAACTTTATCATAAAAATACAAAAAAATTACCCAAAGTAAATTTTGATATCCCAAATATAAAGAATAATTTAATTTTTTCAAATAGAACAAATAAAAATGACAAAAACTAGATTTAAAGATGGTTTTCCATCAAAAGGCGGTAAATCAACCTTTTAAAGAATATTAGAGTATTTATGCTTATATTCATTCACATTTTAAGCCTATAACTTTTATTGGATAATGGTAAAAACATTTAACAAACATGTATAACCATATTTTAGTTATTTATATTTATTCCCTCCATTATAACGGCTAGGAGTTAACTACCATTTAAAATTATAATATTATATTATTAGTGTGCAACGTACGATTTCAAAGAAACCTATTGTTGCTTATTGGGTACGACATCTAACATAGCATCCCCTATAAATTAAAATTAATATTTAATTCAAAAATATTACTAATAATGAAAAATGTCATGTCCTTTATTTACCTGGTATATTACTTCCTTCCCCCCTTTTGGGAATTGTGTCTTCGCAATTTTACAGTAGGGCTCGGAAAAATCATTTAATGTCCAACATGGGAAAAGGTGTGAATAAAACTATCCCTTTAAAAGAGAGAAAAAGAATCACAAATGTTACCTAAGATAACCTATACTAGGATTACATGTAGGAAAAAATGGATATGTAAGAGGAAAAAAATCATCAAGTTCTGATAGAGAGTGATAGAAAACATGATTAGGAGAAAGTTAACCACGAGAAAATTACAAACTTGTGATGTGTTAAGAGGTATTTGATAACCCAGTAGGAAACGTAAATTAACTAAATTTTTGTTTTATGTTCCTTTTCATAATTTTAGGAATTCCTTTGTTACGTATAATAAGAACATAAGAAAATATACTTACCTTCAAGTAGAGTTTTATCCTTTAATAATTTTTTACCGAAAACTAATCTTTTCTCAAAACAGTGATTATTCAAGAAAACATGGTCACATAAAAAGCACAAGAATCATCTTCTAGGGAATCACATCATCTACAAAAGAATAACTATATATTTCCCCTATCTTTAGACATCAACTAAAACAAAAATGGTTAGTACTATAACATATAATACTCAAATAGTTTAGTCATTTATAAAAATAAATACTACTCTTAATCTCAAAAATTCGACATAAAGTACCCAAAGTTCAAGAAAAACAATTCAATACACAATTATCCTTAAAAAAATTCAAAATAATCCAAACTAAGATTGAAACACAAAACATACAAGGATTTAATCGCACAGTCTTCCATAGTAAACATTAACATTCAACTCCAAAAACATAGACTACTATTAAAGTCTCATACTGAAGCATAATTCGCCAAATCACATATTCTCTATGATAGGTTAATCATTTCCATAAATAACCCAAATCACTATATATATAGAAAAAAAAATATTCTCCCAATATAAAATAACACCATTACTCCCCAATTAAAATCCCAATGTATTCTATTTTCCATAGGCGTATAGTGATTCCCCAAAATAGAGAACATCATCCAAAATAACCATTATCAATTAATCACCAAATCATTTTCCTATATTAAGGATATCCATTTATTAAAACCTAAGTTCCCAAAATCTACTTATTCTTGATCCATAAAATCATTTAACTAGAGAAAATAATTCATACTAACTAGGGAATTCATGTAGTCTAGTGGTAGGTGATAAATTCAAATTGAAGTTTGGTTGTGGTTTCGATTCCCACATCTTTGTCAGATGCAATGGGTTGTCACACGGTCTACATTTTGTACTGTTTATAATACTCAAAAATAACCCTAACATGTTTTAACTTCAATGGTTTCCTTATACCTCTCATTTTCATCCCAAATCATTATGATCTCCGCATCCTAATTTTTGATGTGTTATATGTATTATCATTTTTTTTAATTTCACCACCATATGATAAAATGAAATGATCCCCAAAATAAATAACATCATACCTTGATCATGGTGTTCACTTAGTTTCATTATTATATTGATCACGTAGGTAGAAGGTCCATGCATAGAAATAATGATTTATAGATCCTTCAAAATCATTTGCTTCCTTCATCCAAATACACCTTGTACAACTTGGGTCATATTGGTGTTCACAGAAAAATTGTTTTGGAAAATAATCATGGATGACATATAATTTCAAAACATCTTATAAAACATGACTTATATAAAATATTAGGACTGAATTTGAGTGGAAACTTTCAATTAATTATTCTTTTAATATACCATAAGTATGTGCTGAGAGACTATATTGTAAAAGAAAATATAAATAGGTTGTGCAAGGTACTCTTTCTTCATCACCTTTTTCACAATCATAATATTCTTCAAAATCTTTTGGTAAGGTAAAAAATTTGAAAATTCCTTTAAAATATTTATCCTTATTGAAAATATGAATGTATTGTGAAAATAGTATTTGATTAAATAAAACCCACGATCCACGATCATATCAGGGTATAGTGGAGGTGTATGATATCTCAAACAATTTCTTTCAATTTAGTTGTATGTTAGAAAAGATTTCACAATCATCTAAACACTACTTTGCAATAATTATTGAAAGAAAGTCATCGGGAAGAGATAGGAATGTATTTTCAGATCCTCCTCCTTCCATTTGTATCATACATTCCTTGATCTGAAAAAAGTTTCAAAAATAATGATTTAACATAAAGAGTATACATAGAGACTAACCATGTGTCAAAAAAAAACTCATAATCCCTAATGTTTTCTAAACAGACATCTGATACCAACTATAAGGACCCAACCATAAAACATTACATAATATTGAATTAAATGAATAATTCAAATTGAGGATCTTTTCAGGTTTAGAGTTTTAGAGAATTAGGACATAACTATTACATTTGAAAAGATTAAAAAGTATACTCTTCTACTCAGTTTCCAATTTTTTTCACAAAATAAAAACTCTTGAAAAAAAGAGTCATGTCTAGTTCCATGTTTTAGATAGCATGACTTTTCCTTGATCCCATCCTTGACCCTATTCATCTTGAAGCCATGTAAAAAACATTCCAAAACATGGGATGAGCATAAAAAGATCAGTAAGGGTTGTAAAAAAAGAACAAAAAAATTAGTTCATCATTTCATACAAAACATAATCTCTTTGACATGCCTCATGAAAGCATAGGATTTATGAATAACACATAGAAAACATAAATCATAAATTTAAATTGTGTTATCCATATCATACCTACATTGTAGTTATCACAGCTACGTAGGGAGTTACCTTTGGAATACCCAACACAATACATTCCCAAAATCTATTAGGAGAAACTTTCATGTTTACCTCTGTCACGTCACCCAATTCATTAGAGATCTATCTTGGGCTCACCTGCCCTAGGTTTACACGGAACCACCCATATTCTTAAACAATGCCCAAGAACCATAACATATTAATAACACGTAAAAAATAATGTAAAGATAAAATTTCCACATTTTAATCACAATATATAGTTTAAATATATTGACATAAAAATCAATTATTTAAACCATTTTTAATGTAAAAATACTTAAAAAGATTATATTGTATTTGTTTTCCTTTTAAAAACATTATGGCATGTTAAAGAAGCCAGAGATCAAATAATACTCGCGGCGGTAGAAAAGTTCATTGTCAATGCTTACATTAAAAAGAAACATTCTTGTTTTTCATTTAGTAAAATGCCTCATATGAAAATATTCCATTTAAATGAAATGAAATGTCAAAGTTTTTTATACACCCTACAAATGAAAGTTGAGAATAAAACAAAATATACCTCAATGAAAAGAGATTGAGACAAAGTCCCTTAAAAATATGATTTTGTAAGTAAAATAGATTGATTATGATTATTCACTATAAATACACATAAATAATATATAAATAAAAGAAAATATATAAAAATTAATTTCTCATATAATCATAGCATGCCATAATAAAAAATTAGATGATTAGCCCAAAGAATGGAAATTGTGTTAAGAAGTTCCCTTACCTCGTGTCTCACTTGACTTGATCATTCTTTAATCTCCTGAATAATAAACTAAAGTAACTTTATACTTGCTTAAGAACCTTTTTCAAATGTATTATTCCTTTTATATAACTTATTTCCATGTTATAAACATTATGTAATCAATTAAGTTATTGACGGTTGTTTCGTTGATAGTTGGTACTTGAGAAAAAATGAACACCTTATAATTACAAGTTGTCCATGTCGTCAATAATCCATTATATACAAAACAATATTCATGGTTTAGATATCATATACATCATATATATCCAGTATATATATGTACTTATAACATTACATAACATTTGAAGATAAGAAATGAAATGCACCGTTCATTGAGACGGTAAGTTGTACGTACGCATGAATGCTACTTCCATTTCTATTTCTTATTTTAATGGAATTAAAACATAATGATACAAAGGTATATTATAATTATAGTATAATATAATATATAAAATCATTAACTCTATCCTTTATACATCATACATAAGTATTTAATGGGTCATATCACTTTGAGGGGGTCGTAGTCCGCACTTCCTAAAATGAAATTATCACGTTTACCTGTTATGGAAACTAGAAAGTTATATTATAATAGAAAAATACATAAGAATAAAGAAAACATAAACATAACATATATCATATATAAATACATTGTCATCATAATGGACACCATGAGAGGTGGTAGGAGTTAATTGAACAATCATCGTTTCATGAGATGTTAGTTATCCATCCACAGAAACATTATATTATTTACCCATTAGATGGACGTGTGTGTAAGTGTAGTTAGAATAATTATCATAAAAACATCCTAGTATATTTATGATATTGTTTTTGTTATAAAATTAATGAATAAAAAGAGTTTAGGGGGTTATAGAAGTAAAATAATACAGAAGAACTTTAGAGAAGACGTTACCTTTAAATCGGGTAACTCCCTTTGGTTTGAACCAAAAGGGTTTATAGAAGTGGTCTATACCTAAGGTAAGGCTTCTAGGAGGAGTAGAATGATCTTGGGAGATTATTTGGGCTGGGGTTGGACGATCCAAGTGGCTTTAGAGTTGTGAGTAAAGTATTAGAAGTGAGGAATTTTTATAAGGGAGAGGAGGGGCTCTTTAGGAATGGTTGAAAAAATTTATTTTATTATAAACTCATCTTCAGTTTCAAAAGGTAAAGAAATCATTAAATTCAAAGTTAAGATGAATCATGGTTTAAATAAAATAATCCAATAAAAATTGGCCAGGTTTTGGATATTGTTTTAATTTTTATAATCTTATTTATTCAAATCATTTATTAATGAGTTAAATACTGCATTATTATTGTGTCATAAATAATTTAATTTATTTGTTGTCCAAAAATTATATAAAAAAATACCATGATGTAGGAATGTTTTTTATATTTATAATTAATATTTATAGTTGAAATGATAACTTATATAACCCCGTGTAAAAATTTATTTTTAAAATGATATTTGTTTATGTTATTTTTGTCTTTACTTTAAATTAATTAATATAAAGTGTCATTATTACTCTCATGTGGCTCAATGGGGTCACAAATCCACCCCAAGGATGACCATGGTCGGATATATATCAGAAAATATGATTAATACACATTTAAGGGTAATTTAATATTATTATAATATTATATTTTACCTTTATTTACTATATTTACCTTTTAATCATGGTAAACAAAATATTTACTAAAGTTAAAATTTAAAATGTCTAAAAATAAAAGTTAACCATTTACACAATTTAGACCTACTAATTCAAAATATGGAGTCCATGTTCCCAAATTCAAAAACACAGAAGTGGAAGAAATTAATTTAATATTAATTCCCACTATCAAAACAAAAAGCGTGTTTTTAAGAAATATTAACTATCAAAATATTGACACTTTTTTAAGTCCAATTTCAAAGTGAAATTAATTCCAATATACAACATTGGAATAACTGGTCGAAATATATTCTAATTACACTTTAGAACCATTTAAAAATATAATCTAACTATATAAATAAATTAGATTAAAAGACGCTTTTGAAATAAAATAAAATGTTTTTCACTATTTAAAAAATTGACTTTATCATAAAAATACCAAAAATTTACCCAAAGTAAATTATGATGTTCTGAATGTGAAGAAAAATTTTATTTTGTCAAATAGAACATATAAAAATGACCAAAACTTAATTTAAAGAGGTTTCACTATCAAAAGGCTGTAAATCTACCTTTTAACGAATATTATAGTATTTATGCTAACATTCATTCACACTTTAATCCTCTAAATTTTATTGGATTGATGTAAAAACATTTAACAAACATGTATAATAATATTTTAGTTAGTTTTTTTTATTCCCTCTGTTATGACATCTAGGTGTTAACTAGCATTTAAAATAATAATATTAAATTATTAGTGTGCAACGTATGATTTCACAAAATTCGGTCCAACTATTTTATAGAAATCATGTTTTATTAGATGATTTGAAATTATATATCATGCATGATTATCTTCCAAAACTATTTTTATGAGAATATCCATTTGACCCGAGTTGTACAAGGTGTATTTGGATGAAAGAAGAAAATGATTTTGATGGATCTCTAAATAATTGTTATAATACATGGACCTTCTATATATGTGAACAGGATAACAATTAAACCAAGTGGACACCAGGATCAAGGTATTATGTTCTTTATTCTAGGGATCGTTTCGTTTTATCATATGGTGGTGAAATTAAAAAAAATGACAATATATATAAGACATCATGAATTAAGATGTGGAGATCATAATGATTTGGGATGAAAATGAGAGGTATAAGGAAACCATTGTGGTTAAAACATGTTAGGGTTATTTTTGAGTTTTATAAAAAGGACAACATGCAGACCATGTGACTACTTGTCACGTCAGACAAAGATGCGGGAATCGAACCCACAACAAAATTGTGATTAGGATTTATCACTTACTTCTAGACTACGTGAATTACATGGTTAGTATGACTTATTATTTTAGTTAAATGATTTTATTGATCAATAATAAGTTGATTTTGGATCTTATGTTTCATCAAATGTATATCTTTAGTATAATAAAATGATTTGGTGATTAAGTGATAAAAGTGATTTTGGAAGACGTTCTCTCTATTGGGAACACTATATGATTATGAAAAATATAATAATATGGGATTACATTTGTGGAGTAATGGTTGAAATTTTATTTTGGAAGAATATCTTTTTTTTAATATATAGAGATTTGGGTTATTTATGAAAATAATTAAACTATCTGAGAAAATATGTGATTTGGTTAATTATGCTTCTGTATCAGACCTTAAGAGTAGTCTATGTTTTTGGAGTTAAATGTTAAGATTTATTGTGGAAGACTATGTGATTAAATCCTTCTACGTTTTGGGTTTCAATATTAGTTTGGATTATGTTGAATAATTTTAAGGACAATTGTATATTTATTGGTCTTTCTTGAACTTTGGGTACTTTTTGTTATAAAGGATTACCCTTTTTGGGGATTATATGATCTCGTACTAACCATTTTGGTTTTAGTTGATTTCTAAAGGGAAGGGAAATATAAATTTCTTCTTTTGTGGATTATCTAATTCTCTAGAATATGATTATTGTGTTTTTTATGTGACCAAGTCTTTTTGAATGCTCATTGTTTGGAGAAAAGATTAGATCAAGGTAGAAACTTATTAAAGGATGAAACTCTACTTGAAGGTAAGTATATTTAATTTTGTTCTAATTCTATGTAGTAAATGAATTTCTCAAAATTCTGAAAAGAAACTCCAAACAAAAACGTTGTTGGTTTGATTTTCCTATTGGGCAATCAAATACCATTTAACACATCATAAGTTTGTGATTTTTTGGTGGTTAACTTTCTCCTAATCATGTTCTCTATCACTCTCAATTAGAACTGGACTGATTCTTCTCTTTTCCATATCCATGATTTCCTACATGGAATCCGAGTATGGGTAATCTCGGGTGACCTTTTTACTTCTCTTTCATTCTTTTAAAGTGATAGTTTTACTGACTCTTTTCCGATGTGGGACTTTTAATGATTTTTCCATGCCCAGTTTTAAAATTTCAAGGATGAAATTCCTAAAAGGGGGGAAGGATGTAAAATCCAAGGTAAATAAAGAACATGAAATTTTTATACTTATTAATATTTTTAAATTAAATATTACTTCTACTTTAAAGGGGATTCTAAGTTCGATGGCGTGCCCGATAAGGAACAATGAGTTTTTTTGAAATCTTATGATGCACACTAATAATATAATATTATTATTTTAAAGGGTAGTTAACGCCTAGACATTATGTTGCCATGAATTAATAGAACTAACATCAATATGATTATACATGTTTTTTGAATATTCTTACATTTATCCAATAAAAGTTAGTGGCTTAAATGTGAATAAATCTAAACATAAATTCTCTAATATTCTTTAAAACATCAATTTACCGTGTCTTGATGTCAAACACCTATTTAAATCCAGTTATGGTCATTTTTATATGTTCTATATGAAAAAATAAAATTCTTATTTTGAATCAAGACATCAAAAATTACTTTGGTTTAATTTTTGTTATTTTTCTGATAAAGTTCATTTTTTAATGAATAGTGAAAATACTATATTTTAATTCGAAACTGCGTTTTAATCTAATTTATTTGTATAGTTATTTTACCTTTTTAATTTTTTCTAAATTATAATTATAATATATTTTTACCAGTTAATCCAATGTTGACATTAGAATTAATTTCACTTTGAAATTGGACATAAACAAGTGTCAATCTTCTGATAGTTATTATTTCTTAAAAACACGCCTTTTGTTTTAACATCAGAAATTAATTTTAAATTAATTTCCTCCGCCTCTATGTTTTGAATTTAAAAAAATGTATTCCATATTTAGAATCATTAGTTCTAAATTGTGTAAATCGGTAACTTTTATTTTTAGACATTTTAAATATTTACTTCAGTAAATATTTTATTTACCATGATTAAAGGGTAAATATATTAAATAACGGTAAAATATAATATTATAATAATATTAAATTACCCTAAAATGTGTCCTAATCCTATTGGAAGATATATATCCAACCATGGCAATCCTTGGGTCTAATTTGGGACCCCATGGAGCCACATGGGAGTAATAATGACACTTTATATTAACTAATTTTAATTAAAGACAAAAATGGCATAGACAAAATAGTTTTAGTAAGTCAATTTTTACATGGGGTTATATAAGTTATCATTTAGAATATAAATATTCATTGGAAATCTAAAATGATTTCATACATCATGGTATTTTTTTATAATTTTTTGACATCATATATATTAAATTATTTATGACATAATAATGAGGAAGTATATACCTCATTAATAAATGATTTAAATAAATAAGATTATAAATATTAAAACAATATCCAAAACCTGTCCAATTATTATTGGATGACTTTATTTCAACCATGAGTCATCTTAACATCTACTTTAATGATTTTTTCACCTTTTGATATACAAGATGAGTTTAAAATATAATAATTGTTTCAAACATTCCAAACGAACCCCTCCTCTCTCTTATAAAAATCCCTCACTTCCTACCCATTTCTGACACTTATAAAGCATTTTCCGCATACAGCCTCTTCTCCAATAATCTCCCAATATCCCTCTATTAATCCTATAGGCCTTATCATAGGCATAAAGAACTTCAAGAAACCCTTTTTATTCAAACCAAAGGGAGTTACCCGATTTAAATTCAATGTCTTCTCTTAAGTTCTTTTGTTTTATTTTACTTCTCCAACCCCTAAAGTCTTTTTATTCATTTCTTTAATAACAAAAACTGTATCCCCAATAGACTAGGATGTTGTTATGAGAATTATTTGTACCACACTTACATGCACCTCCATCTAATGGGTGAAGAACATACTGTTTCTGTGGATGGAAAACTAACGTCTCACGAAACGATAATTTTTCAATTATCTCCTACCGCCTCTAATGGTGGCCATTATGATGAAACTATATTTATATATGATATATATTATGTTTTTGTTTTCTATATTATTATATAATTTTTATTTACAATCATACCTTTATTCTTTCCTATATGTGTAAACATGATAATTTAATTTGAGGAAGTGCGGACTACCGCCCCCTCAATGTGATATGAATCATCCATGACATACATGGAATGTATAAAGATGGAGTTAATGAAATTATGTAAGATATATATCATATGATATTATACTAGAGTTATAATATATCTATTTATCATTATGTTTTCATTCCATTAAATATTAAAAAGAAATGAAAGTAGTGTTCAAGCATACGTATATCTTACCATCTCCATGAACGATGCATTTCATTTCTTATTTCCAAATGTTATATACTATTTTATATATATATATATATTAGATATATATGATATATATGATATCTAAATTATTAAAAGGAACATAAAACAAAAAATTTGTCAGTTTACGTTTCCTACAGGGTTATCAAAGGCTGTTTCACACGTCACAAGTTTTTGATTTTCTGGTGGTTAAATTTCTCCTAATCATGTCTTCTATCACTCTCTATCAGAACATGATGGTTTTTTTTCTCTTCCATATCCATTTTTTTATACATGGAATCCTATTAAAGGTTATCTCGGGTAATTTGTATTTTCTTTCTTTTAAAGTGATAGTTTTATTGACTCTTTTTCTCATGTGGGACATTAAATGAAGTTTCCTAGACAAATTTTAAAATTGTGAGGACTCAATTCCCAAAAGGGGGATGGATGTAACATCCCAGGTAAATAAAGAACATGTCATTTTTCATATTTATTAAAATTTGTGAATTAAATATTAATTATACTTCAAAAGAGACCCCATGTTCGATGGCGTACCGGATATGCAACAACGAGTTTCTTTGAAATCTTACGTTGCACACTAATAATATAATATTATAATTTTTAAGGGTAGTTAACGCCTAGAAATTATAATGGAGGGAAAAAATTGAACTAACTAAAATATGATTATACATGTTTGTTAATTTTTTTACATTTATCCAATAAATGTTAGAGGCTTACAATGTGAATGAATCTAAGAAAAAATACTCTAATATTCCTTAAAAGGTCGATTTACCTTCATTTTAGGGTGAACCCTCTTTAAATATATTTTTGGTAATTTTTTTATGTTCTGTTTGAAAAAATGAAATTTTTCTTTAGATTCAGGACATTAAAATTTACTTTGGGTAAATTGTTAGTATTTTTATGATAAAGTTCATTTTTTAAATAGTGAAAAATACTTTATTTTAATTCAAAAGTTTCTTTTAATCTAATTTATTTATATGGTTAGATTATCTTTTTAATAGGTTCCAAAGTTTAATTAGAATATATTTTTACTATTTAATCCAATTTTGGACATTGGAATTAATTTCACTTTAAAATTGGACAAAAACAAGTGTCAATCTTTTGATAGTTATTATTTCTTAAAAAAACCCATTTTGTTTTGATAGCGGGAATTAATTTTAAATTAATTTCGGCCACATATGTCTTTGGAATTTATAAAAATGGATTCCATATTTGGAATCAGTGGATCCAAATTGTGAAAATAGGTAATTTTTATTTTTAGTCATATTAAATATTTACTTCATTAAATATTTTATTTACCATGATTAAAGGGTAAATATAGTAAATAAGGGTAAAATACAATGTTGTAATAATATTAAAATACAATAACATGTGTCTTAATCCTATTGGCTGATACATATCCGACCATTGGCATCCTTGGGTCGAATTTGTGACCCCATGGAGCCACATGGGAGTAATAATGACACTTTATATTAATTAATATAAAGATAAAAATGACACAAACAAATATCTTTTAGAAAAACAATTTTTACGTGGGGTTATATTATTTATCCTTTAGACTATAAATATTATTTGGATATATAAAAATATTTCCTACATCATGGTATTTTTTTAAAATTTTTGGACATCAAATAAATTAAATTATTTATGACGCAATAATGATGCAATATTTACTTCATTAATAAATGATTTAAATAAATAAGATTATAAATATTAAAAAAAATATCCAAAACCATTCCAAATTTTATTAGATGATTTTATTTCTACCATCAGTCATCTTAACTTCGACTTTAACTATTAGTTGACCTTTAGAAACCGAAGATGAGTTTATAATAAAATAATTTTTTTAAACTTTCTTAAAGAGCCCATCTCTCCCTTATAAAATCCATCACTTCCTACCCATTTATCACATTTCTCATTCCTTTATATGGTACAAACTCTACTATAATAATCTCCCAAGATCCCTGTCTTCATCCTAGAATCCTTACCTTAGGAAAAAAGCACTTCAAGAAACCCTTTTGGTTCAAACCAAAGGGAGTCACCCAATTTAAAGGTAATGTCTTCTCTTAAGTTCTTTTGTTTTATTTTACTTCTCCAACCCCTAAATTCGGTTTATTCCTTTATTTTATAACAACACCAGTATCCCCAACAGACTATAATGTTGTTATGAAAAGTATTTGAACTATAATTACACACACATCCATCTAATGGGTGAAGAAGATACTGTTTATGTGGATGGAAAACTAACGCCTCACGAAATGATGATTGTTCAATTAAGTCATACTGCCTCTAATGGTGGCCATTATAATATAATTTTATTTATATATGATATATATTATTTTTAATTTTTCTTTATGATTCTGTATTTTTCATTTATATCATACCTTTATGGTTTCCAAAATTGGTAAACGTGATAATTTAATTTTTGGAAGTGCGGACTACCGCCCCCTCAAAGTGATATGACTCATTAATGTATTATGTGGTATGTATAAAGGATGGATTTAATGATATTATATATGATATTAAACTATAATTATAATATTCATATGTATCATTATGTTTGAATTACATTAAAATAAGAAATAGAAATTGAAGTAGCGTTCATGCGTACGTACGACTTACAATCTCCATGAAAGGTGCATTTAATTTCTTATCACCAAATGTTATGTACTGTTATAAATATATATATATATATATATATATACTGGATATATATTATTTACATCATATCTAAATCATGAATATTATTCTGGAGAAAATGGATTGTTAATGACATGGACAACTTGTAATTATTAGCTGTTCATTTTTACTCAAGTAGCAAATATCGACGAACCAACCGTTAATAACTTAAATGATTAAATAATGTTTATAACATGTTAATAAATGATATAAAAGGACTAATAAACTAGAAAAAGGTTCTTAAGAAAGTATAAATTTACTTTAGTTTATTATTCATGGGATTAAAGAATGATCGAGTCAAGTCGGACATGAGTTAAGGGAACTTCTTAACCCAATTTCCATTCTTTGGGTTAATCGTCTACTTTTTTATTATCTCATGCTGTGATTATGTGAGAAATGAATTTTGCTATCTTCTATTGTATTTATACTTTATTTATGTGTATTTATAGTGAATAATCATAATCAATATTTTTTATTTACAGAATCATCTTTGTAAGGTACTTCGTCTCAATCTCCTTTCATTGAGGCATATTTTTTTTTATTCTCAACATTATTTTATACAGTTTATAAATACCTTTAACTTTTCATTTCATTGAAAGGGAATATTTTCCTATGAAAAGTTTTACTTAACATAAAAAATAATGTTTCCTTTTAACGTAAGCGGTGATAATGACCTTTTCCGCCGCCGTGAGTATTATTTGATCCTTTGCTTCCTTAACAAGCCGTAATGTTTTTAAAAGGAAAATAAATACCATATACTCTTTTTAGGTAATTTTTTATTAAAAATGGTTTTAATAATGGATTTGTTATGTCAATATATTTAAATTATATATAGTGATTAAAATGTGGAAATGTTATCTTTCCATTATTTTTGTTTTATGTGTTATTAATATGTTATGGTTCTTTGGCATTGTTTATGCATACGGGTGGTTCCATGATAAACCTATGGTGAGTGAGCCCGAGATATCTCTCTAATGCATTGGGTAATGTGAAAGAGGTAAACCTGAATGTTTATCCCAAGAGATTTATGGAATGTACTGTGGTGGGTATTCCAATAAAAGTTAGAGGCTTAAAATGTGAATGAATCTAACCATAAATACTCTAATATTCTTTAAAAGGTCAATTTACTGCCTTTTGATGGAAAACCCTATTTAAATATAGTTTTGGTCATTTTTATATGTTCTATTTGACAAAATAAAATTCTTCTTTAGATTTGGGATATCAAAATTTACTTTGGTTTAATTTTTGGTATTTTTATGATAAAGTTCATTTTTTAAATAGTGAAAAATACTGTATTTTAATTCAAAAGTTCTTTTTAATCTAATTTATTTATATTGTTATATTATCTTTATAAATGGTTATAAAGTGTAATTAGAATATATTTTTACCTTTTAATCCAATTTTTTACATTGGAATTAATTTCACTTTGAAATTGGACAAAAAAAATGTCAATCTTTTGATAGTTATTATTTCTTAAAAACAAGCTTTTTGTTTTGACGGCAGGAATTAATTTTAAATTAATTTCTACCACTTCAATGTTTTGAATATAGAAAAATGGATTCCATATTTTGAATCAGTAGATAAAAATTGTGTAAATAGGTAAATTTTATTTTTAGTCATTTTAAATATTTACTTACGTAAATATTGTATTTGACATGATTAAAGGGTAAATATATTAATTAAGGGTAAAATATAATATATTAATAATAATAATTACCCTACAATGTATCCTAAACCTATTTTATGATACATATCTGAACATGGGAATCCTTGGGTAAAATTTGGGACCCCATGGAGCCACATGGGAGTAATAATGACACTTTATATTAATTAATTTAAAGTAAAGACAAAAAATGGCATAAACAAATATATTTTAGTAAATAAATTTTTAAATGGGGTTATATATGTTATCTTTCTTACTATCAATATTATTCATAAATATAAAAATATTTCCTACATCATTGTATTTTTCAATAATTTTTGTACATCAAATAAATTAAATTTTTTATGACACAATAATGATGCAATATTTACCTCATTAAAAAAAGATTTAAATAAATAAGATTATAAATATTAAAACAATATCCAAAACATGTCCAATTATTATTGTATTATTTTATTTCAACCATTAGTCATCTTAATATTGACTTTAATGATTATTTTACCTTTTTAAACTGAATTTGAGTTTATAATAAAATATTTGTTTCAGACATTCCTAAAGAGCTCCTCCTCTCCCTTCAAAATTCCCTCCCTTCCTACCCATTTCCCAAACTTCTCCTGCCTTTGGCTCATACAAAATCTACTCAAAAAATCTCCAAATATCTCTATATTCATCCTAGAAGCCTTACTTTAGTCATAAAACACTTCAAGAAACTCTTTTGGTTCAAACCCAAGGGAGTCACCAGATTTAAAGGTAACGTCTTCTCTTAAGTTCTTTTCTTTTATTTTACTTCTCCAACCACCTAAACTCTTTTTATTACATTATTTTATGACAAAATAAAGTATCCTAAATATACTAGGATTCTTTTATGATAAGGATTCTAACTACACTTACACACACCTCCATCTAATTGGTAAAGAACATAATGTTTCTTTGGATGGAAAATTAACGCCTCACGAAACGATGATTTTTCAATTAAGTCATAGCACCTCTAATGGTGGCCATTATGATGGAACTATATTTATATAATATATATATTATGTTTAAATTCTTTATGCTTATGTATTTTTCATTTATATCATTCCATTATGGTTTCCATAATGGGTAACCACGATGATTTCATTTTAGGAAGTGAGGTCTACCGCCCCCTCAAAGTTATATGACTCATTAATACCTTATGTGGGATGTATAAATTATGGATTTAATGATATTATATATGATATTAAACAATAATTATAATATACCTATGTATCATTATGTTTCAATTCCATTAAATTATGAAATAGAAATGGAAGTAGTGTTCATGCGTACGTATGACATACCGTCTCCATGAACGGTGCATTTGATTTCTTATCTCCAAATGTTATGTACTGTTATAAATACATATATATATAATGGATATATATTATGTATATGATATCTAAATCATGAATATTATTCTGGAGATAACAGATTGTTGATGACATGGACAACATGTAATTATAAGGTGTTCATTTATACTCATGTACCAAATTTCTACAAACCTTCCGTTAATAACATAAATGATTATATAATGTTTATAACATAGTAATAAGTGATATAAAAGGAATAATAAACCCTAATAAGGTTCTTAAGCAATTAAAAATTTACTTTAGTTTATTATTTAGGATATTAAAGAATGAACGAGTCACGTCGCACATGAGGTAAGGGAACTTCTTAACCTAATTTCCGTTCTTTAGGTTAATTATCTACTTTTTTATTATGTCATGCTATGATTATGTGAGAAATTTATTTTGATATCATATCTTTTATTTATACTTTCTTTATGTTTATTTATGGTAAATAATCAAAATAAATCTATTTTATTTACAAAATCATCTTTGTAAGGGACTTCGTATCAATATTTTTTCAGGGAGACATATTTTATTTTATTGTCAATTTTCTTTTATACAGTGTATAAATACCATTGACTTTTCTTTTCACGGAAAGGGAATTATTTTTTATGAGGAGTTTTACAAAAAAAAATGTTTATTTTTAACGTAAGCGGTGACAACGACCTTTTCCACTGCCATGAGTATTATTTGATCATTGGTTTCCTTAACAAGCTGTATTGTTTTTAAAAGGAGAATAAATACGATATAAACCTTTTAGGTATTTTGGTATTAATTTTTTTTTATAATGGATTTGTTATGTCAAAATATTTAAATGATAGATTATGATTAAAATATGGAAATTTTATCTTTCCTTTATTTTTGTTTTATGTGTTAAGAATATGTTATGGTTCTTGGACATTATCTATGCATACGGGTGGTTCCGTGATAAACCTTGGGAGGGTGAGCCCGAGATATCTCTCCAAATCATTGGGTAACGTGACAGAGGTAAACGTGAATGTTTCTAATAATAGATTTAGGGAATTTATTGTGATGGGTATTCCAAATATAACTCCCTGCGTAGCTTTGATTTCTGCAATGTAAGTGTGAGATGGATACCACAAGTTATCTTTATGATTTATATTTTCTATGTGTTATTCATAAATCTTATGATATAATGAGGTATGTTAAAGATATTATGTTATGTATGTAATTGATGAAGCTCACATTTTCATATATTTTATACTGTAAAACATTGTTTATAATCCCACAAAAGTGTTATTGAATGGGTAATTATCATGTTTTTAGGTTTTAGTGCTATTTTGAACCCAAATGTGAAAAACGACTAATTCTGGATTTTTGACAGAATTTTACGTCAGGGGTATTTTGGTCATTTCAGGAAACATAAAATTCCAAATTTTCTGATTAAAATTTTTTTAGAATCCTTATTTTATTTCCTTCATTTTTGTATTCTGGACCAGGAGCTGATTCGGTCATATAAAGGGTCTAAAAAATCATTGAAGATTGGAATGTTTCCGGGCGGACAGCATGGACCCACCCAAGGTAACGGACATCAAACGCGGCCTACACATATCCAAATGATGTTTTTCCACCTGGGATACCTTGAGGACAGATAGGGAAGTCTCTACAATAAATGTTGAGGATTTTAGAGATCCTTAACGAGGATATTGAACGACATTATTTTGGAGGAACCTTCCTGGATGCTTCGTCCAGAAATAGCAATCGAGAATGAAAACTTAATAACTCCTACATACGGTTTCCAAATCATCTGAAATTTTGAGAGGAGACGGCCAAGACATTTATGAACAACATTCATGAAGGGTGGAACGCGTGGATATGTCATTAAAGTGGTCTACAACGCGTAGACATTCGGGGATCGAATTCTGCCTATAAAAGGAGGCCCTCACCTCCTTCCCAAATCATCCCATTCTCCATCCATTTCTTCAAGGCACCAAGGAGGAGATCTCCACCGAGGGAGGCCGGCCGCAAATCTTCCACATTTCTTTTTATTTTATTTATTTTCTTTATTTTTAGTTTTTAATTGTAATTTAGATTTCTAATAAATTCATGCATTGTTTTTATTTTTGTCCACCGATTCACCCTCTTTTCTTCCTCTCATCTTACCATCGTGAACTATAATACTCATGATCATGAGTAACTAATCCGAGGAATATCTCGAGGGAGTAATCAGGTTCTTGAACCCAAGACCATGTTTTTAATATTCTTTGAGTTAATTCTAAGGATAATTTATAGTGGGTGTAATCCTCACTATGGTTGTCTAAAGATTAACTTCTTAATCTACAACCATTTTCCCTCGATTGAGGAGGTGGATGGAAGGTGTGCTTGGCGATCGCTAAGTAGACTTTTCATTCATAACCGGTGTAGAATAAGGTGTGCACACATACGATGGAGTGTGTAAACTAAGAATATTTGAAGCTGGCCAATGAAGGTGCTCCCTGAATATTCTCTCGGGAGAACTTCCTTTCTTCCCTAATTACATTCTGTTTAGCATTGCATGGTAATTTATAATTAAATTTTAGTTTCTTCAGATTTATGAATTTCATTTATTTTATTAAATTACATTTATTTCATAAAATATTAAACAACAAAAAAAGAATTAGATTAGGTGGAATAGAAGTAGTGATTTATTAACCACAAAAGCTCCTCAAGAGAACGACCTAGGTCAGCCCCTGTGCTGCACTTAGCTATAAATATTTTTGAAAGCGTGCACGACAACGCTTCGTCAAATTGGCGTCGTTGCCGGGGAGCCAAGTGGTTTTAATTCACTATTTTTATTCACATTGTTTAAATAATTTTCCTTTCATTTAAAAAAACAACAAAAAAATCATAAATTTCAAAAACAAAAAAAAACTTTTTGTTCGTGATGTTTTTCAATGGTGATTATTCTGCATGGACTAACCAATCTCAGGTGCAAGAAAATGTTTACAATGAAATTGATGCTCAATTTCATAGGATTAGTGATAAAGTTCAAAAACTAGAGAGCCAAATTGAAAGGATTGCTGAATATGTACGCACATCCCAAGAGCAATCTGAAACTGAGCCCGAACCTGAACCAGAACGAGAGGTGAAATTGATTTCACCAATCACATTTTATGTTAAAGAACCTGAGGCGGGTGAGAAAGAACTTCTAAAAGAACTTATCACATCATCCCGCACTCAACCATTGCTCAAGGAGGTCCCAGAAGTACACATTCTAACTGATGCACTGATGGGAGGTCAACATTTTTTCAAAGAATCTTGGAATAACATTGTCGAAGATAACTTGAAACATGATCTTCCCATGCTTGATATTGAACAATCAGTACCTTTTGACCTCACTATTTCTTTGGAAGATGAAGAAGAAGATTCACCTGCTGAGATGGAGTTTCCAATGGTCATGCCTGAAGAGATCAATTACCAAGTTGAATTACTTGAAAGGGAAGATTTCTTTATTGATTCTTCATGTTTTAATTTTATTCAAACTGAATTGTTTTCTGACTTCTCCTTTCCTGAAATTTCAGATACAACACAAATGGATCAGGCCTTGGATTTTGATGATGATACCACCAAAGTGGTGGTAATCGAGGAAGAAGATCTGAAGAAGCTGGTGGTGGTGCGACTACCTCCTCAACAAAAATTTTCATACCATATGGAGGAGGACACCGCTGAAGTTAACAGGGAGCACCCTTATCTTTTATTCCCTCCCACTTCGAACCTCAAATTTCTTCTTTATTCTTTCTCGGGGGTTGGGAACATTCTTATCTTATTTTGGGTTCTCTACTTTCAGTGTTTAATCATGGACATCGGGAAAACTCACATGTGGTGGTTCATCTCAAAGAAACCACATCCACCTTCTGATCGGGGATAATCTACTGAAACTGCCTGACTAGGGGCAGTAAAAACCTAGCACCCGCTTGGGGGTCTAAACCAAGCATTATCTATTTTCTTTTCCTTTTCTCATTCTTTTTATTTATTTTTATTATTTATTTTTATTACTTTCTTGTAGTATTAAAGTGGCTGCTTCTAGGAGCTTAACTCAAGGCATCCACTTCTAAAATAATGTCAGGTTGTATCTTTCCTTCCCTTTGATTTTCTACCTTTATTTATATTTTGTTGAGTTGAAATAAGGGGTAGTTAAATTTAAGTGTGGGGGAGTGTCAACCTACTTAGTTCTTCTTGTGTGATTTTCATTTTTTTTGGATTTTTGAGCTTTAATGAATATTCTTATCACTTTTCACACAACAATTTATTTTGAAAGAGTTGAAATGGTTTTTGAAATAATGGATATTAAATGATTGTTGATGTGAAAACATTTTCTTGAATTGGATTGTCAATCATTTTTATGAGTTTGACTGATTTTTGAAATCCATGACCATGAAACACTGTCTCAAAATATTTTTTTCCATTCCTGTGAGGTATTCTGAACCACTTTTACATATTCTTCCTAATACCCACACTTTCTTGAGGGAAACTTGAATTTTGTGTGAGAACCAGAATTTGTGAATATTCTCTTTCAAAGCATTGGATTTCATGGAATGTATTTAAAATGATTGAGGAATCTCATTGTCTAGCCACATTTTATCCTGAGACCCACCTTTACATTTATCCTTCATAATCCCTTAGATGCCATGAATTGCCTTATAGGTTTAAGCCACATTACAAGCCAATTTTTCCATACCTACCCGCACTTTTAGTATTTTTGCATGGATATTTCCAGTTTGAGTGTGGGGGAAGGGCCTTTCGTGTGCATTCATTGGGATGTGTATCATTTATGGGTAGTGTGAAGTGTGTGTCAATACTTTGGGCAGTGGATAACAAGAGAATTGGGCATGTGTTTTCATTTCGTTGTGCTTTATTTGGTTCATCCATTTCTCCTAAAAAAAAATGGAGATGAGCTTGAATTCCTCATTGTAAATTCTTTTATGACTCATTTCCATCCCAAAAATCAAGGGCATGAATTGTCATTCATTCATTGTATTCAATTTTTCAGCTCATCCTCCATAAAAAAAAAAGAAAAAAAATAAAGTTGTGCCTTTCTGGAGCTTTGAAAAAAAAAGGAGGAGAACTTAGATGATATAATCACTTATTGGCTCATGTACCATGTCATAAAGATGGGTGGGGTTGTTTTTCACATTTACAAGCAGTATTGAGTGAGGAATTTCCTGTGTTTTCACTTGATTTAATCATGCATTGTACTTAAAAGTTCAACCTCCTCTTTCTAGCTTGGAACATTTTTCAATCATTCTACCACCGACCCTAAGCCACAGAATCATTTTAACCTTTAATTAAATCCCTCATGATTAAATTCATTTTCATGTTTCACGCTGTGGAGAAATGATAATTTTCACAAACCTATGGTGATACATGTGATTTTCAAGTATGAGCATAACTCCAGAATCAATTTCTCTTGAGTGAAGAGTGACATAAAAATCAATGTGAGGTAGGTTGTGATTGGTCCATGGATTGATTTATGAGGTTGAACAAATTTTAATGATTGAAATGAAAATTAGAGAATTATTATTCATAAATGAGACATGATGGAATTCTATTTTGGATAAAATCATTGATATTTTCTCATTTTTGATTGTTGTGTGGATTTTGATTTGGATGTAAGATGATTGCCCAGGAGTGCAACGTTTAAGTGTGGGGGAGTGATGAAGCTCACATTTTCATATATTTTATACTGTAAAACATTGTTTATAATCCCAAAAAAGTGTTATTGAATGGGTAATTATCATGTTTTTAGATTTTAGTGCTATTTTGAACACAAATGTGAAAAACGACTAATTCTGGATTTTTGACAGAATTTTACGTCAAGGGTATTTTGGTCATTTCAGGAAACATAAAATTCCAAATTTTCTGATTAAAATTTTGTTAGAATCCTTATTTTATTTCCTTCATTTTTGTCTTCTGGACCAGGAGCTGATTCGGTCATCTAAAGGGTCTAAAAAATCATTGACGATTGGACTTTTTCCGGGCGGACAGCATGGACCCACCCAAGGTAACGGACATCAAACGCGGCCTACACATATCCAAACGATGTTTTTCCACCTGGGATACCTTGCGGACAGATAGGGAAGTCTCTACAATAAATGTGGAGGATTTTAGAGATCCTTAACGAGGCTATTGAACGACATTATTTTGGAGGAACCTTCCTGGATGCTTCGTCCAGAAATAGCAACCGAGAATGAAAACTTAATAACTCCTACATACGGTTTCCAAATCATTTGAAATTTTGAGAGGAGACGGCCAAGACATTTATGAACAACATTCATGAATGGTGGAACGCGTGGATATGTCATTAAAGTGGTCTACAACGCGTAGACATTCGGGGATCGAATTCTGCCTATAAAAGGAGGCCCTCACCTCCTTCCCAAATCATCCCATTCTCCATCCATTTCTTCAAGGCACCAAGGAGGAGATCTCCACCGAGGGAGGCCGGCCGCAAATCTTCCACATTTCTTTTTATTTTATTTATTTTCTTTATTTTTAGTTTTTAATTGTAATTTAGATTTCTAATAAATTCATGCATTGTTTTTATTTTTGTCCACCGATTCACCCTCTTTTCTTCCTCTCATCTTACCATCGTGAACTATAATACTCATGATCATGAGTAACTAATCCGAGGAATATCCCGAGGGAGTAATCAGGTTCTTGAACCCAAGACCATGTTTTTAATATTCTTTGAGTTAATTCTAAGGATAATTTATAGTGGGTGTAATCCTCACTATGGTTGTCTAAAGATTAACTTCTTAATCTACAACCATTTTCCCTCGATTGAGGAGGTGGATGGAAGGTGTGCTTGGCGATCGCTAAGTAGACTTTTCATTCATAACCGGTGTAGAATAAGGTGTGCACACATACGATGGAGTGTGTAAACTAAGAATATTTGAAGCTGGCCAATGAAGGTGCTCCCTGAATATTCTCTCGGGAGAACTTCCTTTCTTCCCTAATTACATTCTGTTTAGCATTGCATGGTAATTTATAATTAAATTTTAGTTTCTTCAGATTTATGAATTTCATTTATTTTATTAAATTACATTTATTTCATAAAATATTAAACAACAAAAAAAGAATTAGATTAGGTGGAATAGAAGTAGTGATTTATTAACCACAAAAGCTCCTCAAGAGAACGACCTAGGTCAGCCCCTGTGCTGCACTTAGCTATAAATATTTTTGAAAGCGTGCACGACAACGCTTCGTCAAATTGGCGCCGTTGCCGGGGAGCCAAGTGGTTTTAATTCACTATTTTTATTCACATTGTTTAAATAATTTTCCTTTCATTTAAAAAAACAACAAAAAAATCATAAATTTCAAAAACAAAAAAAAACTTTTTGTTCGTGATGTTTTTCAATGGTGATTATTCTGCATGGACTAACCAATCTCAGGTGCAAGAAAATGTTTACAATGAAATTGATGCTCAATTTCAAAGGATTAGTGATAAAGTTCAAAAACTAGAGAGCCAAATTGAAAGGATTGCTGAATATGTACGCACATCCCAAGAGCAATCTGAAACTGAGCCCGAACCTGAACCAGAACGAGAGGTGAAATTGATTTCACCAATCACATTTTATGTTAAAGAACCTGAGGCGGGTGAGAAAGAACTTCTAAAAGAACTTATCACATCATCCCGCACTCAACCATTGCTCAAGGAGGTCCCAGAAGTACACATTCTAACTGATGCACTGATGGGAGGTCAACATTTTTTCAAAGAATCTTGGAATAACATTGTCGAAGATAACTTGAAACATGATCTTCCCATGCTTGATATTGAACAATCAGTACCTTTTGACCTCACTATTGCTTTGGAAGATGAAGAAGAAGATTCACCTGCTGAGATGGAGTTTCCAATGGTCATGCCTGAAGAGATCAATTACCAAGTTGAATTACTTGAAAGGGAAGATTTCTTTATTGATTCGTCATGTTTTAATTTTATTCAAACTGAATTGTTTTCTGACTTCTCCTTTCCTGAAATTTCAGATACAACACAAATGGATCAGGCCTTGGATTTTGATGATGATACCACCAAAGTGGTGGTAATCGAGGAAGAAGATCTGAAGAAGCTGGTGGTGGTGCGACTACCTCCTCAACAAAAATTTTCATACCATATGGAGGAGGACACCGCTGAAGTTAACAGGGAGAACCCTTATCTTTTATTCCCTCCCACTTCGAACCTCAAATTTCTTCTTTATTCTTTCTCGGGGGTTGGGAACATTCTTATCTTATTTTGGGTTCTCTACTTTCAGTGTTTAATCATGGACATCGGGAAAACTCACATGTGGTGGTTCATCTCAAAGAAACCACATCCACCTTCTGATCGGGGATAATCTACTGAAACTGCCTGACTAGGGGCAGTAAAAACCTAGCACCCGCTTGGGGGTCTAAACCAAGCATTATCTATTTTCTTTTCCTTTTCTCATTCTTTTTATTTATTTTTATTATTTATTTTTATTACTTTCTTGTAGTATTAAAGTGGCTGCTTCTAGGAGCTTAACTCAAGGCATCCACTTCTAAAATAATGTCAGGTTGTATCTTTCCTTCCCTTTGATTTTCTACCTTTATTTATATTTTGTTGAGTTGAAATAAGGGGTAGTTAAATTTAAGTGTGGGGGAGTGTCAACCTACTTAGTTCTTCTTGTGTGATTTTCATTTTTTTTGGATTTTTGAGCTTTAATGAATATTCTTATCACTTTTCACACAACAATTTATTTTGAAAGAGTTGAAATGGTTTTTGAAATAATGGATATTAAATGATTGTTGATGTGAAAACATTTTCTTGAATTGGATTGTCAATCATTTTTATGAGTTTGACTGATTTTTGAAATCCATGACCATGAAACACTGTCTCAAAATATTTTTTTCCATTCCTGTGAGGTATTCTGAACCACTTTTACATATTCTTCCTAATACCCACACTTTCTTGAGGGAAACTTGAATTTTGTGTGAGAACCAGAATTTGTGAATATTCTCTTTCAAAGCATTGGATTTCATGGAATGTATTTAAAATGATTGAGGAATCTCATTGTCTAGCCACATTTTATCCTGAGACCCACCTTTACATTTATCCTTCATAATCCCTTAGATGCCATGAATTGCCTTATAGGTTTAAGCCACATTACAAGCCAATTTTTCCATACCTACCCGCACTTTTAGTATTTTTGCATGGATATTTCCAGTTTGAGTGTGGGGGAAGGGCCTTTCGTGTGCATTCATTGGGATGTGTATCATTTATGGGTAGTGTGAAGTGTGTGTCAATACTTTGGGCAGTGGATAACAAGAGAATTGGGCATGTGTTTTCATTTCGTTGTGCTTTATTTGGTTCATCCATTTCTCCTAAAAAAAGAAAAAAATGGAGATGAGCTTGAATTCCTCATTGTAAATTCTTTTATGACTCATTTCCATCCCAAAAATCAAGGGCATGAATTGTCATTCATTCATTGTATTCAATTTTTCAGCTCATCCTCCATAAAAAAAAAGAAAAAAAATAAAGTTGTGCCTTTCTGGAGCTTTGAAAAAAAAAGGAGGAGAACTTAGATGATATCATCACTTATTGGCTCATGTACCATGTCATAAAGATGGGTGGGGTTGTTTTTCACATTTACAAGCAGTATTGAGTGAGGAATTTCCTGTGTTTTCACTTGATTTAATCATGCATTGTACTTAAAAGTTCAACCTCCTCTTTCTAGCTTGGAACATTTTTCAATCATTCTACCACCGACCCTAAGCCACAGAATCATTTTAACCTTTAATTAAATCCCTCATGATTAAATTCATTTTCATGTTTCACGCTGTGGAGAAATGATAATTTTCACAAACCTATGGTGATACATGTGATTTTCAAGTATGAGCATAACTCCAGAATCAATTTCTCTTGAGTGAAGAGTGACATAAAAATCAATGTGAGGTAGGTTGTGATTGGTCCATGGATTGATTTATGAGGTTGAACAAATTTTAATGATTGAAATGAAAATTAGAGAATTATTATTCATAAATGAGACATGATGGAATTCTATTTTGGATAAAATCATTGATATTTTCTCATTTTTGATTGTTGTGTGGATTTTGATTTGGATGTAAGATGATTGCCCAGGAGTGCAACGTTTAAGTGTGGGGGAGTGATGAAGCTCACATTTTCATATATTTTATACTGTAAAACATTGTTTATAATCCCACAAAAGTGTTATTGAATGGGTAATTATCATGTTTTTAGGTTTTAGTGCTATTTTGAACACAAATGTGAAAAACGACTAATTCTGGATTTTTGACAGAATTTTACGTCAAGGGTATTTTGGTCATTTCAGGAAACCTAAAATTCCAAATTTTCTGATTAAATTTTTTTAGAATCCTTAGTTTATTTCCTTCATTTTTGTCTTCTGGACCAGGAGCTGATTCGGTCATCTAAAGGGTCTAAAAAATCATTGACGATTGGAATTTTTCCGGGCGGACAGCATGGACCCACCCAAGGTAACGGACATCAAACGCGGCCTACACATATCCAAATGATGTGTTTCCACCTGGGATACCTTGAGGACAGATAGGTAAGTCTCTAAAATAAATTTGGAGGATTTTAGAGATCCTTAACGAGGCTATTGAACGACATTATTTTGGAGGAACCTTCCTGGATGCTTCGTCCAGAAATAGCAACCGAGAATGAAAACTTAATAACTCCTACATACGGTTTCCAAATCATCTGAAATTTTGAGAGGAGACGGCCAAGACATTTATGAACAACATTCATGAAGGGTGGAACGCGTGGATATGTCATTAAAGTGGTATACAACGCGTAGACATTCGGGGATCGAATTCTGCCTATAAAAGGAGGCCCTCACCTCCTTCCCAAATCATCCCATTCTCCATCCATTTCTTCAAGGCACCAAGGAGGAGATCTCCACCGAGGGAGGCCGGCCGCAAATCTTCCACATTTCTTTTTATTTTATTTATTTTCTTTATTTTTAGTTTTTAATTGTAATTTAGATTTCTAATAAATTCATGCATTGTTTTTATTTTTGTCCACCGATTCACCCTCTTTTCTTCCTCTCATCTTACCATCGTGAACTATAATACTCATGATCATGAGTAACTAATCCGAGGAATATCCCGAGGGAGTAATCAGGTTCTTGAACCCAAGACCATGTTTTTAATATTCTTTGAGTTAATTCTAAGGATAATTTATAGTGGGTGTAATCCTCACTATGGTTGTCTAAAGATTAACTTCTTAATCTACAACCATTTTCCCTCGATTGAGGAGGTGGATGGAAGGTGTGCTTGGCGATCGCTAAGTAGACTTTTCATTCATAACCGGTGTAGAATAAGGTGTGCACACATACGATGGAGTGTGTAAACTAAGAATATTTGAAGCTGGCCAATGAAGGTGCTCCCTGAATATTCTCTCGGGAGAACTTCCTTTCTTCCCTAATTACATTCTGTTTAGCATTGCATGGTAATTTATAATTAAATTTTAGTTTCTTCAGATTTATGAATTTCATTTATTTTATTAAATTACATTTATTTCATAAAATATTAAACAACAAAAAAAGAATTAGATTAGGTGGAATAGAAGTAGTGATTTATTAACCACAAAAGCTCCTCAAGAGAACGACCTAGGTCAGCCCCTGTGCTGCACTTAGCTATAAATATTTTTGAAAGCGTGCACGACAACGCTTCGTCAGTAATGATGAATTAATGTTTTCATTCATTGTTTTATAACCCTTACTGACCTTTTTAGGCTCATCCCATGTTTTGAAATTTTTTTCACATGACATAAATATGAATAGGGTTAAGGATGGGATCAAGGAAAAGGCATGCTCTCTAAAACATAGAACAAGACATGACACGTCTTTTTCAAGAATTTCTATTTTGTGAAAAAATGGAAACTCAGTAGAAGTGTCTAATTTTTAATCTTTTGAGATGTAATAGTTAAGTCCTAATTCTCTAAAACTCTATACCTGAAAAGATCCTCAATGTGAATTATTTATTTAATTCAATATTATGTAATGTTTTAAGAATGAGTCCTTATAGTTGGTGTCAGAGATTGGTTTAGACAACTTTAGGGATTAGAAGTTTTTATTTGACACATGGTTAGTCTCTATGTCTACTCTATAAGTTAAATCCTTATTTTTGAAACTTTTTTCAGATCAATGAATGTATGTTACAAATGGAAGGAGGGGGATATCAAAGGACATTCCTATCTCTTCCTGATGACTTCCTTGTAATAATTATTGCAAAGTCATGTTCAGATTATTGTGAAACTTTATCTAACATACAACTCACTTGCAAGAAAGTTTTTGAGATATCAAACACCTCCACTATACCCCGATATCATCTTGGATCATGGGTTGCATTTAATCAAATACTATTTTCAAAATATTTTCATATTTTCAAGGAAGGTAAATATTTTCAAGGAATTATTAAATATTTTACCTTACAACAAGATTTTGAAGTATATTATGATTTTGAAAAAGGATCTGAATAAGGAGACCCTTGCACAAACAATTTATGTTTGATTTTAAAATATAGTCCCCCAGCACATACATATGGTATTTTAAAAGGACCACTGATTAAAAGTTTGAACTCAAACTCAGTCCGACTGTTTTATAAAAAATGTTTTTTCAGTTGTTTTGAAATTATATGTCATACTTGATTATTTTTGCAAAACTATTTTTCTGCGAACACCCTTATAACCCAGGTTGTACAAGGTGCATTTGGATGAAAAAAGAAAATGATTTTAAAGGATCTATAAATCATTTTTTCAATTCCTAGATATTTTACCAATGTGAACAAGATGCTGATGAAACCATATGGACCTCATGATCAAGGTATGATGTTATTTATTTTTTGAAAAGTTTAATTTTATTATATGGAGGTGAAAAAAATGACAATATATAAGATGTTGAGGTCTTAATGTGTTGGGATGAAAATGAATGGGATAAGAAAACCTTTGAGGTTAAAAAATGTTAGGGTTATTTTTGAATTTTATAAAAAGGACAACACGCAGACCGTGTGATAACCTATCACATCAGACAATGCTGCGAGAATCGAACTCACAACCAAAGTACGGTTGAGATTTATTGCCTACCATAAGACTACGTGAAGTCCCTAGTCAGTATGACTTAATATTTCTAGTAAAATGATTTTATGGATCAATAATAAGTTGATTTTTGTAACTTATGTTTTATTAATGGATATCCTTAATATAGGAAAATGATTTTGTGATTAAATGATAAAGGTTATTTTAGAAGATATTCTTTATTTTGGGGAAACACTATATGCCTATGTAAATTGAATACTTTGGGATTTCAATTGAGGATTAATGGTGGAATTTTATTTTGTAAGAATAATTTTTTGTGGACATATGGTGATTTGGGTTATTATTGGAAATGATTAACCTATCATAGAGAATATGTGATTTGGATAATTATACTTCAGTATGAGACTTTAAGAGTAGACTATGTTTTTGGAGTTGATTGTTAATATTTATTGTGGAAGACTCTGTGATCAAATCCTTCTATGTTTTGGGTTTCAATATTAGTTTGGATTTTTTTGAAAATATTAAGGACAATTGTGTATTGAATGGTCTTTCTTGAACTTTGGGTACTTTTTGTCGAATTTTGGAGATTATGAGTAATATTTATTTTTATAAAATATTATCATTTTGGGGATTATATGATCTCATACTGACCATTTTGGTTTTAATTGATGTATAAAGTCAAGGGAAATATATAGTTCTTCTTTTGTGGATGATGTGATTCTCTAGAAGTTGATTCTTATGCTTTTGATGTGACCATGTCTTTTTGAATAATCGTTTTTGGAGAAAAGATTAGTTTTTGGTAAAAACTTATTAAAGGATGAAACATTTCTTGAAGGTAATTATATTTTCTTATTTTCATATTCTTTGTAGTAAATGAATTCCTAATATTATGAAAAGGTACTTAAAACAAAAACGTTGTCAGTTTATGTGTCCTTCTGGGTTATCAAAGACCACTTAACACATCACAAGTTTGGGATTTTATGGTGGTTAACTTTCTCCTAATCATGTTTTCTATCACTCTCCATCAGAACATGATGGTTTGTTTTCTCTTCTATATCCATGTTTTCCTACATGGAATCCTAGTATAGGTTATCACTGGTAAAGTTTGTGTTTCTTTTTATTTATTTTAAAGTGATAGTTTTATTGACTCTCTTTCCCATGTGGGACATTAAATGATGTTTCCGAGCCCAATTTTAAAATTGTGAGGACGCAATTCACAAAAGGTGGGAAGGATGTAACATCCTAGGTAAATAATGAACATGAAATTTTTTATATTTATTAATATTTGAGAATTAAATATTAATTTTACTTTAATGGGGACACTATGTTCGATGGCGTTCTCGATATGCAACAACAGGTTTCTTTTAAATCTTATGTTGCACACTAATAATATAATATTATTATTATAAATGGTAGTTAATGTCTTACTGTTATAATGGAGAGAATAATTATAACTAACTAAAATATGATTATACATTTCTGTTAAATGTTTTTACATTTATCCAAAAAAAATTAGTGGCATAAAATGTGAATGAATCTAAGCATAAATACTCTAATATTCATTAAAATGGCGATTTACTGCCTTTTGATGAAGAACCCTATTTAAATTTAGTTTTGGTCATTTTTATATGTTCTATTTGACAAAATAAAACTTTTCTTTAGATTTGGGATATCAAAATTTACTTTGGGTAAATGTTTGGTATTTTTATGATAAAGTTCATTTTTTAAATAGTGAAAAATATTGTATTTTAATTCAAAAGTGGATATTAATATAATTTATTTATATGGATAGATTATCTTTTTAAATGGTTATGAAGTGTGATTAGAATATATTTTTACCAGTTAATCTAATGATGGACATTGGAATTAATTTCACCTTGAAATTGGACATAAACAAGTGTCAATATTTTGATAGTTATTATTTCTTAAAAACATGCTTTTTTGTTTCGACAGAGGGAATTAATTTTAAATTAATTTCTACCATTTTGTGTTTTTAATTTAGAAAAATGGATTCCATATTTGGAATCAGTAGGTCCAAATTTTGTAAATAGGTAACTTTTATTTTTAGACATTTTAAATATTTAGTTCAGAAAATATTTTCTTTACCATTATTAAAGGGTAAATATAGTAAATAAGGGTAAAATATAATATTATAATAATATTAAATTACCCTAACATGTGTCCTAATAATATTGGATGATATATATCCCACCATGAGCATCCTTGGGTCGAATTTGGGACCTCATGGAGCCCCATGGGAGTAATAATGACACTTTATATTAATTAATTTAAATTAAAGACAAAAATGACATAACCAAATATCTTTTAGTAAATAAATTTTTACATCAGTTATATAAGTTATCTTTTCGACTATAAATATTATTTGGAAAATAAAAATATTTCTTACATCATGTTATTTTTTTTATAATTTTTGTATATCAAATAAATTAAATTATTTATGACACAATAATGATGCAATATTTACATCATTAATAAATGATTTAAATAAATAAGATTATAAATATTAAAACAAATTCCCAAACCTTTAAAATTCTTATTGGATGATTTTATTTCGACAGTGAGTCATCTTAACTTTTTTTTGACAAAATAAGACGGATCCATTAATGATGGAGATCAGCAGAAATACAGTCGCATAACCACAATGGATAATGATTAAACCAGATCAAATCCTTGTAAGGAGGGACAACGGCTTCCATCTTATGAGCGGCTTCATTCGCTTCCCTTTTAATAAATGAGAAATTTCAGGATGTGAAGCCTTGTCTCAGAGAGTGAATACCCCGAGAAATGGAGCCGAAAGGATGAAGCCCGCCGTTAGTGAGATTGATGGCATTGATTACGGTGAGACAATCAGATTCGATGTGAATGGAATCCCAACCGTGGTCTTTTGTGAAGGTTAACCCAGCAAGGATGGCGGCGGCCTCCGCGACTGAGGACTCCCAAAGTGCATAGCGTGCTTCGTATTTGGATGCGATAAGATTTCCCTGGTTGTCTCGGGCCAGCAAACCTAGTCCAAATAGGCCATCCTTAGGGATAGAGGCATCCACATTGATCTTAATAATCCCTTCCGGTGGGGGGCACCAATGTTGGGAATGAGGAGAGGGGGTGAAAAGTCTTTGCTGCTCAGGGTGGTTCTGCCAAACCGCAATCCATGATGATGCCCGGTCAATCCAAAATCTGGGGGGCCTCCAAAAATGATTGAAAATGGCCTCGTTCCGCCTATCCCAGATAATCCAAGTCAGAATGCACAGGGCGCCTACTTTAGCCGGTGAAAAGGAGGAGCACCATCGCATCAGGAGAGAGGTAAGATCCAAGGTGACGTCCAGTGACAGCTCCGTAGTAGATCCCCAGCCATTCCAAACCTCCTGATCCCCAGGGCATTGAATGAGAGCATGGAGAGGGGATTTAGGCACAGTAGGGAAAAAGGGGCATGAGTTGTCGTTTGAAAAGTGTCTGTAGGTTAGGAGGCTCTTAGTAGGAAGGATATCGGTGCTCACCTTCCATCAGAAAAAGCGGTCTTTAGGGGGAACATTAAGCTTCCAAATTGATGTCCAGGGCCTTGCATCTCCTTCTGTAATTTGAGAAGTGAGAGCTCGCCGGTAGCCAGCTTTCACCGTGTACTCTCCTGAGGTGTCGTTTGTCCAGTAGAGATAATCTGGACTTGCGTCTGGCACATAGGGGATACTCAGAATAATTCTCATATCCCTCTCATTAAACCATGAAAAGATTTTTTCTAGACACCATCCCGCCCCTTGATTATCAAAAAGACAACAGACTGTGGCGTGTTCGGAGCCCGGATAAATAGGGGATGACGCCTTCGCACCTGCCTGATCAATAAGTTAGGGATCATTCCAAATCTTGACCGATAAACCATTCCCAATCCTCCAGCCTAGTCCTTTCCTCAGAAGATTTCGAACACCCCAAATGCTTCTCCAGAGAAAACTGGGTCGATAGCCAAGATGGGAATCCAAGAAATCCTTATGTGGGAAATATTTAGCCCGGAGAACTCGCGTGCATAGGTATGATGGGTTATTAATCATACGCCAACCTTGTTTAGCCAGCAAATCATCATTAAAAAGAGAAAGGTCTCGGAATCCCATTCCGCCTTCAGATTTTGGTTGGCAGAGAGCAGACCAGGCGATCCAATGGACTTTATTTTTTCCGTCCTTTCGACCCCACCAGAAGTTAGATGTGCTTGATTGAATCTGTCCAAGCACCACGTCAGGAAGTTTAAAAATAGAAATCAAATAGCTCGGGACAGATTGTAGTGCCACCTTGATGAGGATTTCCTTCCCAGCCTTGGATATTTTTTTAGGGGTCCAACCTTGTATTTTTCTTTCAATTCGATCCACAATAGCTGAATAGATTTCTTTCTTTGACCATCCAACCACTGTCGGGAGCCCAAGATACTTCTGGAGCTTATCGACCCCAGGGATGCTTGCTAAAGAGCAGATTTCTTCTCTTTTTGGCTGAGGGACTCCAGAGCTGAAAGAAATTTCTGATTTACTCTGGTTGATCATTTGTCCTGAAGCCCGTTCATACTGTTGAATCGCCTGGCAGATTGCAGTACACTCATTAGGGGTAGCTCAGGAAAATAGAAGGCAATCATCGGCGAAGAAGAGGTGGGATATCGGGGGGCCCTTGTGGCACACTTTCGCACCATGAATTCTAGAAGACGAAGCTTCCCTGGAAAGGAGGTTAGAAATCACATCAGCCACTAAAATAAAGAGTAAAGGTGAAAGAGGATCTCCCTGGAGAATCCCATGGGACGGGGAAAAGCCTCAGGTGAGCACCTCGTTGACATTAATACAGAAGGACACTGACGAGACGCATTGCATGATCATGTCAATCAATTTGGTGCAGAAACCCATCTTGAGCATCACAAATTCGAGGAAGTTCCATTCCACTCTATCATAGGCCTTAGCCATATCCAATTTCCAAGCCATGATCCCTCTCTTTGCTCGTGTTCGTGTTTTCATCAAATGAAAAATTTCATGAGCAATAATGGCATTATCAGTGATTAAACTTTTTGCCACAAAAGCACTTTGGTTCTCTAAAATGACATCGGGTAACCATGGACGCAACTGATTTGCCATGATCTTCGAAAAGATCTTATACGAAACATTGCACATACTGATAGGTCGAAAGTCTGAAACCCCTTGCGGATTTTTCATCTTCGGAATGAGGGTAAGAATAGTTTCATTAAGAGAAGACAGGTCTGTTTTCCCTGCCCAAATATCCCTCATCAGATTGCAGATGTCTGGACCAATGATGTGCCATTAATTCTTGAAAAAGATGGCGTGGAATCCGTCTGGTCCTGGGGCCTTCGTGGAGTGGATTTGCTTTAAGGCCTTGAGATTCTCGTCATTCATCACATCTTTAGAAAGCTGTCTATTCATATCGTCAGATATCACGGGTGTGATGCTGTCCTCAATCTCAGGAGAAGTGTTAGATTGGCCTGCAGAGAAGAGCTTCTGAAGATAGCTCAAGAATGCTTCTTGGATTCCCCATGTGTCAGACACTTTACTACCATCGGATTTTAAAATGCCAGAAATAAAGTTTTTTCGGCGTCTTGCTGAAGCCTTCTGGTGTAAATAATGGGTATTAGCGTCCCCTTCTGCTATATGAATATCACGCGCTCGCATAGCCCAGAAACCTTCCTTATTGCGTAGAGCAACATCCAGCTCTCGTTGGGTTTCACTAATTTTGGAGAGAATGCTACTAGAAGGGGGTTTGCTAAGAAGATAGCCAAGCTTCCTTTCAAGAACATTGCAGTGCCGATCCGGGTGACGGAATTTAGAGTATCTCCATGCCTTCAGATCAGACGCCACTTGGTGAAGGTTGGTCTCAGATCAGCTTGCCCATTCTTCCAGCCTGAACGGATAACCTCCTCACACTCGGGATCTTTTGCCCAGAAGCTTTCGAATCTAAATGGTTTCCTAGAACTAGTATCATGCTCATGATGGGTGCAGTTAATGACAATTGGGCAGTGATCCGAGCAGTTGAGCATGAGGTGTCTGATATGGTAAATTTTGAAGAGGTTCATCCCATCCATTGAGCCAAGGAATCTATCCAGACGTTCAGTGATTCGGTTCCCATCTGAACTGCCTCGGAACCATGTGAAGGGATTACCCGTGTAACCCAGGTCCATCAGCTCTGCCTTAAGGATAGAGTCATTAAAATCAGACATATACGTGGAGGAGCGCACAGCTCCACCTTTTTTCTCATTCTGAAAAAGGATCTCGTTAAAGTCCCCTCCAAACAGAATGGGGCTTGGCAGATCACGATGGAGTTTACAAAGGAGATCCCAATATTTCCACTTTTCAGACTGGGAGGGCCAGCCATAGAAGCCCACAAAAGTCCAGGGGGGTGTGGGAATCATAAATGGATACAGCCACATGGTGCTGGGAAAAAGATAGGATCCTAACATCAACATTATCCTTCCAAAGGATACATAATCCCCCTGAATGACCCTGTCGGGGAACTGGGAAACAACCCTGGAAACCGCATTTTAGAGCAAGATTTGTGATGTCCTTGTTTTCCAATATGGTTTCGGACAGGAAAATCATATCAGGGCAACTTTGAGTGCAATGGCGTTGAAACATACGAACCGTTCATGGGTTTCCAAGCCCACGGCAGTTCCATCATAAAGCAATCATTGCTCTAGGCGGGGTCGGGCCTGACCCGCCTCCGCCTTTGACTCTTGTGGGTTAATGACGTACCTGATGCTTTCCTCCTTTTGGGAGGACTAGTGTACATACCACTAGACTCGCTTTGCCGTTTTAGATCTCCTGGCTTGGGATCCCCTGGGCAATCTCCTCGACCACTTCCGCGTTCCCTTTTCCACGTTCTTGGACATTATATGACCTTTTTAATCCAAATTTCAGTTTGTTATGAAATAATTGTTTCAGACATTCCTAAAGAGACCCTCCTCTCCCTTATAAAAATCCCTCACTTCCTACCCATTTTCACACATCTCAAGACTTTGGATCATAAAACCTCTACTACAATAATCTCCCAAGATCCCTCTATTAATACTAGAAGCCTTACCTTAGGCTTAATGAACTTCAATAAACCCTTTTGGTTCAAACGAAATAGAGTTACCATATTTAAAGGTAACGTATTCTCTTAATTTCTTTTGTTTTATTTTACTTCTACAACCCCCTAAACTCTTTTTATTCCATTATTTTATAACAACCCCAATATCCTCAATATAATTTAAAATTTCAATGAGAATTATTGGAACTACACCTACACACACCTCCATCTAATGGGTAAAGAAAATAATGTTTCGGCGGATGGCAAACTAACGCCTCATGAAACGAGGATTATTCAATTAACTCTTACCGCCTCTCATTATGGCCATTATGATGGAAATGTATTTATATATGATATATATTATGTTTATTTTTTCTTTATGATTCTGTATTTTTTATTTATAGCATACCTTTATGGTTTCCATAATAGGTAAATGCGATAATTTCATTTTAGGAAGAGCGTATTATCGCCCCCTCAAAGTGATATGACTCATTGATGCCTTATGTTGAATGTATAAAGGATGGAGTTAATGATATTATATATGATATTATACTATAATTATAATATACCTATGTATCATTGTGTTATAATTCCATTAAAATAAGAAAAAGCAATGGAGGTAGCATTCATGTGTACGTACAACTTATCGTCTCCATCATCATCAAGGGTAAATTTTTATAAGGTGTTCATTTTTTTAATCAGGTACCAAATATTGAAAAAACAACCGTTAATAACATAAATTATTAAATAATGTTTATAACATGGTAATAAGTGATATAAAAGGAATAATAAACTTGAAAAAGGTTCTTAAGAATGTAGAAATTTAATTTATTTTATTATTCAGGAGATTAAAGAACGATCGAGTCAAGTCAGACAAGAGGTAAGGGAACTTCTTAACCCAATTTCCATTCTTTGGGTTAATAATCTACTTTTTTATTATGTCATGATATGATTATGTGAGAAATTAACTATTATATATTCTCTAGTATTTATACTTTCTTTATGTGTATTTATAGTGAATAATCATATTCAATCTATTTTATTTACAAAATCATCTTTGTAAGGGACTTCGTCTCAATATCCTTTCATTGAGGCATATTTTGTTTTATTCTCAAAATTATTTTATATGGCATATAAATACCTTGGAATTCTCATTTCATTTAAAGGGAATATTTTCCTACGAGGCGTTTTACTAAATGACAAAAAAAAGACTGTTTCTTTTTAACGTAAGCGGTGACAACGACCTTTTCCTCCACCATGAGTATTATTTTAACTTTGGATTCCTTAATAAGTCATAATGTTTTTAAAAGGAAAATAAATATCATATACTATTTTTTACGTATTTTGGTATTAAAAATGGTTTTAATAATGGATTTTATAGGTCAATATATTTAAATGATATATTGTGGTTAAAATGTGGAAATTTTATCATTCCATTATTTTTGTTTTATGTGTTATGAATATGTTATGGTTCCTGGGATTTTTTTATTATTATGAGTGGTTCCTTGATAAACCTAGTGCGGGTGAGACTGAGATAGCTCTACAATGCATTGGGTAACGTGACAGAGGTAAACGTGAATGTTTTGATAAATGTCAGTTTTTTTTAAAAAAAGTGAAAATTAATATATTTAGAAAATTATTTGATAAAATGAATATTTGTTCTAGAATTAGGATGTCCAAATTATCCAACGGTGAATTTTTCAACATTTTTTGTGACAGTCAAATTTTTGGGTAAAAATTAAATATTGTTTCAATATATTATGTGTTTTATGACATCATAATGACCCAATAGTGATGTAATAAAATTCGATAAGCTTTTTTTCAGATAATATATGTTTTACCATTAAAATAATGTGATTTTGGTTATGTTTTATTTGTTTTACAAAGCTTTAGTGGACCGTTCAAGACTTATTAAACCTTTTGTCTTTTTAAATTGTTTTCCTTAGGAGTGTGACTCACCTCCGCATAAGCAACCCAATTATATTAAGAAGTTCAGACTTTGGACTTATAAAATATTGTTTTCCACTTACCTTTTCCAAAAAACAAGGGAAAAATCCTTGGTCTGGTTGGTGGTTTGGATTAGTTTAATGTGGGGTGTCCCAAACCTAAATAATAAAGAATTCCCTCACCTTTCCAATATAAACCCACACAAGCTCCCACTTCATCCTCACTCAAAGCCTTTTTATTTAATCAAACCTATGCCCTACTCTCTCTATAATCCTCCCAAGGTTCCCCAAGCTCCACATAAGCCTCTCTCAAGCCTCTCTTAAGCCTTTGGAAGTACACTTCTATGTAAGTGTTTTTCTTCCTTTCTCATTTTGGTCCAATTTTTTAATGTGGTTATTCCCTTTTAATTTCAATTATAAATGTTGGTCTATGGTTTCACACATCCCCCATACTTTCCTATTTATGTTTGAATTATGGGATACCCCTTTATCTCTCATTACATGCTTCCCATGTACACCTGTTACTATGCCAAAATTCTGAAAGGAATTTCTCTCTCCTCATTTACATTCAAGAAATTATTTTGTATAATGAATCAAAATTACATTAAAATTGTTTGGAAATGCATTTATATGACCCCCTTATTTTCCATTTCATGTACATATGAAGTGACTCCCCTTTTCTCTCATCAACCATTTTTATGAATTCTTATGTCACGCCCTTACGCTGCTGAAATTGCATCGATTTTCCAAGACAATGTCATTATGTAGTGAATACCATGCCCATTTCTCTATCAAGGGTATTCACCTTTTTGCACATTTATTTATTGATTAAAAAGTTTCATGTATGAATTAAACATTCCTTTATCATGGAAGAAATGATGATTTTTTAGGAATCCATGGTATAGGATCCATGTGGCACACTTATGCATGAAATAAATTTTTTAAGAAGGGCATGCCCTTATAGCGCTCCAATGCACTGGGTAAAGTATAGTATCAGGATAAGTCTTATGAAATGGGTGTTTACTCATGCACCAGGTGCAATGACTCTTGGATCATGCTAATTCCATGTTATGTGTTGTTGCCATATTTCAATGTTATGATTATCATGCTTTATCATGCCTTTATGTTTATGCTTCTCTTGTGCTCTATTGTTATGCCTATTGTCTAACATTTATTTTATTCCTCGTTTTATTCCATGATTATTCCCTTGCTGGTCATAATAGCTCACCCGTTTCTTATGCATGTCCTCAGGTTATCCAATGTAATGCTAAGTACAAGGGAATATAGTGGTCATGTAAAGAAGGTTTTCCAAAAAGATGTTGTTTTCAGGTTTTAAGTTGTTATGAAATGATCCCAAGCCCCAAAGACACTAGAACACTTGATCTTATATGTTGTATCAAGTTATTATTATGTAATAAATTATGTTTAATTATGTAATAAAATATTAGGGTTGTCATATTTGGTATCAGAGGATAGGTTTAGTTATTTTTGGGAGTAGTATTAGAAAACCGTGTAAAGCCTCAGAGACATGACTAAGTATAATAAAAACACCCCTAAGTTTTGGTGAGTATTGAGTAATTGGTTTCTCAGGAAAATGCATCCCTATCTGGATAAGAGCAGGTTGAGGCAGTTCTGGCAAAGATGTATCCTAGGGGTAAAACCCAAAAACACCGCTTTGAGCTAGAATCGAACCACTACCAGAATTTTTAGCTTTTGAGGCTGGGAACATATAGAGGCCGCCATTTGGCAACCGGTAATACTATAAACAGTGGCTGCCAAATGGCGGCCGCTGCATTTTAATACAACAAAAACCCTAATTTCCCCTCCCCGACCCCGTGACCCCATTTTCCCCTCCCCGACCCCGTGACTCGCTCCTCCCCGACCCCACGACCTAGACCCCCCAGTGACCCCGACCATGATACCTCGCGACCCCGACCCCTGGTGACCCAACCCACAGTGACCCCGACCCCCTGCGTCCCCTCCCCAAACCCCGGAGACCCCGACCCCCAACCTCCGGCAACACCGACCCCCGGAGACCCCCGACCCCTGGCGATTCCCGGTGGCCCCGGTAGCCCCGGTGACCCCCGCCCCCTTCCCTATGTGTTGCGCCACCCGCTACCTTAGCGACCCCCACCACATTGTCTTTGCGCTGCACCCCCCATGACCCTAACACCCCCGCGAACCGGCAACCCCCACCCCCTACCTCGGCGCTACACCTTCAGACAGTCCCGTCGCCGTCATCCCCTCCCGACCCCGCTGTATCCCTTCAGCGAGTCCTCCTGCCTCTGTTGGATGCTCCCATTCCACTGTGCCCCACCCTATAGAACCCTCACATGCTTTGTCCAATGGTTTCTCCCCTTTCAAGTCTGGCCATCAAACCCCTTACGTCAAGTCGTTGCACCGTCATGGATCCGCAATCAAGTCACACCTCGTTACCCGCGGTCGAGTCCTCTGTAGGTAATGTTTTTTATCCTTCATATTTGGTTTTAAAATTTTAATGATATTGTTTTTTAGAATTTAAATAATATATTTCAATTTTTATTTCTATTAAATACATATATGGATAGGAGTTGGATTGATATGCAAGATAGGTTTTCAGCTGAATATTATGAGGGGATTAAGCGATTTATGGATTTCACCAACAGATTTCCAAGTGATATGATTAGTTTTCGATGCAGAAAATGTGCAAATTGATGTCTCTTAAAACAAGATAGTGTTAGAGAACATTTATTTTTGAATGGGTTTTTGAAAAACTATAATACATGGACACGTCATGGAGAAGATTCTGTTTCATGTCATCACTCAGAAAGTATTCATATGAATGTTGATTCGAGAATAGTTGATCTGATGAACATAATGCTCAATGATATGATACGTTAGTTTTAACCTGAAGACAGTAATGTCATAAATGACAATGTTGAATTGATTAATCCCCATTCTTCTACAGATGGAGAAGCATTGAAATTCATTGAAATTATTGAGGATGAGCGTACTAAATTATATCTTGGATGTACTAAATTTAGTAATCTGTCATTCATCATTGAATTGTTACACATGAAGGCCTTGAACAATTGGTCAGACACCTCATTCAACATGTTGTTGGTATTGAAGAAGGTACTCCCTACAGGAGTGAAGATTCCAGAGTCATTCTATCAAGCTCACTAGTTGACCAATGATCTTGGTTTTACATATGATATAATTGATGTGTGTCGCAATAATTGTATGTTGTTCAAAAAATAGAATGTGAAATTTAATATTTGTACTGTTTTATATACATCTAGGTGGTCGACCAGTGAGATTAATCAAGGTAGTCAGATTATTCCTGAGAGAGTCTTGAATCAAGGAAAAAAAGTTGCCTCTAAATAGATGCATTATTTCCCACTGAAAATGAGACTGAAGAGATTATTCTTGTCTACTAAAATTGATAAATTGATGACTTTCCATTCAAAGAGAATGAAATAGGTTGATAAATTAACTCACTCGACAGATTCATTGGCATGGAAAGAGTTTGATCAAAGACACCCATACTTCTCACGAGATGATTGTAATATTCGATTGGGTTTGGCAGCAGATGGTTTTAACCCATTTAGGTCTATGGTTGGTGCGACACATAGTACATATCCAGTGGTGTTGGTTCCATACAACATTCCCGCATGGGTATTTACGAAGAAACCTTTTTTCTTACTGTCAATTATAATTGATGGATCGAGGGGACCTGGCAATAAAATCGATGTTTATATGCAACATTTGATTGATAAGCTGCAAGAATTTTGGTTCGATGGTGTAATAACATTTGACTCGGTAGCTAATGAAATGTTTAGACTTTAGGCTGCTTTGTTATGGACAATTAATGATTTCCTAGCCTATGCTAACTTATCAGGTTGGAGTACAAAAGGAGAATTTTCTTGCCTTTGTTGTAATAAGAGTAAGAAATCTATATGGATTAACCACTGTAGAAAGTGGGAATATCTTTTTCACAGACACTTTCTTCCTCCATTTCACAGGTTCAGAAAAGACTGTGTATCCTTTGATGGGAATATAGAGTATAACCCATCATAAAAAATACTGTCTGGGTTTGAAATTTTTTCACCACTTGATCAAGAAAACATCCGTAAAATTTATGATTTTCATGATATATTGGTTCCTGCATTGTCTTTTATTTCTGCTGCAAATAGACAGCAAATTCATAATTGGAAGAAACAGAGTATTTTTTTGAATTACCTTATTGGAAATATACTATTTTAAGTCATAATTTGGATGTGATACACATTGAAAAAATTAATGTGATAATATATTATGCACCATTTTAGGAGTCAGGGGGAAATAAAAGGACAATCCTAATGCTCGACGTGATTTGCAAGAAATGGGATTGATAAAAGCTTTACATTTACAGCTGGGTGAAGGTAACCAGGCATACATGCTTGCTGCATAGTACACAATGAGTAAAAAAGATAAACAAACATTTTTATCAATTTTGAAGACCATTATGGTGCCAGATGGTTATTGCTATAATATTTCAAAGCGTATAAATATGACGAGCATGCCATTACAAGGTTTGAAAAGTCATGATAATCATATTCTGCTTCAACAGTTAATTCTTAAAGAAATTCATGATTGCTTACCTGCCCAGTTTTTTGAGCCGTTGATAGGAGTTTCTAATTTTTTTATACATCTCTGTTCTAGGAATCATCGCATGAGTGATTTGAAAAAGCTGCAGGATAAGATTTTACTTGCACTATGTCACCTAGAAAAACAATTTCTGCCGTCTTTTTTTGATTTCATGGTTCACTTGACCGTGCATTTAACTGGTGAAGTCATTGCTGGCGTCCCGTGCAATTTAGGTGGATGTATCCAACAGAGCGATACCTAAATACATTGAAACGGTACGTGTGCAACAAAACTCATTTGTAAGCCTCAATTGCCAAGGGATATTTAATTAATGAGTGTACTAATTTTTGTGCTTCATATATTGATGAGGTAGAAACAAAGATAGATAAACCCTCCCAGAATTATGAGTGTCTAATTGGATAAGTAATAACGTTTGATATGTGGAACGAAGAGTGCGTTAAAGCTCATCGATATGTTTTGTTCAACACTCCATCAGTTATGCCATTGATACAGTAAGATTCATGGTTGATGTGTATTTTCTTTCTATATTTATTTTATTGCTTACCTTATATTGTGTTGTGATTTAGGATGCATATCACTGTGTTGAAATGTGAAAGGCCCAGTGCAACTGACTATCAAATCCAAAAATATCATATCAGCACATTTCATGACTGGTTCAAGACTCATGTACATATAATTGATTTAATATTTTTATATTGCAACATAGTTGTATTTTCACAATCCTTTATCCATTAAACTATATATGTAAAATTTTCAGATTCAAAAGTTACGTGATTTAACCCATCATGCGAGTGAAGAACTCAACCAACTAGCTGATGGTCTATTTATTACTGCTCGTCGCTATAAGTCTTTGGATGCTAACAGATTCCGATTTCATATTAGCGATGTTGACATGAACCGAGCCACACAAAATAGTGGTGTTGGTTTTTCTATTGTTGGTGCGGGTTATTATTATGGATTGCTGAGAGATATTATTGATTTTTTTATGGTCTTGGATTAAAACACATATTGCTAAGGTGTGATTGGGTAGATCCAATTCGTGGAATGAAAGTTGATAACTTCCAATTTACATTAGTAAAATTTAACAATACGCTATATAAAGATGACTGAGTAAGAAATAATCCATTCATACGGACATCGTAGGCAGAACAAGTTTACTTTGTCGGCATTGATTTTGATAGGAAAGTTGTGGTGAAAATGTCTAGAAGAGGGGTTTTTCTGATTGACCAAGAGGAACCTGAAATTGTCGCATTTCCTGATCAAACACTTGACCAAACAACAATAGTTGTACGAGATGAAGATATACAATGGGCCAGAGAGATAGTTAAAGGATATACGATAGACTTGCATGATTAGTGAAAATTGTTATTATATCCCCATTTATTGTTTGTAAAAATATTTATGTGTTATATATGTATAAAAAATTCTTGATTTAACTACAATTTATTTTAATGTAGGTATTTCATAGGGTGGTCACAGTGGTTCACCTGATGTTGTCGGTATATATGTTTTCATTTTTCTAAATTAATTGATTGTAATTTTCTGTATATATTTCATTATCTGTATCTAATCAATAATTTATATTTTCATTGAATTATGAATTTATGTTTATCAGGATCTAGTGCGTCTTCCAGCAGACGTAGTGGTCCTGGTAGAGGGGTTCGATCTGGGAACACTGGAGCCCGATTGGATATGTTATTTGTTGACACATTTCATCCAGTTGGAGAAGGTGCTACTATATTGAGTCGTATGTTTGGTAATATGATACGAGACTCACATAGATTCCCTCTGAAAACTTGTAAATGGAGTTCTTTCCTCTAGGATACGATGGACATATTATAGAGGGAGGTTTAGGTAAATTCAATGTTTAACTTTTCATGATATTTTTATCATTATTGTCCCATATACTGACAATTTTTTTAACAGGATAATTTGACATCCTATTCAGTTGAGTTTTGGGCTGTATGTCTGTCCAAATGCCAAAAATTATGGAAGGATTACAAGTCAAGGGTGAAGAGAGATCATTGGACACCATTTGTGGGTGTGAAATACATTCTACAGCGAGTCCCTCCGGGCATTCTTCCTGTGCAGTTGTAGGATGTGGTTGCGTTTTGGTCGAGTGAGGCAGTGATGGTAAGATTTATTACTTGTAATCTATAAATGACTAATTTTTCAAATGTCTATTAAAAAAATATGTTGAATGTAGACTGAGTCTGCTCGTCATTCACATAATCAGGCGATGTTGGGCACGCCTTCCAGACTTGGCACTCGACATGTGTCACAGCTCAGACATGATGTAAGTTTAGAATTCACTATTCATTCATATTTTAAAAATATTGTATTATAACATGGTCAACCCCTTTATTATAGTTACATAAACGTGGCGAGCCGGTCGATCGGATGTCTATATGGGTAAGGACTCGTAGGGAGGGTGATCCTGATGTTCTCGGTGTTATAGTAAGCAATTTATTTACTAGTAAATGTGTTTTTATTTTATATTAATTATTCATATTTGTTCATTGATTCATTATATGTTGCAGGCTTAGTTTGATGCTCTGTTAGCAGAGTTTCCAGAGGAGTAACGTCGTAGTACTATGCGTAGAGCTGAAATATTTCACCATGTCCTGGGGCGTGACAGTCATGGTTATTCTTTGACTTATGGCGGTGGTGTCCAACGACGTGCAGTTGTTAAAGAAGATGTAATGGGTGCATGCAAAGATTCAAGGATGCACACATAGACTGAGATAGATGCTTCCATTAAGGATATGCAGTGCAATTTTGATGCACAGTTTCAGCAGTTACATGCAGAGTATGAGGAGAGGTTGTCACAGATGTCATCATGTATCGATGAAATGACGATGAAACAAGTGGCTCCACAGGTAAACAATAAAACAAACCATACTCCGATTGAATTTTATTGATATGATTGAGATATATAATATTGATATATATTGTAGGCTTTGAATTCAGCTGGTGGACATCGCAGTGATATTGGTGACCCAAATGAGAATGAACCCCATGCATGAGGTAATTTCATTTGTGTTGATGAATTCTCTAAAAGTTTTTATATCCCTGATGAATAGAATATTCCATTTTTACCAAGATTAGTTTCTTTTAGTATTTTTGGATGACATCTTCGTGCACTCCTAGACAGATGAATCTCATACCCAATATCTTGAAATCATCCAGATTACACTTATAATGCATCGACTATACGCCAAGCAATATATATGTAATTTTTGTATTGATTAGGTATAGTTATTGGGTCAAATAATCTAAGAGGAAGGTGTGTCAGTGGATGGAGAGAAACATCATGAAGTTGTTTCTTGGTAGAAGCCCAAAAACTTTTTCTATATCTGTATGTTTCTAGGGTGATTGAATTGTGAAGTGGTCGCACAGATGGCACGTCAGTCGGACGTGCGGTTTGCACGGTACGGCTCAATATGTGTTTTTTTAAGTGTTGGGCGCACTTCATAAATGCGCGTGGGGGGTCCAAACTGGAAGAACGAAGTTTGAATGGCCTGAAATCAGATGACAACAATATGTGAGTGAATTTTGAAGTGGTCGGGCAAAGGACACATCAATCGGAGGTGTCGTGTGCCCGCGGTGACCGAGAACGCACTTCTGGTGTCATAAACGGCCAAAACGGGCGTTTAACGGTCAAATTCATAGAGGAATACATTGTATAGACCTTAAATAATAGGGAAAAAATATAATTATTATTTGTGATGTGTATGAGGAGATGGCACATCAATCGGACGTGCGGTTTACGCGGTACGGCTCAATAGGCGTTTTTAAGTGTTGGGTGCGCTTCATAAATATGCGTGGGGGGTCCAAAAAGGATAAAAGAAGTTGGAATGGCCCAAAATCAGAAGAAAACAATGGGTGAGTGAATTTTTATGTGTTCACGCAGACGGCCCATCAATAAGAGGTGTCGTGTGCCCGCGATAACCGAGAAAGTAGTTCTGGTGTCATAAACGGCCAAAACGGGAGTTTAACGGTCAAATTCATAGCGTATAACATCAGATTGACCTAAAATCACAGGGAAACAATATAATTATTATTCGTGACATGTATGAGGATAAGGAACATCAATATGATGTGTGGATTGCGCGGTACGGCTTAATATGCGTTTTTTAAGTGTTGGGTGCGCTTCATAAATGTGCCTGGCGGGTCCAAACGGTCCGAATGATGTCTGAATGGCCTGAAATCAGACGAAAACAATGGGTGAGTGAATTGTGAAGAGTTCACATAGATGAAACATCAATCGGAGGTGTCGTGTGCCCACGGTGACCGAGTACGCACTTCTGATGTAACAAACGGCCAAATCGGGCGTTTAACGGTCAAATTCATAATGGAAGACATCGGATTGACCTGAAATAACAAGGAAACAATATAATTATTATTTTTGACATGTATGAGGAGACGTCACATCAATCGGACATTCGGTTTTCACGGTATGGCTCAATATGTGTTTTTTTTTTGTGTTGGGTGCGCTTCATAAACGCGTGTCAGCGGTCCAAATGGGCCAAACGAAGTCGGAATAGCCTGAAATCAGACGAAAAGAACAGGTGAGTGAATTTTGAAGTGGTCACACAAATGGCACAACAATCGGAGGTCCTGTGTGCCAACGGTGACCGAGAACACAGTTCTGGTGTCATAAACGGCCAAAACGGGCATTTAACGGTAAAATTCATAGCAGATGACATCATATTGATCTGAAATCACTGGTCAACAATCTAATTATTATTTGTGATGTGTACGAGGAGACAACATGTCAATTGGACATGCGGTTTGTGTGGTAGGGCTCAATATGCGTTTTTTAAATATTGAGTGCACTTTATAAATGCGTGTGGGGGGTACAAATGGGAAGAACGAAGTCAAAATGGCCCGAAATCGGATGACAAGAATGGCTGAGTGAATTGTGAAGTGGTTGGGTGGACAGCATGTCAATCGGACCTACCGTGTGCTCACAGTGACCAAGAACGCAGTTCTGGTGTTATAAAAGGCCAAAACAGGCATTTAACAGTTAAATTCATAGAGGATGGCATCAAATTGACCTGAAATCATAGCGAAACAATCTCATTTTTATTCCTGATGTGGAAGAGGAGACGGCACGTCAATCGGACGTGCGGTTTGCGTGGTACGGCTGAATATGCGTTTTTTAAGTGTTGGGCGCGCTTCATAAACACGCATGGGGGGTCCAAACGGTCTGAACGATGTCCGAATGGCTTGGAATCAGCAAAAAATAACAGGTGAGTAAATTTTGAAGTGTTCATGTAGACGACACATCAATCGGAGGTGGCGTGTGCTCGTGGTGACCGAGAACGCAGTTCTGGTGTCATAAATGGCCAAAACGGGCGTTTAACGGTCAAATTAATAGTGTACGATATCGGATTGACCTGAGATCATAGGGAAACAATATAATTATTATTTTTTATGTCTAAAAGGATACATAGCATCAATCCTACATGCAGATTGCATGGTACGGCTCAATATATATATTTTTAAGTGTTGTGTGTGCTTCATAAACACGCGTGGGGGTCCAAATGGGCTGAACAAAGTCCGAATGACCTGAAATTAGACAAAAATAACATGTGAGTGAATTGTGAAGTCTTCGCGTAGACGTCACATCAATCGGAGGTGTCATGTGCCCGCAGTAACCGAGAACGCAGTTCTAGTGTCAAAAACAGCCAAAACGGGCGTTTAACGATCAAATTCACATCGGATGGCATCAGATTGACCTGAAATCACAGGGAAACAATCTAATTATTATTTGTGACATGTACGAGGAGACTGAACATCAATCAGACGTGTGTTTTCATGGTACAGATCAATATGTGTTTTTAAGTGTAGGGGCGCTTCAAAAACGCGCGTGGGGGACCAAACAGGTAGAACAAAGTTAGAATGGCCTCAAAGTAGACGAAAACAGCGTATGAGTGAATTACGAAATGTTCGGGTAGACGGTACATCAATCGGACGTACCGTGTGCCCATCGTGACCAAGAATGCACTTCAGGTGTCATAAATGGCCAAAACAGGAGTTTAACAGTCATATTCATAGCAGACGACATCGGATTGACCTGAAATCAAAGGGAAACAATCTAATTATTATTTTTTATGTGTATGAGGAGACGGAATGTCAATTGGACATGTGGTTTTCACGGTACGGTTCAATAGGCATTTTTTAAGTGTTTGGTGTGCTTCATAAATGCGTGTGGGGTCCAAATAGGAAGAATGAAGTCGAAATTACCTGAAATCAAATGACAACAACAGGTGAGTGAATTGGGAAGTGTTCGAGCAGACGGCACATCAATCGGAGGTGTTGTGTGCCCGCGGTAACCAAAAACGCACTTCTCGTGTCATAAACAGCCAAAACGGTCATTTAACAGTCAAATTCATATCAAACGCCATCGAATTCACCTGATATCCCAGGGAAACAATCTAATTATTATTCTTGATGTGTACGAGGAGATGGCACATCAATCGGACGTGTGGTTTGCGTGGTACGACTCAATATGTGTTTTTTAAGTGTTGGGCGCGCTTCATAAACGCGCGTGGGGGGTCCAAACCAGCCGATTGAATTCATAATTTCCATAAATAAAATGAAAAGAATGGGTGAGTTAATTGTGAAGTGGTCTCATAGACGTCACATCAATCGATGGTGTCGTGTGCCCGTAGTGACCGAGAACGTAGTTCTGGTTTCATAAATGGCCAAAATGGGCGTTTAACGGTCAAATTCATAGCGAGCGACATCAGATTTACCTGAAATGATAGGGAAACAAAATAATTATTTCATGTGACATGTAAAAGAAGACATCAGGTCAATCGGATGTGCGGTTTACATGGTACGGCTCAATATGCATTTTTTAAGTGTTGGGTGTGCTTCAAAAACGCGCATGGGGGGTCCAAACAGTCCGAACGATATCAGAATGGCCTGAAATCAGACGAAAAAAATGGTTCAGCGAATTGTCAAGTGGTCTCATAGACGGAACGTCAATCACATGTGTGGTTTGTGCGGTGCGGCTTAATATGCATTTTTTTAAGTGTTGCGCGCACTTCATAAACGCGCGTGGGGGGTCCAAACGGGCCGAATGAAGTTGAAATGGCCTAAAATAGGATGAAAACAATGGAAGAGTGAATTTTGGAGTGGTCTCATCGACGGCACATCAATTGTAGGTGCCATGTGCCCGCGGTGATCGAGAACGCAGTTTTGGTGTCATAAACGGCCAAAACGTGCGTTTAACGGTCAAATTCATAGAGGAAGACATTTGATAGACCTAAAATCATAGGGAAACAATATAATTATTTTTCTTGAAATTCATGAGAATACGGCACATCAATCGGACGTGTGGTTTGCGCGGTACGGCTCAATATGCGTTTTTTATGTGTTAGGTGTGCTTCATAAACGCGCGTGGGGGGTCCAAACGGGCCAAACGATGTCTGAGTGGCTTGAAATAAGACAAAAATAATGGGGGAGTGAATTTTGAAGTGTTCATGAAGACGGAATGTCAATCAGAGGTGTCGTGTGCCCGCGGTGACCGAGAACACAGTTCTGTTGTCATAAACGGCCAAAACGGGCGTTTAACTGTCAAATTCATAGCGGACGACATCATATTGACCTGAAATCATTGGGCAACAATATAATTATTATTCATTATGTGTAAGAGAAGACATGGCATCAATCTGATGTGTGGTTTTCACAGTACGAATCAATATGTGTTTTTTAAGTGTTTGGCGCGCTTCATAAACGTGCGTGCGTGGTCCAAATGGGCCGAACGATGTCAAAATGGCCTGAAATCATAGGAAAAAAATGGTGAGTGAATTGTGAAGTGGTTCTGTATACGGCACGCCAATCAGAGGTTTTGTGTGCCCGCGGTGACTGAGAATGCAGTTCTGGTGTCATAAACGGCCAAAACGGGCGTCTAACGGTCAAATTCATAGCGGACGACATCAGATTGACCTGAAATCACCGGGAAACAATATAATTATAACTATAGATTTAATTATTTTAAATTTTTAAAAGGTGATCAAAATTATGAATATATTTTGAAAATAAAATACTTTCGATCTTTTGCAGTAAGTTTGAATTGAAATATGTTAATTTGTTTCAATTATTTGATTATAGGTTGTATTCGGTACTAATTTTGTTATAAAATTTTTTATGTAGTTATATTTGATGATTGATGTGGAGCATGGAAGATGACTAATGATATTTATGTCGGTATATTTTATTGTGTTTTTGTTATTTTTTTTTAAAAAAATCCTAGAGCGCCCGCCATTAGGCGGCTGCTGTAGGTGATTCCAACGCCATCTGTAGAAGCCACCATTTTTCAGCCGATGTATCCCATTCTAGCTTACCTATATAGTCCGCCAAATGGTGGTCGCTGATTTCAATAGTGACGGGCCAAAATTGGCCACCGTTTTTCGGACTCTAGGCGGCCACTATAGACTTTTAGCGATGGCTTTTGGCGACCACTAAATGTCATGATTTTACTAGTGAACGGGAACTTGTGCATGACAACATGCCTTGCTGCACTCTTGGTTATGATACTCCCAAGGGATATGCTATGGTAAATTCACAAGCTTATTGTGAACCATTATTAAGGGACTAAAAAAATACCTAAGAAAATATGTTAGAAAGTAGATCATGGATAACAGATACTGAAGCCAATAGATTCATATGTTCAAGAAATAAAAGTTATTTATAAGTCATTAGTTTTTTCCTTCTATTACCCTTTAGGTGTCACCCCTAACTTTACTTTTATTCCAGCCAATGGTCGGTAATAGGTGGACTCTGGCTAATAGACGATGTGATGATCAATGTGATGATTGTACTAATGAGATGCCCAATCCAATGGGAGCGGGAATCGTGACCATTGTCATACTTCTCCCTCAGCTAACTCAAGCATTGAATAGAAACATGGGTCCAGAGGAATGTTCAACCCCCCCTAAGAATGAACAAGTCATTATCGATAGCTTCATGAGACAAAGGCCGCCTACTTTCAATGGATCATCTGATCCCTCAATCACTGAACAATGGATCAACTCTATTGAAAAGATATTCTCTATATTTCTATGTTCTGTACAAGGGATTGTTCTCTTGGCTGCTTTTCATATGAAGGGTGAAGCTGATCAATGGTGAACTTTGATAAAAAATACGAAGCCTGAGGAGGAGATCAAGGCATTGGAATGGAATGATTTCTAGAAGATGTTTTTAGATAAATATTTCCCACGCACCCTCCAGATTAATATGTAAAGGGACTTCCTTTCCCTCAAGAAAAAAGACGACAAATATATTGGAGTGTATGAGGAAAACTTTACAAGCTTGCATGATATGATTCAGGCTTTGTTGTTATCCCTGAATGCATGGTTGGCCGCTTCTTTGGTGGGCTGAAACCTAGCCTGCAGAAAGTGATGGCGATCTGTGACTTCGACAGCTATGACGAAATTGTCCAATGTGCCCTCAAGGTCAAAATGGAGATCATAGAATCTCATGTGTATCATGGGGATAAAATGCATAAGTTGGACTTCAATGATGGTGGTCTGATGGATAAATCCAACGGTTCTATGAAGATCCATCACCTCACTTGCCAATGGTGCAGAAAGAAGCACCCCTAAAATTGCATGAAGGGGGAGATGAAATGCTTTGGGTGTGGATGAGAAGGGCACCTGGCTATTAACTGTCATCAAGAAAGACCCATGGCTACGACAGAGGAGAGGAACTCTCTTTCAGAGCCTCAACACATGGTTCATTGCTATAACTGAAAATAAATAGGGCATCTTGAAAATCAGTTCCCTAAGCCAAGGGTTTTCGGAGGCAACCAACAACCTCCAAGGCAGCAAGGGTGAGCTTTTTCCATCACTACTGCAGAACTGAACCCTGAAAATGAAGTTGTGACAAGTATGCTAGTTATTCATTCAAGGATATTGAATGTGCTTTTTGATTCAGGTTCTACGCATTCTTTTATATCTCGAAAGTTTATTAGAACAATCCCAGCACCACCACAAATCATGGAAGTGAAGATGTCGGTGAGTATGGAAAATAGGGATATCATTGCATCCCTTGAATATAACTCCTACCCTATCATAATCTGTGTCTTGAAATTCTTATTGAACCTCATCATACTCCCTTTGGTGGAATTTGATGCAATTATTGGCATGGATTGGATTTAATTATATAGAGCCAACATAAATTTCCATGAGAGGTAAATCACTCTTCATGTAGAGAATCGACCCCTGATTCATTACAAGTGCAAGAAGGAAGATGAATCTTCTTTAGCTCTATCATCTCAGGCTTGGATATTACTTCCCTATGAGGACACGTATCTAGCTCATATGATTATGTTTAATGAGGCAACCATCCCAGAAGACATTCCTATTGTGAAGGAATTTACTGAAGTGTTTCCTGAGGAATTGTATGTTCTTCCTCCTAGAAGGGATGTTGAATTCTCAATTGATCTTATACCTGGGGAATTTCCAATATCAATAACTCTATATATAATGGTTTTTGTGGAGCTTTAGGAGATTAATAAACAACTACAGGTGAATCTGGATAATGGGATTATACGCCCATGTGCTTCACCATGGGGTGCACTAGTCCTCTTCGTCAAGAAGAAGAATGGGTCAATGCGCCTTTGAATTGATTATCGTGAGCTCAACAAAATCAAGATAAAGAACAAGTATCTTCTACCACAAATTGATGACTTGTTCGATCAGCTACGTGGATAACAATACCTCTCCATGGTGGATTTGTGGTCAGGGTTTTATCAATTAAGGGTGAAGAAGGAAGATATCCCCAAGAATACTTTTCATACAAGATATGGGCACTATGAATTCATAGTAATGCCTTTCGGACTCACTAATTATCCAGAAATATTCCTGGACTTGATGAATATAGTATTTTGAGATTACCTCAAAAAATATGTGGTTGTCTTTAAAGATGATATTCTGATATACTTCAAAACCAAGGAGGATCATGACGAGCATCTAAGAACTGTACTAGAGACCTTGCAGAAGGAGAACCTCTATGAAAAGTACAGCATGTGTGATTTCTAGTTGAAGGAGGTCTAATTCTTGGGCCATATCATCACATGCAATGGGATATCTGTAGATCCCACCAAAACAGATGAAATTGAGGGGTGGACGAGGCCAACATCGGTAATGGATATCTATATCTTCTTGGGGTCAGGTGGATATTATCGACAATTTGTGAGAAATTTCTCATGTTTTTCCAACCTTCTTACAAAGATAACTCGAAAAGGAGTAAAGTCTTCTTAGAGTGATTAATGCAATGAAAGAATCAAGGAGTTAAAAAGAAGTCTTATCACTACACTCGTGCTCACTTTACCCACAAGTGGAGAAAATTTTGTGGTATTCAGTGATGCTTCGAAGAAGGTCCTAGGGTGTGTGATGATGCAATATGACAAATTCATTGCCTATGCTTCAAGGCAATTGAATGTTCTTGAGCATAATTATCCAACACATGATTTAGAGTAAGTTGTGGTAATCATTGCTTTAAAAATTTGGCGGCATTATCTCTTTGGAGAGAAGTGTAAAATATATACAGACCACAAAAGTATCTAGTATATATTCACACACAAATTGTTGAACATGCGCCAGTGAAGATGGTTAGATCTGTTCAAAGACTATGACTGATCAATCCAATACCACCTAGGGAAATAGAACAAGCTGGCAGATTCTCTAAGTAGAAAGGACCAAACAATTCTATCATTAATGATAATTGAGAAGGATCCAATATTCATAAAAATGATGAAGATAGACATGGGAATCATAAAGAAGGGAACATCATCAATCCTTTCACAAATGATTGCTCAACCGTCTCTTTTGGAAAGGTTAAAAGATGCTCAAAAGGATGATGTGGGAATTCAAGAAAAAGTGGAAGCTATCGGAAAAAGGAAATCCTTAGAGTTTAATGTTAATGAAAAATGAATTGTGAGATTTGGGAAAATACTGTGTGTTCCATCAAGTCTGGAGTTGAAGAAGGATCTTTTGGATGATGCACATAGTTCAAATTTCTCAATTCACTCAGGAAAGATAGAGATGTATCGAGATCTCCGAGAGCTTTTTTGGTGGGATAATATGAATAAGGATATCACTGAATATACATCAATGTTCCTAGTGTGTTAGAAACTGAAGGAAGAGTGTAAGATGTCTAAGGGGATGATGAAACCATTTACCATAACAGAATGGAAAAGGGAGAACATCACCATGGACTTTGTCACTGGACATCCGAAGAAAACCAAAGGCAACAATGCAATCTGGGTTGTTGTGGATCGTCTTACAAAGGCTTCACACTTCATTGCTATTTAGGAGGATTTCGCATTGGATCAACTGGCATAGATATATTTTTGGGAAGTGGTAAGACTGTATGCAGTACCACTATCTATTGTGTCCGATCGAGATCCAAGATTCACCTCTATGTTTTGGAAGAGTCTTTAACATGGTCTGAATACTGAACAAAACTTTAGTATGACCTATCACCCTCAAACTAATGTCCAATTCAAGAAAATTGTGCAAACACTTGAGGAAAATATGAGAGTGTTCTCAATGGACTTTAAAGGAGGATGAGATCAACATCTTCCTCTAGTTGAGTTCAATTATAATAACAGTTTCCACTCAAGCATCCAAATTGAACCATATGAAACCCTTTATGAGAAAAGGTGAAGAACACTGGCGTGTTGGGATGAGGTTGGTGAGCGTAAGCTTCTTGGAAAACAAATGGTCGAAGAAATGGTGGAGAAGGTAAAAACCATTCAGCTGCATATCAAGGTTTCCCACGGTCGACAGAAGAGTTATACAGATAATCATCGATGAGACCATGAGTTTAAAGTTGGATACATGGTATTTATATGCATATCTCCATGGAATAATGTCGTGTGGATTGAAAAGAAAGGGATGTTAAGTCCAAATTACATCGAACCCTTCGAGATTCTTGATCGTGATGGGGTTGTGGCCTATCGACTAGCACTTCCACCTACCATAGCCAAAGTACATGATGTCTTTCATTTATCCATCTTAAGGAAATAAATACTGGACCCTTCACATGTACTCTCTTTAGAGGTGGTACTTTTGGAGGATGATCTTTCTTATGAGGAGAAACCAGTGAAGATCTTATATCATAGAGAAAATGTTCTATGAAATAAGACAATGCCCCTCGTCAAGGAGTTGTGGTGAAACCAAAAGATTGATGACGTGACGTGGGAATCAGAGGAAATGATGAAGCAGAGTTACCCACATCTATTTTATTGTGGGAAAAAGAAATTTCAAGGGTGAAATTTCTTAAGGGGGGAAGATTGTAATGACCCAAACCTTCATTAAGGGAAATCCATATTGATCTAATTAAATGTCTCTTTTAAAATGTTTATATAAAATGTCAACTTATTTGGATTTATGTTTTTGGATTTTAAAATACTATTAAGAATTTTGATCGTTGCTAATATAGTTGTTGAACAGTGATAACATGATTAGTATAAATATAGGGCTTTAAAAAATCGAATTTACTTAGACAAAGGAAGTGATGGCCTCATATAGTATGCGTGCCCCATATGAAGCCCATTTGTCAGTGCTCAGAATGGAGGTTGCGTCTTTGGGATTCTCTCTTGACCAAGCCCAATATGATCTTTAATATGTTAAGCTCGAGTGGGACTTCCTATGAGATAAGTGTAAGTTGATAAAGATTACCACCCGAGCAATGTTATCTGAGCCACCCCAAGAGTATGTCACCATCACACACCTTATTCTTGGGTCTTATACAGGTGTTATAAGGGGAAATGTAATAAGACCATAGCACTATGGTTATGTACATTATTTTTGTATATAATAATGAATATATTTTCATTTTATTATTGTAACTCTTAAATAGTTTTTAAAGCACAAATAGTATTTTTTTATAATGTTCAAACTAAGAAATCTATTTTGATGAACTAATAGATTTTTGAAATAAATAATATTTTAATAAAATATTATAATTATTATTATTAAAATAATTTTTAATAAATATAAAAGATCATATAATTTTATGAATGCAATTGTAATTTTTATTAAGGTTTGAAATCCATTTTTGTCAAAACCCATGAATTTTCTATAAATGTCCTTTTTTATTTTAAAAGTGAAAATAAACAAATTTAGAAAATTATTTAGATAAAATGAATATTATTTCTATAATCAGGATGTCAATATTATCCAATGGTGAATGTTTCATAATTTTCCAAGACATTCATGTTTTTCGGTAAAAATTAAATACCATTTAAATATATAATGTGTTTTATGACATCATAATGACCAAATTGTGAAATAATAAAATACTATAAACGTTTTTTCGGCCAATATATGTTTTACCATTAAAATAATGTGATTTTTTGTTTGTTTTATTTATTTTAAAAAACTTTAGTTGACCCTTCAAGACTTATTAAACATTTTGTATTTTTAAATTGTTTTCCTTGGGAATGTGACTCACCTCCACCTAAGCAACGTAACATCCCAAGTAAATAAAGAACATGAAATTTTTCATATTTATTAATATTTGTGAATTATATATTAATTATACTTCAAAGGGATTCTATGTTTGATGGCGTATTTGATACGCAACAATAGGTTTCTTTGAAATCTTATGTTGCACACTATTAATATAATATTATTATTTTAAATGGTAGTTAACGCCTAGCCGTTGTATTGGCGGAAATGAATATAAATAACTAAAATATTGTTATACATGTTTATTTAATATTTTTACCATTATCTAATAAATGTTATAGGCTTAAAATGTGAATGAATCTAAGCATAAATACTCAAATATTTTTTAAAATGTCGATTTACCGACTTTTGATGGATAACCCTATTTAAATCTAGTTTTGGTCATTTTTATATGTTATATTTGAAAAATTATTCTTCATTATATTATGGGTATAAGAATTTACTTTGGGTAAATGTTTGGTATTTTTCTGATAAGGTTCATTTTTTTAATGAATAGTAAAAAATACTGTATTTTAAGTCAAAACTATGTTTTAATATAATTTATTTATATGGTTAGATTATACTTTTAAATGGATATAAAATTAATTAGAATATATTTTTACCATTTAATCCAATGTTGGAAATTGTAATTAATTTCACTTTGAAATTGGACAAAAGCAAGTGTCAATCTTTTGATAGTTATTATTTCTTAAAAACACGCTTTTGGTTTTGACAGTGGGAATTAGTTTTAAATTAATTTCTGCCACTTCTGTGTTTTGAATTTAGAAAAATGGATTCTATATTTTTAATCATAAGGTCCAAATTGTGTAAATAAGTAACTTTTATTTTTAGACATTTTAAATATTCACTTCAATAAATATTTTATTTCTCATGATTAAAGGGTAAATATAACAAATAAATGTAAAATATAATATTATAATAATATTAAATTACCCTAACATATGTCCTAATCCTATTGGATGATACATATCCAACCATGGGAATCCTTTGGTCGAATTTGGGACCCCATGTAGCCACGTGGGAGTAGTAATGACACTTTATATTAATTAATTTAAAGTAAAGACAAAAAAATCTCATAAAAAAATATCATTTAGTAAATCAATTTTTACATGGGGTTATATAAGTTATTTTTTCAACTATAAACATTCATTGGAAATATAAAAATATTTACTACATCATGGTATTTTTTATTTATTTTTGGACTTCAAATAAATAAAATTAGTTATGACACAATAATGATGCAATATTTACCTCATTAATTAATGATTTAAATAATAAGATTATAAATATTAAAACATTATCCAAAAACCTATCCAATTCATATTGGATAATTTTATTTCGACCATGAGTAATCTTAACTTTGACTTTAAGTATTTTTTGACCTTTTGAAACCTAATATGAGCTTAAAATAAAAAAATTGTTTCAAACATTCCTAAAAAACCCCTCCTCTCCCTTATAAAAATCCTAAACTTCCAACCCATTTTTGACACTTCTCATGCCTTTTGAACATACAACCTCTGCTCCAATAAGCTCGCAAGATCTCTATCTTCATCATAGAATCCTTACCTTATAAATAAATCACTTCAATAAACCCTTTTGCTTCAAACCAAAGGGAGTTACCCGATTTAAAGGTAATGTCATCTCTTAAGTTCTTTTGTTTTATTTTACATCTCCAACCACTAAACTCTTTTTATTCCTTTCTTTTAAAACAAAACCATTATCCTAAATATACTAGGATTTTTTTGTGATAATTATTCTAACTACACTTGAACACACCTCCATCTAATGGGTGAAAAACCTACGGTTTCTGTGGATGGAAAACTAACATCTCACAAAGCGATGATTGTTCAATTATCACCTACCACCTCTCATGGTGGCCATTATGATGGAACTGTATTTATATATGATATATATTAAGTTATTTTCTATATTCTTTTGTAATTTGTATTTTCAAACTTACCTTTGTGCTTTCCAATATGTGTAAACACGATAATTTCTTTTGAGGAAGTGCGGACTACCACACCCTCAAGGTGATATGATTCGTTCATGACATACATGGAATGTATAAATATGGAGTTAATGAAATAATTTAACATATATATAATATTATATTATACTGTAATTATAATATACCTATGTATCATTACGTTTTCATTCCATTAAATATTAAATAGAAATAAAAGTAGCATTCATGCATACGTACGGCTTACCCTCTCCATGAACGGTGCATTTCATATCTTATCTCCAAATGTTATGTACTATTATAAAGACATATATATATATATACACCGAATATATATGATATATATTATATCTAAATCATTAATATGATTCTGGAGATAATGGAGTTTTGACCACATGGACAAATTATAATTATAATAAGTTCATTTTTTTTAACTCAAATTTTGAACATCGACAAAATGTCTGATATGAACTCAAATAATTAACTAACTGTTATTGCAAGGTAATAAGTGATATAAAATTAATAATAAAAATTAAAAATGATATGAATAAATTATAAATTAAATTAAGTTTATTATTCTGGAAGAACAAGGAACATACAAGTCAATTTGGACACGAGCTAAGGCATTTTTTATCTCATTTTTAATTCCCTGAGATTTCAATTGTTCACCACTTATTTATTTCATGTGGTGTATTGTGTACTTAAATTTGAAATATATTATAATGAATCTATTTATATTCATGGTATTTTGTGATTAATTTTGTGGTTATTAACTTTTTCTCAGATGACTCGATTGATTACAACGAGGTAAGAGTTTTTCATCTCCCTTTTTATTCCTGTGAGATTCATGCTATATTGGACACTATTTCCTTTGTGTGGTAGATGTAATGCCCATGATTGTATTATTTTTTTAATATAATTTAATTAATGGTTATTTATGTATTCATTGTGTGATCTTTATTTCATGGGTTGTATGTTTCGTAAGTTACCAAATCGGTACGGGAACCCTTCACCATCCTCTTTTTGAAATACTTCATTTTTTGATGTCATTTAATTTACATATTATTATGTTCGATATGTTATTCTATATTGTTATTGATGTAATTTTTTTCAAGTGATGACATATCATTTTTTCTCCCATCAACTTATTTTCTGAATTTTAAAGTGGCGTCGTTAGGCTGTCAAATTTCTGTAAGAAAACTTCTTAACCCAATTTAAATTTTTGGGTTAAACATCTACTTCTTGATTATGTCGTGCTATAAATATGTCAGAATAATATTTGGTCTTTTTCACATAATATCCACTTATATTTGGTGTATTTTTATTTTTTTCACACATAATTATGTAATTGATTTATTCTTAATCTAAGAATACCATCTTTATAACGGACTTCGTCTCAATCTATTTTCATTGAGGAATATTTTGTTTTATTCTCAACTTTTTTTATACACTGTATAAATACCTTTGACTCTGCATTTCATTCAATGGGAATATTTTCCTGTGATGTATTTTACTAAATGATAAAAAAATGAATGTTTCTTTTTAACGTAAGCAGTGAAAACAACATTTTCCACCACTGTGAGTACTATTTTATCTTTGGCTTCCATAATAAGACGTAATGTTTTTAAAAGGAAAATAAATACCATATACACTTTTTACGTATTTTGGTTTTGAAAATGGTTTTGAAAATGGTTTTTTTTATGTCAAAATATTTAAATGATATATTGTGATTAAAATGTGGAAATGTTATCTTTCCTTTATTTTTGTTTTATGTGTTATGAATATGTTATGGTTTATGGGAATTGTTTATGAATACGGGTGGTTCCATGATAATCCTAGGGAAGGTGAGCCCGAGATAGCTCTCCAATGCATTGGGTAACGTGATGGAGGTAAACGTGAATGTTTCTCCGAAGAGATTTAGGTAATATACTGTGATGGGAATTCCAAATTTGACTACCTATGTAGTTTTGATAGCTACAATGTAAGTTTGATATGGATTCCACAAGTTACCTTTATGATTTATGATTTCTGTGTGTTATTCATAAATCTTATAATTTCATGAGGTATGTTATGATTGAAAAGTATGGTTTCATTGTGTTTTATTTATTAATGGCCTAATGTTTTCATTCCTTATTTTATATACCTTACAGAGATTTTTATGCTCATCCCATGTTTTTTAAATGTTTCCACATGACATAAAGATGAATAAGGGTCAAGGATAGGAACAATGAAAAGTCATCATGTCTAAAACATCGAACTAGACATGACACATTTTTTTTCAAGAGTTTTTATATTATGAAAAAAGGGATACTGAGTAGAATTGTCTACATGTAATATTTATCTTTTTATGTGAATGTTATGACCAAATTCTATAAAACTCTAATCCTGAAAAGATTCTCAATGTGAATTATCCATTTAATTCAAGATTATGTAATGTTTAAGATGAGCCCTTATAGTTGGTATCAGAGGTCGGTTTAAACATCATTAGGGATTTTGAGTTTTTGTTAAACACATGTTTAGTCCCTATGTCTATTATTTCAGTTAAATCCTTAGTTTATAACTTTTTTCAGATCAAGGAAATTTAGTTATCGATTGAAGGAGGAGGATCTCAAACGATATTCTTATCTCTTCCTAATCACTTTCTTGCAATAATTATTGCAAAGTCATGTTCGTATGATTGTGAAACTTTCTCTAGCATACAAATCGCTTGAAACCAGTTGTTTGAGATATCAAACACATCCAATATACCTCGTTATCATCGTGGATCATGGGTTGTATTTAAGCAAATCATATTTTCACAATATTCTCATATTTTCAAGAAAGGTAAATATTATCAAGGCATTTACAAAGTTTACCTTATCACACGATTTTGAAGCATGTTATGATTTTGAAAAAGGTGCTAAAGAAGGAGACCCTTGAGCAACCTATTTATATTTTCTTTTACTATATATTATCTCACCAAATACTTATGGTATTTGAAAAGGACCATTTATTTAATGTTTCCACTCAAATTAGGTCTGACTATTTTATTGAAATCATGTTTTATCAGATGTTTTGAAATTATATGCCATGCATGATTATTTTCAAAAACTATTTTTCTATGAACACCCATATGACCCAAGTTATACACTGTGTATTTGGATGAAGGAAGAAAATGATTTTGAAGGATCTCTAAATCTTTGTTGCAATGCATGGAGCCTCTACCTATGTGAACAAGATAACAATGAAACCAAGTGGACACCATGATCAAGGTATGATGTTATTTATTTAGGGGATCGTTTTGTTTTATCATATGGTGATGAAATTAAAAAAAATGACAATATATATAAGACATCACGAATTAAGATGTGGAGATCATAATGATTTGGGGTGAAAATTAGGGGTATTAGGATCCCATTGAGGTTAAAAAAAATTAGGGTTATTTTCATATTTTATAAAAAGGACAACATGCAGACCGTGTGACAACCCATCACAATGGACAAAGATATAAGAATCGAACCCACAACCATAGTGCGATAGAGATTTATCACCCACCACTAGAATACGTGATGTCCTTGGTTTGTATGACTTATTCCTTTAGTTAAATGATTTTATAGATCAAGAATTAGTTGATTTGGGATCTTATGTTTCATCAAATGGATATCCTTTGTATAATAAAATGATATGCTTATTAAGTGATAAAAGTGTTTTTGGAAGATTTTCTCTCTTTTGGGAACACTGTATGCTTAAGAAAAATACAATACTATTGGATTAAAAATGTGGAGTGGTGGTTGAAATATTATTTTGGAAGAATATCTATTTTTTGGACATATATCGATTTATGTTTTTTATGGAAATAATTAACCTATCTTTGAAAATATGTGATTTGGTTAGTTATGCTTCAGTATAAGACCTTAAGAATAGTCTATATTTTTGGATTCAAATGTAAAGAGTTACTGTGGAAGACTATGTGATTAAATCCTTCTATGTTTTGGGTTTCAATCTTAGTTTGGATTATTTTGAAGAATTTTAAGTACAATTGGGTTTTGAATGGTCTTTCTTGAACATTGGGTACTTTTTATTATAAAGGATTACCCTTTTTGAGGATTATATGATCTCGTACTAACCATTTTGGTTTTAGTTGATGTCTATAGACAAGAGAATTATATAGTTCTTCTTTTATGAATTATGTGATTCTCTAGAATATGATTATTGTGCTTTTGATGTGACCATGCCTTTTTGAATGCTCATTGTTTGGAGAAAAGATAAGTATTTGGTACAAACATATTAAATGACGAAACTCTACTTGAAGGTAAGTATATTTAATTATGGTCTTATTCTCGGTAGTAAATGAATTCCTCAAAATTATGAAAAGGAATCTAAAATAAAAACTTTGTTGGTTTAAGTTTCCTACTGGGAAATCCAAGATTGTTTAACACATCATATGTTTGTGATTTTTTGGGGGTTCACTTTCTCCTAATCAGGTTTTCTATCACTCTCCATCAGAACATGACCGTTTGTTCTCTCTTCCATATCCATGTTTTCCTACATGGAATCTGAGTATGGGTTATCTCGTGCGACCTATATATATTTCTTTCATTCTTTTAATTTGATAGTTTTACTAACTATTTTCCAATGTGGGACTTTTAATGATGTTTCAAAGACTAGTTTTAAAATTGTGAGGATGCAATTCTCAAAAGGGGGAAGGATGTAACATTCCAGGTAAATAAAAACATGAAATTTTTTATATTTATTAATTTTTGTGAATTAAATATTAATTCTACTTTAAAGGGGACTCTATGTTCGATGGCATACCTGATTGGCAACAATGGATTTCTTTGGAATCTGACATTACACACTAATAATATAATATTATTATTTTAAATGGTAGTTAATGCCTAGCCATTGTAATGGAAGGAATGAATATAACTAACTAAAATATTATTATACATTTTTTTAGTATTTTTACATTTATCCAATAAAAGTTAGAGGCTTAAAATTTGAATGAATCTAAGCATAAATACTTTAATATTCATTAAAAGGTCGAATTACCGACTTTTGATGGAGAACCCTCCTTAAATATAGTTTTTTTCATATTTTATATGTTCTATTAGAAAAAAAAATTCTTCTTTATATTTGTGATATAAAAATTTACTTTGGGTAAATTTTTGGTATTTTTCTGATAAAGTTCATTTTTTAATGAATAGTGAAAAATACTGTATTTTAATTCAAAACTACGTTTGAATCTAATTTATTTAGATGGTTAGATTATCTTTTTAGTTGGTTCTAACGTGTAATTAGAATATATTTTTACCAGTTAATCCAATTTTGGACATTGGAATTAATTTCACTTAGAAATTGGACATAAACGAGTGTCAATTTTTTGATAGTTATTATTTCATAAAAACACCTTTTTTTGTTATGACAGTGGGAATTAATTTTAAACTAATTTCTACAACTAATTTGTTTTAAATTTATAAAAATTGATTCTATATTTGTAATTGGTACGTCCAAATTGTGTAAATAGGTAACTTTTATTTTCAGACATTTTAAATATTTACTTTAGTAAATATTTTTTTTACCATGACTAAAGCGTAAATATTATAAATAAGGGTAAAATATAATATTATAATAATATTAAATTACCCTAAAATGTGTTTTAAATCCAATTGGTTGGTACATATCCGAACATGGGAATCCTTGGGTCGAATTTGGGACCCCATAGAGCCACATGGGAGTAATAATTACACTTTATATTAATTAATTTAAAGTAAAGACAAAAACGACATAAAACAATATCTTTTAGTAAATTAATTTTCACATGGGGTTATATAAGTTATATTTTAGACTATAAATAATCATCAGATAGATAAAAATATTTCATAAATCATGGTAAATTTTTTATTTTTTTTTTGACATCAAATAAATTAAATTATTTATGACACAATAATGATACAGTATTTACCTCATTAATAAATGATTGAAAAAAAATAAGATTATAAATATTAAAAAAATATAAAAAACCTGTCCAATTCTTATTGGATGATTTTATTTCGACCATGATTCATCTTAACTTCGACTTTAACAATTTTTTGACATTTTGAAACAAAATATGAGTTTAAAATAAAATAATGGTTTCAAACTATCCTAAAGAACCCCTTCTCTCCCTTATAAAAGCCATCACTTTTTACCCATTTCTGACACTTCTCAAGACTATGTATTGTAAAAAAATTGCTCCAATAATCTCCCAATACCACTATATTTATCCTAGAAGCCTTAACTTAGGAATAAAGCACTTTTAGAATCCTTTTTTATTCAAACGAAAGGGAGTTACCCGATTTAAGGGTAACTTCTTCTCTTAAGTTCATTTGATTTATTTTACTTCTCCAACTCCTAAAATCTTTTTACTACATTATTTTATAACAAAAAAAGTATCCTAAATATACTAGGATGATGTTATGAGAAGTATTCGAACTACACTTACACACAACTCTATCTAATGGGTGAACAACATACTGTTTCTGTGGATGGCAGATTAACATCTCACGAAGCGATGATTGTTCAATTATCTCCTACCACCTCTCATGGTGTCCATTATAATGGAACTGTATTTATATATGATATATATTATGTTTTTATTTTCTATATGATTTTGTAACTTTTATTTACATTCATACATTTATTCTTTCCTATATGTGTAAACACGCTAATTTAATTTGAGGATGTGCGGACTACCGCCCACTCAAGGTAATATGATTCGTTCATGACATACGTGGAACGTATAAACATAGAGTTAATGAAATTATGTAACATATATATCATATTATATAATACTGTAATTATAATATACCTATGTATCCTTATGTTTTCATTCCATTAAATATTAAACAGAAATGAAAGAAGCGTTCATGCATACGTACGGCTTACCGTCTCCATGAATGGTGGATTTCATTTCTTATCTCCAAATTTTATGTACTATTATAAATATATATATATATATATTCACTAGATATATAAGATATATATGATATCTAAATCATTAATATGATTATTTAGATGAGGATATTTTGACCACATGGACAAATTGTAATTATAACAAGTTCATTTTTTTCACTCAAATTCAGAACATCGAAAAAATGTCTGATATGAATTCAAATAATTAACTAACTATTATTGTAATGTAATAAGTGATATAAAATCAATAATAAACATTAAAAATTTTATGAAGGAAGTATAAATTTGCTTATTTTTATTATTATGGAAGAACAAGGAACATACGAGTCATGGTGGACATGAGGTAAGGGATTTCTTATCTCACTTTTAATTCGGTGAGATTTCCATTGTTCACCAATAATTTATTGAATGTGGTGTATTGTGTAATTACATTTGATATATATTATAATTATTCTATTTATATTCATGGTATTCTATGATTTATTTGGTAGTTATTAACTTTTTCCCATACGAATCGATTGAATTCAATGTGGTAAGGGTTTTTCATCTCCCTTTTCATTCTCGTGCGATTCATGCTATATTAGCCACTGTTTCCTTTGTGTGGTGGATGTACTACCCATGATTGTATTATTTGTTTAATATACTTTTATTAATGGGTATTTACATATTCATTGTGTGATCTTTCTTTCATGGGGTGTATGTTTTGTATGTTACCAAATCGTTAAGGGAACCTTCCACACTCCTCCTTTAAAAGACTTCTTTTTGTTATTTATTTTAATTTACATCTTATTATGTTGAGATAAGTTCTTATATATCCTTAATGATATAAATTTTATGTCCTAGTGATGATATATTCTTTTTTATCTTATCGAATTATTTTCTGAATTTTAATGTGACGTTATTAGGCTGTCAAATTTCTGTAATAAAACTTCTTAACCCAATTTCAATTTATAGGTTAAACATATACTTCTTGATTATGTCATGCTATGAATATATGTGAATAATATCTTATTGTTTTATACTTAATATAAAATTATATTTAGTGTATTTATATTTGTCAAACATAATTATGTAATTGATTTATCGTTAATTATAGGATACCGTCTTTATAAGGGACTTCATCCCAATCTCCTTTCATTGAGGAATATTTTGTTTTATTCTAAAATTTATTTTATACTGTGCATAAATAACTTTTAATTTTCATTTTATTCAAAGGGAATATTTTCCTACGAGTCATCTTACTGAACAAAAAAATAATGATTTATTTTAACTTAAGCGGTGACAATGACCTTTTCTGTCGCCGCGAGTATTATTTGATCTTTGGATTCCTTAACAAGCCATAATGTTTTTAAATGGAAAATAAATACCATATACTCTTTTTACATATTTTGGTACTAAAAATGGTTTTGATAATGGGTTTGTTATGTCAATATATTTAAAATATATATTGTGATTAAAATGTGGAAATGTTATATTTCCTTTATTTTTGTTTTACGTTTTCTGAATATGTTATGGTTCTTGGGAATTGTTTATGCATACTGGTGGTTCTGTGATAAAACTAGGTCAGGTGATCCAGAGTTATCTCTTCAATACATTGGGTAACGTGACATAGGTAAACATGAATGTTTCTCTAAAAGATTTAGGGAGTATACTGTGATGGATATTCCAAATGAAATTATTGCATTTTCCAACTTTGGAAACCATAAAGGTATGCTATAAATGAAAATTTCAGAAGCACAAAGAAGATATAAATATAATATATATATCAAATACAAATAAAGTTCCATATTAATGTCCACAATGAGATGCGGTAGAAGATAATTGAACAATCATCGCTTCGTGAGGCGTTACTTCCCCATGCACAGAAACAGTATGTTCTTCACCCATTAGATTGATGTGTGTGTAAGTGTAGTTAAAATACTTATAATAAAAACATCCTAGTATATTGAGGATACTGGTGATGTTATAAAATAAAGGAATAAAAATATTTTAGGGGGTTGGAGAAGTAAAATAAAACAAAAGAACTTAAGAGAAGACGTTACCTTTAAATCGGGTAACTCCCTTTGGTTTGAACCAAAATGGTTTCATGAATTGTTTTCTGCCTAAGGTAAGTATTATATGATAAATAGAGGGATATTGGGAGCTTATTGGAGTAGATTTTTTATGAGAAAAATCCTTGAGAAGTGTGAGGAATGAGTTAGAAGTGTCAGATTTTTATATGGGATAGGAGGGGCTCTTTAGGAATGTTTGAAACAATAACTTTATTATAAACTCATCTTCAGTTTTAAAAAGTTTAACAATTGTTAAAGACAAATTTAAGATGACTCATGGTCGAAATAAAATAATCCAATAATAATTGGACAGGTTGTGGATATTTTTTTAATATTTATAATCTTATTTTTTAAAATCATTTATTAATGAGGTAAATAGAGCATCATTATTGTGTCATAAATAATTTAATTTATTGGATACCCAAAAATTATAAAAAAAATACCATGATGTAGGTAATATTTTTATATTTCCAAAAAATATTTATAGTCAAAATGATAAATTATTTTACCCCATGTAAAAATTGATTTACTAAAAGATATTTCTTTATGTCATTTTTGTCTTTTCTTTAAATTAATTAGTATAGAGTCATTATTACTCCCATGTGGCTCCATGGGGTCCCTAATTTTACCCCAATATGCCCATGGTTATATATGTGTCATCCAATAAGATTAGGACACATTTTAGGATAATTTAATATTATTATAATATTATATATTACCCTTATTTACCCTTTAATCATGGTAAATAAAATATTTACTGAACTAAATAATTAAAATGCCTCAAAATAAAATTAAACTTTTTAAATAATTTGGACCTTTTGATTCCAAATATGGAATCAATTTTTCTAAATTCAAAATAAAAAATTGGTAGAATATAATTTAAAATTAATTCCCGCTGTCAAAACAAAAATCATGTTTTTAAGAAATAATAAATATAAAAAGATTGACATTTGTTTATGTCCAATTTCAAAGTGAAATTAATTCCAATGTCCAAAATTGGATTAACTGGTAAAAATATATTCTAATTACACTTTAGAACCAATTTAAAAGATAATATAACCATATAAATAAATTAGATTAAAAGGCACTTTTGAATTAATATACATTATTTTTCATTATTCATTAAAAATGAACTTTATCATAAAAATTCCAAAACTTTACCCAAAGTAAATTCTGATGTCCCAAAACAAAAGGAGAATTTTATTTTTTCAAATAGAACATATAAAAATGAAAAATACTAGATCGAAAGAGGGTTCTCCATCAAAAGGTGGTAAATCGACCTTTTATAAAATATTAGAGTATTTATGCTTAGATTCATTCACATTTTAAGCCACTAACTTTTTTTGGATAAATGTAATAACATTTATCCAACATGTATAATCAAATTTTAGTTAGATATATTTCTTCCTGCCATTATAACTACTAGGAATTAACTACCATTTTATATAATAATATTATATTATTAGTGTGAAACGTTACATTTCAAAGAAACCGGTTGTTGCATATCGGGTACACCATCGAACATAGTGTCCTCTTTAAAGTAAAATTAATATTTAATTCACAAATATTTATAAATATGAAAATTTTCATGTTATTTATTTACCTGGGATGTTACATCCTACTATAAGGACTCTTCCTTAAACATTAAATAATCTTGAATTAAAATGATTATTCACATTGAGGATCTTTTCAGGTTTAGAGTTTTATAGAATTAGGTCATAACATTTACATAATAACATGAATATTACATGTAGAAAATTCTACTCAGTATCCATTTTTTCATAAAATAAAAACTCTTGAAAAAAAAGAGCCATGTCTAGTTCCTTGTTTTAGACAGCATGATTTATCATTGATCCCATCATTGACCCTTGTTCATGTTTATGTCTTGTGGAAAACATTTCAAAAACTTGGGATGAGCATAAAAAGCATAGTAAGGGATATAAAATAAGGACTGAAAACATTAGCCCATAAATAAATAAAAAACAATGAAACCATACTTTTCAATCATAACATACCTCATGAAATCATAAGATTTATGAATAACACATAGAAATCCTAACTCATAAAGGTAACCTATGGAATCCATATCAAACATATATTGTAGCTATCATAGCTACATAGGTTGTAACATCACAAGTAAGTAATGAATAATAGATATTCTTATATATGTCTATTTATGAATTAGATAGTGTTTTAGATTCTTAAAATGAGAGTAAATCCAATCTCAAGCATGGAATACACTAATATTTTTAAAAGATTGTTTTACTGCCTCTTGATGGAAAACCATTTTTAAATGAAACTTTTGACAATTTTATTGAATCTATTTGTCAAAATAATCTTATTCTTTATTATTGGGAAATTGAAATTTACATTGGTTAATTTTTGGAATTTTTCTGACAATATTTTTTTTTTTTAATGAATAGTGAAAAATACTGCATTTTACATCAAAACTGATTTTTCATATAATTTAATTATATGGTTAGATTATCTTTATAATTGGTTTTAATGTGTGAATAGAATATATTTTTACCATGTAATCCAATGTTGGTCATTGGGATTAATTTCACTTTGGAATTGGGCATAAACAAGTGCCAAACTTTTCATAGATATTATTTCAAAAAAACCCGCTATTTGTTTTGACAACGGGAATTATTTTTAAATTAATTATTGAAATTTCTATGTTTGGAATTTGGTAAAATGGATTCCATATTTGTAATCATAAGTTACAAATTATCTAATTAAGAATCTTTTGTTTTTTGGACATTATGAATAGTAACGACGGTAATTATCTTTAATTATCTTGATTAATTAGTAATCGGGTAGTTAAGGATAATAAAATAATATCATAATAAAAAAATGACCCCAACATGTGTCCTAATTCTACTTTTTTTTTCATGGCCAACCATGGTCTTCCTTGTGAAAAACTTGGGGACCCCATGGAATCACTTTTGTGTGATAATGACTTTTTATCTTTTTATTTTTAAAGAAAGTTAAATATAACAAAGAATGTATCACCTGAGTAAAACATTTTTAATTTTTCCTACATAAATTATATCTTGGACTATAAATATTAATTAGAAAGATAAAAGTAGTTCCTACATCATAGTATTTTTTTTATAATTTTTATACATTAGATAAATTAAATTATATATGACACCATGATGATGTAGCAATTACCTCATTATTTCACGATTTAAATAAAATGAAAAGATAATGTAAAATATAAGACCTACACATTTCAAAGACCTATTGTATGAGTATATTTAGAACCCATATCACCTTATCCTCTAAATACATCAATTTGGGACATTTAAAATCTGAAACTCATTTGAAAATAAAGTAACATTTTATACCTTTCCAAGAGTGGCCCTCCTCTCCTCTTATAAAAGGCCCCCACCTCTACCTCCTTACCCACGCCTCTCAAGCCTTTTTCTTGGCCACTATATGATAATTTTGTCTCTCCACATCCCTCTCCTCATCTTATATGCCTTACCTTAGGCAGGAAGCTCTTCAAGAAGCCTCTTTTGGTTCAATCCAAAGGGAGTTACCCGATTTAAAGGTAATGTCTTCACTTGTGTTCTTTTGTTTTATTTTGCTTCTCCAACCCCCTAAACTCTTTTTATTAATTTATTTTCTAAAAACACCAGTATCTTTAATATAATAGGAGGTTTTTATAAGAAGGATTATAGATACACTTACACACACCTTCATCTAATTGTTAAAGAACATACTGTTTCTGTGGATGGTGAATTTCTGCCTCACGAAACGATGATTGTTCAATATTCTTCTAACACCTTCAAAGGTGGCCATTAATATGTCACTATATTTATATATGATATATAATATTTTTATGGTTTCATTAAGCTTCTGTATTTTTACATTTATGGCATACCTTTATGGTTTCCATTATGGGTAAACGCGATATCTTCATTTTAGGAAGTGTGGACTACTGCCCCCTCAAAGTGATTTGATTCATTAATTCCATATGTGGGACATATAAAGGATGGATTTAATGATATTATATATGATATTATACTGTAATTATAATATACCTTTATATAATTATGGTTCCATTCCATAAAATACAAAATATAAATGAAAGTAGCGTTCATGCGTATGTATGGCTTACCGTCTCCATGAACGGTGCATTTAATTTCTTACCTCTAAATGTTATATAATATTATAAATGCATGTATATATTGGATATATAAGATATATATGATATCTACATCATGAATATAATTCTGGATATAATGGATATTTTACCCCATGAACAACTTGTAATTATAAAGAGTTTATTTTTGACTCAAGTACCAATGATCAACAAAACAACCATTATTAACATAAATAATTACATAGTGTTCATAAAATGGTAATAAGTGATATAAAATGAATAATTAACTTGAAAAAGGTTCTTAAGAAAGTATAAATTAACTCAAGTTTATTATTCAGGAGGTTAAAGAACGATTGAGTCAAGTCGGACCTGAGGTATGGGACTTCGTCTCAATCTCCTTTCATTGAGGCATATTTTGTTTTATACACAACCTTATTTTATACAGTGTATAAACCCCTTTTACTTTTACGTTTATTCAAAAGGAGTCTTTTTTATACGAAGTGTTTTACTAAACAACAAAAGGGAATGTTTTTATCGTACCTATGCGGCGACAACGACTTCACCACCATCGTTTCCATTATTGAGTTTCAGCTTCCTCTACAAGCCATAACTTTTTTTTAAATGAAAAATAAATACAATGTTTCACTTTTAATTTATTTTGGTATTGAAAATGTTTTTGATAATGTTTTTATTATATCAATGTGTTATTGATATCTTGTGATTGAAATGTGCAAGTGTTATGTTTCCTTTATGCTTGTTTTATGTGATTCGATTATGTTATGGTTCTTGAGAATTGTTATGAAGATGGGTGGTTTCGTGATAAACTAAGGGTGGGTGAGCCCAATATAGCTCTCCAATGCATTGGGTAACGCGAAGGGGTTAAACATTAAGGTTTCTCTGAAGAGATTTAGGGAATATACTGTGATGGGTATTCCAAACTTAACCATGAGGGTTACTCCCTACGTAAGAATGTTATGAATGCCTCAAGTTACCTTTATGTCTTATGATTTCTATGAGTTATTCATAAATCTTATTATTTCATGAGGTATGTTAATGTGCTTATGTTTTATGAGTAAAGTATGATTTTGTTGATTCTTATGTATACATGTACTAATGTTTCCTTTCCATATTTTTATATCCCTTACTGAGATTTTTATGCTCATCCCATGTTTTTGAAATGTTTTTCACAGGTCAAGGGAAAGGTACATGATGTGATCATAGTGTCAAGAAAGTTTCATGAGAGAATCCATGTTTTATCTTAAATATCTTTCCGTTTATGGGAAAAATGAATACTATCTTTTATGTAACCACTTTGTTTAAATGTGGAATGTAATTTATGTTTTATGATCTAATTATCTAAACTCTAAACCTTAAAAGATCCTCAATGTGTATTCTTGAAATATCTAAAGATTAAGTAATGTTTAAGGCTCAGACCTTATATAGGTAGTCAAATTTTGAATACCCAACACAGTATATTCTCTAAATCTCTAAGAAGAAATATTCACGTTTACCTCCGTCACGTAACCTAATGCATTGGAGAGCTATCTCGGGCTCACCTACCCTAAGTTTATCACAGAACCACCTGGACACATAAAAAATTCCCAAGAACCATAACGTATTCATAACACATAAAACAAAAATAAAGGAAAGATAACATTTCCACATTTTAATCAAAATATATCATTTAAATATATTTACATAACAAATCAATTATCAAAACCATTTTCAATACCAAAATACGTAAAAAGAGTATATGGTATTTATTTTCCTTTTAAAAACATTACATCTGGTTAAGGAAGCCCAAGATCAAATAATACTCATTACGGTAGAAAAGGCCATGGTCACCGCTTACGTTAAAAAGAAACATTATTTTTTTTACCTTTTAGTAAAACACATCATAGAAAAAGATTCCATTTGAATTAAATGCAATGTCGAAGGTATTTACACACAGTATAAAAGAAAGCTAAGTATAAAACTAAATATGCCTCAATGAAAGGTGATTGTGACGAAGTCCTTTATAAAGACGGTATCCTTAGATTAAGGAAAAATCTATTAAATAATTATCTGTGACAAATATAAATTCACCCAATATAAGTGGATATTAATTGTAAAACAATCAGAGATTATTCACACATATTCATAGCAAGACATAATCAAGAAGTAGTTTCTTAACACAAAAATTGAAATTGGGCTAAGAAGTTTTCTTACAGAAATTCGACAGCCTAACGACGTCACATTAAAATTTGAAAAATAATTTGAAGAGAGAGAAAAGGATATATCATCTCCTGGGCATAAAATTTACATCAATAAGGATTTAGAAGAACATATCCCAACATAATAAGATATAAATTAAAAGAAATAACAAACATAAGTCTATTAAAAAGAGAAGGGTGAATGGTTCCATTACCGATTTGGTAACTTATGAAACATACCCCAAATGAAATAAAGATCACACAATGAATATGTAAATACCAATAAATTAAAGTATATTACACCAATAAGACAATCATGGGCAGTACATCGACCACAAAAAAAATAGTGGCTAATATTGCATGAATCTCACGGGAATAAAAAGTGAGATAAAAAAACCCTTACCACGTTGTAATCAAACGAGTCATGTGAGAAATAGTTAATAACCACCAAATTAATCACATAATAACATGAATATAAATAGAATAATGATAATATATATCAAATGGAAGTGCACAATACACCACATGCAATAAATTAGTGGTGAACAATAGAAATCTCATGGAATTGAAAGTGAGTTAAGAAGTCTCTATCCTCATGTCTAACTTGACTCATATGTTTGTTGTTCTTCCTGAATAATAATCATAGGTTAATTTCTAGTTGTTTCATAACCTTATTAATGTTTATTATTACTTTTATATCACTTATTACCTTGAAATAACAGTTATTTAATTTTTTGAGTTCATATCAGACATCTTGTCGAGGTTGGGAATTTGAGTTAAAAATGAACTTGTTATAATAACAATTTATCCATGTGGTCAAAAATACATTATCTAGAGAATGGTATTAATGATTTATATATAAAATATATCATATATATATACATTATATATTTATTTATTTATTTATAACAGTACGTAACATTTTGAGATAAGAAATGAAATGCACCGTTCATGGGGACGGTAAGCCGTACGTATGCATTAACGCTGCTTTCATTTCTATATAATGTTTAATGGAATGAAAACATAATGATACATATATATATTATAATTCAATTATAATATCATATGATATATATGTTACATAATTTCATTTACTCCATCTTTATATGTTTCATGTATGTCATTAATGAATCATATCACCTTGAGGGGGCGGTAGTTTGCACTTCCTCAAATGAAATTATCGTGTTCACACGTATTAGAAAGAATAATGGTATATTTGTAAATAAAAATTAAAAAAGAATATAGGAAACAAAAAACATAATATATATCATATATAAATATAGTTCCATCATAATGTCCACCATGAGAGGTGGTAGGAGATAATCGAACAATAATCACTTCGTGAGGCGTTAGTTTTTCATCCAAAGAAATAGTATGTTATTCACCCATTAGATAGAGGTGTGTGTAAGTGTAGTTCGAATAATTCTCATAATAGAATACTAGTATATTGTGGATACTTGATTTGTTTTAAAATAAAGGAATAAAAATTGTTTAGGGGTTGTAGAATTAAAATAAAACAAGAGAACATAAGAGAAGATGTTACCTTTAAATCGGGTAAATCCCTTTGGATTGAACCAAAATGGTTCTTTGAAGTGTTTTCTGCCTAAGGTAAGGCCTCTAGGATGAGGAGAGGGATCTTGAGAGAATATTTTATTAGAGTTTGTATGATCTAAAGGCTTGATAAGTGTGAGAAATGGGTAGTGACTGGGAGATTTTTATAAGGTTGAGGAGGGGCTCTTTATGAAAGTTTGAAACAATTATTTTATTATAAACACATCATTGCTTTCAAAAATCCAAATAATCATTATAGTCAAAGTTGAGATGACTCATGGTTGAAATAAAATCATCCAATAAGAATTGGACTGGTTTTGGATATTGTTTTAATATTTATAATCTTATTTATTTAAGTCATTTATTAATGAGATAAATATTTCATCATTATTCCGTCATAAATAATTTAATTTATTTGACGTCCAAAAATTATAAAAAAAAAATAAAATGATGTAGGAAATATTTTTAGATTTTAAAAAATATTTATAGTCGAAAAGATAACTTATATAACCCCATGTAAAAATTGATTTACTAAAAGATATTGGTTTATATCATTTTTGTATTTACTTTAAATTAATTAATATAAAGCGACATTATTACTACCAGGTGGATCCATGGAGTCCCAAATTCAACCCAAGGATTCCCATGGTCGGATATGTATCATACAATAGTATTAAGACACATGTTTGGGTAATTTAATATTTTTATAATATTAAATTTTACCCTTATTTATTATATTTACACTTTAATCATGGTAAATAAAATATTTACTGAAGTAAATATTTAAAATGTATAAAAATAAAGGTAACCTATTTACACAATATGGAAATAATGATTCCAAATATGGAATCCTTTTTAATAAATTCAAAATACATAAGTGGAAGAAATTAATTTAAAATTAATTCCCGCTGTCAAAACAAAAAAAAGAGTGTTTTTATGAAATATTAACTATCAAAATATTAACACTTGTTTATGTCCAATTTCAAAGTGAAATTTATTCAAATGTCCAAAATTGGATTAACTTATAAAAATATATTAAAATTAAACTTTTTAAGCAATTAAAAAGATAATCTAACCATATAAATATATTAGATTAAAAGGCACTTTTGTATTAAAATACACAATTTTTCCTAATTCATTAAAAAATGAACTTTATCTAGAAAAATACCAAAAATTTACCCAAAGTTAATTTTGATATCCCAAATCTAAAGAAGAATTGTATTTTGTCAAATATAACATATAAAAATGACGAAAACTAGATTTAAAGAGGGTTTCCATCAAAAGGCGGTAAATCGACCTTTTAAAGAATATTAGCGTATTTATGCTTAGATTCATTCACATTTTAAGCCTCTAAATTTTGTTGAAAAAATGTAAAAACATTTTAAAAACATGTATAATCATATTGTTGTTAGTTCTATTCATTACCACTGATACAATGGCTAGGTGTTAACTACCATTTAAAATAATAATATTATATTATTAGTGTGTAATATAAGATTTCAAAGAAACCCACTGTTTTGTATTGGTTATGCTATCGAACATAGCATCCCATTTAATATAAAATTAATATTTAACTCACAAATATTAATAAACATTCAAATGTATTATTCTTTATTTACATGAGATGTTATATCCTTCCCCCTTTTTGGGAATTGTGTCCTCGTAATTTTTATTCAATTATCAAATAAGTGTGGTTATTTATCCCTTATAACATTTTCAGATTCTCACGTTGCCTCTACAACCATATGGTTTTTCCATAAAAAATTTACCTAAAAAATTACCTTATTCTACAACACATGCTCTCTATGGTCAAGAATCTAGACATTTTGTTCCTTATAGGAGAGATTTTCTTCCAACTGAACTACCTCTGGTCTCAAAACATGAGATGGATCTGGCATATACTTTCTCAACATTGAATCATGAAAAACAGTGTGTACCTGAGATAAACATGGGGGTAAAGCCACTCTATAAGCAATTACTCCAATTTTCTCTAGGATTTCATAAGGTCCAATGAACCTCAGACTCAACTTTCCCTTTTACCAAAATGCATCACACTTTTCCATAGTGAAACATTGAGTAAGACATAATCACCTACCTAGAAAGAATGATCCTTCCTCCGGTTATCCAAACAACTTTTCTGCCTTCTCTGAGCTGTGCTCATGTTCTTCTGAATCAACTGAACTTTTTCTGCCATCTCTTTTTCATATTCTGGTCCCATCAGCTCTCATTCACCTACTTCATCCCAAAAAGTTGGAGTTCGACAACACTTTCCATATAATGCCTCAAATGGAGCCATCTATATACTGGAATGAAAACTGTTATTATATGGAAATTCAACCAAAGAAAGATGATGGTCCCAACTTCCCTGATAATCCATCAAATAAGCACGTAACATATCTTCCAAGGTCTGAATTGTTCGTTCTGACTGCCCATCTGATTAAGGATTAAAGCTGTAAAAAAATTTAATTCAATACCCAACGACTTCTGAAGGCCCTTCCAAATGTTAGAAGTAAACCTGAGATCATGATCAGATATGATGTAGAGGGGAAAACCATGAAACCTAACTATCACTTTAACATACAACCGATAAAGTTGATCTAGAGACAAAGTATCTCGAATAGGATGTAAATGAGAAGATTTATTCAATCGATCAACAATAACCCAGATTTCATTGTTTCCTCTAGATGTATTAGTTAATCCCACAATTAAGTCCATGGATATATTTCCCCATTTCCACTTGTCACTGGTAAAGACTAAATCATCCCTTTCAGTAACCGATTACGTTTAAAAATAAACAATCTTTTTTTTTCGTTTAGTAAAACACCTCATAGAAAAAGATTCCCTTTGAATGAAATGAAAATTCAAAGGTATTTATACACTATATAAAAAAAATTGAGTGAATATATACTTCAAAATATTGTGATCAGTATATATTTCACATTCCACTCCATACAAACGATACCTCCAAATTTTTAAAGTAAAAAACGAGAGAAGCTAATTACAAATAATGTGTAGGGTAATTTAACTCATGAGGTTTCAAATGGCATGAAGCATAAGCAATTACCAGATCATTCTGGATAAGGACACAACCAAGTCCTTTCAATGAAGCGTCACTGTTGATAACAAACTCACCATTTCTGGAAGGTAGTGCCAAAACTGGAGCATTCAACAATCTTCTTTTCAATTATTGAAAACAATCATCACATTCATCTATCCAGATTAACTTAACACCTTTTCGAGTTAACTTAGTCATTGGACTAGAAAACCTTGAAATTTTTTAAACAAAAATTCAGTAATATCCTTCCAAACCACAAAAACTATAAATATCTATTATATTTGTGGGTGTTATCCATTCTTCAACAACTTTTATTTTAGCAGGATCAACAGTTATATCATTTTTTGAAACAATGTGACCCAGGAAAGAAATTTGTTGTAACCCAAACTCATCCATCCAATGGCCCGAAGGCCTTCATTTTTTAGTGATTTTGATAATCCAACTTTCAAGGGGTGAGGTGTAACACTTACAAGACCCGTAGGCGTAAGTATTACATGGTCCATAGGCCTTAGAAGAATTCATTTGGTAGTATGCTTCAAACATTACATACAACCCAGACTAACTACTTAGAACTGTTCCTCCCTAGCATCTTTATCGTTAAATCAGCTATCCAACTTCGCATGGCTATTCGGCTAGGCATTCCCGTGCATGCACAGGATTGTCCCGATAGTAGGTGCCATACCCTATCATTCTTGCAATACTTTTAGATTATACTATGGTAAAATCTTTTTGCTCATCTTCCTAGTAGATCTTGTTCTACGTAGGTCATCTCATTTGAATCTGCACTTATGGTGGCCCGATGGCCTTGAGGTTGCCCAAAGGCCTTACTGACCCGAATTCCTGGGTGGCCCGAAGGTCTTAAAGGACTTGGGGACCAAATCAGTGGCCTGAAGGCCCAAACAGGGGAATATTCCCAGCTTCTACTGTTCCAAACAGTACCTTCTACAGTTCCCGCTACAGTACCTACTACAGTACTACACAGTTCCTGCTATAGTACTGCTACAGTAACCTGGAAATAATGTCTCCTCTTGGATTTGATCCCCGGTCTCCCTGATGCACTTACGGAGTCCTTACCAACCGGGCTAAGGCTCATGTGATGTTGTAACCAAAACTCACACTTGCTGAATTTCCCACACACATTCTTATCTTTTAAGGTTTTCAAGACAACCCTTAAATGACATTCATTCTCATCTTTAATTTTATAAAAAATCCACAATATCATCAATGAACACAACCACAAACGTATCCAAGAACTCATAGAAAATTATATTCATCAGATCCATGAATACAGCAAGTGCTTTGGTTAACCAAAAAGGAATAACTATAAATTCATAATGGCCATGTCTTGTACGAAACGCGGTCTTCAGAATGTCTAATTCCTTTACTTTCAACAGCTTCTACCCCAACCTCAGATCAATCTTTGAAAAATACTGAGCTCCCTAGATCTGATCAAACAAATCATCGATTTGAGGCAAAGGATACTTTTTCTTAAGAGTGATGTTTTTAAATTCTGTGTAATCAATGTAAAGTATCATTGAACCATATTTTTTTAACAAATAAGATAGGTGAACCCCATAGTGACGTTCTTGGTTGAATGAAACTTTTATCTAATAACTCTTTCAATTTATTCTTTAATTATAAAAGTTCAATTTCATCCATTCGATAAGGGGGTTTTGAATTTTTTTTGCATTAGGAACTAAGTCAACAGTAAATTCAACTTCCTGGTCTTATATAATACCAAGAAATGCATCAGGAAAAACATCAAAGTACTTATTTACAACTGGCACATCATTATTCTCAACAGTTCCTTTATTTTCAACAATATGTGGAAGGTTACATTCATTTCCATCTTTTCCTAGTTTCTCAGCTTACTGATATGTTATTAAAAGTATGGGTTCATTCTTGTGCACAAATATAAAATCATTCTGAAAAGAAACATAGTTTTCTCTACAATCAATCTTAGCATGAAAAACCGAGATCCAATCCATACCCAAAATAACATTAAACTCTACTAGAGGAAAAATAATAAGATTTGCAGGTAGATTCTTCATGCACACAAGAACGAGAAGGTTCTTATAATTTTTTTGTCCCAAAATTTCCTCCAGGTGTTTTTACCATAATTTTAGTATTCATATCATGAGATGGAATTCCCAATTTACAAGAAAAATTCTCAAAAATGAAAGAACGTGTAGACCCTAAATCATAAAATAAATTGGCATAATCTGAACAAAAAAACAGTGTACCGGATACTACTTCATTCGATGACCCAACATCTGTTGAAGTAGTTGCAAAGGATTTCACCACCCTTTTCTACTTGTAGTTTGGATTCTTTCCCTCAGTTGAGTTCTTCATTGGACACTTGTTTTCATAATGACCCATTTCATTGCACTTGAAACCTTTTAATAACTGTAAATCAGATTTTGTCTTACCATTACCTTGATCCTTTTCAGTGCAATTACGAGTCTCATTTCCCATTTTACCACATCGGTAGCACTTACCAGAATTATAAAGACATTCCCCAGCATGATTTTTACCCAAAAATTTACAAACTATAAACATATGTTTCTTACCATCAATCCTTTTTGAAGAGTTCTTCTCTTTAGTCTGCCACCTTGACCTCTTATTCTGTTGTTTGTCAAAGAACACATGATCATAGGAAAACTCCATTTCCCCCTTCTCCTCACAATGAACATGTTTTTCATAACTTCTGAACTCATAAGAAGCTAAATACCTTAGATACATTGGGTTTAATCTTGAGTAAAAATGGTTGATTTTACTATCAAGATCTCATATGAAATTCGAACCATACCTTGCGAGTCGAGTGAATTTTGCTTCATAATCTTCCACTGAGTCATCCACATGCCTCAATTCTAGGAATTGTTTTCCATCCTAATTCAAACCACCTTAGGAAAATATTTCTCAAGGAAAAAACCTTTGAATTCATCCCAATCAATAGCATCAATCTCTTCAATATCCCTAATATTTTTCACCATCGACCATGACTGATCAGCTTCACCTTCAAAACGGTAAACAATAAGACTAACCTTTTTGTGTTCTGAACACCCCATGGCATGAAAAAATTTCTCCAGTGCTTCATTCTACCCTTCTACTAGCACAAGGTCAGATGATCCTTTGAATGATGGGGGATGTTTTCTCATGAAATTCTCTACTACTGACATGTTCCTCTATTGTTGATCAGGCTGTTCTCGTGCATGGATACCACCACCATTTATATCTTAATTCCCCTGTGCCATCACTACAACAAACTGTTCAGTTCCGATTCTGACCATCTCAGGTTTCTGATTTAGAAGGTTGTCGTCCTCCTGATTTCTCCCCAACATTTCTTCCCTATTTCCTCTATGGAAAACCATTCTAAACAAAGAAATATATTAGGCAAAGCGACATGGTAATATTTAAATGCTATATCATTTCAATGTTAACATAAATTAATTTAGGGATATTAATTTAGCAATACCCTAACTCCTAAAGTTATCTACACCGACCTCTGATACAAACTATAAGGACTTGACCTTAAAACATTACATAATAATGAATTAAATAAATAATTCAAATTGAGTATCTTTACAGGTTTAGAGTTTTGGAGAATTAGGAAATTACTATTACAACTCAAAATATAACAAAGTAGACACTTCTACTCAGTTTTTGTTCTGTTTCACAAAATAAAAACTCTTGAAAAAAAAGAATTATGTCTATTTCCATGTTTTAGACATCTTGACTTTTCCTTGATCCCATCTTTGTCCCTATTCATCTTTATGTCCTATAAAAAACATTTCAAAACATGGGATGAGCATAAAAACCTCTGTAAGGGTTATAAAACAAAAAATGAAAACATTGGTTCATCATTACATATATAACATAAGCTCTTTAACATACCTCATGAAATCATATGATTTATGAATAACACATAGAAATCATAAATCATAAAGGTAACCTATGGAATCCATATCAAACATACATTGTAGCTATAATAGCTACATAGGGAGTCAAATTTGGAATACCCATCACAGTATATTCTCTAAATCTATTAGGAGAAACATTCATGTTTACCTCTGTCACATTACCCAATGCATTAGAGAGCTATCTCGGGCTCACCTACCCTAAGTTTATCAAGGAACCACCCATATTCATAAACAATGCCCAAGAACCATAACATATTCATAACACATAAAACAAAAATAAAGGAATTATAACATTTGCACATTTTAATCACAATATATAATTTAAATATATTGACATAACAATTCCATTGTCAAAACCATTTTCAATACCAAAATACTTTAAATGAGTATATGGTATTTATTTTCCTTTAAAAAACATTACGGCTTGTTAAGTAATCCAAAGATCAAATAATACTCGTGGCGGTGAAAAAGGTCGTTGTCACCGATTTCGTTAAAAAGAAACATTCTTTTTTTCATTTAGTAAAACACCTGGTAAGAAAGGATTCCCTTTTAATGAAATGCAAAGTCAAAGGTATTTATACACCATATAAAAAAAATATGAGAATAAAAAAAAGTATTCCTCAATGAAAAGAGATTGAGATGAAGTCCCTTATAGAGATGGTATCCTTAGATTAACGATTAATCAATTTCATAATTATGTGTGAAAAATATTAATACACCAAATATAAGTGGATATTAAGTGTAAAAAAATCATATGTTATTCACATATCTTCATATCACGACATAATCAAGAATTAGATGTTTAACCAAAAATTGAAATTGGGTTAAGAGGTTTTCTTAAAGAAATTTGACAGCCTAACAGCGTCACGTTAAAATTCAGAAAATAATTTGATGAGAGAGAGAAGGATATCTCATCACTTGGACAAAAAATTTACAGAAATAAGGATATAGAAGAACATATCCCAACATAATAAGATGTAAATTAAAATACATAACAAAAATAAGTCTTTTAAAAATAGGACGGTGAAGGGTTCCCTTACCAATTTGGTAACTTACGAAACATACACCCCATTAAATAAAGATCACAAAATGCATATGTAAATAAACCTAAATTAAAGTATATTATACAAATAATACAATCACGTACATTGAATACACCACACAAAGGTAATAGTGGCTAATATAGTTTGAATCTCAGGGGAATAAAAAGATAAATGAAAAACCCTTACCATGTTGTAATAAATCAAGTCGTATGAGAAAAGGTTAATAACCACCAAATAAATCACAGAATACCATGAATATAAATATAATCATGATAATATGTATCAAATGGAAGTAAAAAATACACCACATTCAATAAATAAGTGCTGAACAATTGAAATCTCACAGAATTAAAATTGAGATAAGAAATCCCTTAACTCATGTCCAACTTGACTCGTATGTTCCTTGTTCATCCTGAATAATAAAATTACATTAATTTATACTTGCTTCATAAACATTTTAATGTTTATTATTAATTTTATATCACTTATTACCTTGTAATAACAGTTATATAATTATTTTAATTCATATCGGACATTTTGTCGAAGTTCGAAAATTGAGTTAAAAAAATGAATTTGTTATAATTACAATTTGTCCATGTGGTCAAAACTCTATTATATATAGAATTATATTAATGATTTAGATATCATATATATCATATATATCCAGTCTATATATATATATATATGTATTTATAATAGTACATGTCATTTGGAGATAAGAAATGAAATGCACCGTTCATGGAGAGGGTAAGTCGGACGTATGCATGAATGCTACCTTCATTTCTATTTAATATTTAATGGAATGAAAACGTAATGATACATAGGTATATTATAATTCCAGTATAATATCTTATGATATATATGTTACATAATTTCATTTACTCCATCTTTATACGTTCTATGTTTGTCATGAACGAATCATATCACCTTGAGGGGGAGGTAGTCCGCACTTTCTCAAATGAAATTATCATGTTTATACATATTGGAAAGCATAAAGGTATGTTTATAAATAAAAATTACAGAATAATATATAATAAAAACATAATATATATCATATTTAAATACTTTTCCATCATAATGGCCACCATGAGAGGCGGTAGGATATTATTGAACATTCATCGTTTCGTGAGGCATTAGTTTTCTATCCACAGAAACAGTATGTTCTTCACCCATTAGATGGAGGTCTGTGTAATTGTAGTTTGAATACTTATTATAACTACATACTAGAATAATTAGGATATTGGTGTTGTTATAAAAGAAAGGAATAAAAATATTATAGGGGTTGGAGATGTAAAATAAAACAAAATAACTTAAGAAAAGATGTTACCATTATATCGTGTAACTCCATTTGGTTTGAACCAAAAGGCTTTCTTGAAGTTATTTATGCCTAATTTAAGGCTTCTAGAATAAAGAGAGGGATATTTAAAGCTTATTGAAGTATATTTTTTACAATCCAAATGCTTGAGAAGTGTTAGAAATGGGTTGGAAGTGCGGGCTTTTTATAAGGGAGAGGAGGGGGTTCTGTAGGAAAGTTTGAAACAATTATTTTATTTTAAACTCATCTTCGATTTCAAAAGGTCAAAAAATCATTAAATTCGAAGCTAAGATAACTCAGGGTCGAAATAAAATAACCCAAAAATATTTGGACAGGTTTTGGATATTTTTTTAATATTTATATTCTTTTTTATTTAAATCATTTATTAATGAGGTAAATACTGCATCATTATTGTGTCATAAATAATTTGATTCATTTGATGTCCAAAAATTATTAAAAAAATACCACTATCTAGAAAATCGTCTTATCTATCTAATTAATACTTATAGTAGAATAGATAACTTATATAACCCCATGTAAAAATTGATTTACTAAAAGATATTTGTTTTTGTCATATTTGTCTTTATTTTAAATTAATTAATATAAAGTGTCATTATAACTCCCATGTGGCTCCATGGGGTCCAAAATTCGACCCAAGGATGCCCAAGGTCGGATATGTATCATCCAATCAGATTAGGACACCTGTTAGGGTAATTTAATATCATTATAATATTATATTTTACCTTTATTTTCTATATTTACCCATCAATCATGGTAAATAAAATATTTATTGAAGTAAATATTTAAAATGTCTAAAAATAAAATTTACCTATTTAAACAATTTGGAACTACTAATTTTACATATAAAATCCATTTTTCTAAATTCATAACACATAATTGGCAGAAATTAATTTAAAATTAATTCCCGCTGTCAAAACAAAAAGCGTGTTTTTAAGAAATAATAACTATCAAAAGATTGACACTTTTTTATGTCCAATTTCCAAGGGAAATTAATTCCAATGTCTAAAATTGGTTTAACTGGTAAAAATATATTCTAATTACACTTTATAACAAATTAAAAAGAAAATCTATCCATATGAATAAATTAGATTAAAACGCAGTTTTGAATTAAAATACAGTATTTTTCACTATTAATTAAAAAATGAACATTATCATAAAAATATCCAAAATATTCCCATAATAAATTTTGATGTCCCGAATCTAAAGAATAATTTTATTTTGTCAAATAGAACATATAAAAATGATCAAAACTAGATTTAAAGAGGGTTCACCATCAAAATGAGGTAAATCTACCTCTTAAAGAATATTAGAGTATTTATGAATATTTTCATTCACATTTTAAGCCTCTATCTTTTATTGGATAAATGTAAAAATATTCAAAAGACATGTATAATCATATTGTAGTTTGTTCTATTCATTCCTGCCAATATAAAAACTAGGCGTTAACTACCATTTAAAATAATAATATTATATTATTAGTGTGCAACGTAAGATTTCAAAGAAACCCATTGTTGTGTATCAGGTACACCATCTAACATATTATCCCATTTAAAGTAAAATTAATAATTAAAACACAAATATTAATAAATATAAAAAATTTAATGTTCTTTATTTACCTTGGATGTTACATCCTTCCCCACTTTTGGAAATATTGTCCTCGTAATTTTAGAATTGGGATCAGAAACATCATTTAATGTCCCACATGGGAAACAGAGTCAAGATAAATATCACTTTAAAAGAAAGAAAAATAAACACAAACTTTACCTGAGATAACCTATACTGGAATTCTGTGTAGGAAAACATGGATATGTAATAGAAAACAACCCATCATGTTCTGATTGAGAGTGATAGAAAACATGATTAGGAGAAAGTTAGCCACCAGAAAATCACAAACTTGTGATGTGTTAAGCGGTCTTTGATAACACAGTAGGAAACATAAACTAACAAGGTTTTGGTTTTAAGTTCCTTTTCATAATTTTAGAATTCATTTACTACATAGAATAATAACATAATAAAATATACTTACCTTTAAGTAGAGTTTCATCCTTTAATAAGTTTCTACCAAAAACTAATCTTTTCTCCAAAAAAGATTGTTCAAAAAGACTTGGTCACATCAAAAGCACAAGAATCAACTTCTAGAGAATCAAATCATCCAAAAAAGAAGAACTATATGTTTTCCTTCCCTTTAGGCATCAACTAAAACCAAAATAGTTAGAATCAGATTAAATAATCCCAAAAAAGGATAATCCTTTATAAAAAGAAATACTACTCTTAATCTCCAATATTTAACAAAAGATACCCAAAGTTCAGGAAAGACCATTCGATACATAATTGTCCATAAATTTTTTCAAAATAATTCAAACTAAGACTTAAGCCCAAAACATAGAAGGATTTAATCACATAGTCTTCCATAGTAAATATTAACATTCAACTCTAAAAACATAGACTACTATTAAAGTTTTATACTGAAGCATAATTAGTCAAATCATAAATTCTCTATGATAAGTTAATCACTTCCATAAATATTACAAATCACTATATGTCCAAAGAAAAATATTCTTCCAAAATAAAATTCCACCATTAATCCTCAATTGAAATCCCAAAGTATTCTATTTTCCCTAGCCATATAGTGTTTCCCCAAAATAGAGAACATCTTTAAAAATAACATTTATCAATTAATCACCAAATCATTTTCCTATATTATGGATATCCATTTAATAAAATGTAAGTTCCCAAAATCAACTTATTCTTGATCCATAATCTCATTTAACTAAAAATAATAAGTCATACTAAACAGGGACTTCACGTAGTCTAGTGGTAGGAGATAAATCACAATCGCACTTTGGTTGTGGGTTCGATACCCACATCTTTGTCCAACGCGATGGGTTGTAACACGGTCTGCGTGTTGTCCTTTTTATAAAATTCAAAAATAACCCTAACATGTTTTAACCTCAATGGTTTTCTTATCCCTTTCATTTTCATCCCAAAACATTAAGACCTGGACATCTTATATATTTTCATTTTTTTCACCTCCACATAATAAAATAAAATTATTCCAAAAAGAAACAGCATCATACCTTGTTCATGGTGTCCACATGGTTTTATCATCATCTTGTTCACATAGGTAGAAGGACTAGGAATTGCAAAAATGATTTATAGATCCTTCAAAATAATTTTCTTCCATCATCCAAATACACCTTGTACATCTTGGGTCATAAGGGTGTCCATAGAAAAATAGTTTTGGAAAACAATCATGTCTGACATATAATTTCAAAACATCTGATAAAACTTTATTTTTATAAAACTGTCAGACTGAGTTTGAGTTAAAACTTTCAATTAGTGGTCCTCTTAAAATACTGTATGTATGTGCTGGGAGACTATATTTTAAAATCAAATATAATTAGGTTGCACAATGGTCTCCTTATTCAGCACCTTTTTCAAAATCATAATATGCTTCAAAATCTTGTGATAAGGTAAAATATTTGAAAATTCCTTGAAAATTTTTACATTTCTTAAAAATATGAGAATATTGTGAAAATAGGATTTGATTAAATACAACCCATGATCCAGGATGATATCGAGGTATAGTGGAGGTGTTTGATATCTCAAAAAAATTCTTACAAGTGAGTTGTATGTTTGAAAAAGTTTCACAATCATCTGAACACGACTTTGCAATAATTATTTCAAGAAAGTCATCAGGAAGAGATAGTAATGTCATTTGATATCCCCCTCCTTCCATTTGTAACATACATTCCTTGATTTGAAAAAGTTTAAAATATAAGGATTTAACTTAAAGAGTAGACATAGAGACTAAGCATGTGTCAAATTTGGAATACACATCACAGGGGTATCATGGGGATAAGAAGTGTATGGTTGACTTCAATTCTGGTTGTATGATGGATAAATCCAATGGTGCTAAGAAGATCCAGCACCCCATTTGAAAATGGTGTGGAAAGAAGCACCCTGGAAATTGCCTGAGGGGGAAGAGGAAATGATTTAGGTGTAGAAGAGAAGGGCGCCTGGCTATTAATTGTCGGCAACAAAGACACGTGGGTGTGACAGTGGAGTGGAACACTCCATTCAGTCCTCAATGCATGGTTCATTGCAACAACTGCAAAGAACCAAGGCATCTTTCAAATTAGTTCCATAAGCCAAGGTTTTTCAGAGGCAACCAACAACCTCCAAGGTAGCAAGGGTGAGCGTTTTCCATCACTACTGTCGAAGTGAACCCCGACAATGAAGTTGTGACAGGTACACTAGTTTTTCATTCAAGAATAGAGAATATGATTTTTGATTATGGTTCAATGCATTATTTTATATCTCGAAAGTTTAGTAGAACCACCCCAGCACCACCACAAATCATGGAAGTGAAGATGTCGGTGAGTGCGACAAATGGGGAAGTCATTGCATCCCATGAATATAACTCCTCCCCTGTCATAATCTGGGGATTGAACATCTGGGAAAACCTCTTCATACTCCCTCTGGTGGAATTCGATGCAATTCTTGGCGTGGATTGGATTTCCTTATATAGATCCAACATAAATTGCCGCGAGAGGGAATCACTCTCTATGTGGAGAATCGACTCCCAATTATTTACAAGTGCATGGAGGAAGATGAATCCTCATTGGCTCTATCATCTCTAGCGTGTATATTAATGCCCTATGAGCACGCGTATCTAGCTCGGATGATTGAGTCTAAGTAGGCAACCATCCTAGAATACATTCCTATTGTGAGGGAATTCACTAAAGTGTTTCTCGAGGAATTTCCTAGTCTTTCTCCCCAGCTGTAAAATATTACATAATCTTGAATTAAATGAATAATTCACATTGAGGAACTTTTCGTGTTTAGTGTTTTATTGAGTTAGGACATAACTATTACATATTAAAAGATTACAAAGTAGACACTTCTACTCAGTTTCCAATTTTTTACAAAATAAAAACTATTGAAAAAAAGTGTCATGTTTAGTTCCATGTTTTAGACAGCATGAATTTTCCTTGATCTCATCCTTTACCATATTCAACTTTAAGTTCTGTGAAAAACATTTCAAAACTTGGGATGAGCATAAAATGGTTAGTAATTGTTATAAAACAAAGAATGAAAACCTTAGTTCATCATTACATACATAACATAATCTCTTTAAAATACCTCATTAAATCATAAGATTTATGAATAACACAAAGAAAACATAAATCATAAAGGTAACTTGTGGTATCAATATCATACTTACATTGTAGCTATCACAGCTATGTAGGGAGTTACATTTGGGTACCCATCATAGTATATTACCTAAATCTCTTAGAAGAAACATTCACTATTACCTATGTCACATTACCCAATGCATTGGAGATCTATCTCGGGCTCACCTGCCCTAGGTTTTTCACGGAACCACCCATATGCAAAAACAATGCCCGAGAACCATAACATATTTATAACACATAAAACAAAAATAATGGAAAGATAACATTTACACATTTTAATCACAATATATCATTTAAATGTATTGACATAAAAATCCATTATTAAAACAAATTTTAATACCAAAATAAATAAAAAGTGTATATGGTATTTATTTTCCTTTTAAAAACATTACAGCTTGTTAAGGAAGCCAAAGATCAAATAATACTCACGGCGGCGAAAATGGTCGTTGTCACCGCTTACGTTAAAAAGAATCATTATTTTTTTGTCATTTATTAGAATGCCTCGTAGAAAAATATTCCCTTTGAATGAAATGAATAGTCAAATGTATTTATACACCGTATTAAATAAAGTTGAGAGCAAAACAAAATATGCCACAATGAAAGGATATTGAGATGAAGTCCCTTACCTCGTGTATGACTTGACTCGATCATTCTTTAATCTCCTGAATAATAAACTAATGTTAATTTATACATGCTTAATAACTTTTTTAAAGTTTATTATTACTTTTATATCACTTATTACCATGTTATAAACATTAATTAATCATTTAAGTTATTAACCATTATTCTGTCGATATTTTGTACTTCAGTAAAAATGAACACCTTATAATTACTAGCTGTTCATGTCGTCAACAATCCATCGTCTCCAGAATGATATTGGTGATTTATATGTCATATATATCATATATATCCAGTATATATTTTTATTTATAACTGTACAAAACATTTGGAGATAAGAAATGAAATGCACCGTTCATGTAGACGGTAAGCCGTACGTGCACATAAATGCTACTTCCATTTCTATTTATTATTTTAATGGAATTAAAACATAATGACACATAGGTATATTATAATTACAGTATAATATCATATATAGTATCATTAGATATATCCTTTATACATCCCACATAAGGCATTAACAAGTCATATCACTTTGAGGGGGTGGTAGTCCGCACTTCCAAAAATGAAATTATCGTGTTTAACCATTATTGAAACCATAAAGTTATGTTATAAATAAAGAATAATGAAGCATAAATAAAACATAAAAATAATATATATCATATATAAATACATTTCCATCATAATGTCCACCATGAGAGGCGGTAGGAGTTAATTGAACAATCATCATTTCGTGAGGCGTTAGTTTGCCATCCATAGAAACATTATGTTCTATACCCATTAGATAGAGGTGTGTGTAAGTTTAGTTTAAATAATTCTCATAAAAACATCCAAGTGTATGTAAGATACTGGTGTTTTTATAAAATAATGGAATAAAAATATTTTAGGGGGTTGGAGAAGTAAAATAAAACAAAAGAACTTAAGACAAGATATTACCTTTAAATCGGGTAACTCCCTTTGGATCGAACCAAAAGGGTTTTTTGAAGAGATTTCTGCCTAGGGTGAGGCTTCTATGATAAATAGAGGGATCTTGGGAGTATATTGGAGTATATTTTTTATGAGAAAACGGCTTGAGAAGTGTGATAAGTGGGTTGGAATTAAGGGATTTTTTTAAGGGGGAGGAGGGGCTCTTTAGGAATGTTTGAAACAATTATTTTATTATAAACAATTCTTTGATTTAAAAAGTTCCAAAAATCATTGAAGTCTACTTTAAGATGAATCATGGTCGAAATAAAATAATAAAATAATAATTGGACAGGTTTTGGATATTGGTTTAATATTTATAATCATATTTATTTAAATCATTTATTAATGTGGTAAATATTGCATCATTATTATGTCATAAATAATTTAATATATATTATGTCCAAAAATTATAAAAAAAAATACCATGATGTAGAAAATCGTTTTATCTTTCCAAATAATATTTATAGTCGAAAATATAACTTATATAACACCATGTACAAATTTATTTACTAAAAGATATTTGTTTATGTCATTTTTGTCTTTACTTTAAATTAATTAATATAAAGTGTCATTATTACTTCCATATGGCTCCACGGGGTCCCAAATTCGTCCCAAGGATTCCCATTGTCGGATATGTATCTTCCAATAGGATTAAATCACATGTCAGGATAATTTGATATTATTATAATATTTTATTTTACCCTTATTTACTATATTTACCCTTTACTCATGGTAAATAAAATATTTACTGAAGTAAATATTTAAAATGTCTAAAAATAAATGTTACCTATTTACATAATTTGGACCAACTGATTCCAAATATGGAATCCATTTTTCTAAATTCAAAACACATAAGTGGCAGAAATTATTTTAAAATTAATTTATGCTGTCAAAAAAATGCCTGTTTTTGAGAAATAATAAATATCAAAAGATTAACACTTTTTTATGTAAAATTTCAAAGTGAAGTTAATTATAATGTACAAAATTGGATTAAAAGGTAAAATATATTCTAATTTCACTTTGTAACCAATTAAAAATATAATCTAACTATATAAATAAATTAGATTATAAGGTAGTTTTGAATTAAAATACTGTATTTTTCACTATTCATAAAAAAAGAACATTGTCATAAAAAGATCAAAAATTTACCCAAAGTAAATTTTGATGTCCAAAACTTAAAGAAGAATTTTATTTGGTCAAATAGAACGTGTAAAAATGAACAAAGATATATTTAGAGAGGGTTCTCCATCAAAAGGTGGTATATCGACCTTTTGAAAAATATTAGAGTATTTATGCTTAGATTCATTCACATTTTAAGCCTCTAAATTTTATGGGATAAATGTAAAAAAATTAAACAAACATGTATAATCATATTTTAGTTAGTTGTTATTTATCCCCACCATTATAACGGCTAGTCGTTAACTACCATTTAAAATAATAATACTATATTATTTGTTTGCAACGTAAGATTTCAAAAAAACCCATTGTTGCATATCAGGTACGCCATCGAACATAGGATCCCATTTAAAGTAAAATTAATATTTAATTAACAAATATTAATAAATATGAAAAGTTTCATGTTTTTTACCTAGGATGTTACATCATTCCCCCCTTTTGGGAATTGCGCCCTCGTAGTTTTTATATTGTGCTAGGAAACATCATTTAATGTCCCACATGGGAAAAAGATTCAATAAAACTATCACATTAAAAGAAAGAAAAAGAAACACAAACATTACCTAAGATAACCTATACAGTGATTCCATATAGTAAATCATGGATATGGAATATAAAACAAACCATCATTTTCTGATGGAGAGTGATACAAAACATGATTAGGAGAAAGTTAACCACCAGAAAATCACAAACTTGTGATGTGTTAAGTGGTCTTTGATAACCCAGTAGGAAACATAAACTGACAGATATTTTGTTTTAAGTTCCTTTTTATAATTTTCGGAATTCATTTACTACATATAATAAGAATATAAGAAAATATACATACCTTCAAGTAGAGTATCATCATTTAGTAAGTTTTTACCAAAAACAAATTTTTTCTCCAAAAAAATATTATTCAAAAAGACTTGGTCACATCAAAAGAACAAGAATCAAATTATAGAGAATCACATCATCCACAAAATAAAATTCTTCTTTATATTAGGGAAATCAAAATTTAATTTGGATAAATTTTTGGGTATTTTTACGATAAAGTTCATTTTTAATGAATAGTTAAAAATACTGTATTTTAATTCAAAAGTGCCTCTTAATATAATTTATTTATATGGTTAGATTAAATTTTTAATTGGTTCTAAATTTTAATCGGAATATATTTTTACCAGTTAATCGAATTTTGGACATTGGAACTAATTTCACTTTGAAATTGGACATAAACAAGTGTCAATATTTTGATAGTTTTTATTTCATAAAAATACCATTTTTGTTTTGACAGCGGGAATTAATTTTAAATTTATTTCTGCCAATTTTTTATTTTGAATTCAGAAAAATGGATTCCATATTTGGAATCAATAGGTCCAAATTGTGTAAATAGGTGACTTTTATTTCTAGAAATTTTAAATATTTACATCTGTAAAAGTTTTATTTACCATGATTAAAGGATAAATATAGTAAATAAGGGTAAAATATAATATTATAATAATATTAAACTACCCTATCATGTGTCTCAATCCTATTGGATGATACATATCTGGCCATGGTCATCCTTGGGTAGAATTTGGGACCCCATGGAACCACATGGGAGTAATAATGATACTTTATATTAATTAATTTAAAGTAAAGAAAAAAATGACAAAAACAAATATCTTTTAGTAAATAAATTTTTACATGGGGATATATAAGATATCATTTAAACTATAAATATTATTTGGAAATATAAAAGTATTTCCTACATCATGGTATTTTTTATTAATTTTCGTACATCAAATAAATTAAAATATTTATAACACAATAATGTTGCACTATTTACCTCATTAATCAATGATTTAAATAATTAAAATTATAAATATTAAAACAATATACAAAACGTGTCCAATTCTTATTGAATAATTTTAATTCTACCATGATTCGTCTTAACGTCTACTTTAATGATTAGTTAGCCTTTTGAAACCGAATATGAGTTTATAAGAAAATAATTATTTCAAACATTCCTAAAGAGCCCCTCCTCTCCCATATAAAAATCCCTAACTTCCTACCCATTTCTCACAATTCTCAAGCCTTTGGATCATACAAACTCTACTCCAATAATCTCCCACAATCCCTCTCTTCATCCTAGAATCCGTACCTTTTACATAAAGCACTTCAAGAAACCCTTTTGGTTCAAACCAAAGGGAGTTACCCGATTTAATGGTAACATCTTTTCTTAAGTTATTTTGTTTTATTTTACTTCTTCAACCCCCTAAACACTCTTTATTCCTTTATTTTATAAAAACACTAGTATCCTCAATATACTAAGATATTTTAATGAGAATTATTTGAACTACACTAACACACACTTCCATATAATGGGTAAAGAACATAATTTTCTGTGGATGGAAAACTAACGCCTCACGAAACGATGATTGTTCAATTAACTCCTACCACCTCTAATGGTGAAAATTATCATGAAACTTTATTTATATATGATATATATTATTTTTATGATTTCATTATGATTATTTATTTTTCATTTATAGCACAACTTTATGGTTTCTATAATGGGTAAATGTGATAGTTTCATTTTTGGAAGTGCGGACTATCGCCCCCTCAAAGTGATATGACTCGTTAATGCCTTATGTGGGTTTGTATAAAGGTTGGAGTTAATGACATTATATATGATATTATACTGTAATTATAATATACATATGTATCATTGTGTTTTAATTATATTAAAACAAGAAATAGAAATAGAAGTAGCTTTCATGTGTACCTACGTCTTACCATCTCCTTGAACGGTGCATTTCATTTCTTATCTCTAAATTTTATGTACTGTTATAAATACATATATATACTAGATATAAATTATTTATATGACATGTAAGTCATGAATATTATTCTATAGATAATGGATTGTTGATGACATGGACAAATTGTAATTATAAGTTGTTCATTTTTACTCAAGTAACAAATATCCACGAAACAACCTTTAATAACTTTAAAGATTACATAATGTTTATAACATGGTAATAATGATATAAAAGGAATTATAAACTTGAATAAGGTTCTTAATCGAGTATAAATTTATTTTAGTTTATTATTCATGAGAATAAAGAATGATCGAGTCAAGTCGGACATGAGGTAAGGTAACTTCTTAACCCAATTTCAGTGATAAACCTAGGGTGGGTGAGCCCGAGATAGATCCCTATTGCATTGGTTGATGTGATGGTGGTAAACGTAAATGTTTCTCCAAGGAGATTTAAGAAATTTACTCTGATGGGTATTCCAAACATAACTCTCTACATAGCTGTGATAGCTACAATGTAAGTATGATATGGATACCACAAGTTACCTTTATGATTTTTGTTTTCTTTGTGTTATTCATAAATATTATTATTTCATGAGGTATGTTAAGGAGATTATGTTATGTATGTATTGATGAACTCATGTTTTCATTCATTGCTTTATAACCCCTACAGATCTTTTTATACTCAACCCATGTTTTGAAAAAAATTTCACAGGACTTAAAGATGAATTGGATCAAAGATGGGATCAAGGAAAAGTCATGTTGTCTAAAACAAGGAACTAGACATGAATCTATTTTTTCAAGAGTTTTTATTTTTTGAAAAAAATTGAAACCGAGTAGAAGTTTCTACTTTATAGTATTTTGAGATGTAATAGTTATGTCCTAATTCTATAAAACTCTAAACCTGAAAAGATCCTCAATGTGAATTATTCATTTAATTAATTATTATGTAATGTATTAAGGTCGGGTCCTTATAGTTGATATCAAAGGGAGGTTTAGACAACTTTAGGGATTAAGCGTTTTTGTTTGACACATGGTTAGTCTCTATGTCTACTCTTCAATTTAAATCCTTATTTTTGAAACATTTTCAGATCAAGGAATGTATGTTACAAATGGAAGGAGGAGGATCTCAAACGAAATTCATATCTCTTCCTGATGACTTGTTGCAATAATTATTGCAAAGTCATGTTCAGATGATTGTGAATCTTTTTCTAACATACAACTCACTTGCAAGAAATGTTTTGAGATATCAAACACCTCCACTATACCCCGATATCATTGTGGATCATGGTTTGTATTTAATCAAATCATATTTTCAAAATATTTTCCTATTTTCAAGAAAGGTAAATATTCTAAAGTAATTTTCAAATATTTTACCTTATCACAAGATTTTGATGCATATTATGATTTAGAAAAATGTGGTGATGAATGTGACCCTTGCACAACCTATTTATATTTGATTTTAAAATATTGTGTCCCAGCACATACTTATGGTATTTTAAAAGGACAAATGATTGAAAGATTCAACTCAAACTCAGTCTAAAAATTTTATAAAAATCAAGTTTTATCAGATGTTTTGAAATTATATGTCGTAAATGATTATTTTTCAAAACTATTTTTCTACGAACACCCTTATGACCCATGTTTTACAAGGTGTATTTGTATGAAGTAATCAAATCATTTTGAAGGATCTCTAAATCATTTTTGCAATGCCTAGACCTTCTACCTATGTGAAAAAGGTGATGATGAAACCATATGGACACCATAATCAATGCAATATGTTATTTCTTTTTGGAATAGTTTTATTTTATTATATGGAGGTGAAAAAATTTACAATATATAAGATTTTGAGGTCTTAATCTGTTGGGATGAAAATGAAAGGGATAAAAAAACCGTTGAGGTTAAATCATGTTAGGGTTATTTTTGAATTTTATAAAAAGGAAAACACACAGACCATATGACAACCCATCGCGGCGGACAAAGCTACAGGAATCGAAGCCATAACCAAAGTGAAATTGATATTTTTCACCTACCACTAGACTACGTGAAATCCCTGGTTAGTATGACTTATTCTTTTTAGTAAAATGATTTTATGGATTAACAATAAGTTTATTTTGGGAACTTATGTTTCATTAAATGGATAACCTTAATATAGGAAAATTATTTGGTTATTAATTGATAAATGTTATTTTATAAGATGTTCTCTATTTTTGGGAAACACTATATGCCTATGGAAAATAGAATACTTTGGATTTTTAATTAAGGATTAATGGTGGAAATTTATATTGGAAGAATATTTTTTTTGTGGACATATAGTGATTTGGGATATTTATGGAAATGATTAACCTATCATAGATAATATGTGATTTGGCTAATTATGCTTTAGTATGAGACTTTAAGAGTAATCAATGTTTTAGGAGTTGAATGATAATGTTTACTATGGAAGACTATGTGATGAAATCCCTCTGTGTTTTGGGTTCCAATATTAGTTTGGATTATTTTGAAAATTTTTAAAGACAATTGTTTTCTGAATGGTCTTTCTTTAACGTTGGGTACTTTTTGTTGAATTTTGGAGATTAAGAGTAGTATTTCTTTTTATAAAGGATTATACTTTTTGGGGATTATATGATATTGTACTAACCATTTTGGTATTAGTTGATGTCTATAGACAAGGGAAATATATATTTCTTCTTTTTTAGATGATGTGATTCTCTAGAAGTTGATTCCTGTGCTTTTTATGTGACCAAGTCTTTTTGAATAATCTTTTTCTGGTGAAAAGATAAGTTTTTGGTAGAATATTTTTAAAGGATGAAACTCTACATGAAGGTAATTATATTTTCTTATGTTCTTATTCTATGTAGTAAATTAATTCCTAAAATTATTAAAAGTAACTTAAACCAAAACCATTTTTAATTTATTTATCCTACTAGGATATCAAAGACTGCTTAACACATTACAGGTTTGTGATTTTCTGGTGGTTAAATTTCTCTTAATCACGTTTTCTATCACTCTCTATCAGAACTTGATGGTTTGTTTTCTCTTCCATATCCATGTTTTCCTACATGTAATCCTCGTATAGGTTATATCAGGAAACACTTGTGTTTCTTTTTCTATCTTTTAAAGTGGTATTTTTATTGACACTTTTTCCCTTGTGGGACATTAAATGATGTTTCTAAGCCCAATATTAAAATTGTGAGGATGAAATTCCCAAAAGGGGTGAAGGATGTAACATCCCAGGTAAATGAAGAACGTGACATTTTTCATATTTATTACTATTTGAGAATTAAATATTAATTTTACTTTAAAGGGGATGCTATGTTCGATGGCATACCCAATATGCAACAACGGGTTTCTTTGAAATCTTACGTTGCACACTAATAATATTATACTATTATTTTAAATGGTAGTTAACACCAAGTCATTATAATGGCGGGAATAAATATAACTAACTACAATATGATTATACATGTTTGTTAAATTTTTTTACATTTATCCAATAAAATTTAGAGGCATAAAATGTGAATGAATCTAAGCACAAATATTCTAATATTCTTTAAAATGTCCATTTACCGCCTTTTGATGGAAACCCCTCTTTAAATCTAGTTTTTGTCATTTTTATATGTTCTATTTGACAAAATAAAATTATTCTTTAGATTCGGGACATCAATATTTACTTTGGCTATATTTTTAGTATTGTTATGATAAAGTTCATTTTTTAATGAATAGTGAAAATATTGTATTTTAATTCAAAAGTTCCTTTTAATATAATTTTCTTATATGGTTATATAATATTTTTAGTTGATTATAAAGTGTAATTATTATATATTTTTACCATTTAATACAATTTTGGACATTGTAATTAATTTCACTTTGAAATTGGACATAAACAAGTGTCAATATTTCAATAGTTATTATTTCTTAAAAACATGATTTTTGTTTTGAAAGTGGGAATTAATTTTAAATTAATTTATTCCACTTATGTATTTGGAATTTAGAAAAAAGGATTCCATATTTGGAATCCATATGACCAAATTGGGTAAATATGTAACTTTTATTTATATACATTTTAAATATTTACTTAAGTAAATATTTTATTTACCATGATTAATGGGTTAATATAGTAAATACGGGTAAAATATAATATTATAATAATATTAAATTTCCCTAACAGTTGTCCTAATCCTATTTTATGATACATATCCAACCATGGGCATCCATGGGTCGAATTTGGGACCCCATGGATTCACATGGGAGTAATAATGACACATTATATTAATTAATTTAAAGTAAAGACAAAAATGACATAAACAAATATCTCTTAGTAAATAAATTTTTAAATGGGGTTATATAAGTTATATTTTTGACAATAAATATTATTTGGAAATAATAAAATCTTTCCTACATCATGGTATTTTTTTATAATTTTTGGACATCAAATAAATTAAATTATTTATGACACAATAATGATGTAATATTTACCTCATTAATAAATGAATTAAATAAATAAGATTATAAATATTAAAAAAATATCCAAAACCTATCCAATTCTTATTGGTTGATTTTATTTCAACCATGATTCATCTTAAATTCATCTTTAACAACTAGTTTACCTTTTGAAACCAAAGATGAGTTTCTAATAAAATAATTGTTTCCAACATTCCTAAAGAGTCCCTCCTTTCCATTATAAAAACCCCTCAATTCCTACCCATTTTTCACACTTCTCCAGTCATTGGCTCATACAACCTCTGATCCAATAATATTCCAAGATCCCACTCTTCATTCTAGAAACCTTACCTTAGGTAGAAAGCACTTCAAAAAACCCTTTCAGTTCAAACCAAAGGGAGTTACCCGGTTTAAAGGTAATGTCTTCTCTTAAGTTATTTTGTTTTATTTTACTTATCCAACCCCCTAAACTCTTTTTATTTTTTTATTTCATAACAAAAACAGTATAATAAATATGTTATGATGTTTTTATGAGAAATATTCTAACTACACTTACACAGACCTCCATATAATGGGTAAAGAACATAATGTTTTGGTGGATGGAAAACTAACACCTCACGAAACATTGATTGTTCAATTAACGCCTACCGCCTCTCATGGTGGACATTATATGATATATATTATGTTTATGTTTTATTTCTGCTTCTGTAATTGTCATTTACAGCATAACTTTATGGTTTCCATAATGGGTAAACGCGATAATTTCATTTTAGGAAGTGCGGACTACCGCCCCCTCAAAGCGATATGGCTCGTTAATGCCTTGTGATGGATGTTTAAAGGATAGATTTAATGATATTATATATGATATTATATAGTAATTATAATATAATTATGTATCATTATGTTTTAATTCCATTAAAATAAGGAATAGAAATGGAAGTAGCGTTCATGCGTACGTACGGCTTACCGTCTCCATGAACGGTGCATTTCATTTCTTATCACAAAATGTTATGTACTGTTATAAATACATATATATATTGGATATATATGATTTATATGATATCTAAATAATGAATATCATTATGGAGATAATGGATTGTTGTCGACATGGACAACTTGTAATTATAAGGTGTTCATTTTTTACTCAAGTACCAAATATCGATGAAACAATCGTTAATAACATAAATTATTACATAATGTTTATAAAATGGTAATAAGTGATATAGAAGGAATAATAAACTTGAAAAAGTTTCTTAATCAATTATAATTAACATTAGTTTATTATTTAGAAAATTGAAGAATGATCGAGTCAAGTCGGACACGAGTTAAGGGAATTCATCTCAATATCTTTTCATTGAGGCATATTGTGTTTTATTATCAACATTCATTTATACGATTTATAAATACCTTTTAATTTTCATTTCATTCAAAAAGAATATTTTCCAACGAGGCATTTTACAAAAAGACAACAAAAGAATTTTTCTTTTTAACGTAAGTGGTGACAATGGAATTTTCCATCGCCGTGAGTATTATTTGATCTTTGGCTTCCTTAACAAGCCGAAATGTTTTTTAAAGGAAGATAACTACTATATACTCCTTTTACGTATTTAGGTATTAAAAATGGTTTTAATAATGGATATTTTATATCAATATATTTATATGATATATTGTGATTAAAATGTGGAAATTTTATCTTTATTTTATTTTTGTTTTATGTGTTATGAAAATGTTATGGTTCTTAGGCATTGTTTATGCATACGTGTGGTTCTGTGATAAACCTAGCATGGTTGAGCCCAAGATAGCTCTCCAATGCATTGGGTAACATGACAAAGGTAAATGTGAATGTTTTTTCTAAGAGATTTAGGTAATATAAACTGATGGGTATTCCCAATGTAACTCCCTATACAGTTGTGATTGCTATAATGTAAGTATGATATGGATTCCACAAGTTACCTTTATGATTTATGTTTTCATTGTGTTATTCATAAATCTTATGATTTCATGAGGTATGATAAAGATCATATTTTATGTATGTAATGATGAAATAATATTTTCATTCTTTGTTTTATAACCCTTACTAATCGTTTTATGCTCATCCCAAGTTTTGAAATGTTTTTCACGGGATTTAAAGATGAATAGGGTCAAGGATGGGATCAAGGAAAAGTCATGCTGTCTAAAACATAGAACAAGACATCACTCTTTTTTTCAACAGTTTGTATTTTGTGAAAAAATAGAAACTGGTTAGAAGTGTTGACTTAGTAATCTTTAGAGATGTAATAGTTATGTCCTAACTCTCTAAAACATTAAACTTGAAAAGATCCTCAATGTGAATTATTCATTTAATTCAAGATTATGTAATGTTTTAATTTCGTGTCCTTATATTTGGTTTCAGAGGTTGGTTTTGATAACTTTAGGGATTCTGAGTTTTTTTTTACACATGGTTAGTCTCTATGTATACTCTTTAAGTTAAATCCTTATTTTTGAAACTTTTTCAGATCATTTAAAGTCTCTTACCAATGGAAGGAGGAGGATCTCAAATGAAATTCTTATCTCTTCCTGATTACTTGTTTCCAATAATTATTGCAAAGTCAGGTTCAGATGATTGTGAAACTTTCACTAGCATACAACTCGCTTAAAAGAAGTTTTTTGAGATATCAAACACCTCCACTATACCTCGTTATCATCGTGGATCATGTGTTGTATTTAAAAAATCCTATTTTCACAATATTCTCATATTTTCATGAAAGGTAAAAATTATCAAGGCATTTATAAATATTTTACCTTATCACAATATTTTAAAGAATATTATGATTTTGAAAAATGTGCTGAAGAAGAATACCCTTGTGCAACCTATTCATATTTTCTTTTCTAATATAGTAACTCAGCACATACTTATGGTATTTTAAAAGGACCACTAATTGATAGTTTCCACTAAATATAGAAACTACTATTTTACAGAAATCATGTTTTATCAGATTTTTTTAAATTACATGTCATACATGATTATTTTCTGAAACTATTTTTTTGTGAACACCCCTATGACCCAAGTTGTAAAAGGTGTATTTGGATGAAGGAATAAAATGATTTTGAGGATCTCTAAACCATTTTTCAATTTTTGGACCTTCTACCTAGGTGAACAAGATGATGATGAAACCATATGGACACCATGATCAAGGTATGATGTTATTTCTATTTGGAATAGTTTTATTTTATTATATGAAGGTGAAAAAAAATGACAATATATAAGATTTTGATGTTTTAATGTGTTGGGATGAAAATTAAAGTTATAAGAAAACCTTTTAGGTTAACACTTTTTAGGGTTATTTTTGAATTTTTTAAAAAGGACAACACGCAGACCATGTGAAAACCCATCACGTCAGACAAAGCTATGGGAATCAAACCCACAACCAAAGTGCGATTGGGATTTATCACCTACCACTAGACTACGTGAAGTCCCTGGTTAGTATGACTTATTATTTTTAGTTAAATGACTTTATGGATCAAGAATAAGTTGATTTTGGGAACTTATGTTTTATTAAATGGATATCCTTAATTTAGAAAAATTATTTAGTTATTAATTGATAAATGTTATTTTGGAAGATATTCTCTATTATGGGGAAACATTATATGCCTATGGAAAATATAATACTTTGGTATTCCAATTGAGGAGTAATAGTGGAATTTTATTTTAGAAGAATAAATTTTATGTGGAAATATAGTGATTTGGGTTATTTATTGAAGTGATTAACCTATGATAGTGAATATGTGATTTGGATAATTATGATTCATTTTGAGACATTAACGTTATTCAATGTTTTTGGAGATAAATGATAAGATTTACCATAGAAGACTATGGGATTAAATCCTTCTATGTTTTGGGTTTCAATATTAGTTTGGATTATTTTGAAAAATTTTAAGGGCAATTTTGTATTGAATGGTATTTTTTAAACATTGGGTACTATTTGTTTAATTTTGGAGATTAAGAGTAGTATTTCTTTTTATAAAGGATTTACTATTTTGAGGATTATCTAATCAAGTTCCAACCTTTTTGTTTTGGTTAATATATAAAGTCATCAGAAATATATGCTTCATATTTTGTAGATCATGTGATTCTCTAGAAGTTGATTCTATCACTTTTGATGTGACCAAGTCAGCTTGAATACTAATCGTTGGGAGAAAATTTGAGTTTGTGGTAGAAAATTAGTATAGGATTAAAGTATACATGACAAGTAAGTATGTTTCCTTGTGTTTTTATTTAATCTCTTAAATAAATTCCTAAACTTTATGAAAGGTAACTTAAAACAAAAACATTTTCCATTAACTTTTCTTACTGGGGAATCAAAGACCGTTTAACCCATAACATGTTTGTTATTTTCTAGTGGTTAACTTTCTCTTAATCATGTTTTCTATCACTCTTTATCAGAACTTGATGGTTGTTTTATCCTCCATATACATGTTTTCATGGAATACAAGTATCTTTTTTCTCAGTTGACCTTTTTTACTTCTATTACTTTATTTTAAAGTGATAGTTTTGTTGACTCTTTTTCTGATATTGGACATTCAATGAAGTTTCCGAGCCCATTTTTTTTTAAATTGTGAGGGCGCAATTCCCAAATGGGGGGGAAGGATGTAACATCCTGGGTAAATAAAGAATAATAGATTTTTCATATTTATTAATATTTTTGAATTAAATATTAATCTTACTTTAAAGGGGACACTATGTTCGATGGAGTACCCGATATGCAACAACGAGTTTCTTTGAAATCATACTTTGCTCACTAATAATATAATATTATTATTTTAAAGGGTAGTTAACACCTAGACTATATAATGGCGGGAATAAAAAGAACTAACTAAAATAGGATTATACTTGTTTGTTAAATGTTTTTTAATTTATCCAATAAAAGTTAGAGGCTTAAAATGTGAATGAATCTAAGTATAAATACTTCAATAATCTTTAAAAGGTTGATTTACCAACTTTTGATGGGGAACCTTTTTTAAATCTAGTTTTGGTAATTTTTATATGTTGTATTTGGAAAAATAAAATTCTTTTTTAGATAATGGATATCAAAAATTACTTTGGGTAAATTTTTGGTATTTTTCGATAAGGTTCGTTTTTTAATGAATAGTGGAAAATACTGTATTTTAATTCAAACCTGTGTTTTAATCTAATTTATTTATATGGTTAGATTATATTTTATAATTGGTTATACAGTGTAATTATAATATATTTTTACCAGTTAATACAATTTTGGACATTGGAAATAATTTCACTTTGAAATAGGACAAAAACAAGTGTCAATCTTTTGCTAGTTTTTTTTTGAAAACACGCTTTTCTTAAAAACATAATTTTTGTTTTGACAGCAGAAACTAGTTTTAAAAAAAATTCCACATCTTTATTTTGAATTTAGAAAAATGTATTTCATATTTGGAATCATTAGCTCCAAATTCTGTAAATAGGTAACTTTTATTTTTAGAAATTTTAAATATTTACTTAAGTAAATATTTTATTTACCATGATTGAAGGGTAAATATAAAAATAAGGGAAAAATATAATATTAAAATAATAATAAATTACCCTAACATGTGTCTTAATCCAATTGGATGATAAATATATGACCATCATAATCTTTGGGTTGAATTTGGGACCCCATGGGGCCACATGTGAGTAATATTGATTCTTTATATTAATTAATTTAAAGTAAAGACAAAAATGACATAAAGAAATATCTTTTAGTAAATAAATTTTTTCATGGGATTATATAAGTTATTTTTTCAACTATAAATATTCATTGAAATAGAAAAATATTTACTACATCATGGTATTTGTTTTATAATATTTGGACATCATATAAATAAAATTATTTAGGACACAATAATGATGTAGTATTTACCTCATTAATAAATGATTTAAATAAATAAGATTATAAATTTTAAAACAATATCCAAAACCAGTCCAATTTTTATTGGATGATTTTATTTCAACCATGATTCTTCTTAAATTCAACATTAACAATTAGTTGACCTATTGAAACTGAATATGAGTTTATAATAAAATAATTGTTTCAAACTTTTCAAAAGATCCCTCCTCTCCCTTATAAGGAGCCCTCACTTCTTACCCAATTCTCACACATCTCAAGTATTTGGATCATGAAAACTCTAATCCAATAAGCTCCCAATATCCCCCTATTCATCCCAGAATCCTTAATTTAGGCATAAAGACTTCAAGAAACCCTTTTGGTTCAAACCAACAGGATTTACCCGATTTAAAGGTAATGTCTTGTCTTAAGTTCTTAGGTTTTATTTTACTTCTCCAACCCACTGAACACTTTTTATTCCTTTATTTTGTTATAACACCAGTATCCTAGATATACTAGGATGTTGTTATGAGAAGGATTAAAACTACACTTACAGACACCTCTATCTAATGGGTGAAGAACATATTGTTTCTGTGAATGGAAAAGTAACACCTCACGAAGCGATGATTGTTCAATTATCTCCTACCACCTCTCATTGTGGCCATTAAGATGGAACTATATTTATATATGATATATATTATGTTTATGTTTTTTATGATTATGTATTTTTCATTTATATAATACATTTATGGTTCCCATAGTGGGTAAACGTGATAATTTCGTTTGAGGAAGTGCGGACTACGGTCCCCTCAAAGTGATATGACTCATTAATTCCATATGTGGGATGTATAAAGGGTAGATTTTATGATATTATATATGATATTATACTTTAATTATAATATAACTAGGTATCATTGTGTTTTAATTCCATTAATTTATGAAATATAAATGAAAGTAGCGTTCATGCGTACGTACAGCTTACCGTCTCTATGAACGGTGCATTTCATTTCTTATCTCCAAATGTTATGTAATGTTATAAATACATATGTATACTATATATATATTATTTATATGATATCTAAGTCATTAATATCATTCTGGAGATAATGGATTGTTGATTACATTGACAACTTAAAATTATAAGGTGTTCATTTTTTTACTCGGGTACCAAATATCGATGAAACAACCATTAATAACTAAAAAGATTACATAATGTTTATAACATGGTAATAAGTGATATAAAAGGAATAATAAACAAGAAACATTTTCTTATGCTAGTATAAATTGTATTTAGTTTATTATTCAGGATATTAAAGAACGATCTAGAAAAGTTGGACACGAGGTAAGGGACTTCGTCTCAATCTCATTTCATTGGGGTATATTTTGTTTTATTCTCAACTTTATTTTATACTATGTATAAACACCTTTGACATTTCATTTAATTCAAAGTGAATATTTTCCAACGGGGTGTTTCACTAAATGACAAAAAAAAGAATGTTCCTTTTTAAAGTAAGTGGTGACAACGACCTTTTCCTCCGCCATGAGTATTATTCGATCTTTGGCTTCCACAATAATCCATAATGTTTTTAAAAGAAAAATAATTACGATATACTATTTTATGTATTTTGGTATTAAAATTGATTTTAATAATGTATTTTTTATGACAATATATTTAAATTATATGTTGTGATTAAAATGTGGAAATGTTATCTATCCTTTATTTTTGTTTTATTTGTTATTAATATTTTATGGTTCTTCAGAATTGTTTATGCATATGGGTGGTTCTGTGATAAACCTTGAGTGGGTGAGCCCTAGATAGCTCTCCAATCCATTGGGTAACGTGACAGTGGTAAGTGTGAATGTTTATCCTAAGATATTTAATGAATATATTGTAATGGGTATTTCAAATGTAACTCCCTACATATTTTTGATAACTACAATGTAAGTATGATATAGATGCCACAAGTTACCTTTATGATTTATGTTTTCTATGTGTTATTCATAAATCCTATGATTTCATGAGGTATTTTAAAGAGCTTATGTTATGTATCTAATGATGAACTAATGTTTTCATTCTTTTTTTTATAACCCTTATGAGATTTTTATGCTCATCCCATGTTTTGAAATGTTTTTCACAGGACTTAAAGATGAATAGGGTCAAGGTTGAGATCAAGAAAAAGTCAAGCTGTCTAAAACATGGAACTAGACATGAATTTTTTTCAACAGTTTTTTTTTTGGAAAAAATGGAAATTGAGTAGAAGTGTCTACTTTGTAATATTTTGATATATAATAGTTATGTTGTGACTCTATAAAACTATAGACCGAAAAATATCCTCAATGTGAATTATTCATTTAATTCAAGATTATGTAATGTTTTGAGACCGGGTCCTTATAGTTGGTATCAGAGGTCGGTTTAGAAAACTTTAGGAGTTAGGGTATTGTTAAATTAATATCCATAAATTAATTTATGACAATATTAAAATGATATAGCATTTAGAGATTACCATGTTTCTTTGACTAAGATAATTCTGTGTTCAGAATGGTTTTCTGAAGAGGAAACAGGGCAGCTATGTTGGGACAACATCAGAAGGAAGACAACCTTCCAAATCAGCAACATGAGATGGTCGGAATCGGAACTGAACAGTTTGTTGCGGTGATGGCACAGTGGACTCAGGCTATAAATGGTGGTGGTATCCATGCAGTTGATCAGCCAGATCAACCACAGAGGAACATTTCAGTAGTAGAGCATTTGAGGAGGCAACATACCCCATCATTCAGCAGATCATCTGACCCTGTGCTAGCAGAAGGGTGGATTAAAGCACTGGAGAAAATTTTTGATGTCATGGGGTGTTAATAACACCAACAGGTTAGTCTATCCATTTATCGTTTTGAAGGTAAAGCTGATCAGTGGTGGTCAATGGTGAAAAATATCAAGGATAGTGATTAGATGGATGCACTTTATTGGGATGATTTCAAAGGTATGTTCCTTGAAAAATATTTTCCTAAGGTGGTTCGACTTAGGATGGATTAATAATTCCAAGAATTTAGGCTGGAGGATGACTCAGTGGCTGCTTATGAAGAAATATTCACTCAAATCGCAAGGTATGCTTTGAATTTCATATGATATCTTGATAATAAAATCAACCGTTTTTTCTCAGGATTAAAGCTAATTTATCCAAGGGATTTACCTTCTCGTGAGTTCAAAAGTTATGAAAAAAGGGTTCGTTGTGTGGAGAGGGTAGAAATGGAGTTTTCTGATGATCAGGTGATCTTTGAAAAACAACAGTATAAGAGGTCAAGGTGGAAGACGAAAGAGAAGAACTCTTCAAAAAGGTCTGATGGTAAGAAAATTAAGTTTTCAGTTTGTGAAAATTGTGGTAAAAATCATGTTGGGGAATGTCTTCTGAATTCTAGTAAGTGATGCTGATGTGGTAAAATGGGACATAAGGCTCGTAATTGCATTGAAAAATATCAAGGTAATGGTAACACAAAATATAATTTATATTTAGTAAAATGTTTTAAATACAATTAAATGTTTCATTATGAAAATCAGTGTCCAACGATGAACTTAACTGAGGGAAAGCAGTCGGACTACAAGCAGAAAGGGGTGGAGAAATCATTTGAAACTACTTCAGTAGATGTTGGGCCATCGAATGAAGTAGTGTCAGGTATATTGTTTGTTTGTTCAGATTATACCAATGTATTGTTTGATTCAGGGTCTACACAATCGTTCATTTCTGATAATTTTTTAAGTAAATTGGGAATTCCAACTCATTACATGAATAGAGAAATTAAGGTAAAAACACCTGGAGGAAATGTTGGGACAAAAATAAATTATAAGAACCTTCCTCTCCTTGTATGTGGGAAGAATCTACCTACAAATCTTATTTTTTTGCCTCTAGTTGGGTTTGATGTTATTTTGGGTATGGATTGGCTTCCTGTTTATCACGCTAAGATTGACTACAGAGCTAATGTGGTTTCTTTTCAAAATAATTTTCAGTTTGTGTACAAGAATGAACCCTTACTTATGATAACCTATCAGGAAGCTGAGAAACTAGTAAAAAATGGAAATGAATGTTACCTTGCACATATTATTTAAAATAAAGGAAGTGTTGCAATTAATGTTTTGCCAGTGGTAAATGATTACCTTGATGTATTTCCTAATTAGTTGCCTATTATTATACCTGATCGGGAAGTTGAATTTACTGTTGAATTATTTCCTGATGCTAAACCAATTTCAAAACCCCCTTATCGAATGGATCAAATTGAACTTTAAGAGTTAGAGCAGCAATTGAAAGAGTTATTAGATAAAGGTTTCATTCGACCTAGCACATCCCCATGGGGTGAGGTAGTCTTATTTGTTAAAATAATATGGTTCAATGAGAATTTTCATTGATTATAGAGCATTGAATAATATCACTATTAATAATAAGTATCCTTTGTCTCATATCGATGATTTGTTTGATCAGATCCAGGGAGCTTAGTTTTTTATCGAATATTGATTTGAGGTCAGGGTACCATCAGTTGAAAGTAAAGGAAGTAGACATTCCAAAGACCACGTTTCATACTAGATATGGACATTATGAATTTGTAGTTATTCCTTTTGGGTTAACCAATGCACCTCCTATATTCATGGATCTTATGAATAGAATTTTTTGTGATTTCTTGGATAAGTTTGTGGTTGTGTTCATTAATGATATTTTGGTTTTTTATAAAAGTAAATATGAGTATGAAATTCATTTAAGGGTTGTCTTGAAAAACTTAAAAAAAAAAGAAAATGTATGGGAAATTCAGAAATTTTGAGTTTTGGTTGGAAAAAATTTCATTCTTGGGTCACATTGTTTCAAAAAATGGCATAACTGTTGATCTTGCTAAAACAAAAGTTGATGAGGAATGGCCAAGACCCACAAATATAACCGATATTATTAGTTTTCTTGGTTAGGCAGGTTATTACCGAAGGTTTGTTAAAAAAATTTCAAGTTTATCTAGTCCAATCACTAAGTTAACTCGAAAAGGTGATAAGTTCATCTGGACAAAAGAATGTGATGATTCTTTCCATGAATTGAAAAGAAGATTGATGAATGCTCTAGTGTTGCACTACCTTCCAGAAATGGTGATTTTATTATCTGTAGTCATACTTCATTGAAAGGTCTTGGTTGTGTCCTTATGCAGAATGATCTGGTAATTGCTTATGCTTCACGTTAGTTGAAACCTCATGAGTTAAATTAACCTACACATGATTTGAAATTAGTTGCTATTGTTTTTGCTTAAAAAATTTAGAGGCATCGTTTGTATGGAGTGAAATGAAAAATATATACTGGCCACAAAAGTTTTAAGTATATATTCACTCAAAAATAATTGAACATGAGACAGTGGAGATTATGGGAATTAATCCAGGAATATGATTGCACGATCCATTACCATCCAAGAAAGGAAAATAAAGTGGTTGATGCTATGAGTCGAAAAATTAATGCTTCATTAAGCATGATACATTTGGAACAAGATCCTTTGGTTTTTGATTTGATGAACTTTGGAATAGAAGTTGTTGGTGTAGGAAATTATTCTATTTTGTTTCAGGTGTTATTAGAATCATCTCTGTCAGATAGAATTAAGCGAGCATAGAAAGAAGATAGTGAGTTACAGAAAAAGGTAGAGTTTGTTCATAAGGGTATGTTGACTGAATTTAACATTGATAATAATTGTGTTTTGAGGTTTGGGAAATGATTATACATGCCTTGTGATTCATAGTGGAAGAATGAGTTGTTATGTGAATCTCATATTTCCCTGTTTTTAGTTCACCCTGGTAGTACTAAGATGTACAGTGATCATCAAGAGTATTACTGGTGGGATTGAATGAAAATAGATATTACTAATTTTACTGTGAAGTGTTTGACTTGACAGTAGGTTAAATCAGAGTGGTAGTTACCGAAATGGATGCTTCAGTCTTTACCGGTGCCAGAGTGGAAATGGGAAAATATACCCATAGACTTCATTGCGGGATTACAAAATACATCTAGAGGTAATAATGAAATCTAGTTTATTGTTGATTGATTGAAAAAATCTTCACATTTCCTTCCTATTTGAGATACGTTTTCTCTAGATCAACTTTTCCAGTGGTATGTTAAAGAGATAATCAAGTAGCATGGTGTTCCCCTCTCCATTGTATCTGATCGTGATCCCAGGTTTACTTCTAACTTTTGGAAGGACCTTCAGAAGTCATTGGGTACTGAATTAAATTTTAGTACAGCCTTTCATCCTCAATCAGATGGTCAGTTTGAACAACCAATTCAGACCTTGGAAGATTTGTTACGTGCTAGATCAATGGATTATGAGAAAAGTTGGGACCAACATCTTTGTTTGGTTGAATTTTCATATAATAACAGTTTTGATTCCAGTATACAGATGGATCCATTTGAGGCATTATATGGAAAGAGTTGTATAACTCCATATTTTTGGGATGAATTAGGTGAATGAAAGCTAAAGGGATCATAATTGGTAGAAGAGATGGCAGAAAAAGTTAAGTTGATTCTGAAGAACATGAGAAAATCTCAGAGCATACAGAAAAGTTATGCGGAAAAACGGAGGAAGGATCTATATTTTGAGGTAGGTGAACATTTCTTTCTCATAGTTTCTCATATTTGAACCATGGTTGTTCTATGCATGAACTGGAGTATGGTTTTTGTTTGTTGTTAATCCACAGTGAAAGTTTAGAGTATGTGCTAGTAAAGTGATCATACAGTTTGTGTAGACAACAGTATTGAAGGTAGCGATGTTTCCCAGTATTTGCCAAATTTTTGGGCCTCAAAATCAGAAAATGAAGACTTGGATTGTTGGTAATAGTAGGTGCACATAAAGAGGAAGTAGTTCGCGAAAAATGAGGGACGTGTGCAAAATATTAGAGTTGGGCACGAAAAACAGTGTGGTGCGTGAAATAGAGGATCGAGGTTTTTCGCGCAAATAGTGTTTCAGAATCAGAATGTCGAAAAATGGCAAAGGCATGGGCTGTACGAAAAATCTGGTGATGTGCACGAAAAATGGTACCTGAACGAAATATTACACGCCAAATGACAAGGGCTTTTACGCCATAGGGGGTTTTTCGCACAGGGGTCTGAGATGCCTATAAATAAGATGTGACCCCCCGCATTCCGAACGATTGAAGACTCAGAGAAGATTTGAGGTTTGATGTGTGTAAAAGGTACTCGTAAAGGGAGTTGCACAAAAGAGGCTGAGCTGCGCGAAAAAGTCTGAGCTACATGAAAAAGCCTGAGCTACGTAAAAAATTTGTAATTGCATTAAAAATTCAGACTTGCGCTAAAAATTCGGAGCTGCATGGAAAAGGAGAGGTTGCGCATAAAAAGATGAAATTGTGCGACATATTTTTTTGCATGAAAACCAGGTTTTGCACGTAAAAGTGAGAACTTACATGAAAAGGTTAGGTCCTACGTGAAATCATCTATGTATCCTGTTTGCATGTTCTGATTATCCGGATCAGTGGTTCAGTGTGTTCAAGAGCATCATTTCAGGACTTCGATGCAAGCAGAGTCTCATGCTAACAAGAGACAGAGACTTCAATGTGAATTTATTGAAGATACCTTCACGTCTATAAAATTACTGATACTTCACTAATGGCAGTGAGCCAGGGGTATTCAAAGGGAGTGACCTGAGGGACGCAGTGGGCTATCCCTGAACAGTTGTAAAGGAAGTGAGCCTGGGACAGAGTGACTGTTTCTGAACCTTTTTAATCCACAACTAGTGAAGAATAGTGGAATTTGGTACGTCCGACAACCTGTCAGCGTATGCTTCTTGGATGTAGCTCTTAGTGGTGAACCAAGTAAAAAGTGTTGTGTCATCTCTTTTCATGTGAATGTTTGATTAATTCTCATATTCTTCATACAGGTTAAACTAGTTCATACCAATGTGGGAACAAGATCCATCAGTGTAAAAGAAAAATTTAACACCCTGATTTACCCCTCCCATCTCAGGGTGTCCAGGGGTCCTACATCTCCCTGGAAAAGTGTGAATCATTTTGTTCATAAGGGAATGTTGAGTGTGAGGTTCATTGGACCTTATAAAATCCTAGATAATGTTGGAGCATTTGTGTACAGAGTGGCTTTACCCCCAATTTTATCTCAGGTACAAAAATTTTTTCATGTTTCAATGTTGAGAATGTATATTCCATATCAATCACATGTTTTGATCCCAAAAGTTGTTCAGTTGGAAGAAAATATCTCTTATGAGGAACAACCAGTCCATATTCTTGACCATAGAGAGAAAGTGTCATAGAATATGGTAATTTATTAGGTAAAGTATTTGTGGAAAACCCATATGGTTGAAGAGGCAACGTGGGAATCTGAAAATGTTATGAAGGATAAATACCCCAACTTATTTGATAAGTGAATAAAAATTGCAAGGATGCAATTCCCAAAAGGGGAGAAGGATGTAACATCCCAAGTAAATAAAGAATAATACATTTGAATGTTTATTAATATTTGTGAATTAAATATTAATTTTACTTTAAATGGGATGCTATGTTCAACAGCGTACCCAATATGCAACATCTGGTTTCTTTGAAATCTTACGTTGCACAATAATAATATAATATTATTATTTTAAATTTTAGTTAATTCCTAGATATTATATTGGTGAGAATGAATATAACTAACTAAAATATGATTATACATGTTCATTAAATGATTTTACATTTATCCAATAAAATTAGAGGCTTAAAATGTAAATTAATCTAAGCATAAATACTCTAATATTCAATAAAAGGTCGATTTACCGCCATATGATAGAGAACCCTTTTTAAATCTAATTTTGGTAAATTTTATATGTTATATTTGACAAAATAAAATTCTTCTTTATATTTGGGACATCAAAATTTACTTTGGGTAAATTTTTGGTATTTTTTCTGATAAAGTTTATTTTTTAGTGAATAGTGAAAATGTTGTATTTTAATTCAAAAGTGCCTTTTAATCTAATTTATTTACATAGTTATATTATCTTTTTAATTGGTTATAAATTTTAATTAGAATATACATTTACCATTTAATCCAATGTTGGACATTGGAATTATTTTCACATTGAAATTGGACATAAACAAGTGTCAATCTTTTGATAATTAATATTTCTTAAATACACACTTTTTGTTTTTGACACTGGGAATTAATTTTAAATTAATTTCTGGAACTACTGTGTTTTGAATTTGGACAAATGGATTCAATATTCATAATCAGTAGGTCCAAATTTTGTAAATAGGTAACTTTTATTTTTAGACATTTTAAATATTTACTTGAGTAAATATTTTATTTACCATGATTAAAGGATAAATATAGTAAATAAGGGTAAAATATAATATTATAATAATATTAAATTACCCTAACATGTGTTCCAATCCTATTGTCTGATACATATCTGACCATGTGAATCCTTGGGTCTAATTTGGGACCCCATGGAGAGACATGGGAGTAATAGTGACACTTTATATTAATTAGTTAAAAGTAAAGTCAAAAATGACATAAAAAAATATCTTTTAGTAAATAAATTTCTACATGGAGTTATATAAGTTATCTTTTAGACTATAAATATTAATTGGAAAGCTAAAACTATTTATTAAACCATGGTAATTGTTTTATAATTTTACGACATCAAATAAATTAAATTATTTATAACACAATAATGATGCAGTATTTACCTCATTAATAAATGATTTAAATAAATAAGATTATAAATATTAAAACAACATCCAAAACCTGTCCAATTATTATTGGATTATTTTATTTCAACCATGAGTCATATTAACTTCTACTTTAATTATTTTTTGACCATTTGAAACTGAAGATGAGTTTATAATAAAATAATTTTTTCAAACATTCATAAAGAGCCCCTCCTCTCCCTTATAAAAATACCTCACTTCTAACTAATTCCTCACACTTCTCAAGCCATTTTCACATACAACCTCTTCTCCAATAATCTCCAAATATCCCCCTATTCATCCTCAAATCCTTAATATAGGCAGAAATCACTTTAAGAAACCATTTTGGTTCATACCTAAGGGAGTTACCCGATTTAAAGGTAATGTCTTCTCTTAAGTTCTTTTGTATTATTTTACTTCTCCAACACACTAAACTCTTTTAATTACTTTATTTTATAAATACAATAGTATCATCAATATACTATTATGTTGTTATGAAAATTATTTTAACTACACTTACACACACCTCTATCTAATGGGTGAAGAACATACTATTTTTGTGAATGGAAAAGTAACGCCTCACGAAGTGATGATTGTTCAATTATCTCCTACCACCTCTCATTATGGCCATTAAGATGGAAATATATTTATATATGATATATATTATGTTTATGTTTTCTTTAAGCTTCTGTATTTTTCATTTATACCATACCTTTATGGTTCTCATAGTGGGTAAACACAATAATTTCATTTGAGGACGTGCAGACTACCGCCCCCTCAAAATGATTTGACTCATTAATGCCTTATTCTGGATGTTTAAAGGAAGGGGTTAATGATATTATATATAATATTATACTTTAATTATAATATAACTATGGATAATTTTGTTTTAATTCCATTAAAATAAGAAATAGAAATGGTAGTAGCGTTAATGCGTACGTACGACTTACCATCTCCGTGAACGGTACATTTGATTTCTTATCTCCAAATGTTATGTACTATTATAAATACACATATATACTGGATATATATGATGTATATGATATCTAAATCATGAATATCATTATTTAGATAATGTATTGTTGATTACATGGACAAATTTTAATTATAAAGTGTTCATTTTTACTCAAGTACCAAATATCGATGAAACAACCGTTAATAACTTAAATGATTACATAATGTTTGTTACATGGTAATAAGTGATATTAAAAGAATTATAAACTTGAAAAATGTTCTTAATCAATTATAAATTAAAATTAGTTTATTATTTAGGATATTAAAGAATGATCGAGTCAAGTCGGACATGAGGTAAGGGACTTCCTCTCAATCTCCTTTCATTGAGACATATTTTGTTTTATTCTCATCTTTCTTTTATACGGTGTATAAATACATTTGACTTTTAATTTAATTCAAATGGAATATTTTCCTATGATTCATTTTGCTGAACAACATAAAATGAATGTTTCTTTTTAACCTAAGTAGTGAAAATGACATTTTCCACCGCCGTGAGTATTATTTGATCTTTGGATTCCTTAACAAGTCGTAATGTTTTTAAAAGGAAAATAAAGACCATATACTCTTTTTACGTATTTTGGTATTAAAAATGGTTTTAATAATTGATTTTTTATTTCAATATACTTAAATTAGATATTTTGATTAAAATGTGGAAATGTTATCTTTCCTTTTTTTTGTTTTATGTGTTATGAATATGTTATGGTTCTTGGGCATTGTTTTTGTATAAGGGTGGTTCCTTGATAAACCTAGGGTGAGTGAGCCCAAGATTGCTCTCTAATGCATTGGGTAACCTGAAGGAGGTAAACGTGAATTATTCTCCTAATATATTTAGGGAATATACTATGATGTTTATTCTAAATGTAACTCCCTACGTAGATGTGATAGCTACAATGTAAGTATGATATGTATGCCACAAGTCACATTTATGATTTATTTTTTCTATGTGTTATTCATAAAACTTATGATTTCATGAGGTATGTTAAAGAGCTTATGTTGTGTATGTAATGATGAACTAATGTTTTCATTCTTTTTTTTATAACCATTATTGAGCTTTTTATGCTCATCCCATGTTTTGAAATGTTTTTAACATGACTTAAAGATGAATAGGGTCAAGGATTAGATCAAGGAAAATTCATGTTGTCTAAAACATGGAACTAGACATGACTCTTTTTTTCAAGAGTTTTTATTTTGTGAAAAAATGGAAACTGAGTAGAAGTGTCTACTTTGTAATATTTTGAGATGTAATAGTTATGACCTAACTCTCTAAAACTCTAAACCTGAAAAGATCATCTATGTGAATTATTCGTTTAATTCAAGATTGTGTAATGTTTTATGGTCGAGTCATTATAGTTGGTATCAGAGGTTGGTTTAGACAACTTTAGGGACTATGAGTTTCTGTTTTACACATGGTTAGTCTCTATGTCTACTCTTTAAGTTAAATCCTTATTTTTGAAACTTTTTCAGATCAAGGAAAGTCTCTTAAAAATGGAAGGAGTGGGATCTCAAACGACATTCTTATCTCTTCCTGATGACTTTATTTCTATAATTATTACAAATTCTTGTTCGGATGATTGTAAAACCTTCTCTAGCATTCAACTCGCTTGAAAGCAGTTGTTCGAGATATCAAACACCTCCACTATACCTAGTTATCATCGTGGATAATGTGTTGTATTTAAATAAATCCTATTTTCACAATATTCTCATATTTTCAAGAAATGTAAATATCATCAAGGAATTTACAAATATTTTACCCTATCACAAGATTTTGAAGCATATTATGATTTTGAAAAATGTACTGAAGAAGTAGACCCTTGCGCAACCTATTTATATCTTCTTTTATAATATAGTCTCTCAGCACATACTTATCGTATTTTAAAAGAACTTTTAATTGAAAGTTTCCACTAAAATTTGGTCCGACTATTTTATAGAAATCATTTTTTATCAGATGTTTTGAAATTATATGTCATACATGATTATTTTCCAAAACTATTTTTTTGCGAACACCCTTATGACCCAAGTTGTACAATGTGTATTTGGATGAAGGAAGAAAATGATTTTGAAGGATATATAAATCATTTTTTCATTGTATAGACCTTCTACCTATGTGAACAAGATGATGATGAAACCATATGGACACCATGATCAAGGTATGATGTTATTTCAATTTGGAATAGTTTTATTTTTTTATATGGAGGTAAAAAAATGATAATATATATGATGTTGATGTCTTGATGTGTTGGGATGAAAATTAAATGTATAAGAAAACCATTGAGGTTAACACTTGTTAGGGTTATTTTTCAATTTTTTAAAAAGGACAACATGCATACTGGGTGACAACCTCTCACGTCGGACAAAGATGTGGGAATCGAACCCACAACCAAAGTGCGATTGGGATATATAACCTACCACTAGACAATGTGAAGTCCCTGGTTAGTATAACTTATTATTTTGAGTTAAATGATTTTATGGATCATGAATAAGTTGATTTTTGGAATATATGTTTTATAAAATGTATATCCTCAATATAGGAAAATGATTTGGTGATTAATTGATAAAGGTTATTTTGTAAGATGTTCTCTATTTTGGGGAGACACTATATGCCTATGGAAAATAGTATACTTTGCGATTTCAATTGAGGAGTAATGGTGGAATTTTATTTTGGAAGAATATTTTTTTATTGACATATAGTGATTTGGGTTATTTATGGAAATGTTTAACCTATCATAGAGAATACGTGATGTGGCTAATTATGATTTAGTATGAGACTTTAAGAGTAATATATGCTATGGAGATAAATTATAAGACTTACCATGGAAGACTATGGGATTAAATCCTTCTGATTTTTGGGTTTCAATCTTAGTTTGGATTATTTTGAAAAAAATTAAGGACAATTTTGTATTGAATGGTGTTTCCTAAAATTTGGGTACTGTTTGTTTAATTTTGGATATTGAGAGTAGTATTTATTTTTATAAAGGATTTTCCTTTTTGGAGATTATCTAATCTAGTACTAACCTTTTGGTTTTGGTTAATGTCTAAATACATAGGAAATATATGCTTCATCTTTTATGGATCATGTGATTCTCTAGAAGTTTATTCTATCACTTTTTATGTGACCAAGTCAGCTTGAATACTAATCTTTGGGAGAAAAGTTGAGTTTGTGGTAGAAATTTAGTATAATATGAAAGTCTACATGACAAGTAAGTATTTTTTCTTGTGTTTTTAGTTAAGATCATAAATAAATTTCTCAAATTTATGAAAGGTAACTTTAAAAAAAACGTTTTCCATTAACCTTTCTTACTGGGGGATCAAAGACCATTTAACCCATCACAAGTTCTTGATTTTCTGGTGGTTAACTTTCTCCTAATCATGTTTTATATCACTCTCTATCAGATCATGATGGTTGTTTTCTCCTCCATATCCATGTTTTCATGGAATCCTAGTATCTTTTGTCTCAGTTGAACTTTTTTACTTCTCTTAGTTTATTTTAAAGTGATAGTTTTGTTGACTCATTTTCTAAGGTTGGACTTTCAATGAAGTTTCTGAGCCCATTTTTTTTAAAACAGTGAGGACGCAATTTCCAAAATGGGGGAAGGATGGAACATCCCTGGTAAATAAACAACATGACAATTTTCATATATATTAATATTGTTGAATTAAATATTAGTTTTACTTTAAATGTGACTCTATTTTCGATGGAATACTTGATATGCAACAACGGGTTTCTTTGAAATCTTAATTTCCACACTAATAATATAATATTATAATTTTAAATAGTAGTTAAAGGCTACCCATTATAATGGAGAGAATAAATAGAAATAACTAAAATATTATTATACATGTTTGTTTAATATTTTTAAATTTATCCAATAAAAGTTAGATCCTTAAAATTTGAATGAATCTATGAACAAATACTCAATTATTTTTTAAAAGGTCAATTTAATGCCTTTTGATGGAGAACCCTCTTTAAATCTAGTTTTAGTCATTTTATATATTCGATATGAAAAAATAAAATTCTTATTTATATTCGGTACATCAAAATTTACATTGGGTAAATTTTAGTGATTTTTCTGGTAAAGATCATTTTTTAATGAATAGTGAAAATACTGTATTTTAATTCAAAAGTGCCTTTTAATCAAATTTATTTGTATGGTTAGATTATATTTTTAATTGGTTATAAAGTATAATTAGAATATATTTTTACTAGTTAATTCAATTTTGTATATTTTAATTAATTTCACTTTAAAAGTGGACATAAATACGTGTCAATCTTTTGATAGTTATTATTTCTTAAAAACATTCTTTTTTGTTTTGACAGTGGGAATTAATTTTAAATTAATTTCTGCCACTTCTGTGTTTTGAATTAAAAAAAAGGATTCCATATTTATAATAAATAGGTACAAATTGTGTAAATAGGTATCTTTTATTTTTAGAAATTTTTTATATTTACTTCAGTAAATATTTTGTTTACCATGACTAAAGGGTTAATATTTAAATAAGGGTAAAATATAATATTATAATAATATTAAATTACCTTAACATATGTCCTAATCCTATTTGATGATACATATCCAACCATGCTCATCCTTAGGTCCAATTTGGGACCCCATGGAGCCACATGGGACTAATAATGACACTATATATTAATTAATTTATAGTAAAGACAAAAATGACATAGACAAATATCTTTTAGTAAATCAATTTTTACATGATGTTATATAAGTTATCATTTCGACAATAAATATTATTTGGAAATAAAAAAATATTTCTTATATCTTGGTATTTTTTTATAATTTTTGGACATCAATAAATTAAATTATTTATGACACAATAATGATGGAATATTCACCTCATTAATAAATGATTTAAATAAATAAGACTATTAATATTAAAACAATATCCAAAACCTGTTCAATTATTATTGGAAGATTTTATTTCGACCATGATTCATCTTGAATTCGACTTTAATGATTAGTTGACCATTTGAAAATGAATATGAGTTTATAATAAAACAATTGTTTCAATCTTTCCTAAAGAGCCCCTCCTATCCATATAAAAATCCCTCACTTCCAACCCATTTCTCACAATTATAAAGCCATTGGCTTGTACAACATCTGCTCCAATAAGCTCCCAAGATCCCTCTCTTCATTTTAGAAGTCGTACCTTAGGCAGAAAACACTTCAAGAAACCCTTTTGGTTCAAACCAAAGGGAGTTACCCGATTTAAAGGTAATGTCTTCTCTTAAGTTCATTCGTTTTATTTCACTTCTCCAACCCCCTAAAATCTTTTTATTACTGTATTTTATTATAACACCAGTATCCTAAAATATACTAGGATGTTTTTATGAGATATATTTGAACTAAACATAAACACACCTCCATCTAATGGGTGAAGAACATACTCTTTCTTTGAATGGCAAAGTAACACCTCACGAAGCGATGATTGATCAATTATCTCATACCGCATCTCATTGTAGGAACTAAGATAGAACTGAATTTATATATCATATATATTATGTTTATTGTTTCTTTATTCTTCTGTATTTTTCATTTATAGCATACCTTTATGGTTTCCATGGTGGTTAAACGTGATAATTTCATTTGAGGAAGTGCGGACTACCGCCCCCTCAAAATGATATGACTCATTAATGCCATATGTGGGATGTATAAAGGGTATATTTTATGATATTATATATTATATTATACTTGAATTATAATATAAATAGGTATCATTATGTTTTAATTACATTAAAATATGAAATAGAAATGAAAGTAGCGTTCATGCGTACGTACGACTTATTGTCTCCATGAACGGTGCATTTCATTTCTTATTTCCAAATGTTATGTACTATTTTAAATACATATGTATACTGGATATATATGATATATATGATATATAAATCATGAATATCATTATGGAGATAATGAATTATTGATGAAATGGACAACTTGTAATTATAAGGTGTTCATTTTTTAACTCAGGTACCAAATATTGATGAAACAACTGTTAATAAAATAAATGATAAAATAAGGTTTATAACATGGTAATAAGTGATATAAAAGGGATAATAAACTAGAAAGAGGTTCTTAAGCCAGTATAAACTAACATTAGTTTATTATTCAGGAGATTAAATAATGATCGAGTCACGTTGGACACGAGGTAAGGGACTTCGTCTCAATCTACTTTAATTGAGGCATATTTTGTTTTATTCTCAACTTTATTTTATATGGTGTATAAACACCTTTTACATTTCATTTCATTCAAAGGGAATATTTTACTATGATTCATTTTACTAAATGATAAAAAAATGAATGTTTCTTTTTAAAATAAGCGGTGACAATGACCTTTTCCGCCGCCGAGAGTATTATTTGATCTTTGACTTCCTTAACAAGCTGTAATGTTTTTAAAAGGAAAATAAATACCATATACTATTTTTAAGTATTTTGGAATTAAAAATTGTTTTAATAAAGGATTTTTTAAGTCAATATATTTAAATTATATATTGGGATTAAAATGTGGAAATGTTATATTTCCATTATTTTTGTTTTATGTGTTATGAATATGTTATGGTTCTTGGGCATTGTTTATGCATATGGGTGGCTCCATGATAAACCTAGGGCGGGTGATCCCATGATATCTCTCCAATTCATTGGGTAACATGACATAGGTAAATGTGAATGTTTCTCCTAATAGATTTAGGAAATATAATGTGATGGGTATTCCAAATGTAACTCCCTATATAGCTATGATAGCTACAATGATAGTATGATATGGATTCCACAAGTTACCTTTATGATTTATGTTTTCTTGGTGTTATTCATAAATCATATGATTTCATGAGTTATGTTAATGAGCTTCTGTAATATATGTAATGAATAACTAATGTTTTTATTTTGTGTTTTATAACCCTTACAGAGATTTTTATACTCATCCCATGTTTTGAAATTTTTTTCATGGTACTTAAAGATTAATTGGTTCAAGTATGAGATCAAGAAAAAGTCATTATTTCTAAAACATGAAACTAAACATGACTTTTTTGTCAATAGTTTTTATTTTGTGAAAAACTGGAAACTGAGTAGAAGTGTCTACTTTGTAATCTTTTGAGATGTAATAGTTATGTCCTAACTCTCTAAAAATCTAAACCTGAAAATATCCTCTCTGTGAATTATTCATTTAATTTAAGATTATGTAATGTTTTAAGTTCGGGTCTTTATAGTTGGTATCAGAGGTCAGTTTAGATAACTTTAGTAGTTAGGGTATTGTTAAATTAATATCCATAAATTAATTTATGTTAATATTGAAATGATATAGAATTTATAAATTATGATATTTCCTTGCCTAAGTTATTTCTGTGTTGAGAATGGTTTTCTGCAGAGAAAACAGGGTAGCTATGTTGGGAGGACATTAGGAGAAAGACAACCTTCCAAATCAGCAACCAGAGATGGTCAGAATCAGAACTAAATAGTTTGTTGCAGTGATGGCATAGCTGAGTGAGGCTATAAATGGTGGTGGTATTCGTACATAAGATCATCCAGAAAAAACATAGAGGAACATGTCATTAGTAGAGTATTTCATGAGGCAACATCCCCCATCATTCAGAGGATCATCTGACATTGTTCAAGAAGAAGGAATGATTAAAGCACTGGAGAAAATTTTGATGGCATGGGGTGTTCAGAACACCAAAATCTTAGTCTTTTTGTTTACCATTTTGAAGTTGAAGCTGATCAGTGGTGGTCGATGGTGAAAAATATCAGGGATAGTGAGGAGATTTATGCTCTTGATTGGGATGAATTCAAAGGTATGTTCTTTGAGAAATATTTTTCAAAGGTGGTTCGACTTAGGGTGGAAAAATAATTCCTAGAATTGAGTTTGGAGGATGACTTAGTGGCTGCTTATGAAGCAAAATTCACTCAACTCGCAACGTATGCTCCGAATTTCATACTAGATCTTGATAGTTTAATCAACCGTTTTTACTCAGGATTAAAGCCAAAGTATCAGAGGGATTTATCTTCTCGTGAGTTCAAAATTTATGAAAAACATATTCGTTATGTAGAGATGGGAAAAATGGAGTTTTCTAATGATCAAGTTTTCTTTGACAAATAATAGAATAAGAGGACGAGGTCACAGGCGATAGAGAAGAACTCTTCAAAAATATCTAATAGAAAGAAAAATAAGTTTACAGTTTGTGAAAATTGTGGTAAAAAGCATGATGGGGAATGTCTTTTAAATTTTGTTAAGTGCTACTGATGTGGTAAAATGGGACATAAGGCGCGTAATTTCACTAAAAAAGATCAAGGTAAGGGTAAGAGAAAATCTGATTTCCAGTCAGTAAAATGATTCCAGTGAAATGAAATGGGTCATTATGAAAACAAGTGTCCAATGAAGAACTCGACTGAGTGAATATAGCCAGACTACGAGCAGAAAGAGATGGTGAAATCTTTTGCAACTACTTTAGAAGATGTTGGGCCATCGAATGAAGTAGTATCAAGTACACTGTTTGTTTTTTGAGATTTTTCCAATGTATTGTTTGATTCAGGGTCTACACATTCGTTCATTTCTAAGAATTTTTATAGTAAATTGGGAATTCCATCTCATTATATGAATATGGAAGTTATAGTAAAAACACATGGAAAAAATGTTGGGACAAAAAGAAATTATAAGAACCTTCATGTCCTTGTGTTCGAGAAGAATCTAACTCTAAATCTTATTATTTTTTCTATAGTAGAGTTTGAAGTTATATTGGATATGGATTGGCTTTCTATTTATCATGCTAAGATTGACTGCCGAGCTAAAAATGTTTTTTTAGAAAGATTTTCACTTAGTGTACAAGAATGAACTCATACTTTTGATAACATATCAGGAAGCTAAAAAACTTGTAAAAGATGGAAATGAATGTTACCTTGCACATATTGTTGAAAATAAAGGAAGTGTTAGATTAATGATGTGTCTGTGGTAAATGAGTACCTTGATGATTTTACTTATTATTTTCTGGGTATTATACCTGATCAAGAGGTTCAATTTACCATTGACTTAGTTCTGGATGCTAAACCAATTTCAAAAACCTCTTATCGAATCACTCAAATTGAAATTTTTTAGTTAAAGAAGCAACTGCATGAGTTATTAGAAAAAGGTTTCATTCGACCTAGCAGATCAACATGGGATGCTCCTGTCTTATTTGTTAAAAAAATATGGTTCAATGAGACTTTTCATTGATTATAGATCATTGAATAACATCACTGTTAAGAATAAGTATCATTTTCCAAATATCGATGATTTGTTTGATCATCTCTAGGGAGCCCAGTACTTTTTGAAGATTGATCTAAGTTCAGGTTACCATCAGTTGAAAGTAAAAGAAGTAGACATTCCGAAGACCATGTTTCGTACTAGATATGGCCATTATGAATTTTTAGTTATGCCTTTTTGGTTAACCAATGCACCTATTGTATTCTTGGATATTATGAATAGAATTTTCGATGAGTTCTTGGATAGGTTTGTGGTTGTGTTCATTGATGATATTTTAATTTTTTATAAAAGTAAAGTGGAGCAAGAAAGTCATTTAAGGGTTGTCTTAAAAACCTTAAAAGAAAATAAACTGTATGGGAAATTCTTCAAGTATGAGTTTTAGTTGTATCAAATTTCAATCCTTGGTCACATTGTTTCAAAAAATGGCATAACTGTTGATCCTGCTAAAAAAAATTTTGAAAAATGGCCAAGACCCACAAATATAACTGAGATTCATAGTTTTCTTGGTCTGTAAGGTTATTACCAACGGATTGTTAAAAAAAATTCAAGGTTATCTAGTCCAGTGACAAAGTTAACTTGAAAAGGTGTTAAGTTCATCTGGACAAAAGAATGTGATGATTGTTTTCAAGAATTGAAAAGAATATTGTTGAGTGCTCCAGTTTTGGCACTGCCTTCCAGAAATTGTGAGTTTGTTATCAATAGTGATGCTTTGTTAAAGGACATGGTTGTGTACTTATACAGAATGATCCGGTAATTTCTTATGCTTCATTTCAGTTTAAACCTCATCAGTTAAATTACCCAACACATTATTTGAAATTAGCTATTGTAGTTTTTGCTTTAAAAATTCAGTGGCATCATTTGTATGGAGTGAAATAGGAAATATATACTAACCAAAAAAGTTTTATGTATATATTCACTCAAAAATAATTGCACATGAGACAAAGGATACGGTTAAAATTAATCAAGGAATCTAATTTCATGAACCCTTACCATCCAGGAATGGAAAAAAAGTTGTTGATGCTTTGAGTCGAAAAAATAATGCTTCATTAACCATGCTACGTTTGGAAAGAGATCCTTTTTTTTTTGATTTGATGAACTTTGTCATAGAAGTTGTTGTAGCATGAAATTCTTCTATTTTGTTTTAGGTTTCAGTGAAATCATATCTATTAGACATAATTAAGAGAGCACAGAAAGAAGGCAGTGAGATACAGAAAAAGGTAGATATGGTTTAGAAGGGTAAGTTTCCAGAATTTAACATTGATAATGATTGTGTTTTGGGGTTTGGGAAAAGATTATATGTGCCTTGTGATTCACAATTGAAGAATGAGTTGTTCTGTGAAGCTCATAGTTCCCCATTTCCAGTTCACCCCGGCAGTACTAAGATGTACAGATATCTTTAGGAGTATTACTGGTGGGATGGAATGAAATGAGATATTTATGATTTTACTGTGAAGTGTTTGACTTGTCAGCATGTTAAAGTAGAGTGACAGTTACTGAAAGGGATTCTTCAGTCTTTACCAGTGCTAGAGTTGAAATGGGAAAATATATCTACGGACTTCATTGTGGGATTACCAAAGACATCTAGAGGTAACAATGAAATCTGGGTTTTTATTGATCGATTGACTAAATCTTCTCATTTCCTTCCTATTTGAGATACTATTTCTCTAGATTAACTTTCTCGATTGTATGTTAAAGAGATAGTCAGGTTACATGGTGTTCCCCTCTCTATTCTATCTGATCATGATCCTATGTTTACTTCTAACTTTTGGAAAGGGATTCAGAATTCATTGGGTACTGAATTAAATTTTAGTACAGCTTTTCATCCTCTATCATATGGGCAGTTAGAATGAAAAATTCAGACCTTTGAAGATATGTTATGTGTTAGCTCAAAGGATTATCAGAGAATTTGGGACCAACATCTTTCTTTGGTTGAATTTTCATATAATAACAGTTTTCATTCCAGTATACAGATGGCACCGTTTAAGGCATTATATGGAAATCATTGTCGAACTCCATCTTTTTGGGATGAAGTAGGTGAAAGAAATCTAATGGGACCATAATTGGTAGAAGAGATGGATGAAAAAGTTCAGTTGATTCAGAAGGACATGATCATAGCTCAGAGCAGGCAGAAAAGTTATGTGGATAACCAGAGGAAGGATCCATCTTTTGAGGTAGGTGATCATGTATTTCTCAAAGCTTCTCCATGGAAAAGTGTAATGTGTTTTGGTAAGAATGGAAAGTTGTGTCCGAGGTTCATTGGACCTTATGAAATTATGGAGAAAGTTGGAGCAATTTCATACAGAGTGGCATTACCCCCATGTTTATCTCAAGTACACAATTGTTTTCATGATTCAATGTTGAGAATGTATATCCCAGATCCATCCCATGTTCTGAGCTTATAGGTAGTTTAGTTGGAAGAAAATCTCTCCTATGAGGAACAACCAGTCCAGATTATTGACCATAGAGAGAATGTGTTGCAAAATAAGGTAATTTTTCAGGTAAAGTTTTTGTGGAAAAATAAAATGCTTGAAGAGGCAAAGTGGGAATCTGAAATTGTTATGAGTTATAAAAACCCCCACTTATTTGATAAGTGAATAGAAATTGCAAGGATGCAATTCCCAAATCGGGGGAAGGAAGTAACATCCCTAGTAAATAAAGAATAACACAGAGGAATGTTTATTAATATTTGTGAATAAAATATTAATTTTACTTTAAAGGGGGTGTTATGTTCGATAGTGTACCCAATACGCAACAATGGGTTTCATTGAAATCTTACGTAGCACACTAATAATATAATATTATTATTTTAAATGGTAATTAATGCCTAGACACTATATCGATAGGAATTAAAAAAACTAACTACAATATGATTATAAATTTTTGTTAAATATTTGTACATTTATCCAAAAAAAAAGTTAGAGGATTAAAATTTGAATGAATCTAAGCATACATACTCTAATATTCTTTCAACGGTCGATTTACCGCCTTTTGATGGTGAACCCTCATTAAATATAGTTTTTGTCATTTTTATACATTCTATTTGACAAAATAAAACTCTTCTTTAGATTCGGGACATCAAAATTTACTTTCATAAAATGTTTGGTATTTTTCTGATAAAGTTCATTTTTTAATGAATAGTGAAAAATACTGTATTTTAATCCAAAAGTGCCTTTTAATCTAATTTATTTATATGGTTTGATTATCTTTTTAATTGGTTATAAAGTTTAATTAGAATATAACTTTACTAGTTAATCCAATGTTGGATATTGGAATAAATTTCAATTTGAAATTGGACATAATCAAGTGTCAATCTTTTGATAGTTAATATTTGTTAAAAACAAGCTTTTTGTTTTGATAGTGAGAATTAATTTCAAATTAATTTCTGCCACTTCTATGTTTTGAATATGAAAAAAATGGATTCCATATTTTTAATTAGTAGTTCCAAATTGTGTAAATAGGTAACTTTTATTTTTAGACATTTTAAATATTTACTTCAATAAATATTTTATTTACCATTATTAAAAGGTAAATTTAGTAAATAAGGGTAAAATATAATATTATAATAATATTAAATTACCCTAAAATGTATCCTAATCTTATTGGATAATACATATCTGACCATGGGAATCTTTGGGTCGAATTTGGGACCCCGTCTAGCCACATGGGAGTAATAATGACATATTATATTAAATTAATTTAAAGTAAAGACAAAAATGAAATAAACAAATATATTTTAGTAAATCAATTTTTACATAGGGTTATATAAGCTATATTTTTTACTATAAATATTCATTGGAAATATAAAAATATTTTCTACATCATGGTATTTTTTTATAATTTTCAGACAACAAATAAATTAAATTATTTATAACACAATAATGATGTAGTTTTTACCTCATTAATAAATGATTTAAATAAATTAGATTATAAATATTAAAACAATATCCAAAAACTATCGAATTTTTATTGAATGATTTTTTTTCTACCATGAGACATCTTAAATTCTACTTTAATGATATTTCTACCTTTTGAAACTGAAGACGATTTTATAATAAAATAATTGTTTCAAACATTCCTAAAGAGCCCCTCCTCTCCCTTATAAAAAGCCCTCACTTCTAAATCATTCCTCACACTTTTAAATCCTTTGGATCATAAAAACTCTTCTCCAATAAGCTCCCATGATCTCTCTCTTCATCCTTTAAGCCTTACCTTAGGAAGAAAGCACTTCAAAAAACCATTTTGGTTCAAACTAAAGGGAGTTACCGGATTTAAAGGTAGCGTCTTCTCTTAAGTTCTTTTTTTTTTATTTTACTTCTCCAAACCCATAAACTATTTTTATTTATTTATTTTATAACAAAACCAGTATCATCATTATACTATGATGTTGTTATGAAGGGTATTAGAACTACACTTACACAAACCACCTTCTAATGGGTGAAGAACATACTATTTCTGTGAATGGAAAAGTAACGCCTCATGAAGCGATTATTTCTCAATTATCTCCTACCGCCTCTCATTGTGGCCATTAATATGGAAATATATTTATATATGATATATATTATGTTTATGTTTTCTTTATGATTCTGTATTTTTCATTAATATAATACCTTTATGGTTTCTATAGTGAGTGAGCGCAATAATTTCATTTAAGGAAGTGCGGACTACCACCCCCTCAAAGTGATATGACTCGTTAATGCCAAATGTGGGACATATAAAGGGAAGAGTTTATGATAATATATATGATATTATACTGGATTATAATATACCTAGGTATAATAATGTTTTAATTCAATTAATGTACGAAATATAAATGAAAGTAGCGTTCATGTGTACGTACGACTTACCGTCTCCATGAACGGTGCATTTCATTTCTTTTCTCCAAATGTTATGTACTATTATAAATAAATATATATACCAGATATATATGATGTATATGATATCTAAATAATCAATATCATTTTGGAGATAATGGATTGTTGATGACATGGGAAAATTGTAATTATAAGGTGTTCATTTTTTTACTTAGGTACCAAATATCGACGAAACAACCATTAAGAACTTAAATGATTACATAATGTTTATGACATAGTAATAAGTCATATAAAAGGAATAATAAACATGAAAAAGGTGCTCATTCCATTGGAAGTTAACTTTAGTTTATTATTCAGGAGATTAAAGAACAATCGAGTCAAGTCGGACACGAGGTAAGGGACTTCATCTCAATATCCTTTCATTGAGGAATATTTTGTTTTATTCTCAACATTCTTTTATACAGTGTATAAATACCTTTGAATTTTTATTTCATTCAAAGGGGATATTTTCCTACGAGGCATTTTACTAAATGACAAAAAAATAATGTTTCTTTTTAACGTAAGCAGTGACAACAACTTTTTTCGTCACGGCGAGTATTATTTGATATTTGGCTTCCATAACAAGTCGCAATGTTTTTAAAAGGAAAATAAATACCATATACTCTTTTTACATATTTTATTTTTAAAAATGGTTTTAATAATTTATTTTTTATGTCAATATATTTAAATGATATATTGTGACTAAAATATGGAAATTTAATCTTTCCTTTATACTTGTTTTATGTGTTATAAATATGTTATGGTTCTTTAGCATTGTCTTTGCATACGGGTGGTTCCGCGATAAACCTAGGGAGGGTGAGCCCAAGATAGCTCTTCAATGCATTGGATAACATGAAGGATGTAAACATGAATGTTTCTCCTAGGATATTTAGGGAATATATCGTGATTGGTATTCCAAATTTAACTCCCTATATAGCTATTATAGCTACAATGTAGGTATGATATGGATGCCACAAGTTACCTTTATGATTTATGTTTTCTATGAGTTGTTCATAAATCTTATGATTTCATGAGGTATGTTAAAGATCTTTTGTTATGAATTTAATGATGAATTAATGTTTTCATTCTTTTTTTATAACCCTTACTGAACTTTTTATGCTCATCCCATATTTTGAAATGTTATTCACATGACTTAAAGATGACTAGGGTCAAGGATGGGATCAAGGAAAATTCATGTTGTCTTTCAAGAGTTTTTATTTTGTGAAAAAATAGAAACAGAGTAAAATTTTCTACTTAGTAATCTTTTGAGATTTAATTGTTATGTATTGAATCCCTAAAACTCTAAACCTGAAAAGATCCTCAATATGAATTATTCATTTAATTCAAGACTATGTAATGTTTTAAGGTCGGGTCCTTATAGTTGTTATCATAGGTCGGTTTAGATAACTTTACAAGTTAGAGTATTTTCAAATTAATATCCATAAATTGATTTATGTTAATATTGAAATGATATACCATTTATAGATTACCATGTTGATTTGCCTAAGATATTTCTATGTTCAGAATGGTTTTCCGCAGAGGAAACAGGGTAGCTATGTTGGGAAGACATCAGGAGGAAGACAACCTTCCAATTGAGCAACATGAGTTGGTCGGAATCAGAACTGAACAGTTTTTTGCATTGATGGCACATTTGACTCAGGCTATAAATGGTGGTGGTATCCATGCACAAGATCAACCAGATCAACCACAGAGGAACATTTCAGTAGTATAGCAATTCATGAGGAAACATCCCCCAACATTTAGAGGATCATCTAACACTGTGCTAGTAGAAGGGTGGGTTAAAGCACTGAAGAAAATTTTTTATGTCATGGGGTGTTCAGAACATCAAAAGGTTAGTCTTACTATTTACCGTTTTAGAGGTGATGCTGATTAGTGGTGGTCGAAGATGAAAAATATCATGGATAATGAGGATATTTATGCTCTTGATTGGGATGAATTCTAAAGTATGTTCCTTGAGAAATATTTTCCTACTGTGACTCGACTTAGGATGGAAAAACAATTCCTAGAATTGAGACAGGATGATGAATAGGTGGCTTCTTATGAAGGCAAATTCACTTGACTCGCAAGGTATGCTCCGAATTTCATGCGAGATCTTGATAGTAAAATCAACTATTTTTACTCGGGATTAAAGCCAAATTATCGAAGGGATTTAGCTTCTCATGAGTTAAAAAGTTATGAAAAACTAGTTCGTTGTGTGGAGAAGGTGGAAATAGAGTTTTCTGATGATCAGGAGTTTTTTGACAATCAACAGAATAAGAGGTTGAGGTGGCATATGAAAGAGAATAAGTCTTCAAAATGGTCTGATAGTAAGAAACTTAAGTTTACAGTTTCTGAAAATTGTGGTAAAAAGCATGGTGGGGAATGTCTTTTGAATTCTGGTAAGTGCTACCGATGTGGTAAAATGAGACATAAGACTCGTAATTACACTGAAAAAGATCAAGATAATGGTAAGAAAAAATATGATTTACCGTTATTAAAATGTTTCCAGTACAATGAAATGGGTCATTATGCAAATGAGTATCCAACAAAGAACTCAACTAAGGGAAAGCAGCCAGACTACAATCAGAAAGGGGTGGTGAGATCTTTTGGAACTACTTCAGTAGATGTTAGGCCTCCGAATGAAGTAGTATCAGGTACACTATTTGTTTGTTCATATTATGCCAATGTACTGTTCGATTCAGGGTCTACCCATTCGTTCATTTCTGATAATTTTTCTAGTAAATTGGGAATTCCATATCATGATATGAATATATAAATTATGGTAAAAACACCTAGAGGAAATGATAGGACAAAAAGAAATTATAATAACCTTGATTTCCTTGTGTGAGGGATGAATCTACCTACAAATTGTATTGTTTTGACTCTAGTAGAGTTTGATCTTATTTTGGGTATGGATTGGATTTATGTTTATCATTATATGATTGAATGCAGAGCAAAATAGTAGAGTAAGTAGACATTTTGAAAACCACATTTCGTTCTAGATATGGCCATTATGAATTTGTAGTTATGCCTTTTGGGTTAACCAATTCGCCTGTTGTATTCATGGATCTTATGAATAGAATTTTCCATGAGTTCTTGGATAAGTTTGTGGTTGTGTTCATTGATGATATTTTGGGTTTTTCCTAAAATTAAAGAGGAGCATGAATTTCATTTAATGGTTGTCTTGAAAACCTTAGAAGAAAAGAAACTGTATTGGAAATTTAGCAAGTGTGAGTTATGGTTACAAAAAATTTCATTCCTGGGTCACATTGTTTCAAAAAATGGCATAACTGTTGATCCTTCTAAAATAAAAGTTGTTGAAGAAATCCCAATACCCACAAATATAACCTAGATTTGTAGTTTTCTTTGTTTGGCAGGTTATTACTAAAGTTTTGTTAAAAAAATATCAAAGTTATCTAGTCTAATGACTATGTTAACTCGAAAAGGTGTTAATTTCATTAGTACAAAAGAATGTGATGATTGTTTTAAATAATTTAATAAAATATTGGTGAATGCTCCAGTTTTGGAACTGCCTTCTTGGAATGGGGAGTTTGTTATCTACGATAATGCTTTATTGAAAGGACATGGTTTTGTCTTTATGCAGAATGATCTGGTAATTTCTTATGCTTCACGTCAGTTGAATCCTCATGAGTTAAATTACACTACACATGATTTCTTATTAGCTGCTTTTGTTTTTTGCTTTAAAATTTTGGAGGCATCATTTTTATGGAGTGAAATTGGAAATATATACTGACAAAAAAAATTTGAAGTATATATTCAGTCAAAAATAATTGAACATGAGATAGAGGAGATGGTTGGAATTAATCAAGGATTATGATTGCACGATCCATTACCATCTGGGAAAGGAAAATAAAGTGGCAGATGCTTTGGGTAAAAATAGTAATGCTTCATTAACCATGCTACGTTTTGAACAATATCCTTTGGTTTTTGATTTGATGAAATTTGGCATAGAAGTTATTGGTGTAGGAAATTATTTTGTTTTGTTTCAGGTGTTAGTGGAATCATCACTGTTAGACAGAATTAAACAAGTGCAGAAAGAAGACATTGAGTTACAGAAAAAGGTAGAGTTGGTTTAAAAGTGTATGTTGCCTGAATTTAACATTGATAATGATTGTGTTTTGAGATTTGGGAAAATATTATACATGCCTGGTGATTCACAGTTGAAGAATGAGTTGTTATGTGAAGCTCATATTTCCCCGTTTTCAGTTCACCCTAGCAGTACTAAGATGTACAATGATTTTTGGGAGTATTACTAGTGGGATGGAATGAAAAGAGATATTACTGATTTTACTTTGAAGTACTTGACTTGTCAGCAGGTTAAAGTAGAGCGGCAGTTACCGCAAGGGATGCTTCAGTCTTTAATGGTGCCAGAGTGGAAATGGGAAAATATATCCATCGACTTTGTTGGGGGATTACCAAAGACATCTAGAGGTAACAATGCAATTTGTGTTATTGTTGATTGATTGACTAAATCTTCTAATTTCCTTCCTATTCGAGATACTTTGTCTCTAGAGAAACTTTCTCGGTTTTATGTTAAAGAGATTGCCAGGTTACATGGTGTTCCCCTCTCCATTGTATCTGATCGTGATCCCATGTTTACTTCTAACTTTTGGAAATGCCTTTAGATGTCGTTTGGTACTTAATTAAATTTTATCACAGCTTTTCATGGCAGTCAGAACGAATAATTCATACCTTGGAAGATATGTTACATGCTTCCTAGATGGATTATCTAGGAAGTTGGGACCAGTATCTTTCTTTAGTTGAATTTTTATATAATAACAGTTTTCATTCCAGTATATAGATTGCTCCATTTGAGGCAATATATGGAAAGCATTGTCAAACTCCAGATTTTTGGGACGAAGTAGGTGAAAGAAAGGTGATGGGACCAGAATTGGTAGAAGAGATGGCAGAAAATGTTCAGTTGATTCAGAAGAACATGAGCACAACTCAGAGTAGGAAGAAAAGTTGTGTGGATAACCGGAGTAAGTATTTATCATTTTATGTAGGTGATCATGTCTTTCTCAAAGTTTCTCCATGGAAAAGTTTGATGTGTTTTGGTAAGAAGGGAAAGTTGAGTCTGAGGTTCATTGGACCTTATGAAATCCTAAAGAATGATGGATCACTTGCATAAAAAGTGTCTTTACCTCCATGTTTATCCAAGGTACACAATGTTTTTCATGATTCTATGTTGAGAAAGAATATTCCAGATCAATCTCATGTTTTGAGCCCAGAGGTAGTTCAATTGGAAGAAAATCTCTCCTATGAGGAAAAACCCGTCCAGATTCTTGACCGTATAGATCAAGTGTTGTGGAATAACGTACTTTTTCAAGTAAAGGTAATGTGGAAAAACCATATGGTTGAAGAGTCCATGTGGGAATCTGAAAATGTTAGGAGGGATAAATACCCTCACTTATTTGATAAGTGAATAAAAATTAGGAGGACGCAATTCACAAAAGGGGGAAGGATGTAACATCCCAAGTAAATAAAGAATAATATATACTAATGATTATTAATATTTTTGAATTAAATATTAATTATACTTTAAAGGGGTTTCTATGTTCGATAGCGTACCCAATATGCAACAACGGGTTTCTTTGAAATCTTACATTTCCCACTAATAATATAATATTATTATCTTAAATAATTGTTAACACCCAGGAATGGTATCGGCCGGAATGAATAGAACTAACTACAATATGATTATACATGTTTTTTAAATGTTTTTACATTTATCTAATAAAAGTTATAGACTTAAAATGTGAAAGAATCTAAGCATAAATACTCTAATATTCTTTAAAAGGTCGATTTACCACCTTTTTATGGAGAACCCTCTTTAAATCTAGTTTTGGTCATTTTTATATGTCCTATTTAACAAAATAAAATTCTTCCTTATATTCGGGACATCAAAATTTACTTTGGGTAAATATTTAGTATTTTTCTGATAATGTTCATTTTTTAATGAATAGTGAAAATACTATATTTTAATTCAAAAGTGCCTTTTAATATAATTTATTTATATAGTTAAATTATATTATTAATTGGTTATAAAGTGTAATTATAATTTATTTTTACCAGTTAATAAAATTTTGGACATTGGAATTAATTTCACTTTGAAATTGGATATAAACAAGTGTCAATCTTTTAATAGTTAATATTTCATAAAAACACGTTTTTTGTTTTGACAACGGGAATTAATTTTAAATTAATTTAATCCACATATGTATTTTGAATTTATAAAATGGAATCCATATTTGGAATTAGTAGTTCTTAATTGTGTAAATAGGTAACTTTTATTTTTAGACATTTTAAATATTTACTTCAGTAAATATTTTATTTACCATGATTAAAAGGTAAATATAGTAAATAAGGGTAAAATATAATAATATAATAATATTAAATTACTCTAACATGTGCCATAATCCTATTGGATGACATATATCCGACCAATTGAATTCTTGGGTTGAATTTGGGACCCCATGGAGCCACATGAATGTAATAATGACAATTTATATTAGTTAATTTAATGTAGAGAGAAAAATGACATAAAAATATCTTTTTGTAAATAAATTTTTACATGGGGTTATATAAGTTATCTTTTCGACTATAAATATTCATTGTAAATCTAAAACTCATTCCTACATCATGGTATTTTTTTATAATTTTTGGACATCATATAAATTAAATGATTTATTACACATTAATGATGTAGTATTTACCTCATTAATAAATGATTTAAATAAATATGATTATTAATATATAAACAATAACCAAAACCTAGACAATTCTTATTGGATTATTTTATTTTGACCATGATTCATCTTAACTTAAACTTTAATGATTATTTGACCTTATGAAATAGAAGATGAGTTTATAATAAAATAATTGTTTCAAACTTTCCTAAAGTGCCCCTCCTCTCCCTTATAAAAAGTCCTCACGTCATACCCATTTATCACACTTCTAAAGAATTTTACTCATAAAATTTCTACTCCAATAATCTCCCAAGATCCCTCTCTTCATCCTAGATTCCTTAGCTTAGGCAGGAAGCACTTCAAGAAACCCTTTTGGTTCAAACCAAAGGGAGTTACCCGATTTAAAGGTAACGTATTCTCTTAAGTTATTTTGTTTTATTTAACTTCTCCAACCCCATAAACTATTTTTATTCCTTTATTTTATAAAAAAACCAGTATACTCAATATAATAGGATGTTTTTATGAGATATATTAGAACTACACATTCAGAAACCTCCATGTAATTGGTAAAGAACTTAATGTTTCTGTGGATGGAAAACTAATTCCTCAGGAAATGATGATTGTTCATTTAACTCCTAGCGCCTCTCATAGTGGCCATTATGATGGCACTGTATTTATATATGATATATATTATTTTTATTTTTTCTTTATGCTTCTGTATTTTTCATTTATTTCGTACCTTTATGGTTTCCATAATGGTTAAACGCAATACTTTCATTTTAGAACTGCGGACTACCGCCCCCTCAAAGTGATATGACTCGTTAATGCCTCATGTGGGATGTATAAAGTATGGAGTTACTGATATTATATATGATATTATAATTTAATTAACATATACCTATTTATAATTATGTGTTAATTCTATTTAAATAAGAAAAAGAAATGGAATTAGCGTTCATGCGTACGTATGGCTTACCGTCTCCATGAACGGCGCATTTCATTTCTTATCTCCAAATGTTATGTACTATTATACATATATATATATACTGGATATATATGATGTATATGATATATAAATCATTAATATTACTATGGAGATAATGTATTGTTGATGACATGGACAACTTGTAATTATAAGGTGTTCATTTTTACTCAAGTACCAAATATCGACAAAACAACCGTTAATAACTTATATAATTACATAATGTTTATAACATGGTAATAAGTGATATAAAATGAATAATAAACATAAAAATTTTCTTAAGAAATTATAAATTATCTTCAGTTTATTATTCATAAGATTAAAGAACGATCAAGTCAAGTCGGACACAAGGTAAGGGACTTCGACTCAATCTCCTTTCATTGAGGCATATTTTGTTTTATTCTCAACATTCTTTTATACGGTGTATAAATACCATTGACTTTTCATTTCATTCAAATGGAATCTTTTACTACGAGGCATTTTACTAAATGATAAAAAAGAATTTATTTTAACGTAATCGGTGACAACGACCATTTCCGCTGCCGTGAGTATTATTTGATCATTGGATTCCTTAACAAGCCTTAATGTTTTTAAAAGGAAAATAAATACCATATAATCTTTTTACGTATTTTGGTATTAAAATTTGTTTTAATAATGGATTTTCTATGTCAATATATTTAAATTTTATATAGTCATTAAAATGAGGAAATGTTATCTTTCCATTATTTTTGTTTTATGTGTTATGAATATGTTATGTTTCTTGGGCATTTTTTAAGCATACGGGTGGTTCCGTGATAAACCTAGGGTGGGTGATCCTGAGATATCTCTGCAATGCATTGAGTAACATGACAGAGGTAAACTTGAATGTTTCCCCTAAGAGATTTAGGGAATATACTATGATAGGTATTATAAATGTAACTCCATGCGTAGTTGTGATAGCTACAATGTATGTATGAATAACACATAGAGTCGGTCACCATCGCACACCTCACCCTTCAGTCTTATGTGGGTGTTTAAGGGGTTATTTAACAATACCCTAATACTATTGTTATGCACATTATTTTTGTATATAATAATGAATATACTTTCATTTTATTATTTTTACCTTATAAATATTTTTTAAAGCACAAATAGTATTTTTAGTTAATGTTCAACTAAGAAATTTGTTTTGATGAATTAATGGATTTTGGAATTAAATTATATTTTAATAAAATATTATTATTATTATTATTATTATTATTATTATTAAATATAAGTGATCATATAATTTTATGAATGAAATTGTAATTTTTATTATGGTTTGAAATCCATTTTTTATCAAAACCCATGAATTTTCGATAAATGTCGGTTTTTATTTTAAAAGTGAAAATTAACATAATTAGAAAATTATTTAGATAAAATTAATATTATTTCTGGAATCAGGACGTTGAATTTATCCAAAAGTGAATTTTTCACAATTTTCTGAGGTGGTACAATTTTTGGGTAAACATTAAAGACCGTTTAAATATATAATGTGTTTTATGACATCATAATGACCCAATAGTGATGTAATAAAATAATATAAACTTTATATTCAGACAATATATGTTTTATCATAAAAAATGAGATTTTTGGTTTGTTTGATTTATTTTACAAAGCTTTAGTGGACCCTTCAAGACTTATTAAACATTTTGTCTTTTTAAATTATTTTCCTTGGGAGTGTGACTCACCTCCACATAACCAACCCCATTATTTTAAGTAGTTATGACTTTGGCCTTATTAAATATTTTTTCCCATTTCCCTTTTCCAAAAACCATGGGAAAAAACCATGGGCTGGTTTTTTGTTTGGATTAGTGTAATTTGAGGTGTCCCAAACCTAAATAAAAAACAATTACCTCTCCTTTCCTATATAAACCCACACAATATCCCACTTTCTCCTCACTTAAAGCCTTTGGAGTTCGTCCAATTTGTTCCCTCCTCTCTCTAGAATCCTCCCAAGGCACCCCAAGCTCCCATGAATCCTCTCACAACCCTCTCTCAAGCCTTTGGAAGAACACTTCCAAGTAAGGATTTTTTCTTTCTTTCTCATTTTTGTCCAATATTCCTTAAGTTGTTATGCCCTTTTAATTTCAATTATAAATGTTGGGGTATGGTTTTGAACATCCCCCATACTGCATTCTTTATATTTGAAAGATGGTAGACCCCTTTCTCTCTTATTAAATTCCTCCCATGTACACCTGTTACTATGCCAAAATTCTGAAAAGAATTTCTCTCTCCTAATTTATATTCAAGAAATTATTTTGTATCATGAATATAAATTACATTAAATTTGTTGGGAAATGTATCTATATGACCCCCTTACTTTCCATCTCATGTAAATATGATGAGACACACCTTTCTCTCTCATCAACCATTTTTATGAGTTCTTATGTCACATCGTTATGCTGCTGAAATTGCACCATGATTTTCCAAGCTAAAGTCATTGTGTCATGAATACCATGCCTATGTCTCTATCAAGGTTATTCACTTTTATTCACATTTACTTATTGTTTAAAGAGTTTCATGAATGTATTCCACATTTTTTTATCATGGAATAAATGATTATGTTGAATGATTCAAGGTTTTATGATCCATGTGGCACACTTATGCATGAAATGAAATGTTTAAGAAGGGTTCCCCCTGATAGCGCTGAAATGCATTGGGTAAAGTATAGTATCAAGATATGTCATGTGCAATGGGTGTTGACTCATGCTAATTCAAGTGAAATGAGGTTTTACTCGTGCTTCATGTGCAATGAGGGTTTACTCATGCTCCATGTGCAATGAGCCTTAGATCATGCTAATTCTTTGTTATGTGTAGTTGCCACATTTCCATGTTATGATTATCATGATTTATGAATGACACATAGAAAACATAAATCATAAAGGTAACTTGTGTAATCCATATCATACTTACATTTTAGCTATCGCAGCTACGTAGGGAGTTAAATTTGGAATACCCATCACAATACATTCCCTAAATCTATTAGGAGAAACATTCGTGTTTACCTCGGTCATGTTACCCAATTCATTAGAGAGATATCTTGGGCTCACATTCCCTAGTTTTATCACAAAACCACCCATATGCATAAACAATTCCCAAGAACCATAACATATTCATAACACATAAAACAAAAATAAAGGAAAGATAACATTTCACATTTTAATCACAATATATCATTTACATATATTGACATAACAAATCCATTACTAAACCATTTTTAATACCAAAATATGTTAAATGAGTATATGGTATTTATTTTTCTTTTAAAAATATTACGGCTTCTTGAGGAAGCTAAAGATCAAGTAATACTCATGGTGGCGGAAAAGGTCATTGTAACCACTTACGTTAAAAACAAACATTGTTTTTTTTTCGTTTAGTAAAACGACTCGTAGGAAAAGATTCTCTTTGAATGAAATGAAAAGTAAAAGGTATTTATACACTATATAAAAAAAAGTTGAGAATAAAACAAAATATGCCTCAATGAAAGGAGATTGAGACGAACTCCCCTACAAAGATGATTCTTTAAATAAAATAGATTGATTATGATTTTTCACTAAAAATACACATAATGAAAGTATAAATACAAGAGAATATATCAAAATTCATATCTCACAAAATCATAGAATTACATGATAAAAAAGTAGATGATTAACCCAAAGAATGAAAATTGGGTTAAGAATTTCGTTTACCTCATGTCCGACTTGACTCGATCGTTCTTTAATATTTTAAATAATTAACTAAAGTAAATTTATACTTTCTTAAGAACCTTTTTCAAGTTTATTATTATTTTTATATAACTTATTACCATGTTATAAACATTATTTAATCATATAAGTTATTAGCGGTTGTTTCATCAATATTTGGTACTTGAGTAAAAATGAACACCATATAATTACAAGGTGTCCATGTCTTAAACAATCCATTATCTACAGAATAATATTCATGATTTAGATATCATATACATCATACATATCCAGTATATATATGTATTTATAATAGTACATAATATTTGGAGATAAGAAATGAAATGCACTGTTCATGGAGACGGTAAGTCGTACGTATGCATGAACGCTACTTCCATTTATATTTCTTATTTAAATGTAATTAAAAAATAATGATACATAGGTATATTATAATTACAGTGTAATATCATATATAATATCAGTAACTCCATCCATTATACATCCCACATGAGGTATTAACAAGTCATATGACTTTTTCAGGGGCGATAGTCCGCACTTCCTAAAAATAATTATCACGTTTACCCATTATGGAAACCATAAAGGTATGATATAATTGAAAAATACAGTATTATAAAAGAACATAAACATAATATATATCATTTATAAATATAGTTCCATCATAATGGCCACCATGAGAGGCGGTAGGAGTTAATTGAACAATCATCATTTTGTGAGGCGTTAGTTTTCTCTCCACAAAAACATTATGTTCTTTACCCATTAGATGGAGGTTTTTGTAAGTGTAGTTAGAATCCTTCTCATAAAAACATCCTTGTATATTGAGTATGATGTTGTTTTTATAAAATAAAGTAATAAAAAGAGTTTAGGGGTTGGAGAAGTAAAATAAAACAAAAGAACTTAAGAGAATATGTTACCTTTAAATCGGGGAACTCCCTTTGGTTTGAACCAAAAGGGTTTCATGAAGTGATTTCTACTTAAGGTAAGGCTTATAGGATGAATAGAGGGATATTTGGATATTATTGGAGTAGATTTTGTAAGAGAAAAAGGCTTGAGAAAGTGTGACAAATGGGTAGGAAGTGAGGGATTTTTGTAAGGGAGAGGAGGGGCTTATTAGGATAGTTTGAAACAATTATTTTATTATAAAATCATCTACTATTTAAAAAGATCAAATAATTGTTAAAGTCGCAGTTAATATGACTCATGGTCGAAATAAAATCATCCCATAAGAATTGGATAGGTTTTGGATGTTTTTTTAATATTTATAATCTTATTTATTTAAATCATTTATTAATGAGGTAAATATTGCATCATTATTGTGTCATAAATAATTTAATTTATTTGATGTGAAAAAATTATAAAAAAAATACCATGATGAAAGAAATCATTTTAACATTCCAGAAATATTTATAGTCGTAATGATGACTTATATAACCCCATGTAAAAATTGATTTACTAAAAGATATTTCTTTATGTCAATTTTGTCTTTACTTAAAAATAATTAATATAAAGTGTCATTATTACTCACATGTGGCTTCATGGGGTCCTTAATTAGACCCAAGGATGACTATGGTAGGTTATTTATCATACAATTGGATTAGGACACATGATAGGGTAATTTAATATTATTATAATATTATATTTTACCCTTATTTATCATCATAACCTTTTAATCATGATAAATAAAATATTTACTGAAGTAAATATTTAAAATGTATTAAAATAAAAGTTACTTATTTACAAAATTTGTACCTAATTATTCCAAATATGGAATCCATCTTTATAAATTGAAAACATAGAAGTGGAAGAAAATTTTTTAAAACTAATCCCCGATGTCAAAACAACAAATGTGTTTTTAAGATATAATAACTATCAAAAGATTGCCACTTGTTTGTATCCAATTTCAATGTGAAATTAATTCCAATGTCCAACATTGGATTAACTGGTAAAAATATATTCTAATTTAAATTTATAAACAATTAAAAATATAATCTAACCATATAAATAAATTAGATAAAAATGCACTTTTGAAATAAAATACAGTATTTTTCACTATTTAAAAAATGAACTTTATCATAAAAATACCAAAAATTTACCCAAAGTAAATTTTGATATCCTAAATCTAAAGAAGAATTTTATTTTGTTAAATAGAACATATAAAAATGACCAAAACTATATTTAGAGAGGGTTCTTCATCAAAAGGTGGTAAATCGAACTTTTAAAGAATATTAGAGTATTTATGTTTGATTCATTCATATTTTAAGACTCTAAATTTTATTGGATAAATGTAAAAACATTTAACAAACATGTATAATCATAATTTGTATAGTTCTATTTATTCCCTCCATTATAACATCTAGGTGTTAACTACCATTTAATATTATAATTTTATATAATTTGTGTGCAACGTAAGATTTAAAAGAAACCCATTGTTGCATATCAAGTACTCCATCGAACACAGTGTCCCCTTTAAAGTAAAATCACTGTTTAATTCAAAAATATTAATAAATATGAAAATTTTTCATTTTATTTATTTACCTACGATGTTACATCCTTCCCCTTTTTTAGGAATTGTGTCCTCACAATTTTAAAATTGGGATCAAAAACATCATTTAATGTCACACATGGGAAAAAGATTCAATAAAACTATAACTTTAAAATAAAGAAAAAGAAATAAAAAAGTTACCTAAGATAACCTATACTAGAATTTCATGTAGGAAAACATGGATATGGAAGAGAAAAAAACCATCAGGTTCTATTGGAGAGTGATAGAAAACATGATTAGGAGAAAGTTAACCACCAGAAAATCACAAACTTGTGATGTGTTAAGCGGTCTTTGATAACCCAGTAGGAAACATAAAATGACAACATTTTTGTTTTAAGTTCCTTTTCTTAATTTTAGGATTTCATTTACAGCATAGAAAAAGAACATAAGAAAATATACTTACCTTCAAGTAGAGTTTCATCCTTTAATATTTTTCTACCAAAAACTAATCTTTTCTCCAAACAAAGATGAATTCAAAAAGACTTGGTCACATCAAAAGCACATGAATAAACATCTAGAGAATCACATCATCCCCAAAAGAAGAACTATCTATTTCCCTCATCTATAAAAATCAACAAAAACCAAAATGGTAAGTACGAGATCATATAATCCTCAAAAAGGATAATCCTTTTTAAAAAGAAATTATACTCTTAATCTCCAAAATTTGACAAAAAATACCCAAAGTTCAAGAAAGACCATCCAATACACAATTGTCCTTAAAATTTTTTAAAATAATCCAAAATAAGATTGAAACCCAAAACATAGAAGGATTTAATCACATAGTCTTCTACAGTAAAAATTAACATTCAACTCCAAAAACATAGACAACTCTTAAAGTCTCATACTGAAGCATAACTAGCCAAATCACATATTATCTATGATAGGTTAATCATTTCCATAAATATTCCAAATCATTATATGTCCACAAAAAAATATTCTTCAAAAATAAAATTCCACCATTACTCCTCAATTAGAATCCAAATGTATTCTATTTTCCATTAGGCATATAGGGTTTCCCCAAAATAGAGAACATCTTCCGAAATAACCTTTATCAATTAATAACCAAATATTTTTCCTATATTAAGTATATCCATTTAATAGAACATAAGTTCCCAAAATCAACATATTCATGATCCATTAAATAATTTAACTACAAAGGATAATTCTTACTCACCAGTGACTTCACGTAGTCTTGTGGAAGGTGATAAATCCCAATTGCACTTTGGTTGTGGGTTTGATTCCCACAGCTTTGTCCGACGTGATGGGTTGTCACACGGTCTGCGTTTTGTCCTTTTTATAAAATTCAAAAAAAAACCTAACATGTTTTAACCTCAAAGGTTTTCTTATCCCTTTCATTTTTATCACAACACATTAAGACTTCAAAATCTTGTATATTGTCATTTTTTCACCTTTATATAGTAAAATAAAAATATTCCAAATATAAATAACATCATACTTTGATCATGGTGTCCATATGGTTTCATTATCATCTTTTTCACGTAGGTAGAAGGTCCAGGAATTGCAAAAATGATTCAGAGATCCTTCAAAATAATTTTCTTCCTTCATCCAAATACACCTTGTACAACCTGTGTCATAAGGGTGTTCGCAGAAAAATAGTTTTGGAAAATAATCAGTTATGACATATAATTTTAAAACATCTGATAAAACATGATTTTTATAAAATAGTCGGACTGATTTTGAGTTGAAACTTTCAACCAGTGGTCCTTTTAAAATACCATAAGTTTGTGCTGGGAGAATATCTTTTAAAATGAAATATAAATAGGTAGCTCAAGGGTATCCTTCTTCAGCACCTTTTTCAAAATAATAATATGCTTCAAAATCATGTGATAAGGTAAAATATTTGAAAATTCCTTGAAAATATTTACCTTTCTTGAAAATATGAGAATATTGTGAAAATATGATTTGATTAATTACAACCAATGATCCACGATGATATTAGGGTATAGTGGAAGGATTTGATATCTCAAACAATTTTATGCATGTGAGTTGTATATTAAAAAAAATTCACAATAATCTGAACATGAATTCACAATAATCATTGCAAGCAAGTCATCAGGAAGAGATAGGAATGTCATTTGAGATCCTCCTCCTTCTATTTGTAACATACTTTCCTTGATCTGAAAAAAGTTTCAAAAATAAGGATTTAACTTAAAGAGTAGACATAAAGACTAACCATGTGTTAAACAAAAACTCATAATCCCTAAAGTTTTCTAAACCGACCTCTGATATCGACTATAAGGACCGACCATAAAACATTACATAATATTGAATTAAATGAATAATTCACATTGAGGATCTTTTCCAATTTAGAGTTTTAGAGAATTAGGACATAACTATTACATCTCGAAAGATTAAAAAGTATACACTTCTACTCTGTTTCAATTTTTTTCACAAAATAAAAACTCTTGAAAAAAAAGATTCAAGTCTAGTTCCATGTTTTTGAAAGCATGACTTTTCCTTGATCCCATCCTTTACCCTATTCATCTTTAAGTCCTCTGAATAACATTTCAAAACATGGTATGAGCATAAAAATCTCAACAAGGGTTATAAAAAAAATAATTAAAACATTAGTTCATCACTACATACATAACATAAGCTCTTTAACATGCCTCATTAAATCGAAAGATTTATGAATAACACATAGAAAACATAAATCATAAAGTTAACTTCTGGTATATATATTATACTTATATTGTAGCTATCACAACTACATAGGGAGTTACATTTGGAATACCCATCACAATACATTCCCTAAATCTCTTAGGAGAAACATTCACATTTACCTCCATCACATTACCCAATGAATTGAAGAGATATATAGGGATCACCTGCCCTAGGTTTATCACGGAACCACCCGTATGCATAAAAAATTCCCAAGAACCATTACTAATTCATAACACATAGAACAAAAGTAATGGAATGATAAAATTTCAATATTTCAATAAAAATATATCATTTAAAAATATTGACAAAAAAATCCATTATTAAAACACTTTTTATTACCAAAATACGTAAAAACAGTATATGGTATTTACTTTCCTTCTAAAAACATTACGTCTTATTAAAGAAGCCAAAGATCAAATAATACTCGTTGTGGCGGAAAAGGTCATTGTCACCGGTTACGTTAAAAAGAAACATTCTTTTTTTGTCATTTAGTAAAATGCCTCATATGAAATGATTCTCTATAAATGAAATGAAAAGTCAAAGGTATTTATACACCGTATAAAATAAAGATAAGAATAAAACAAAATATGCCTCAATGAAAGGAGATTGAGACGAAGTCCCTTACATAGATGATTTGGTAAATAAAATAGATTGATTATGATTATTCACTATAAATACACATAAAGAAATTATAAACAAAAGAGAAGATATCAAAATTCATTTCTCACATAATCATAGCATGACTATTAAAAAAGTAGATGATTAACCCAAATAATGGAAATTGGGTTAAGAAGTTCCCTTACATTTTGTCTGACTTGACTCGATCGTTCTTTAATCTCCTAAATAATAAACTAAAGTAAATTTATACTTGATTAAGAACCTTTAAAAATTTTATTATTCCTTTTATATAACTTATTACTATGTTATAAACATTATGTAATAATTTAAGTTATTAACGGTTTCTTCATCGATATTTGGTACTTGAGTAAAAATGAACACCTTATAATTACAAGTTGTTCATATCGGCAACAATACATTATATCCAGAATAATATTCATGATTTATATATCATATAAATAATTTATATCCAGTATATATATGTATTTATGACAGTACATAACATTTTGAGATAACAAATGAAATGCATCGCTCAAGGAGACAGTAAGCCATACATACGCATGAACGCTACTTTCATTTAAATTTATAATTTTAATGGAATTAAAACATAATGATACTAAGGTATTTTATAATTATATTATAATATCATATATAATATCATTAACTCTATCCTTTATACATCCCACATAAGGCATTCACAAGTCATATCACTTTGAGGGGGTGGTAGTCCGCATTTCCTAAAATGAAATTATTGTGTTTACCCATTATGGAAACCATAAAGGTATGATATAAATGAAAAGTAAATAAGAATAAATAAAACATAAACATAATATATATCATATATAAATATTTTTCCATCATAATGGACACTATTAGAGGCGATAGGAGTTAATTGAACAATCATTATTTCATGAGGCTTTAGTTTCCTATCCAAAGAAATATTATGTTCTTTACCCATTACTTGGATGTGTGTGTAAGTATAGTTAGAATCCTCCTCATAAAATAATACTAGTATATTGAGGATACAGGTTTTTTTATAACATAAAGTAATAAAAAGAGTTTAGGGGTTGGATAAGTAAAATAAAACAAAAGAACTTATGAGAAGACGTTACCTTTAAATCTGGTAACTCCCTTTGGTTTGAACCAAAAGGGTTTATTGAAGTGCTTTCTCCCTAAGGTAAGGCTTATAGGATTAATAGAGGGATCTTGGTAGCTTATTGGAGTAGAGTTTTTACTATAAAAAGTCTTGAGAAGTGTGAGAGATGGGTAGGAAGTGAGATCATTTTGTAAGGGAGAGGAGGGGCTCTTTAGGAAAGTTTGAAACAATTATTTTATTATAAACTCATATTTTGTTTCAAAAGGTCAACTAATCATTAAAGTCAAAGTTAAGATGACTCTTGGTAGAAATAAAATCATCCAATAATAATTGGACAGGTTTTGGATATTTTTTAATATTTATAATCTAATTTATTTAAATCATTTATTAATGAGGTAAATACTACATTGTTATTTTGTTATAAATAATTTAATTTAGTTGATGTCCAGAAATTAAAAAAAATACCATGATGTAGGAAATAATTTTAGATTTACAAATAATATTTAAATTTGAAATGATAACTTATATAACCCCATGTAAAAAATTTATTTACCTAAAGATATTTGTTTATGTCATTTTTGTCTTTACTTTAAATTAATTAATATAAAGTGTCATTATTACTCCCACGTGGCTCCATGGGGTCCCAAATTCGACCCAAGGATTCCCATGGTCATATATGTATAATCCAATAGGATTAGGACAAATGTTAGGGTAATTTAATATTATAATAATATTATATTTTACCTTTATTCACTATATTTACCCTTTAATCATGGTAAATAAAATATTTACTGAAGTAAATATTTAAAATGTATAAAAAATAAAGTTACTTGTTTACACAATTTTTACCTACTAATTACATATATTGAATCCATTTTTCTAAATTCAAAAGAAAAAATTTTCATAAATTAATTTACAATTAATTCCCGCTGTCAAAACAAATAACCTGTTTTTATAAAATATTAAATATCAAAAGAATGACACTTGTTTATGTCCAATTTCAAATTTAAATTAATTCCAATGTCCAACATTGGATTAAATGGTAAAATTATATTCTAATTACACATTATAACCAATTAAAAAAATAATCTAATCATACAAATAAATTATATTAAAAGGAACTTTTGAATTAAAATACAGTAATTTAACTATTTATTGAAAAATTAACTTCATCAAAAAAATTCCAAAAATTTACCCGCAGTTAATTTTGAAGTCCCAAATCTAAAAAAGAATTTTATTTTGTCAAATAGAATATATAAAAATGACCAAAACTATATTTTAATAGGTTTCTCCATCAAAAGGAATTAAATCAACCTTTTAAAGAATATTAGAGTACTTATGCTTAGATTCGTTTTGATTTTAAGCCTCTAACTTTTATTGGATATATGTAAAAATATTCAGCAAACTTGTATAATCATATTTTAGTTAGTTATATGCATTCCCGTAAATACAATGGCTAGGCATTAACTACCATTTAAAATAATAATATTTTATTATTAGTTTGCAAACTAAGATTTCAAAGAAACCCATTGTTGCATATCGGGTCTTCCATCAATCATAGAATCCCCATTAAATAAGAATTAATATTTAATTCAAAAATATTAATAAATATGAAAATTTTAATGTTCTTTATTTACCTAGGATGTTACATCCTTTCCCCCTTTTGGGAATTGCGTCCTCGCAATTTTAAAACTGGGCTTGGAAACTTCATTAAAAGTCTGACATCACAAAAGGGTCAGTAAAACAATCACATTAAAATAATAAAAGAAAAGAACAAAGGTCGCCAGAGATAACCCATAATCGGATTTCATGTAGAAAATCATGGATATGGAAGAGAGAAAAAACGACCATGTTCTGATGGAGAGTGATAGAAAACATGATTAGGAGAAAGTTAACCACCAGAAAATCACAAACTTATGATTTGTTAAACAGTCGTTGATTTCCCAGTAGGAAACATAAAAAAACAATGTTTTGGTTTTACTTTCCTTTACATTATTTTGAGGAATTAATTTACTGCATAGAATAAGAACAAAATGAAATATACTTACCTTCAAGTAGAGTTTCATCCTTTAATGAGTTTCTACCAAAAACTAACCTTTTCTCCAAATAATGAGCATTCAAAAGGACTTGGTCACATCAAAATCACAAGAATCATATTCTAGAGAATCACATAATTCCCAAAAAAAGAACTATATATTTCCCTTATCATTAGACATCAAATAAAACTAAAATGGTTAGTACAAGATCATATAATCCCCAAATAGGGTAATCCTTTATAACCAAAAGTACCCAAAGTTCAAGAAAGACCATTCTATTCAAAATTATCCTTAAAATTCATTAAAATAATCCAAACTAAGATTGAAACCCAAAACTTAGAAGGATTTAATCACATAGACATCCACATTAAATCTTAACATTTAACTCCAAAAACATAGACTATTCTTAAGGTATCATACTGAAGCACAATTAACCAAATCACAAATTTTCTAAGATAGGTTAATTATTTCCATAAATAACCCAAATCGCTATATGTCCACCCAAAAAAATATATATTCTTCCAAAATAAAATTTCAACCATTACTCTACAAATTTAATCCATAGTATTCTATTTTTCTTAAGCATATAGTGTTCCTAAAAGAGAGAACGACTTCAAAAATCACTTTTATCACTTAATCACTAAATCATTTTATTATATTAATGATATCCATTTGACAAAACTTATGATCCCAAATCAACTTATTCTTGATAAATAAAATCATTTAACTAAAATAATAATTCATACTAACTAGGGACATCACGTAGTCTAGTGGTAGGTGATAAATCCCAATCGCACTTTGGATGTGGGTTCGATTCCCGCAGCTTTGTTCGACGGGACGGGTTGTCACACGGTCTTCATGTTGTCCTTTTTATAAAACTCAAAAATAACCCAAACATGTTTTAACCTCAATGGTTTCCTTATACCTCTCATTTTCATCCCAAATCATTATGATCTTTACATCTTAATTCATGATGTCTTATATATATTGTCATTTTTTATAATTTCACCACCATATAATAAAACAAAATGTTCCCCAAAATAAAGAACATCATACCTTGATCATGGTGTCCACTTGGTTTCATTGTTATCATGTTCACGTAGGTTGAAGGTCCATGCATTGCAACAATGATTTATAGATCTTTCAAAATAATTTTCTTCAATCATCCAAATAAACCTTGTACAACTTGGGTCATATGGGTGTTCATAGAAAAATAGTTTTGGAAAATAGTAATGCATGACATATGATTTCAAAACATCTGATAAAAAATTATTTCTATAAAATACTCAGACCGAATTTGAGTGGAAAATTTCAATTAATTATCCTTCTAAAATACCATAACTATGTACTTAGAGACTATATTGTAAAACAAAATATTAATAGGTTGTGCGAGGGTATCCTTCATGATCACCTTTTTCAAAATCATAATATTCCTCAAAATCTTGTGATAAGGTAAAATATTTTTAAAAGCCTTGATAATATTTACCTTTCTTGAATATATGACAATATTGTGAAATTAGGATTTGTTTAAATACAACCCATGGTCCATGATGATAACGAGGTATAGTGGAGGTGTCTGATATATCAAACAACTTATTGCAAGTGAGTTTTATGCTAGATAATGTTTCAAAATCATCCGAACATGACTTTGTAATAATTATTGCAATAAAGTCATCATGAATAGATAAGAATGTCATTTGAGATCCTCATCCTTCCATCTGTAACTAACTTTCCTTAATCTGAAAAAATTTATAAAACAAATATTTAACTGAAATAATAGACATAGGGACTGACCATGTGTTTAACGAAAACTCCTAATACCTAAAGTTGTCTAAACTGACCTATGATACCAACTATAAGGACTCATCCTTAAACATTACATAATCTTGAATTAAATTGATAATTCACATTGATGATCCTTTCAGGTTTAGAGTTTTATAGAATTTGGACATAACATTTACATAACAACATGAATATTATGTGTGGACAATTCTACTCAATATCCATTTTTCACAAAATAAAAACTTTTGAAAAAAATAGTCATGTCTAGTTCCCTATTTTAGACATCATGACTTTTCCTTGATCCCATCCTTGACCATTATTCATCTTTATGTCTTTTGGAACACATTTCAAAACATTGGGATGAGCATAAAAATCTCAGTAAGGGATATAAAATAAGGAATGAAAATATTATCCATTCAAAAAATACAAAACAATGAAACCATACTTTTCAATCATAACATACCTCATGAAATCAAGAGATTTATGAATAACACACAGAAATCATAAACCATAAAGGTAACTGGTGGAATCCATATCAAACTTACATTGTAGCTATCACAACTACTTAGGGAGTCAAATTTGGAATACCCACTATAGTATATTCCCTAAATCTATTAGGATAAACATTCACATTTACCTCCATCACATTACCTAATGCCTTGGAGAGCTATCTCAGGCTCACCTGCACTATGTTTATCACGGAACCACCCATATGCATAAACAACACCCAAGAACCATAACTAATTCATAACATATAAAAAAATAAAGGAAAGATAACATTTTTTCATTTTAATCACAATATATCATTTAAATATATTGACATAAAAAATTCAATATCAAAATCATTTTCAACACCAAAATATGTAAAAAGAGTATACGGTATTTATTCTCCTTTTAAAAACATTACAACTTGTTAAGGAAGCCAAAGATCAAATAATACTCACTGTGGCAGAAAAGGTCATTGTCACTGCTTACGTCAAAAAGAAACATTCTTTTTTTGTCCATTAGTAAAATGCCTAGTAGGAAAAGATTCCCTTTGAATAAAATGAAAAGTCAAATGTATTTATACACTGTATAAAAAAGTAAGAGAATAAAAAAAATATGCTTCAATGAAAGTAGATTCAGAAGAAGTCCCTTATAAAGACGGTATTTTAAGATTGAGGAAAAATCAATTACATAATTATGTGTGGAAAATATAAATAAAACCAATATAAACGGATATTAAGTATAAAACAATAAGAGGTTATTCAGACATATTCATTGCACGACATAATCAAGAAGTAGATGTTTAACCAAAAAATTGAAATTGGGTTAAGAAATTTTCTAAAAAAAATTCGACAGCCTGAAGACATCACTTTGAAATTTAGAAAATAAGTTGATGGGAGAGAAAAGGATATCCCATCACTTGGACATAAAATTTATATCAATAAGGATATAGAATAAAATATCCCAACATAATAATATGTAAATTAAAAGACATAACAAAAACAAGTCATTTAAAAAGAGGAGGGTGAAATGTTCCCTTACCGATTTGGTAACTAACGAAACATACACCCCATGAATGAAAGATCACAAAATGAATATGTAAATACCAATAAATTAAATTATATTACACAAAGAATACAATCAATGGAATTACATCCACCACATAAAGGAAATAGTGGTTAATATAGAATGAATCTTATGGGAATAAAAAGGGAGATGAAAAACCCTTACCACGTTGAAATCAATCGAGTCATATGAGAAAAAGTTAATAACCACCAAATGAATCACGAAATACCATAAATATAAATAGAATTATGATAATATATATCAAATGGCAGTACAAAATACACTATATATATTAGAGTATTTATTCTTAGATTCATTCACATTTTAAGCCTCTAAATTTTATTGGATATATGTAAAAATATTCCACAAACATGTATAATCATATTGTAGTTAGTTCTATTCATTCCCACCAATACAACGGCTAGGCATTAACTACCATTTAAAATAATAATATTACATTATTAGTGTGCAACATAAGATTTCAAGGAAACTCATTGTTGCGTATCTGGTATGCCATCGAACATATAATTCCCTTTAAAGTAGAATTAATATTTAATTCACAAGTATTAATAAATATGAAAATTTTCATAACAACTTAAAACACGAAATACAACATCTTTATTGAAAATTTCTTTTAATTGAACACTACATTCCCTCGTACTTAGAAACGCATGGGATAATCTGAGGACATTCATAAGAAAAGGGTGAGCTATAAAGCCTAGTAAGGGAATAATCATGGAATAACATAAGGAATACAATACATGTTAGACAATAGGAATATCAATAGAGCACAAGAGAATCATAAACATAAATGCAAGATAAGCATGATAATCATAACATGGAAATGTGGAAACAACACTTAACATTGAATTAGCATGAGTCAAGGCTCATTACACATGGAGAATGAGTAAACCCTCATTGCACATGAAGAACAAATAAACCCTCGTTGCAATTTAATTATCATGATTAAACACCCATTGCACATGGCGTATCATGGTATTATACTTTTACCCAATGCATTGGAGCGCTATCAGGGCACACCCTTCTTAAACATTTCATTTCATGCATAAGTGTGGCACATGGATCGTAAAACATTGAATCATTCAACATAATCATTTATTCCAGGATAAAAGAATGTGGAATATATACATGAAACTCTTTAAAAATTAAGTTATTGTGCATAAAAGTGAATACCCTTGAGAGAGAAATGGGCATGGTATTCACTACACAATGACTTTTTCTTGGAAAAGTGTGGCGCAATTTCAGCAGCATAACGGTGTGACATAAGAACTCATAAAAATGGTTGATGAGAGAGAAAGGGGTGTCTCGTCATATTTACATGACATGGAAAATAATTTGGTCATATAGATACATGTCCCAACAAATTTAATGGAATTTAGATTCATGATAAAGAATAATTTCTTGAATGTAACGGAGGAGAGATAAATTTCTTTCAGAATTTCGGCATGGTAACGGGTGTACATGGGAGGCATTTAATGAGAGAGAAATGGGTCTCCCATCATTCAAATATAAATAGGGAAGTATGGGGAAGGTTTGTAACCATACCCCAACATTTATAACTGAAATTAAAAGGGCATAACAATTTAAAAAATATTGGACAAAAATGAGAAAAGAAGAAAAACCCAATACTTGGAAGTGTGATTCCAAAGGCTTGAGAGAGGCTTGATAGAGGCTTCTTGGGATATTGGGGAACCTTGTAAGGACTATAGAGAGAGGAGTACAGAAGTTGGATGAACTCCAAAGGCTTTGAGTGAGGAGTAAGTGGGATATTGGGGGGGTTTATATAGGAAAGGTGAGGCAATTCTTTATTATTTAGGTTTGGGACACCTCACATTAAACTAATCCAAACCACAAACCAGCCCATGGTTTTCCCCATAGTTTTTGGAAAAGGGAAGTGGAAAAAAATATTTTATAAGGACAAAGTCCGAACATATAAAAATAATGGGGTTGCTTATGTGGAGGTGAGTTACACTCTCAAGGAAAACAATTTAAAAAGACAAAATGTTTAATAAGTCTTGAAGGGTCCACTAAAGCTTTGTAAAATATGTAAAACAACCCCAAAATCACATTATTTTAATGTTAAAACATATATTGGATGAACATAAAGTTTATAGTATTTTATTATGTTGGTCGGAGTGGATACTCAAGAGGGGGGTGAATGGAGTTCCTATAAAAATTTCTGTTAAAATTATTTCTCTTAAAATCCCCCAATTTAAAAACAAAGTTAAAATGTAGTGAATCTATATAGAGTGTAAATGTTCAATCATTTTCTAAAATATTTATTAGGTCTCAGTTGACTTAATCTGAAGATTAAATTAACTTCTGAAACTAACTTAATGATTTACAATAAGTATAAACACTTGCTAATTTAACTATCAAAGTAGCTTTAAAATAGTTTTTTATTTCAAAGTAATAGTAGAGGAATATGGAATAAATATATTGTATACTTATAGACTTAGATTAAAATGCACAGCAAAGTTAACCAAGAGGTTCAGTCTCAAGCCGAGACTTCGTCCTCTCAACAATTTATAAATTGATCGACACCCTGAATCGGGGGTAAACAACAGTAAACTACTATCCAGGTCTAAAGACATCTACCACAGTTCTTCATGGGAAAAACAAACAACAGCACATTGGTTGTTCAGGTCTTACTCGACCTCTACCACTATCCATAGTGGGAAACAAAGGGTTATGATGTTTGAGTGAGGATTTAAGAATCCTCCAGTTTATCTTAGGAGATAGTGTGTGTGTAAAAAAAACAGGGTGCATACACTGCTCAAAATGTAAAGATAGAATCACTAAAGGAAGTGAGAAAGAGTTTAGAAAAGCTCTAGTGATTGGCAGTGCAGCTCTGGACTCGTTTGGTTGGTCAGAAAAACATCTGAGTCCTTCTATGGTTTCTGCTCAGAAAACAGAGTGTCATTTTCTTCTTTGATTCTTGGTCCAGCTTAGCAGCCTGAGTGCATGAAGTGTTTGTTGTAGTTCACTCAAGATGCAGCTTGTGTTCTCCTTGAAAATGAGTAGCTTCGTTTATGTCCAGTGTTCTTGGAGTATAAATTTTTCTTCTTTCACAAATTCACCACGTTTGAATGATATTCTGCTCTTTTCTTTTTCACCAGTGTGCCTTCTTAGTGCCTTGATGCTTGTTGTATGCACACTCAGTGTTCTCTACTTCTCTGCTTTTTAGCTAGGTCTTTATCTTCCCTTTTTGTAGCTTTTAGCTCTGGCAAAAAGGAATGATTAGTTTTTCCATGGGTAGTAGGTACGGTTCCCTGACATGACAACAGAATTCATTAAATATCATTGAATGCATTAAAGACATAAAATGTAACTATTAGCTTAATAAATAAATAGTATTGAGAGTATAGAGTTTGACTGGTTGGTCAATTAGTAGCTCGTGTTGGTAAATGTGTATGGTATACTTTGTGTAGCATGCCCTTCCATCGGTCGCTCTTTGATGTTGCATTGGTTTCTCTATATACCAGTGACTGTGTTCCATCGTTTGCTCTAGTTCCATCAGTAGCTCGATGTATCAGTGACTGTACTTGTATCGGTAGACTTACTCTATCGGAAACTATCTATGAACTGGCTCTATCGGTAGACTTCTGTCTATCGGTAGCTCTTTTCTGTCAGTAGCTATGGTGTGTCAGTTCATATCAGTCACGTATCTCTATCATTAGGTTGGTCAATAGCTCGTATCCGTAGCTCTTAGTGTTCTGTATCGGTAGACTGAATCTGTCGATAGACTTGCTTACCAGTGGACTTATGCATATCGATAGACATGTTCTGTCAGTAGCTCTGTACATATCGGTAACCTTAGCTTATCGGTGACTCTGTCTATCGGTAGACTAATTCTATCGGTAGAATGAGTACCGGTAGCTCTATATCAGTAGCTATACCCAGATTAGTGTCTTAACACTTGTATGTATTATGCAAAACTTATTCGAATGGGTTATAAGAACTTCAAAACTCATATAAACGTAGATAGACATGGATTAACATATCTCAGGGATTATTTTAATATTATTATCATCTTGATCACAGATTGAAAGAATTAATATATAGAAAATCATTAGATTGAGATTATCAAAGTAATGAAAGCATAATTGGGATTATCAAAACATGTGAGGTCAACAATCTCCCCCTTTTTTATAATCACAACCTATGATATTATGATTTTAAAAATAGTGAGTTGTTGTAACAGAGGATATGTCATTAAATGAAATTATCTCAGAGAAATAGTATGTTATAGAACATAAAGGATCAGTGGTGGAAGAAAATGTGATAGTATCAGAGATAAAATTAAATGTAATGATATCAAAAGTAAAGTTTAGTGGCATCAGAGAGTTAGAGAAAATGGTATCAGAGGATGAAATGTAACAGTATCAGAGGAGTAAAGCATGATAGCTTTTCCTTAGATAAAATTTCTCCACCTTTCATTAATATCTCTCCCTCTGGGTGAATATGACTTCCTCTTTGATACTTAGAGAGTATTTCTCCCCCTTTTTAAAGGATTGGTAAAATATTTCTCCCCCTTTGTGATAATCAAAATGTGGGAAACCAAAGAGAAGAGGAATAAAAATAAAAATTAGGAAAGAGATTAAAAACCAGTTTCATTTCATGCTCCAGATAAGGTACAAAGAAATAAACAAAATACAATGAATTCCTATCAAACAGTCTAGCCACTGGTTCAATCCAAATTGTCAATGTGAGATTTTCCCTTGGGAGCAGAAGAGGACTCAGGGGAAGTGGAAGTAGGTGAGGGCTTAGGAATTCCGGAAATGATCAAAGGAGGTTGAGCCACAAAAATTTTTCCTGGTCTGTAATGAGGAGTCCTTTGTGTGATAAAAGGTGTGAGGCTTTGAATTGCTTGGGAAGGAGTCATATCAACTGGAGAAGCAGTAGAGGCAGAGGTAAGCAAAGTAGGAGGGATAATTAATGTCCTAGCATCAACATGCAGAAAAGGCAGCAACAGATTTCTGAAATCCATAATTATTCTTCCTCCTCTCTCTATAGAGGATATGAAGTCATCTGTGTTCTCCATAAACTGGTCCAATGCTGGAGTTAATTACCTTATCTTGCTAACTTGTTCTCTGAAAGCTTGATTGATAGGAGGCAGCTTCATATTTTCCAACAAAAGTTTTAAGTGATTTTTGAGTTGATTTTTGGTGAAAATCCTAGAGAAATAGGAGTCCACCTTATCTTTCACTTCTTTCTGAGAGGCAGATGCTTCTCTCATATAGTCTTGGACTATATTCATTATTTCTCTAGCTGAATCTCTGGTAGAGATCACACATCTGCTCAGCTCGAATGAGTCCACAGAGCCACTGGTTGAAGCTGAACCAAGGTCCTCCTTCATCACAGCTCGAAACTGATTCAAAACCATGGAAGGTTTAGATGAAATAGAACCATCATAGAAAGATATAGTCTCTTTGAAGCTTTTGGTCAACCCACTGATAAGATTTTGAACTTGGGAATCCTGGGTTTTAATATGATCTTTCATAGAAGTTTTGAAACCTTGAAACACTAAAACCATCTGGCTTACCACACTCTTGACATAGGCTAAGTACTTGTCTACTTGGGATTTTGAGCTCATGTAAGATTCCAAAGAGATAACCAATTTCTTTAAAGCTTCAAGATCTTCTTCAAGTATAGAAACTTAAGCCTAGCAGTCTTTAACTTCTTCCACTATTTCTTCCATGAAGTTTGACAAATTAAAACCTAGGGAGAGTTCAAATGATCTTTCCAACATCCTCATATCTTCAGCAAAAAAAGCTTCATCTCAGTAACTAAGGCATTAAAAGGTTCTTTCAGATCATCCTTCATGGATTCCAGATCAGCCCTTGTGATCATATCAGTAGGTGTAACTACAGTCGGTACTCTTTCAGATGCTAACCGACCACTGAGTCAGTCATGATCGATTGAACTGAAGAGACCATAGAAACTTTCATCTTCTTTACCTCATCCACAAAACTGTCCTTAATCTTTTTCTTTAAATTATCCAGGTCATGCATTCGGACTACATATTCATGAAACAACTCAGATTCAATATTATAAACAGTCTTTGGTCTGTTGTGAGATGCCTCATTATCTGCATCTAGATAGTCTAAACCACAGACTACAAAACCTGGGTCTTCTACCCAATCTTAAATTCTCCCACCCACATTAACACTTCCAACATTGGTTTGATGCTTCCCCTAAACGGGTGCATCCTCAATTAGGATAACAGCATTCTCAGCAACATTATCAGCTGCATTCTCAGCGGGTCTTTCATCCTGAGGAGAATCTTCCACTATCAATTCTTCCTCTGCAATAGCAGGAGGGTCTTCTGGATTAGGTAAGGGTACGTCAACCTCATTTGCATCCGTAGAAGGCACTAAGGATTGTCCAATCACTGGACTCAGGCACAAATCATCTGATAGAGATGCTTCACTTTCATGAACATCTTCTTCATTCTCTATACCAGCCACTTCAACATCCTCTAAAGCAGCTTCTTCCTTATCTGATTTATGTTGATCTAGATCTTCAGGAGCTGGACTAGGAGGTAAGTCAGGATCTCCTACTTCATCAGCATAGGACTCTTCCTCTTCTAAATCATCACTGTATTTTGGATCTTCTTGATCAAGTCCCAGACCTGGATCCCTCACATCCTTTGGTCTTGAAGGATGATCCACAAGATTGAATTTTTCATATACCTTCTGGTCATCATTGACCCATTCTCTTATCCAAGGGTTCCAATTGATCCTCATATATTTGCACACAGTAGAGGTGATATAAAAGTTATTCTTCACTACTACTATCTCATCTTGAGACTCAGCTACCCCTTTTACTTTAATCATCATAGAGATCAATTTAGAAAAGAATAGGTCATTTGTCTTTGATTTCAGCCTCGTCATATCTTCCATTTGAATTACCAGTAATCTGCACAAATTAACCTTTACACAATTTTGTAAGAGGTGCAAGAGATAGATATCCAGATATCTCAAATTGGCAATGTCGCCTCTCCTCGGTATCAAGACATGTTGAATGAATTTGAACAGAAATCTGTTCTCTCCATCCATTTATACAACAACTACTTGTCTTTGAATTCCATCACCAGTCAGCTCTTCCAAAGCAGTCTCATAGTCGAAAATGTCACTTGGAGGTGGCATGGCTCTCGAGACATATCCAAATACTCCTTCCTGTGGGATTTTTAAGCACTCAGCCCATTCAACAGATGAAAACAGCATCTCCTTTCCATTCACAAAATAGGTTACTCGATTTTCATTCTCTGATTTCTCAAAGGTTACAAAATCGTAAAATTGTTTCACTAATTTTGGAAAGTAGGGACCATTTTTGTTTGAAAAACACTCTACACATTTTTGATCTTTAAGTACTTCGAGCACTAAGGATTTTCTAGGCAGCAACCATTCTACACACAGCTCCTTTTCAATCACAATAACTCGATTTTGTAGATGAGGATTCACTGGTCGTCTCCCCGACCTAGTTCTAGCAACACTACCACTACCACTTGCTTCTTGCTCGGTCTTATGCTTATTTTTTTCGGCTCAACAGAGTCATATCTGACGGTAGGAAGTTTGGTTTTTTCCATCGCTGGTTCGAAGGATTTAGGGTTCACTAAGGATTCGGAAGCTAAGGTTTGAGGGTAAAGGTTTGAGGCTCGATGGATTGAGAAGTAGCTCTGACTTTAGTTTTATCATTTAGGAATCATAAAATAAATAAAAAAATGAAATAAAGTAAAAATGATTCAAATTCTGGTGGCAGATAGATGTTTTAAAATAGTGCACTCATCGGTAGGGTGTATCAGTGATAATTCCTATCAGTGAGGGTTACATCAGTGAGGTTTCACATCAGTGAGAATTTTACATCGTTTAGAATTTAACATCGGTGAGAATTTAACATCGGTGAGAATTTAACATCGGTGAGAATTTCACATTGGTGATAATTTCATATCGGTGAGAATTTCACATTGGTGAGGTTAGCTACCGATCAAGGTTAAACATACCTAACTCATGTCTAATGTAACTTAACCTATCTGAACTCAATGGTTTAGTGAAGATGTCAGCTAATTGATGTTCAGTACTTATAAACTCTAGAATTATATCACCCTTTTGGTAATTATCTCTCAAGAAATGGTGCCTTACATCAATGTGTTTGGTCCTAGAGTGAGAAACAGGGTTCTTCTATATATTTATTTCACTAGTATTTTCATAGTTGATTGAAACGTGCTTAAAGTCATATCCACAGTCTAAAAGAGTGTGTTTCATCCATAGAATTTGTGCACAGCAACTACCAGCAGCTATGTACTCTGCTTCGGCAGTGGATAATGCTACAGAATTCTACTTTTTACTACACCAAGATACTAAGGATTTTCCCAATCAGTGACATGTTCCTGAAGTGCTTTTTCTATCCAACTTGCAACCAACAAAATCAGCATATGAATAACTCATTAACTCAAAGGGTTGTCCTTTAGGGTAAAAAAAACCTAAGTTTACAGTATGTTTAAGAAACTTAAAAAAAATAACAGCAAGTAAATGAGATTCTTTTGGATTATCTTGACATCTTGCACACATACACACACTAAACATAACATCTGGTCAACTAGCGGTAAGGTAATGTAAGCTTCCAATCATACCTCTATAATTGGTTTGATCCACTGGTTTCCCTGTTTCATCTGCATCCAATTTACAAATAGTACTCATAGGAGTTTCACTTTCCTTAATACTATCCAAACCAAAATGTTTTAAGAGATCCTTTGTATATTTACTTTGATTCAAAATAATACCATCTTTATTTTGGAAAACTTGAAATCTAAGAAAATATTTATGTTCTCCCCTTAAACTCATTTCAAAATCATATTGAATACATTTTGAAAAATCAGTACATAAAGAGTGTTTGGAAGATCCAAAAATAATGTCATCAACATAGATTTGTACTATTAAAACATCTTTAGAAATTCTTTTAATAAAAAGAGTTGGATCAGCAATCCCTTTAGTAAAACTTTTTGAAATAAGAAAATTACTAAGTCTATCATACCAAGATCTTGGAGCTTGTTTTAGACCATATAAAGCTTTATAATGTTTAAACACTTGATTTGGAAAATGAGGATTAGTAAATCCAGGTGGTTGTTCAACAAAAATATCTTCAATTATAAAACCATTTAGAAAAGCACTTTTAAAATCCACTTTATATAACTTGAAATTCATATTAGTAGCATAGGCAAGTAATATCCTAATGGATTCTAATATGGCTACAGGTGAAAAGGTTTCCTTATAGTCTATACCTTCCTCTTGACTATATCCTTGTGCAACTAGCCTAGCTTTGTTTCTAACTATGTTTCCAGACTCATCAACTTTGATTCTAAAAACCCATTTAGTGCCTACTGTTAACGTGTCCTCAGGTCTGTCAACTAATTCCCAGACTTTGTTTCTTTCAAATTGATTTAACTCTTCTTGCATAGCCATTACCCAAAATTCATCATTGATATAATCATTGACATTTTTAGGTTCAAGCTGTGAAAGAAAGGCATGATGTTCAACCTAATTTCTTAGAGAAGCTCTAGTCTGTGTCCTCTATCAAGATTACCTACAACATCATCAAAAGGATGATTATTTAGAATCCTTATTGATCTAGTAAAGGTAAGACTGTAAATTTCAGGTTCATATCCAAGTTCGGGTTCTATACCATCAGATTCTGGAGAATGACCAGAACTAGATGTTTTTATAGCAGGTTCTTTAGATTTATCATTAAGGTCCATAACACTCAAATCTTCTTCAAGATTTTCAAGAGAGGTTTTAGGATCATGTGGATCAGTTTCATCAAAATTGATGTGAATAGATTCTTCCACACATTTGGTTCTTTTAATAAATACTCTATAGGATTTTCTAGTTAAATAATAACCAAGAAAAATTCATTCATCACTCTTAGAAGCAAACTTGTCCAGATTATCCTTTTTATTAAGAATAAAACCTTTACAGCCAAAGACTCTAAAGTAACTAACTTTAGGTTTTCTATTATTCCACAACTCATATGGGGTCTTCTTAAGAACTGGTCTAATTAAGACTCTATTAATAATATAACAAGCTATATTCATAGCTTCATCCTAAAAGTAAACAGGCAGGTCATATTCATTAAGCATGGTTCTAGCTATTTCTTGAAGGGTTCTATTCATTCTTTCTACCACACCATTCTGATGAGGTGTCTTAGGAGCAGAAAATTTGTGACTATATCCATTGTGTGAGCAATAAGATTCAAACTCTTGATTTTCAAACTCACGACCATGATCACTTCTCAGGGTTTTAATCTTAAGTCCACTAAGATTTTCTATAGATTTGGAGTGTTTAAAAAAGTAAAAATAAGCTTCACTTTTTGTGAGCTAATAAGTATACCCAAGTATATCTAGAAAAGTCATCTACTATAACATAGACATAGTGCTTCCCATTTAAACTAAAAACTCTTGAAGGTCCAAACAAGTCCATGTGAACCAACTCAAGAGGTTGAGAAGTTGAAACTTCTTTCTTTGATTTAAAAGAAACTTTATGTTTCTTTCCCTTTTGACAGGGATTACAAACTTTTTCATTTGGAAATTCAAGTTTAGGTAGGTCTCTAAATAAGTTCTTCCTAGTTAATTTTCTAAGTGAATCGATGTTGTAGTGTCCTAATCTTCCGTGCAAAAGCCAAGATTCTCTATGAAAATCATTTAAACAAGTAACATTTTTCTTAGCTAAAGAATTTAAATTAACTGCATAAACATTTTCATTTCTTAAAGCATAAAATACTAAAGCATTTTGAGAATTAAAAACATTAAAGGAATTATTTTAAAACTTCACATTAAATCCATCATCACATAATTGAGAAATACTTAATAGGTTATACTTAAGTCCATCAATAAATAAAACTTTAGAAATTAAAACTAAATTAGAGTTACCAATCTGGCCTAGGCCGATGATTTTTCCTTTACAATTATCACCAAAGGTGACATGGACTCCATCAACATTTATTAAACTTTTGAAACATGAATAATCTCTAGACATATGTCTTGAACATCTACTGTCCAAGTACCATACCTTCTTTTGAGAACTCTTTAAGCGTGTTTCCTACAAAACAGATTTAGATAAGAAATGATTTTGGTACCCAGATCTTCTTGGGACCATAAAGGTTAGCAATAAAAGCTTTAGGTACCCATATTTGTCATATGGGTCTCATATAATTTACAGAATCAATAGATTTTTAAAGATAAACTTTATTTGATCTATAACCATATGAATAACTGGTTGAAGAATAGGGATTTCCAAAACTTGAACTACCAGCATTTTGTCCAGATTTAGGAATAAATGTATTCTTAATAAGCTGCCTCTATCCAGGTTTGTAGCCTATTCGAGTAGTGTATTTTGGTGCCACTTGCTTTTCTAGCATTTGAGTTTGTGTATCCTTTCCATTTGCAAACTTCTCTAAGTCTTTTCTAAGTTTCTCATTTGATATTTTCAGTTCTGTATTTTCCTTTAACAGTTGAGCATTCTTCTCTTTTTCGATAGTAAGTTCAGTTTTAACAGTAGTAGTGAGAGCATGATGTTTCTTCAATGATTTGTATTTATCCTTAAGCTCATTGCATGTATCTTCCAGCATTTTATAGTATTCAAATAATTTGTCACTAATTATGTTATCAGAATCAGAATCAGAGTCTGCATCATCTCCAGAATAATAGGAATTTAAAACAGGAGTATCTAAAGTTACCTCAGATGTGTTGGTCATGAAACAGATGTTGGCTTGATTCTTCTTAGAATCAGAAACTTCAGATTCACTTGTATTATCCTCTAATGTACTACAGGTTGCTTTCATTGCTTTCTTATACTTCTTGTCCTTATAATCATATTTCTTTTTGACTTCTAATTTTGGAAAATCAGCCTTGATGTGTCCTTTCCTTTTATACTCATAGCAGACTATTTCATCATTCTTGTCAGCTTTCTTCTAATCCTTCTTCCATTGTCCCTTGTTATCATACTTTCCTTTGTAGTTAGATTTCCTGAAAAATTTCTTCTTCCTATAAAACTTCATGAATCTCCTGGATATTTGATCCATCTCAGCATCACTATCAGAGTCTGAATCTTCACTAGTTGAACTTTCATTTTGTATTTGCATTTTCTCCTTGTCTTTACTCTTAGAGGAAGTAGACTTGAAAGCTACGGATTTTCTCTTAGGATCATCATCTTCCTCCTTATTCACCTTGGGTTCTTCCTCATACATCATTAATTTACCAATAATCTATTTTACTGGCAGTGCCCCAATGTCACATGACTCTCTGATTGAAACAGAAATGCCCCTCCATCGTTCTGGCAGACATCTCAGTATCCTCATAATTTGTTCCTTAGCTGGAACATCTTTTCTAAGTGAACTCATTGTATTGACTATCTCATTAAACCTGAGATACATATCAGAAATAGGTTCATCAGTTTTAATTTTAAAATTGTCATATTTAATAGTATAAGTATTCAAACGCATTTCTTTAACATTGGTTGTTCCTTCATGAGAAACACCCAAAGTATTCCATATTTCATAAGCAGTTTTGCAAGCATAAATTCTATCAAACTCTTCATCCCCTAAAGCACAGTACAGGGCATTCATGGATTTACAGTTATTATTGTAAGCAATCTTTGTAGGTTCATCCCAAGTTGTTCTTTCAGTTTCTGTAATTTTATATTGAGATGATATAGCAGTCCAAACATCAAAACCCATGCTTTCTAAATGAATTTACATTTTCAGTTTCCACTGGGCATAGTTTGTGCCATTAAAGAAAGGTGGCGGGTTAGTAGAAGCACCCTCTAGTATATTATCCATAGGTAGATTTTAGAAAATAGTTTTAATGAGGTAAAATTTAGAACTAACATAAATTTAATATCTTTAAATATGCAACTAAAATCACAGTTAAAAAAACAGATTGTTTTGAAATCTTTGACAAGAAACAACCCTTTGATACCAAATGTTGGTCGGAGTGGATACTCAAGAGGGGGGGAATTGAGTTCCTATAAATTTTTCTGTTAAAATTATTTCTCTTAAAATCCCCCAATTTAAAAACAAAGTTAAACTGTAGTGAATATATACAGATTGTAAATGTTCAATCAGTTTCTCAAAGATTTATTAGGTCTCATTTGACTTAATCTGAAGATTAAATTAACTTTTGAAACTAACTTACTGGTTTAAAATAAGTATAAACACTTGCTAATTTAACTATAAAAGTAGCTTTAAAATAGTTTTGTATTTCAAAGTAATAGCAGTGGAATATGAAATAAATATATAGTATACTTATAGACATAGATTAAAATGCACAGCAAAGTTAACCAAGAGGTTCAGTCTCAAGCTGAGACTTAGTCCTCTCAACAATTTATAAATTGATCCACACCCTGGATCGGGGGGTAAACAACAGTACACTACTGTCCAGGTCCAAATACCTCTACCACAGTTCTTCGTGGGAAAAACAAACAATAGCACACAGGCTGTTCAGGTCTTACTCGACCTCTACCACTATCCACAGTGGGAAACAAAGGGTTATGAAGTTTGAGTGAGGATTTAAGAATCCTCCAATTTAGCTTAGGATACAGTGTGTGTGTAAAATAAATAGGGTCCACACACTTCTCAAAATGTAAAGATAGAATCACTAAATGAAGTGAGAAAGAGTTAAGAAAAGCTCTAGTGATTGGTTGTGCAGCTCTGGACTCGTTTGGTTGGTCAGAAAAACTTCTGAGTCCTTCTCTAGTTTCTGCTCAGAAAACAGAGTTTCCTTTTCTTCTTTGATTCTTGGTCCAGCTTAGCAGCCTGAGTGCATGAAGTGTTTGTTTTAGTTCACTCAATATGCAGCTTTTGTTCTCCTTGAAAATGAGTAGCTTCGTGTATGTCCAGTGTTCTTGGATTATAGATTTTTCTTCTTTCACAAATGCACCACGTTTGAATGATATCCAGCTCTTTTCTTTTTCACTAGTGTGCCTTCTTAGTTCCTTGATGTTTGTTGTATGCACACTCAATGTTCTCTACTTCTCTGCTTTTCAGCTAGGTCTTTATCTTCACTTTTTTTATCTTTTCGCTCTGTTAAAAAGGAATGATTAGTTTTTTCATGGGTACTAGGTACGGTTCCCTGACATGACAACAGAATTCATTTAATATCATTGAATTCATTAAAGACATCAAATGTAACCGTTAACTTAATAAATAAATAGTATTGAGAGTATAGAGTTTGACTAGTTGGTCAATTAGTAGCTCATGTTGGTAAATGTGTACGGTAGACTTTGTGTAGCAGGTCCTTCCATCGGTAGCTCTTTGATCTTGCATCGGTTTCTCTATATACCAGTGACTTTGTTCCATCGGTTGCTTTAGTTCCATCGGTAGCTCGATGTATCGGTGACTGTACTTGTATCGGTAGACTTACTCTATTGGTATCTATCTGTGAACTGTCTCTATCGGTAGACTTCCGTCTATCGGTAGCTCTGGTGTGTCGGTTCATATCAGTCGCGTCTGTGTATCATTAGGCCGGTCGGTAGCTCGTATCTGTATCTCTTAGTGTTCTGTATCGGTAGACTAAATATGTCGGTAGACTTGCTTACCGGTGGACTTATACATATCAGTAGACTTGTTATGTCGGTAGCTCTGTACATATCGGTAACCTTAGCTTATCAGTGACTCTGTCTATCGGTAGACTAAGTCTATCGGTAGACTGAGTACCGGTAGATCTATATCAGTAGCTATACCCATATTAGTGGATTAACACTTGTCTGTCTTATGCAAAACATATCTGAAAGGGTTAAAAGAACTTTATAACTAATATAAACATAGATAGACATGGATTAACATATCTCCGGGATTATTTTAATATAATTATCATCTTGATCACAGATTGAAAGAATTAATATATATAAAATCATTAGATTGAGATTATAAAAGTATATGAAAGCATAATTCGGATTACCAAACCAGGTGAGGTCAACATATTACATCACTATTGGTTCATTATGATGTCATAAAACACATTATATATTTAAATGGTATTTAATGTTTACCCAAAAATTTGACTGTTTCAGAAAATTATGAAAAATTCACCATTGGATAATTTCAAAGTCCTGATTTTTTAAATAATATTCATTTTATCTAAATAATTTTCTAAATATGTTAATTTTCACTTTTAAAATAAAAACAGACATTTGTCGAAAATTCATGGGTTTTGACAAAAATGGCTATCAAACCTTAATTAAAATTACAATTTCATTCATAAAATTATACGATCGTTTATATTTAATAAAAATTAATTTAATAAAAAAGATAATATTTTATTAAAATATTATTTAATTCAAAAATAAATTAATTCACCAAAATATATTTCTTAGTTTGAACATTAACTAAAAATAATATTTGTGCTTTAAAAACTATTTACGAGGTAAAAATAATAAAATGAAAGTATATTTATTATTATATACAAAAATAATGTACATAACCATAGTGCTAAGGTCTTGTTACATAACCCCTTATAAAACCCATATAAGACCGAAGAGTAAGGTGTGTGATGGTGACAGATTATTGGAGTGGCTCTGATAACTTTTCTCGGGTGGTAATCTCTATCAACTTCCACTTCAATCGTAGGTGGACCTGCTTGAGCTTAACATATTCAAGCTCGGCTTGGGCTTGGTCAAGAGTGAAGCCCAAATATGTAACCTCCTTTTCGAGATCGGACAAATGGGCTTCGTATGGGGCACGTCTACTAGATGAGGTCATCGCTTCCTTTGTCTGAGTAAATAGTATTTGTTAAATCCCTATATTTATTCTAATCATCTTATCACTATTCAACATCTATATTAGCAACGATAAAAATTCATAACATTATTTTAAAATAAAAAAACATAAATAAAAATAATTTGACATTTTATATAAACATATTACATAAAGAGACATTTAATTAGATCAATATGGATTTCCATTAATGATGGTTTGGGTCATTACAATCTTCCCCCATAAGAAATTTCACCTTCAAAATTTCCTCTTCCCACACTAAAACAGATGTGTGTAACTATGCTTCATCATTTCCTCCGATTCCCAAGTTGATTCTTCAAACATTTGGTTTCTCCACAACACCTTGATGAGGGGCATTGTCTTATTTCGTATAACTTTTTCTCTATGATCTAAGATCTTCGCTGGTTTCTCCTCATAAGAAAGATCATCCTCTAATTGTACAACCTCTTAATAGAGTACATGTGAAGGGTCTGGTATGTACTTCATTAATAGGGATACATGAAAGACATCATGTACTTTGGTCGTGGTAGGTGGAAGTGCTATTCGATAGGCCATAGCCCCAACACGGTAAAGAATCTCAAAGGGGGTGATGTACCTTGGACTTAACTTCCATTTCTTTCCAAACCTCATGACCTTATTCCATGGAGACATGTGTAGAAATACCATGTATCCAACTTTAAACTTAGGGTCTCATCGACGGTTATATGCATAACTCTTATGTCGACTCTAGGATGCCTTAATATGTTGCTGAATGGTTTTCACATTCTCCACCATTTCTTTGACCATTTCTGGTCCAAGTAGCTTACGATCACCAACCTCATCCCAACACGTCGGTGTTCTACACCTTTTCCCATAAAATCCATCATATGGTTCCATTTGGATGCTCGAGTGGAAACTGTTATTATAAGAGAACTCAACTAGAGTATGATGTTGATTCCACCCTCCTTTAATGTACATTGAGAACACTCTCAACATGTCCTCAAGTGTTTGGATAGCCCGCTCGGATTGGAAATCAGTTTGAGGATGAAAGGTCGTACTGAAGTTCAGTTCAATATTCAGAGCATGTTGAAAACACTTCCAAAACATAGAGGTGAATCTTGGGTCACTATCAGACACAGTAGATAGTGGAACTTCTGGCAGCCTTACCACTTCCCTGATATATATCCATTCCAGTTGATCCAATGAGAAATCCTCCCGAATATCAATGAATTGTGCAGCATTTGTAAGATGATCTACAACAACCCAAATTGCATTGTTGCCTTTGGATGTCTTTAGAAGTCTGGTGACAAAATCTACAGTGATGTTATCCAATTTATATTCTGGTATGGGCAATGGTTGCATCATCCCCTTAGACTTCTGACTCTCTTCCTTCACTTTCTGACACCCAGGCACATTGATGTATATTCAGCGATCTCCTTCTTCATATTATCCAACCAATAATTCTCTCAGAGATCTCAATATATCTTTGTGTTTCCTTGGTTAATAGAGAAATTTCAACAATGTGCATCATCCAAAAGTTCCTTCTTCAGCCCTAGACATTATTTAACACATATTATTTTCCCAAATCCCAAAATTCCTTCTTCATTAACATTAAACTCTGATGATTTTCCTTTTCCGATAGCTTCCAATTTTTCCTGAATTCCCACATCATTTTTTTGAGCATCCTTTAACCTTTCCAAAAGTAATGGTTAGGAAATAATTTGTGAATGGATTGATGATGTTCCCTTCATTATGATTCCCATGTCCATATTCATCAAATCTAAGAATATTAGATTGTTTCAATTCTCATCAATGATAGAATTGTTGGGTCCTTTCAACTTAAAGCATCTGCCACATTGTTCATTTTCCCAGGGTGGTAATGGATTCGGTAGTCGTAGTCATTGATCAGCTCTAACCATCTTCATTGGCACATGGTCAACTCTTTCTAAGTGAATGTATACTAGAGGCTTTTGTGGTCCGTATATATTTCACACTTCTCCCCAAAGGGATAATGCTGCCAAATTTTCAAAGAAAAGATCACTACAGCCAACTTGATGTCATGTGTTGGACATTTCTATTCATGAACCTTCAATTTCCTTGAAGCATAGGCAATGACTTTGTCATTTTGCATCAATACACATCCTAATCCCTTCTTTGAAGCATCATTGATTACCACAAAAAGTTATCCACTTATGGGTAAAGTGAGAATGGGTGTAGTGATAAGCCTCATTTTCAACTCCTTGAATCTTTCTTCACATTCATCACTCCAAGAAAACATTATTCCCTTCCGAGTTAGCTTGGTAAGAGGGTTGGACAATTGTGAGAAATTTCTCACAAAGAGTCGATAATATCAAGCTAACCCCAAGAAGCTACAGATATCTGTTATTAATATTGGCCTCGACCATCCCTCAATTGCATCTATTTCAGAGGGATCCATAGATATCCCATTGTTTGTGATAAATCATGGTAAACATAAAGGCATGATAAATCATGATAATCATAACATGGAAATGTGGCAACAACACTTAACATGGAATTAACATGAGCAAAGGCTCATTGCATATGGAGCATGAGTATACCCTCATTGCACATGGAGAACGAGTAAACCCTTGTTGCACTTGAATTAGCATAAGTAAACACCTATTTCACATGACGTATCATGATACTATAATTTACCCAATGCAATGGGGCGCTATAAGGGTGCACCCATCTTAAACATTTCATTTCATGCATAACTGTGACACATGGATAATAAAACATAGAATCATTCAATATAATATTTTATTCCATGATAAACGAATGTGGATTACATAAATGAAAATATTTAAACAATAAGTAAATGTGCATAAAGGTGAATACCCTTGATAGAGAAATGGGCATGGTAATCACTACACAATGACTTTGGTTTGGAAAAGAACGATGCTATTTCGGCAGCATAACATCGGGACATAAGAACACATAAAAATGGTTGATGAGAGAGAAAGGGGTGTCTCATCATATTTACATGACATGGATAGTAAGGGGTCATATAGATATGTGTCCCAACAAATGTAATGGAATTTATATTCAAATATAAGATCCTGGCCCTGTGGAGGTATGTCCTTGTTTAAATTTTGGTTTGAATCACTTAGTTTTCATTAATTAAATTTTCATTGGGTGTATGAGGGGCCTTGTGGGTGTTCTGAGGGTTCAATAAATTAAAGGAAGTAAAACCAAGCTAACATGTGCAAGGCGCATGGTTTGCGCATGGTTAAGTAAACCGTACGACCTTCCCGGGAAAATTGTGCAACCTTGGACAGTGGAATTATGCACAGTTGGTACATAGTTAGTAAAATTTTATAGAGATCCCTAGGTAACTATGTGAACTCACTCCTTTTGGATAGTGTCTTGTGCATGGTTTGGAAAATCATGTGGACAAATCATGTTCCCCATTAAAAGTTGGAAAAATTACAGCTTTTCAATCTCGGGATTTTTAATTTCTACCCAATTTTTCCTCTCATTCTTCCCCTCTTAAACCTAGTGACAAACTCAATCTCCCAAATCTTCCCAAGGGTGGTTATCCTTCAATTATTGTCCATTTGAAGTACCTTTGGTTATATACTAAAGCTCCGAGTAATTATAATCTCTCTCTTTCTTCTCTTTTCCAGATTAGGGAATGTATCTTGGGTTATCTTCTTCTAAAGACTTAAAACCCTCTTTCTCTGGAGGATTATAGGTTAAGTCTTTAGGGGTGACTGAATCCAGATCTAATCCAATGATTAAGAGTGTGTTCATCAACAGATTCTAGGTAGGCGGTCTACAAGTTATATCCCATAGTCATTGAGTTTATTTTTACATGTTTGGTTTTGTTCTTGGTTATCTATTGTTGTGTATTTGATACCTTTAGTGATATTTAGTAAAATTGGTTTCTAAATGGGTGATTGAACACCTTATGATTCTCATTGGATTCATGGAGGATGATTTGACTGATTTAGGGCCACCCATGTGGTGTGATGACATTCTCGAACCCAGAAATTGGTAAGGTTAAGTGTAGATTTGACATGTGATGACCTAGATCCATGAAGAACATGTTGATATATTAACATTAGTTAAAAGAGGGATATTTATAGATGTTTCTAAGATTGGATAATAGCATAAGGGGTTGTTTGGATAAATGATAATGGGCTATATGAGCTATGAAGTAGGAAATGGGAATTGCTTGATGGTCTAAGGATTATGAAAGATACATGGTCTAGTTGGGTTAAGACATGTTATGGGAATGGGAAAAGGGATTAAGATCCATGATTTAATGGAAGTGTTAAATGGATAATGGATAGAGATTGTTAAATATGATAAATAGGTTAATTTTATTAATTTGAATGTGAAAAATTGATTATGAAATGTACACAGGATGCTAAGGGGGTTTTTACTTGTGAAATGAGGAATGGGCTGAATGGGTTAACATGTGGGAAATTGATGAGTAGGACAAAGGGGATAATAAATGGGAATTATTTAATGTGATTAATGATTTTAGGCATAATAAATGGGAATTGGGATAAACATATATGTAATGTAGATAGAAATGTGTTAATGGGTTATGGAATAATTTTAATTCCCTTGTTGATTATTATGGATTATGTTTTCTATTTGTATTTTTTGTGTTTGGTTGTGATATGGTATGTGTGTGGTGAATAGATAAATAAGAATGTGCACATGGATTTGTAGTGTGGGGTATTTATTTGAGGTTACGTTTCCATGGGTTGAGTTAGACTGAGGCTCTAAACTCCACCCCAAAATGCACGGATTAGGGAAGGGGACAGCAGATCTATTCCGCAAACGGTTGTATTCGATTATACCACTCAGACTAAGGATTTGATGTGAGTGAAATGTATTTGTTGTGATGTGTTTACCCCTAGTAAGATAGGGACTTGATTTATTTCCCCTATGTATAGTTATTTTTTTCCTTATACCCTTGTATAGATGATGTAAATGTCTAACCCATGGAACACATGATGAATATAGATTTAGTAATGAATATTTTATAAGTAATTAAAATTATAATGATGATAGAAAAGGGTTAAAGTAAATATGGTTAAATAATGGAACTCTAGTTTTTCTCTATTTACTTGCCTTTTATTTATTATTTTCATGCACTATCTATTTACACTAAATATTTTGTAGATGTTGTTGGTACTGTCCTGTTGAGGTGTACTCACACCCTTATCGGGCCTCTATTGGGTACCCAATAAGACTTCATTATTTTAGGTTTGAATAAGGGAAAAGGCCTAGTGATATAGAGTTGAGTTGGGTTTGGAATATGTTTGAATGAGGATTCAGACTTGGAGTTAGGACCATTTTGGGGATTCATCTATTTTTATGTTTGTTAGGTTTCCTTCACTCTTAGAACTATTCTCATGACATGACATGGTTATTGCTGATTTTTTTTTGTACCTAGTTTTGGGAGATGATTAATTATGCATGTCTATTGGTTATTACATGTTGTTTATGCTATTTATATTCTTAATTGTTATGGATTACTCTGGTAAAGAGGGTATAGTCTCCCCTTGTCACTCATTAGACCCTCGCTGTTAGTCGGAAAACTCTGGCGTACAGGGAGGCGTGCTTGAGGTCATGTGGAGACCTAGTCTGGGGCATTGATTTAGTGGATTTTGGGCCAGGGATGTTGCAAATTGGTATCAGACGTGGTTATTTTCTATGGTCTTATTATTTGTGATGGTATATAGGAGAATAGGATGTGTAGGTTCTTATTAATGATCTCATGCTTGGGAGTATGTAACCCATGTACGAGGGAAAACCCAAATATCTGGGGTGTGGATTGTTGTTATTATTGTGTTTTGTTGCATTTGAATGATATTTAACCATTGAGTGGTGCACTTGTTTTGTGATGTGACTATTTGGTGATATTTTACTCATGGTCAAAATGTCATGAGGTTGGGCATTCATTCATCATTTTTGGCACCTAGGAATATAGGTGGCATACATCATGATAGGCACATATGGGATGGGTTTGTAGGATATGAAAGGTGGAATTCAATTTAATTTCTTGAGAAATTTAAATAAAATGGTGTCTAATAATAATGAATAAAATGGTTAAATGGGAGTAATGTTAGTGAATGGATAAATATGTGTGCTTAAAGAAAGGTTTAAATGAGTTAAATGTGGGTTGTAAAAATATGTGAAAAGGGAAATGTTTCTAAGAGGAAGAATTTTCATTTTGAGTGTGGAAGTAGTTTAAAAAAAGGTGCCTAATGAAATACCATGGTTATGTAAATTATTTTACCCATGTTGACCATGACCCAACATAGGTATGGTAGAGGTTATTGATCAAGTGTGTTGATATCCATTGGGATAGTGTATGAAAATGGTTTTTATGACTAGTGAAGAGTATTTTTTGTGTGTGTATTGTGGAAGATTTATATTGTGTGTTCTAAATCTCATGTTTTGCATTGTAGGAAAATGCCACCATGAAGTCGTGTACTGGAAAGGCGACAATAGGATCTTTCTAAGAATTCTCCCCCGATAATAGAGCAAGAAGTCTTGGTGATTTGGGGTAATAGAGAAGAGAAATTTCTCGAGAACTTCACCTGTTGTATACATTTGATGGAAGGAGACCTAGGGTAGGTTGTATCGAGTATGTTTGAGCTGACTAGAGAGTTTAAAATGTATCACCCTTCAACCTTTATCATAGAGTGTGGTCCAGAGGTAGTTGAGTTCTGGATAGAGTCCATCCAGATGGTTCTTGTTCATTTGGAGACTTCTTCTAAGAAGTGAGTCAAGTTAGTGGCCTATATGTTGTGAGGTCAGAAAAAGCATCACTGGGATATCATGGTTCAGACTAAGCAAGTCTAAGGAATGATATGAAAATACTACCAGGATAAGTCTCTAGAACACTTCTATTTAAAAACCTTGAGGCAAGAGAAGTTTTTGGAGTTTATGAGTTTGACCCAAGGGGTTATGTCAGTAAGGAATCATTCTATCTGTTTCACCGACTTATGATACTTCATTCCAGCATTTTCAAGGTATGAGGAAGCTATGGAAAAAAAATTCCAATATGAGATTAGACACAATATGAGATCCTAGGTGAATATCTTCTATTTTAAGAGGTTTGTAGAGGTGGTGGATTAGGCCCTTATCTTAGAAGGGAACCTTAAGGTGGCTTCAAGTAGTGAATTTGTGGTGAAAATTATACAGATGATTGGTACGGATTCTGAGGTCATGAAGTGTCATTTTGGGAGTTTCCATTAAGTTGTAAGTGCGAAGAGTAATCATAAGAGAGGATCAACCTCTCAGGGTGGTGACCAGGTGTTTTGATATTAGTTTTGCATGTTGGCGCACATGTGGGGTCAATGTTCCTAACCACTAGTTGAGTTCTATTCATGCGATAGGATGGGGCACATGTAGAGGTTCTATGGAAATCCTCGACAGTTGGGTGAATATGGGGGGATCAAGGCTGATGCTAAGTGTAGGAAGTGATTCGGTTACCCCATATCAGACAGGTAGTTGGAGCTCAACTGGTTGTACCGGTTGGGGTGGTGGATGTGGTACTATGGGGTGAGAGCATCTATATCAGCAGAGCAATGAAGTACTAGAGAATCAGAACATATCCTAGAGTAGAGGTCCATATCAACTTCACATTTTTCAGTCTACACCTATAGGTGGTGAGTCTGGACCATTGAATACTCAAGGTATGATCCTTGTAGCTTCTACACTTTCTAGTTCTTTATTTAACATAGGCACCACAAATTATTATATCTCTGTACAGTTAAAAGTTTTTTTGTTCCAATCAGTGGGAAATTTTTTTGGTTTTTTTCTATTTATACTCCATTAGTGGTGAGAGATGAGTATATCAAACAATATAAGTGCAGTGCTCTAGAGGTTGGTGGGTACCATTTTCTTTGAGACTTTTTTGTCCTCAAGATATCGAGTTTTGACTTGATTTTGGGCATGGGTTGGTTGGCATTGTACCAGGACCATAATGATTATTACCATCATCGAGTAACATTCATGTCTCTTGAGAGAGACACTTATGTCCATCGTGGTTATTGGAATGTTTGAGCTGGCCGTATAGGTCTAGTTTTCAAATGTTTGGGAGAACTCACAGCCCAAGTGTCTTGTCTTGTGCTTGACAATGGAGGAATAGAGCAACCAGTCTTTCCTCCCATTGTGGATAAATTTTAGGATGTGTTTTCTAAGGACTTATTGGGGCTACCACTTGAGATATATGTTGATATTATGATTGAGTTACTTCCAGGGGAAGAACCAGTTTCCATAACTCCATATAGAATGGTGCCAGCAGAACTCCAAAATCTTAACGCTCAGTTGGAGGAGTTATAGAGGAAAGGTTTCATCTATATGAGTATATATACATGGGGATATATAGTGTTTTTTTTCAAGAATACTGATAGATCATTGAGGCTATGGGAAGATTATGGGAAGTTGAATCAGGTGATGGTTAAGAACCGATACCCAATTCCGTGAATCAATTATCTTTTTGACCAGCTGAGAGGTGAAATAGTGTTCTTAAAGATTGATTTGAGGTTAAGGTATCATCAGCTAAGGGTGAGACCTTTTGACGTACCATTAACTTCTTTTAAAAGTAGGTATGGGTTTTATGAGTTTTCGGTGATGTCATTCAGGTTGACCAATTGATCGCACTGCGATTCACTGTTTCATTTTCACCCTTACACCACTATGCTAAAATTGTTTTATATTTAAAATTATAAAAAAATTACTCCATGTTTGAATCATTTATTTTGTGTTTGTCACTATTAAAAAGGAAAATTTTACTTATTTTTATGATTTCATTGCAGGAGGAGGTGATTTGGAGGGCCCATGATGGTGTCCAATAAAAATGGGCCAAACTGCGCAGGATCCATGCACACCAGTGGACTCAACCGCATATCCCAACTAAACTGTGAATCCAAATGGGCTGACATTTTTTTATGGTCCAAATTTTAATGGGATATATTTAATATGAAGGATTTGAACCCTCATTCAGCATCTAAGATTCCCAACTGGCCTGATCTGTCCAGAACACCGAATCTGCATGAAGTCAAAAGTGGTGTGTTGTGATTTGTCCATATCTCAGGTTCTAGTTGTCCAAATTGTGCCAAACTTTCAGTGGAGATAGAAAAGAGGTAGGGATACAACTTTTTATTTTCTATAAAGCAATATAAGGCTGTATGGAGGTTTAAACCCATGTGACGAGTGGTTTTAATAAATATGTGTGCTCAAAACCACCTTCCCATTTTTCTATAAAATGGAACATTGGGCTCCCCATTTGTAAGTTCGAACCAAAAGTGAAACTTTGCTATTTTAAAGTACTATAATATTATACTCCTCATCCTTGAAGTTATTTAGGCCCTTATCCTCATAGGGGGGTCAATAATGAAGAAGGAGTTCCACCCGAGCTTCCTCCTCCTCTCGATGTCGAGGTAAATGGTGGGCGTTCATTGTGAGGGAGTTACGCACATGGCAAGGGAGTTTCAATTATTATTTTAGCTACTGGTTTGGAGTAAATTGGGTGTGAAAATATTTCTATCCATGTATCTTACATAATTCTGTATTTTAATTCTTGTTTTGATTCATGTGATTGAGATACTCTTAATTTCTAACCGATCAGTGTGAGATTTTGAGTGTGTGACTTGTGTTGTTCCGATTGGACAACATAAGAATCCTTTTCTTACCCACTTACTTGAGATTTCAACCTAATTTGGAAGCTTTTGTTCCATGCATAAGTTCTGGACCTTGACAATACGATTGTTATTTCAAGGTTTGGTTCTTCAATCAATGAAATAAAGGCTTTGAAATTAATCAGGATTCCAATTAATTTCAACCAAACAATTACTCCAAACCTAAATTAATCTCCAATAATGATGAACTTGAAAGTGTGTAGTGAACTCACAATGAACCCTTTTATCTCATATTTTTTAAAATATGTTTGTTTTCTCAACTTTTAAACTTTCGATCAAGTAATTTCATCCTAAAACTATTTTCAAAACCACCCCTATTTTAGTACTTCTTAGTAAAAACACACACTCTAAACCCACAAACTCTCCTTGAGAGATGACCTTGGGTCTTCCCTAGACTACAAATCAACTTTAGAAATATAATAAATTTGAGTTGTCATGATAGCACATTCAAATTTTGGTGTCATTGCTGGGGAGAGCTTTGGTTTTTAGTGTGTGTTTTTTATCAGATTTTTGTAAATTTTGTGAATATTTATCTATTTTATATTATAACTCTACCTATCTTTTTGTATTCTGATCTTTTTTTTTTTTGTAGTTTTGGTGCATGACATGTTCTAATATGGGATATTTACCTCCTTTTGAACCCAAACTGGAGAGGATCCTACGTCAGTGACACCGAGACACAGAAGAGAACCCTTCAAAGGAGGACACACAAAACATCGACACTCTTCTTGATCCTTACTCTTCTTTTTCCAGAACCAACATCAAAATTGAAATAAACTTGAATAACATGGCTGAAAATAACCAGACATTAAAAGAACTAACTTCACCTGATGTTGATATCCAACCCACTTAAATTCAAATGCAAGGCGAGGCACCCAATTTTGAACTAAAATCCAGTCTAATTCATTTATTACCAAGATTCCATGGACTTCCTGGAGAAGATCCAAATAAACACTTAAAAGAATTTCATACTATGTGTTCTACATTAAAATCTACAAATGTGGGTAAAGAACAAGTAAAGCTCATAGCATTCCCATTTTCATTATAAGACACTGCAAAAGACTGGCTTTATTATGTAAATTCACCAATAAGAGTTTGGGCGGACATGAAATACCTTTTTCTTGAAAAATATTTCCCAGCCTCTCAAACTACAATAATAAGGAAAGAAATTTGTGGTATAAGACAATATATAGGGGAAAAACTTCTTGAATATTGGGAAAGATTTAAAAAATTATGTTCAAGTAGTCCACACCACCAAATAAGTGATCAACTTTTAATTTAATATTTTTATGAAGTTTTAATTCCAATTGATCATAACATGATTGATGCTGCTGCAGGTGGTTCACTAGTAGATAAAACCCCAATTGCTGTAAGAACCCTGATTGAGAACATGGCACAAAACACTCAATAATTCAGTACATGGTACAGCATACCCATTCGAGGTGTCCATGAGGTGCAAAGTACTGAATTCGAGAAGAAGGTGGATTATAAGTTTGATGAGGTAAGTACCCTTATATGAAAACTTGCTCTATCCCAAGGGAAATCTCAATATCTTCCTCCCATCCATTGTGGAATCTTCTCTTTTGACACCCATTGTTCTGAACAATTCCCCCAATTGAGAGAAAATTCTGAGATTTATGAGGCAATCTTCCCAGGACGCCCCTATAACCAACCCTCTAGGCAAGAACCATATTATCCATCCAACTCTAGGTGGAAAGAAAACCAAACTTATAGGCAAGGGGGTATTCAAACTAGACTCATCAACCATGGAACCAACAAGGTTAGAGTATTCATCCACCACCACAACCCAGAAATCCTCAACCACCCCAAAGGCCTTTCCAACAACACCCTCCAAAACCTGAGCCTAGCCTAGAAGATATGATGAAACAAATGGCTGCCAACAATCTCCAATTCTAGAAAACCACCCAGGCATCCATACAAGACCTCAAAACCCAATTAGCCCAACTAGCTAACTCAGTGGGGGAAATTCAAAGTCATGGGTCGGGTAAACTACCTTCTCAACCAGTAGTTAACCCTAGGGATAAGGGAAATGTTAGTTCCATCACCCTTAGGAGTGGAGAAAAACTTATAAACAAAATAAATCCTCCATTAGAGTCATCCCCTCCTGAGTAAACCTCCATCTTAACCATTGAAAATGTTCCAAATATTGAAAAACCATGTCTTGAGAGAATCCTTTCTAAAGGAAACAGTGTTTCTATTAATGAGTCGCCTATCCCAACAATCCCTATTCCATTTCCACAAAGGGCCACCCAATCTAGAAAACAAAAGGAAACTAAACTTGATAAGTAAATATTGGAAACTTTCAAAAAAGTGCAAGTTAACATTCCTTTGATTGATGTCGTGAAGCAAATTCCAAGATACGCCAAGTTTTTAAAGGAGATGTATACACACCGAAGGAGACTTTGAGGTGATGATAAGGTAATCTTGGGGAGGAATGTCTCAGTATTGATATAACCATCACTACCTACCAAATGCAATGATCCTGGAACCTTCTCAATTCCATGCACCATAGGGGAGTATTCATTTTCCAATTCTATGCTTGATTTAGATGCTTCTATAAATGTGATGCCTTACCCCATTTACTCTTCATTGTAGATTGGAGATTTGAATCCAACTAGGATTATTGTTTAACTGGAAAACCGGAGTACCGCACACCCCTCTGGTGTGCTAGAGGATGTTCTTGTGAGGGTGAAAATTTTAATTTTTCCCGCTGATTTTTATGTGCATAAAATGGAATATGATAGGATGAATGGACATGTCCTGATTATATTGGGGAGGAATTTCTTGAACACCACCAAAACCATAATTAATGTCCATAATGGTAAATTATCTATGGAGTTTTGTGGTGACATTTTCCACTTCAACATCCTTGATGACATGAAGAACCCCTCAGAAGAACATTCCTCTCTCTATTTTAATTCAATTGATGTACTTCCTTCCCCTAAACAAACAACATTTCTTTCCCCCGATCCCCTTTCTGAGTTTTCTTCATTAATTGAAATTCTATGTAATGAATCATGCATTGATTGTTTTAGTGGTCTAGAAAATTTTCATGCATGTTTATTAATTGATAATTTCTTGAACACCAAGGATCTAATGACCATCGATGATGCTGCTAAGCTTGTAAAAGCTCATTTTTCATCTGAGGATGATACCATTGAGTAGTTAGATTAGATCAATGACATATTACTTTCACACACACTCCCTTCAATCCAAAATCCACCTAAATTGGAATTGAAACAATTGTCTCAAGATTTAAAATATTCAAATCTTGAGAATGGAAACAAGTTGTCTGTCATCATTGCTAGTTCACTCTCTCCTGAGCATGAATTGCGACTGCTTGAAATTTTGAGGGAGTATAAACAAGCTTTGGGATGGACACTTGCTAACATTCCTGGTATTAGGCCATAAATTTTTAAACATCATATTTTATTAAATGATGAGGCTAAACCAGTGACGTAGGCACAACGTCCACTGAACCCAAACCTCATAGAAATTTTGAAAAAGGAGGTAACAAAATTATTGGTTGTTGGAATCATTTACCCCATATCTGATAGCCAATGGGTCATTCCCATTCAAGTGGTTCCTAAAAACTAGCCTTACAGTAATCAAAAATGAAAACAATGAATTGGTTCCAACTCGTGTGCAGAATAGTTAGCATGTCTGCATAGACTATCATTGACTAAACCAACACACTAGAAAGGACCATTTCCCTTTGCCATTCGTTAACCAAATTCTAGAGAGCCTTGAAGGTAAGTCCCACTACTGTTTCCTTGATTGGTATTATGGATACTTTTAGATCTATATTTCCCCTGAGGATCAGGAAAAGACAACCTTCACTTGCCCCTTTGTCACATTTTCATATAGGATGATTCCATTTGGTCTGTTCAATGCTCCAGGTACTTTCTAGAGATGCATGGTTAGTATTTTTTTTGAATTACCTAGAGGATTTCAAGGAATTATTCGTGGATGATTTCACTATTTATGGCTTTTCGTTTGATGAATGTTTGAGTAGTATTACTTTAGTACTACATCGCTATATTGAAAATAATCTCGTATTAAATTATGTGAAACTCCATTTCATGGTGCAACAAGGTATAGTTTTGGGACATTTCATTTTTAGGGATTTTATCCAAGTAGATAAATCAAAAGTGGATGTAATTTCTTCCCTACCATTCCCCAAAAATTTATGGGATATGCAGTCTTTCCTAGGTCATGCTGGATTTTACCGAAGTTTCATTCGTGACTTTAGTAAGATTGCACTCCCCCTCTCTCGGTTACTCTAAAAAGAAAAGGAATTTTTTTGATAATTAATGTGAGGAAGCTTTTAATAAGTTAAAATAGATTCTCACATTACCCCCAGTAATCCAACCACCTCGGTGGGATTTACTATTCGATCTCATGTGTGAAGCCTCTAACTATGCAGTTGGGGAAATCTTATCACAAAGGTTCGATCGAGCTTTACATGTAATTGCATATGCCTCATGTACATTGGACCCTTCCCAAAAAAACTACACCACAACTGAAAAAGAATTCCTTTCCATTGTGTTTGCCTTGGAAAAAATCAGGTCATACCTTTTAGGGTCCAAAGTCATTGTCTTCTCAGACCATGCAGCCCTCTGGTATCTCCTTAAGAAACTAGAAGCAAAACCACCTCTCATTCGTTGGATTCTCCTCCTTCAGGAATTCAATTTAGAAATTAGAGATAAAAAGGAGTAGAGAATGTGGTGGATGACCACATAAGTAGGATCCACCCATCCTTAGCCATTGACTTATTCCCCTCTATTCCTATAAATGATATGTTTCCTAATGATAAATTATACCGAGTGAAAGATATTATTCCTTGGTATACTGAAATTGTAAATTATTTGGTAGCATCTTGCATTCTTGCTGATTCCAACAAAAACCAAGCCAGTCGTCGAAAACATGAGTCTCGTTGGTACATTTGGGATGACCCCTACCTTTGGCGCACCTGTAGTGATCAAGTCCTCAGGCGTTGTGTTCCTAATAGCGAGTTTCATCCCGTCATTAGGTTCTTCCACACTCTTTCTTGTGGGGGACACTTTGGTCCCCAACATACTACTCGCAAGGTACTCGATTCTTGTCTATTTTGGCCCACATTGTTTCGGGATACCCATGACTTCTGTAAATCTTGTCCCCATTGTCAAAAAATGGGGAATGTATCGAAAAGAAATGAGATGCTACAAAAACCCTTGCACTTCCATCACATTTTTGATGTTTGGGGCATTGACTTTATGGGACCATTCCCCAATTCATTTGGTAACCTATACATTCTATTGGCGGTGGATTATGTTTCAAAATGGGTAGAGGCATGAGCTACAAGGACTGATGATTCTAAGGTAGTTGTAGAATTTTTGAGAACCCAAATATTCTGTAGGTTTGGCTTACCTAGGTTCATCATCAGTGACCAGGGTTCTCATTTCTGCAACCGAACAATGCAATCACTTTTGCGTTGGTATGAGGTCGGTCATAGAGTGTCTACTGCATATCACCCACAGACCAATGGTCAAGATGAGGTGTCAAATAGAGAAGTAAAACAAATTCTTGAAAAAATGGTTCAAACTAATAGAAAATATTGGAGTCTTACACTCGATGATTCCTTATGGGCTTACCATACTGCTTTCAAAACTCCCATTAGAATGTCACCCTATAGGCTTGTGTTTGGAAAGAGTTGTCACTTGCCTATTGAGATTGAGCACCGAGCCTACTGGGCCATCAAACAATGCATTTCTAATCTTTCTATTTCAGCTGCTAAATGGAAGTTGTAGATTCAGGAGCCAGAGTAAATGAGAAGAGATGTATATGAGAACTCTAGGATCTATAAAGAGTGAACCAAGGCTGCCCACGACCTTCTCATCCTTCATCGTCAGTTCCACGTTGGGCAGAAGGTCATCCTCTACAATGAAAGGCTGAAGTTTCATCCAATTAAGCTTCATTCCCGCTGGTTTGTACCATACACTGTTACTAACACCTCTCCATTTGGTGTTGTCTAGGTTCAAAATGAAGAAACCAAGAAAACCTTCACTGTGAATGGGCAGCGGCTGAAGCACTTCCATGAATCCATTCCGGAGTCCCTAATGGAGGAACTCCATGTTCAAGAAGCAATATATGAATTAAACTCACCAGGTTTTATCCTTCCTTTCCACATTATCTTTTCTTACAGTGAGGATACTTCACACTTTAGGTGTGGGGGATGGTTATATTCTTAGGTTAGTTAGGAATTTTCATCATCTTTCTTCCTTTTCTCTTTTTAGATTACTGAATTGTTTTGTTACTTTCCCCCTTCCCTCCCTAAATATTACTTTTTTTATTCCCACTTTATTATGGAAAATTATGACTATTTAATCATGGAATTTATTGAAAATGCATGTGGAATATTTGTATTTCATGTTGTTTTAACATTCAAAAAAAATCTGATGAAATGTGCATTTCAGCAAGAATTAAATACTATGGTGTGAATTTCTTTTGAAATTTAGTTCTTTGTAAATGATATAAATGGTTGTATCATTTTGAAACCTTTGAGAAGAATGGTTCCTTTTTTGTGAATAGTTAAAAGGAAAATTGTGTCACTTAATCTCTCCACACATTTTTTTCACCCAACCATGATGTGTGAAAATTTCTTACTTAATGGAAGGTAAATATAAGTTAGGTTGATTTTTCTCTACTTTCGAAAATTATTTTTCCATTTGTTCGTTCCTTATCCGATTTATTTTATTATTGTACCAGATTGACCTATGTGTGTGTACCTTTTATCCAACTATTGTACACCCTCAAAAAAAACAAAAAAATGGGTTGTATATTGGGCAGGTCAAAACCCACCCTTCCTTGACTTTTTATCTTATTATAACTATTACAATTAGTGTCGTGAGGAGATCAAACAAGGGTTGGGAGAAGAGTGTGAGATTTGTTCCAAGTGAAACTTTTGGAAAAAAATAATAAATGAGGGGAGTGCTGAAATGCACAACATATGGGGATGTCTATGTTGGGAGCTTATGGTTTGAATTCCGGGAATTCTTAAGTGAGTGGTTTTTGAAATTTTATTGCAAAGGATGCGGGGAAAGTTCAGTGGAAAGGATCTTGAAAGTAGATAATTATTAAAATAACTTATATTTACTCGATAGAAAGTGGAAAGAATAGAATGAAATAGTTTTCACACACACATATAGAGAATAAATGACATGATTAACTTTTAAATTATTTTATTTGATTGGTATCATGTTTCTCTTGGAATTTCATTTGGATACAATTTTTGAGACGTCTTTTTTGATGATCATTGAGAATAACTCCTTGGTGTTTCTTTTTTGCTTTGATCACATTTCTATCAGGAATTAAATTTTCATTGAATGATTAAATCTTTATGAATTTGAAAATATATACATGCATAATTTCTAAAAATATAACTTTTCCCAGGAGTGCAAGTGTTTAAGTGTGGGGGTGTGATCGCACCACGATTCACTGTTTCATTTTCACCCTTACACCATTGTACTAAACTTGTTTTATATTGAAAATTATGAAAATAATAAGAAATTTCATTCCATGTTTGAATCATTTATTTTGTTTTTATCATTGTTAAAAGGGGAAATTTTACTTGTTTTGATGATTCCATTGCAGGAGGAGATGATTTGGAGGGCCCATGATGATGTCTAATAAAAATGGGTCAAACTGCACAGGATCCATGCACACCAGTGGACTCAACCGCATATTGAAACTAAATCGTGCATCCAAATAGACTGCCATTTTGTGGACTGGTCCAACATTTAATGGGATACATTTTATATGAAGTAACCTAATCCTCATTTTTCTTCTAAGATTCCCCACCGACCTAATCTGTTCAGCACACCAAATTTGCACGAAGTCAAAAGTGGTGTGTTGTGATCTGTCCATATATCGGGATCTAGTTGTCAAAATTGTGCCAAACTTTCGGTGAATACATCCAAGAGGTGGTTCTACAACCTTTTTATTTTTTTCAAAGTGATATAAGGATTTCTAGAGGTCTAAACCCGTGATACAAGTTCTTTTAAGAAATCGGTGTGCTCAAAACCACCTTCCCATTTTCCTATAAAATGGAACCTTGGGATCCCCATTTGTAAGTTCAAACCATAAGTGAAACTCTTCCATTTTTAAGTCCTATAGGATTCTCCTCCTCATCATTGAAGTTCTGGAGGCCCCTATCCTCATAGGGGGATCAATAATGAAGAAGGAGTTCCACCTGAGCTTCCTCCTCCTCCCGATGTCGAGCAAAACGGTGGGCTTTCGTTGTGAGGAAGCTATGCACATGACAAGGGAGTTTCGATTCTTATTTTAGCTATTGGTTTGGAGTAATTTGGGTCTAAAAACATATATTTCCATGTTTCTTACATAATTCCATATTTAAATTCTTTTTTTGATTCATTTGATTGAAATACTCTTACTTTCTAACCGATCGGTGTGAGATTTTAAGTGTGTGACTTGTGTTGCTCTGATTGGACAACACAAGAATCATTTTCTTAACCACTTACATGAGATTTCAACCTGCTTTGGAAGATCTTATTCTGTTCATAAGTTCTAGACCCTGACAATACGATTGTTATGTCAAGGTTTGGTTCTTCATGAAATGAAATAAAGGCTTAGAAATTAATCCAGATTCCAATTAATTTCTACCAAAGAATTACTCCAAACCTAAATTAAACTCCAAGAATGATGAACTTGAAAGTGTGTAGTGAACTCAAAATGAACCCTTTTATCTCATATTTTTCAAAATCTGTTTGGTTCCTCAACTTTTAAACTTTCAATTAAGTAATTTCATTCTAAAACTATTTTCAAAACCACCCCCTATTTTAGTACTTCTTAGTAAAAACACACGTTCTAAACCCACCAATGCTCTTTGAGAGACGACCTAGGGTATTCCATAGACTATAAATTAACTACAAAAATATAATCAATTTTACGTGTCATGACAGCGCGTTCACCAATGTTTTGTTAGTGTTCATGGCTATAATGAATCGAATATTTCACCCTTACATAGATCAGTTTTTAGTTGTCTTTGTGGATGACATCTTGGTGTACTTGAAAACTCATTTCGATCATGCCAAACATCTTGGAATTATCTTGAGAACACTAATAGAGCATAGGCTAAATTTCAAGATATCCAAATTTCAAATCTAGATTGATAGGGTGAATTTCATGGGTCACATCATCTTTGAGGAAGGCGTGTTAGTGGATTGAAGAAAGTGCAAGTTGTTGTTTTATGGGGGTAGTCCAAGAATTTTTTTTGATTTCCATAGTTTTCTAGGTTTTATGGGATATTATATAAGGTTTATCTTAGATTTTTCTTGGTTGGAGGAACCACTTTCATGCTTGACCAATAAAGGCATCAGGTTTGAATGGTCAAAAGAATGTGATAATTCTTTACAAGAGTTAAAGAAGTGGTTGACTACCACACTTATCCTGATCTTACGCAATCCAGGTAAGAAGTATGCCTTGTTTTGTGATGTGTCTTATGTCAGTATGGGTGCAGTATTGATGTAGGATGATCAGGTTATTGCATATGGTTTAAATAAGTTGAGACATCATGAAATAAATTATCATATGCGTGATCTTGAATTAGATGCAGTGGTTCATGCCTTAAAATATTGGTGGCATTACTTATTGGGAGAGTGGTTTATGGTGTATACCGATAATAAAAGTCTTAAATACATATTTTCTCAGCGTGATTCGAATATTTAATAGTTTAGATGGATTGATAACATGAAATCCTTTGATTTGAATAGGTTTACACTCCAGGAAAGGTAAATAGTATTGCAGATGCTTTAAGTCGGAAAACTCAAATTCAAGAGGTTCAGGAGTCCAACTCTGAGTGGAAGATGATGGTGTTGTTTTCTAAAATGCATCTTCAGGTGCAAGATGGCCAAGGACAGATGACCCTTGCATCCTTGGTAGTTTATTATTTTCTTTGGATCCATATTATAGAGGGAAAACATGAGGACCTGGAATGTGTGTCTATGAGGGAAAGTCTTAAAGGTGGGGAGTCACCTTCTGGTTGGACCGTTGAAGATGATGGGGTCAATTGTGTTCACGGTCATGTTGTTGTGCCAGAAATTCTATGAGAATATTTGATGCATGATTTTCATGTATCGAAATGGGTTGTGCATCCTAGTTCGACCAAGATGTATCATGATCTTTGTAGGCAGTATTGGTGGCCAGTAATGAAGAAAGAGGTTGCGGGAGTTGTGGGGTGATGCCTTACCTATCAGTAGGTAAAGGTCGAGCATCAGAACCTAGGTGGTTCTTTCATCCATTTACCATTCCATAATGTAAATGGGATGATTTAACAATATAATTAGTGGTAGGTCTCCCAATTATTCCTTATAAGAATGATACAATATGGGTAGTTTTTAATTGTTTGACTAAGGTACCCCACTTCCTGCTGATTTGAGAGACTTTCACTATGGATTAGTTGGGTGAATTGTATGTTCGAGAGGTAGTGTGGATGCATAGGGTACCGTGGGCTATAGTTTTTTATTTTGATCCACATTTCACATTGAATTTATGGAAGGTATTGTACAAGGTTCTTGGAACCCAAGTGTTCTTGAGTATGAATTTCCACCCGTAGATGAATGGGCAGTCAGAGTATACCATTTGGGTACTAGAGGACATGTAGATGGCTTGTGTCCTGGATTTTTGTGGATCATGGGAAAATCATTTGTCCCTTGTTGAGTTTTCAGACAATAATAGTTACCATGCTAAAATTCAGATGGCACCATTTGAGGCACTTTATGGTAGACCATGTAGATCTGTGTTATGTTGGATGGAAGCTAGAGAATTAGAGTTTTTGGGATTAAGTCTCATGTAGGAGACATCAGAGTAGGTTAAGTTGATCCATAAGCAGATGGAAATGATTCAAAGTAAGTATAATTCATACACAAATAGGTGTCTTATACTGCTTTAGTTTTTGGCAGGTGATCATGTGTTCCTTCGAGTGTTGCCGAGGTTGGGTCACTGTCAGATTTGGAAATACGGTAAGTTTATACCAAGGTATGTGGGGTCATTCGAGATTGTAGAGAGGATCAGACCAGTGGAATTCCAATTGGATCTTCCACAGTGGTGTAGTGGTATGAATGATGTTTTTAATGTGTTTTGTCTTTGATAGTATCATCTTGATCCATCTCATGTGATTGATGTTAAGGATGTTAAGCTTGAGGCAGATACATTCTTTGAGGAGCATCCAATTTGTATTGTGGATTGTAGTGAGAAAGTCTTGCGGGGTAACAATATGTTGTTGGTTTGAGTTTTATGGTAGAATGGTAATGTTCAGGAAGAAACTTGGGATAGGGATTTGGTTTTTTCGGCTTATTGGTCCATTCTTTTTACCTTGTAAGGTCAGTGATGATCGAGAAGAGCAGCTCGAGGATGAGTCGTTATAAGGTGGGTAGGTTGTAAGATCCCAGCTCTGTTGAGGTATTTCCTTGTTTAAATTTTTATTTGAATCCATTATTTTTCATTAATTAAATGTTCACTAGGTGTATGAAGGACCTCAGGGGTGTTACCGAGGTTAGGTACATGAAAAGAAGGAAAACCAGTCCAACATGTACAAGGCACACCGTTTGCACATAGTTAAGTAAACCATGAATCCTTCCGAGGAAAATGGTGCAACCTTGTACAGTGGCATTATGTACGATTGGTGCATGGTTAGTCAAACCATGAAGAGCTCCCTAGGTAACCATGAAACCTCACTCCCCTTGGATAGTGTCTTGTTCTTGGTTTTCACATGGTTTTGAAATCTGTAGGGACAAACATTTCACCCCATTAAAAGTTGAAAAAATTACAGTTTTTCCATCTCAAGATTTTTAAGTTCTACCCAATATTTTCTCCCATTATTCCCCTATAAACCCTAGTTACTAAATTAAGCTCCCAAATATTCCCAAGGGTGGCTCTCCTTCGATTATTGGTCATTTAGAGTGTCTTTGGTTGCGGATCAAAGCTCCGAGTAAGTCTAATGTCCCATTTGCTTCTCTTTTCTAGATTAGGGATTATGCCTTGGGTTATCTTCTTCTGAATCCCTAAAACCCTATTTCTATAGAATATTATAGGTTAAGGCTTCATGTGGTTATTGAATCTGGATCTAAGGAAATGATTAAGAGTGTGCTCACCAACATATTTGAGGTAGGTGGTCTACAAGTTATATCCCATAGTTGTTGAGTTCATTTGTGCATGTTTGGTTGCATTATTGGTTATCTATTATTGTGTGTTTGATTCCTTTAGTGATATTTTTTTAAAATGGGTGTTTAAATGGTGAATTTAATCCCTCATGATCCACATGGTTTTAATGGAGGATGATTTGACCAATTTAGGGTCACCCATGGGGTGCATTGACATTCTCGAACCAAGAAATTGGTAAGGTTAAGTGTAGAGTTGATGTGTGATAAGGTAGATCCATGAGGAACATATTGATATGTTAACTTGAGTTGAAATGAGAATATTGATATATGTTTCTAGGTTTGGATAACGGTATAAGGGGTTGTTTGGCTAATTACTAATGGGTTATATGAGCTATGAAGTGGGAAAGGGGAATTGGTTGACAGTTTAAGGCTTATGAATGATACATGGGCTAGTTGGGTTTAGACATGTTATGGGAATGGTAAAAGGGGTTAAGGATCATGATTTGATGGAAGTGTTAAATGGATAACAGATAGAGATTTTTAAATATGCTAAATGGGTTAATTATATTAATCTGAATGTACCAAATGGCTTATGAAATGTACATGGGATGCATAAGGGGCTTATTACTTGTGAAATGAGGAATCGGTTGAATGGGTTAACATATGGGAAATTGATAAGTAGGATAAAGGGGAGAATTTGTAACGCCCCGACCCCAGTTGCCCAGAGTCGGTGCATTAATTACATAACATTGGCATGATCACAAGAAAGATCAAATCTCGAAAGACCGATTGGTTTAGTAGCCTTGGAAACACTAGATATAATCATACAGTTTTACATTAAATTTCAAAGTGAAAAACTACTACAACAACAAAGTCTTCATATCCACACTATTAACCCCTCATAATATCCCTGCAAGTCATTCATAATTTACTTCTTCACTACCTGGGAAAAATAAAACATAGAAAAGGGGTGAGCTCAAATGCCCAGTAAGGATAACAATATAGTGGAGCATTCATAATAAGCATAAACATTTAAGGCAATGAATTACTAAAACAAAAGCCTTTTAAAATTGAACTTCAACATAGTATGGCAAAAATAAAAATGAAATAATGCCATTTACTTATTCACATGGATATTCTACTAATCGAATAATCACATGCAATATCAATAACCACTTTCATAATGTTGGAATGCATAATGTTAAACGTTAATTTCTTTGTCTAGGCCTCATCCCAAGACCTAGGGGTTACTTCTAACCGGAACCCAACCCGGAGTGCCTCTAATAACCGGACACCAACCCGGAGTGCCTCTAATAACCGGACACCAACCCGGAGTGCCTCTAATAACCGGACACCAACCCGGAGGGCATACTTTTACCAGTCCCTAACCTGGAGGGCTTACTTTAACCAGTCCCCAACCTGGAGGGCTTACTTTTACCGGTCCCCAACCCGGAACATACTTGTTTAGCACATTCATCTGAAGAAAAGTTTGAAATATAACATAAACATTCGGATTAAAACTAGCATACGAAATGTCAATAGTTTCACCATAAAATATGAATGGTATAAAATAGCACATCCACAGTCAAACATATCACAAAACCTTCAATACAATATAGAAGTTTTGTATTATAATAAATCAACTTCAAATAAGCGTAAAATCCATTAAAGGATGTTGACATAGATGAAATCAAAACACTTTTTAGAGAAATATCTCTTTCTATTTTTGAAATCATTTAAGAGCCATATAAAATAAAACATTTTCTTGAAAATATTCTTGTAAGCTTGTAAGGAAAGCTTTGACGATTTTATAACGGCGGAAAATAACCGCACCCGCCGTATAAGTAAAAAAAACATTCTTATCTTAATTCTGTCGAAAAGGTTAAAAAGGAACTTGTTTTGAAAACGACGGAAATATTCCTTTATAAACCTATTACAAAAAGTTAAACAAGGGTATAAATGAATTTAACCCATATTCTTGTAAATAATAAATATGTTTTGAAATACATTTCGAAGAAACATGGATGTGGATGATAAAGAAATCCCAGTAGATTATTACGTATAAACAACCTCGGATAATGAAGAGATTGTGAAATAACCCTTACCTTGTACTTTTCCTTGGTTGGGGTAGGTTAACCTCCTGTATAATGGTGAAATAGTTGTTATTAAATTATACAAGAATCATATATATTAATATGATATCATATATGATCTTTTAACATTGATTTGTTAATAATATCTTAGAATTATCGTCGTTTCGGGAGTTAACTTACTCATTTTCTTTTATATGTTTTGTTACATAAGCCATGGTTGTTGTATCTTATTCATATACAAAATGATATAAAGTCCTTAAACATCATTTTTAAATCATAAAATGATAATTATACTTGAATGGATACGATGGAGAATGAATCTCATCGCGTTCGTGGAGACGGTAGTCCGTACGTACGCACGAGCGACAATATCATTGTTTTGATATTAAAATAATATATAAATGAATGGTATATCATATATACAGAATCATTAACATGTTATATTTATTATTTACATGAGTTACACATCATTATTATACCCATCCAAATAATATTATATTGAATAACAATTACACCACGACGTGGAGACGGTAAGCCGTACGTACGCACGTATGGTGACATGTTATTCAAAGGGTGGATAGAATACTGAATATGGTTGTACCATACTTATAATAACATCACAGTATATGTGAGATACTGGAGTTATTATTTTAGAATGGTAAGAACAAAGGAAGAAGAAGTGGAAGAAGAAATGAACTTAGAAAAGGGTGGTGAAATCATTACCTCTTCTTCGGGTTCTTCCTTTTGATTTGATCAAAAGGGCTCCTTAGGTTGGCTTTATGATCAAACTAAGGCCTCTAGGTTGTAGTGAGGGATGTTGGGAGATTATTTGGGCAGAGTTTGGCCGAACCAAAAGGCTTTGAAGGTGTGAAGAAATGAGAAGGAGGAGTGCCCTTTTATAAGAGGGGTGAGGGGCACCTTTGGAAAAGCTAGAAATATTAATTTATAATAAATTCATATTCGGTTTCTAAAGGCTCCAAAGTTGACTATTCAAAGGATGAGGTGGGTATAGGTCGAAAACAACTCATCCAATAGAATTTAGACAGGTTTGGGTACTTATATTAACCTTATCTTTAAGTATTAACTCTAAGTTAATTAGTTTCACTTTTACAATGTCTCTTTGTATTTTTATATAATATGGTTAATAAACTTACTATATACATCCAAGCGACCCCCAAGTGGTCCATTAATGAGGAACCTATCATAATATAAGTCTCTTGGCCGAACCTTATATTTTTAGGAATTTAATATCAATTAATAATATAATATTTGTTTTAAGAACTCTTTTATGTCAATTTTTGACACTATTCAATAGTTGATTTTTGTGAAACTCCTAACAGATTGATTACTTCGAACAAAGTCAATTAAATAAATCCTAATATATCATATTATCATAGAAAATTAGTTTAATTCATTAAAAGTTTCATATTATAATTATTTGGGTATTTATAATATCAATTATTTTTATTTTTCACTATTTTAGTAATTACTGCATCATCATTGTGTCATAAATAAAATAAATTATATAATGTCTAAAAATTATAAATAAAATATAATTATGTAGGAAATCTTTTTAGCTTTCTAATGAATATTTATAATCGAAAATCCAACATGTATAACCCTATGTAAAAATTGTTCTTCTAAAAGATGTAAGCTTATGCCATTTTTATTTTTATTTTAACTTTATTAATATAATGTGTCCCTACCACATACAAGTGGCTCCAAGGGGTACCCAAATTGACCCAAGGATGATCATGGTCGGGTATGTGTCCACCAATAAGGTTAGGACACGTTTTAGGGTAATTTTGTATTATTATAATATTATTTTTTAACCCTTATTTACCGGATTTACCCTTTAACCATGGTAAATAAAATATTTACCGCAGTAATTATTCAAAATGTCTAAAAATAAAAGTTACCTATTTACACAATTTGAACATCCTGATTCCAAATATGGAATCCATTTTCCTAAATTCAAAACACAGAAGTGGCAGAAATTAATTTAAAATTAATTCCCGCTGTCAAAACAAAAAGCGTGTTTTTAAGAGATAATAACTATCAAAAGATTGACACTTGTTTATGTTCGGTTTAATTGTAAAATTATGTCCAATGATAAACATTAAATTGAATGGTAAAAATATATTCTAAATATACTTTAAAACCACTCAAATTCATAATTTATCACTATTAATTATTTTGATTAAAAAAGTTGTTTTTAATTAAAATTTAGAAATTTTCACTATTCATCAAAATATGAAAGTTATCCGAAATGTACCAAAATTTCACCCTAGGCTAATTTTGATATTCCGAATCCAAAAATGAAGTCCATTTCAAAATATAAAATATATATAATTTCAAAATTTAGGTATTACTATTCATAACGGCTAGTTTGATCGGTTGTGGTGTGTGTTAAAACTCGACGTTGCGTACAACACACGCTACTGTTTTATTCAAAGGAAAGCGTACCGTGGAAGCTTGGGATGTTTCATTTTAAAATTTTTTTGATGTCTCCATTTAGTCAAAAAGTTTAAAATATTGTATTTAAAAAGGTTTCACTATCAAAAGTTGATAAAAGTGCAATACTGAAAATGAATCTGTTCTTGCATTATGACTAAGAAACTCATAATATGGATTCTAAAATTATAAGGATTATATAAAGTTAAAAATATAGTTAATGCTATTCATGACCTCTTTTAATGGATTTTTTTTTTAAGTCATGGTGCAATTGAACTCGGTGTTGCGTGTAGTGCAAGTTATTGAATTATTTTTAAGAACTAACACACTATGAAATCTTGGGGTGTTACATTCTCCCCTCCTTCAATAAATTGCGTCCTCGCAATTTGAAATTGTTCTTCGAAAATAAAAGGTTGAAAATATATAATATATTTGTGGGAAACCCCAAATCGGAAATTGGGTTACTAAAATTTAGTCTTAATGTGAGGAAAAGAGAAATGAAAGGGTCACCACCAAATTATGATCTCGATTAGGAGAACATTGGTGGCAATTTGAGACATATAATTGGAGGAAAAACGTAAATATTTATAGGTAGTGATTGAGGTCATCAATTACAAACAAGTATAAAATTGAGGTCCTTAAATTCATCAATCTATGATGATTTGAAATACCATCGGTTCAACAAAACATAGGGTATTAGGATAAAACATTTTTGACGTTTCAAAATATCTTACTTGAAATCCCACATCGAAAAATGAATTAATGAGGCCTCTATTTAAAATAAAGAGTCGAAAGTATGAAGATTACCGAAAATAACACATACTAGGGTTCCATGTAGGAAAATATGGATATGGAAGAAAAATCTAACCATCAATTATCTGATGGAGAGTGGTAGAGAACATGGCTATGAAAAGGCCAACAATCCCAAAGCCATAAATTAGTGATGATTTAAGGTACCATCTAGGAAAAAAAATTTGTTCTAAGTTTCTTTTCTTAATATTGAGGAATTTATTTATGAGATTGGCTAAGATCATAAGGAGATATACTTACTTTATAATTAGAGTTTTATCCATTAATAAATTTCTACCACAAACTCATCTTTTACTCTAAAAGATAATAGAATGTAAAAAAAATTCTATTTACACTATTCGTATAGGGTTCCAAAATAAACGAATTTATAATTCATCTACAAGATCTTTTAATAAAAACTACATTATTTAATCCAGGACATCTCGTGGGCCAGTGGTAGGTGATACACCCTTGTCGCCCTTCGGTTGCGGGTTCAAGTCTCGCAGCCTTGTCGGACGCGACGGGTTGCCGCCCGACCTCCGGGTTGTCCTTTTATGGCAATCCAAAATAATCCAAACTAGAACTATCCAAAATACTTCTGTCCAAACTCACAGTCCAACATTTATAAGGAAGGTAAACATAATATAGATCATTTTTACCTCGTAATAGCATATGAATACCTTCATCATGTATTACCATTTTTCATTATTGATTACATTCATGCTCCCTTATTCCATATAGAATGCTGGATATACTTCATCAATCCAAAAATGTTTTAAACCCCAACAATGATGGAATATACAAATCATTAATCAGTTCCAAGGTAGTCAAGAATATCCAATATAATTTATCCAAAACAATCACATATTATTCCAAAATCACTACCTCAGTATCAGAACTATATTATGGTTTATCATTCTCTCAACCATATATTTTCCAAAAATCTATCCTGCTAATGAGTCACTTTTCTTTGTTCCACACAATCTCATGTCCTTAATGAAATAGTACTGCAGTACAATCCTTATATACTCCATAATTATTATAACAAGTACATTGTTGATACAACACTCAATTGACATAATCAACATAAGAACTCTAATCATTCCTCATCATCTGTGGTAGTATCATAACATGATTATTATCCAATAGCATCATTTGCGGCATAGTCTGATGACTGGGACATAGGTTCGCGTAGTGTCCAAACTCCTTGCAAATGAAGCATTGTACATTTAAAACCATTTTCTTACCCTTGCAGTCACGTACTTTGTGCCCTTTTCCTCCACACTTATAACAAACTCCCATTCCTTTCAGGCAAGTTCCAGGGTGTTTCTTTCCACAGTTACCACATATGGGAAAATTCTTCTTTTCCCTCTTCCCTTTATCAATCTTTCTCTCTTCCATCCTTTTCTTCTCTTGCTTCCCTTCAAAGCCATAGGACTCAGTAAACTCTTTACTTATCTTATCAACACATGATATTATTTCTTCATATGATGATAATACATGGGAGACTATTTCTCTTATAAATTCTAGCTTAAGACCATGAAAGATATGATCCTTCCTTCTCTTTGGATCATGTGCATTTCTGGAGTTCTCATTCCTTCTACTGGGCGCCATTTCTAAACAATGGCATAAACTAGATCAGTTTATGAATCAAAATACATAATCCCATACTTATAAAACACTTAACATAAATTGAACTATTTATGGATATAATCCATAATCATAAGAATGTTTTCTTTGAGGAAGTATATACTCATAAACCCTTCATAATGATTTGTAAAGAAAATGAGAGTTATCCTAAGCATATCCCCCGGGAGTTTCGTAACCAAGAGTGCAGCAAGGCCCGTTGTCGTGCACCAGTTCCCGTTCGAGTCTAGCTCAAAGCGGTGTTTTCGGGTTTTACCCCTAGGTACATCTGTGCCAGAGCCGCCTCTACCTGCTCGTATCCAGACAGGGATTTATTGCTCGGAAAACTCACAAAATCTCTACAATACCAAAATTCTAGGAAGTTCTTCTATACTAATCCTCAAAGTTCATCTTAGGAATACGTGCTCTAATCAGAGTTTATCTAAATCTAGCTTCCAAGGTTTGTACTAAACTTCCTCTGATACCAACTGTAACGCCCCGACCCCAGTTGCCCAGAGTCGGTGCATTAATTACATAACATTGGCATGATCACAAGAAAGATCAAATCTCGAAAGACCGATTGGTTTAGTAGCCTTGGAAACACTAGATATAATCATACAGTTTTACATTAAATTTCAAAGTGAAAAACTACTACAACAACAAAGTCTTCATATCCACACTATTAACCCCTCATAATATCCCTGCAAGTCATTCATAATTTACTTCTTCACTACCTGGGAAAAATAAAACATAGAAAAGGGGTGAGCTCAAATGCCCAGTAAGGATAACAATATAGTGGAGCATTCATAATAAGCATAAACATTTAAGGCAATGAATTACTAAAACAAAAGCCTTTTAAAATTGAACTTCAACATAGTATGGCAAAAATAAAAATGAAATAATGTCATTTACTTATTCACATGGATATTCTACTAATCGAATAATCACATGCAATATCAATAACCACTTTCATAATGTTGGAATGCATAATGCTAAACGTTAATTTCTTTGTCTAGGCCTCATCCCAAGACCTAGGGGTTACTTCTAACCGGAACCCAACCCGGAGTGCCTCTAATAACCGGACACCAACCCGGAGTGCCTCTAATAACCGGACACCAACCCGGAGTGCCTCTAATAACCGGACACCAACCCGGAGGGCATACTTTTACCAGTCCCTAACCTGGAGGGCTTACTTTAACCAGTCCCCAACCTGGAGGGCTTACTTTTACCGGTCCCCAACCCGGAACATACTTGTTTATCACATTCATCTGAAGAAAAGTTTGAAATATAACATAAACATTCGGATTAAAACTAGCATACGAAATGTCAATAGTTTCACCATAAAATATGAATGGTATAAAATAGCACATCCACAGTCAAACATATCACAAAACCTTCAATACAATATAGAAGTTTTGTATTATAATAAATCAACTTCAAATAAGCGTAAAATCCATTAAAGGATGTTGACATAGATGAAATCAAAACACTTTTTAGAGAAATATCTCTTTCTATTTTTGAAATCATTTAAGAGCCATATAAAATAAAACATTTTCTTGAAAATATTCTTGTAAGCTTGTAAGGAAAGCTTTGACGATTTTATAACGGCGGAAAATAACCGCACCCGCCGTATAAGTAAAAAAAACATTCTTATCTTAATTCTGTCGAAAAGGTTAAAAAGGAACTTGTTTTGAAAACGACGGAAATATTCCTTTATAAACCTATTACAAAAAGTTAAACACGGGTATAAATGAATTTAACCCATATTCTTGTAAATAATAAATATGTTTTGAAATACATTTCGAAGAAACATGGATGTGGATGATAAAGAAATCCCAGTAGATTATTACGTATAAACAACCTCGGATAATGAAGAGATTGTGAAATAACCCTTACCTTGTACTTTTCCTTGGTTGGGGTAGGTTAACCTCCTGTATAATGGTGAAATAGTTGTTATTAAATTATACAAGAATCATATATATTAATATGATATCATATATGATCTTTTAACATTGATTTGTTAATAATATCTTAGAATTATCGTCGTTTCGGGAGTTAACTTACTCATTTTCTTTTATATGTTTTGTTACATAAGCCATGGTTATTGTATCTTATTCATATACAAAATGATATACAGTCCTTAAACATCATTTTTAAATCATAAAATGATAATTATACTTGAATGGATACGATGGAGAATGAATCTCATCGCGTTCGTGGAGACGGTAGTCCGTACGTACGCACGAGCGACAATATCATTGTTTTGATATTAAAATAATATATAAATGAATGGTATATCATATATACAGAATCATTAACATGTTATATTTATTATTTACATGAGTTACACATCATTATTATACCCATCCAAATAATATTATATTGAATAACAATTACACCACGACGTGGAGACGGTAAGCCGTACGTACGCACGTATGGTGACATGTTATTCAAAGGGTGGATAGAATACTGAATATGGTTGTACCATACTTATAATAACATCACAGTATATGTGAGATACTGGAGTTATTATTTTAGAATGGTAAGAACAAAGGAAGAAGAAGTGGAAGAAGAAATGAACTTAGAAAAGGGTGGTGAAATCATTACCTCTTCTTCGGGTTCTTCCTTTTGATTTGATCAAAAGGGCTCCTTAGGTTGGCTTTATGATCAAACTAAGGCCTCTAGGTTGTAGTGAGGGATGTTGGGAGATTATTTGGGCAGAGTTTGGCCGAACCAAAAGGCTTTGAAGGTGTGAAGAAATGAGAAGGAGGAGTGCCCTTTTATAAGAGGGGTGAGGGGCACCTTTGGAAAAGCTAGAAATATTAATTTATAATAAATTCATATTCGGTTTCTAAAGGCTCCAAAGTTAACTATTCAAAGGATGAGGTGGGGATAGGTCGAAAACAACTCATCCAATAGAATTTAGACAGGTTTGGGTACTTATATTAACCTTATCTTTAAGTATTAACTCTAAGTTAATTAGTTTCACTTTTACAATGTCTCTTTGTATTTTTATATAATATGGTTAATAAACTTACTATATACATCCAAGCGACCCCCAAGTGGTCCATTAATGAGGAACCTATCATAATATAAGTCTCTTGGCCGAACCTTAGATTTTTAGGAATTTAATATCAATTAATAATATAATATTTGTTTTAAGAACTCTTTTATGTCAATTTTGACACTATTCAATAGTTGATTTTTGTGAAACTCCTAACAGATTGATTACTTCTAACAAAGTCAATTAAATCAATCCTAATATATCATATTATCATAGAAAATTAGTTTAATTCATTAAAAGTTTCATATTATAATTATTTGGGTATTTATAAGATCAATTATTTTTATTTTTCACTATTTTAGTAATTACTGCATCATCATTGTGTCATAAATAAAATAAATTATATAATGTCTAAAAATTATAAATAAAATATAATTATGTAGGAAATCTTTTTAGCTTTCTAATGAATATTTATAATCGAAAATCCAACATGTATAACCCTATGTAAAAATTGTTCTTCTAAAAGATGTAAGCTTATGCCATTTTTATTTTTATTTTAACTTTATTAATATAATGTGTCCCTACCACATAAAAGTGGCTCCAAGGGGTACCCAAATTGACCCAAGGATGCTCATGGTCGGGTATGTGTCCACCAATAAGGTTAGGACACGTTTTAGGGTAATTTTGTATTATTATAATATTATTTTTTAACCCTTATTTACCGGATTTACCCTTTAACCATGGTAAATAAAATATTTACCGCAGTAATTATTCAAAATGTCTAAAAATAAAAGTTACCTATTTACACAATTTGAACATCCTGATTCCAAATATGGAATCCATTTTCCTAAATTCAAAACACAGAAGTGGCAGAAATTAATTTAAAATTAATTCCCGCTGTCAAAACAAAAAGCGTGTTTTTAAGAGATAATAACTATCAAAAGATTGACACTTGTTTATGTTCGGTTTAATTGTAAAATTATGTCCAATGATAAACATTAAATTGAATGGTAAAAATATATTCTAAATATACTTTAAAACCACTCAAATTCATAATTTATCACTATTAATTATTTTGATTAAAAAAGTTGTTTTTAATTAAAATTTAGAAATTTTCACTATTCATCAAAATATGAAAGTTATCCGAAATGTACCAAAATTTCACCCTAGGCTAATTTTGATATTCCGAATCCAAAAATGAAGTCCATTTCAAAATATAAAATATATATAATTTCAAAATTTAGGTATTACTATTCATAACGGCTAGTTTGATCGGTTGTGGTGTGTGTTAAAACTCGACGTTGCGTACAACACACGCTACTGTTTTATTCAAAGGAAAGCGTACCGTGGAAGCTTGGGATGTTTCATTTTAAAATTTTTTTGATGTCTCCATTTATTCAAAAAGTTTAAAATATTGTATTTAAAAAGGTTTCACTATCAAAAGTTGATAAAAGTGCAATACTGAAAATGAATCTGTTCTTGCATTATGACTAAGAAACTCATAATATGGATTCTAAAATTATAAGGATTATATAAAGTTAAAAATATAGTTAATGCTATTCATGACCTCTTTTAATGGATTTTTTTTTTGTAAGTCATGGTGCAATTGAACTCGGTGTTGCGTGTAGTGCAAGTTATTGAATTATTTTTAAGAACTAACACACTATGAAATCTTGGGGTGTTACAGAATTAATGAGAATTAGTTATTATGATTAATTATTTTAGGAATAATAAATGTGAATTGGGATAAACAGCTACGTAATGTAGACGGAAAATGTGTTAATATGGAATAATATTAATTCCCATGTTGATTGTTATGGATTATTGTATTGGTTGTGTTTGGTTGTGATATGGTATGTGTTTGGTGAATAGATGAATAAGCATGTGCACATGGCTTAGTAGTGTGGGGTATTGGCTTGAGGTTATTTTCCCACAAGTTGAGTTAGATTAAGCCTCTAAACTCCACCCCAATATAAATAGGTTAGGGAAGGGGATGAAGTATCTATTCCAATAATGGTTTTTATTCGATGAGACCACCCGAACTGAGGCTATGAGTTGAGTGAAATATATTGGTTGTGATGTTTTTACCCCTAGTGAGATAGGGACTTGATTTATTTTCCATATGTATAGTGATTGGTTTCCATAAACCCTTGTGTAGATGATGTAAATGCCTAACCCATGGAACACATGATGAATATGTATTTAGTAATGAATATGGTATAAGTAATAAAAATGGTAATAATGATAGAATAGGGTTCAATTGAAAATTTTTAAATAATGGTACCTAAGTTTTCCTGTGTTTACTTTTCTTTTATTACTTATTTGCATGCACTATCTATTTAGACTGGATATTTTGTATACACTGTTGCTGGTGGCCTAATAAGTTATACTCACACCCTGCTTGGGCCACCATTGAGTACCTGAGCAGGCTTCATTTTTGTAGGTTTAGATAAGGTAAAAGTTTTTGTGTTAGAAAGTTGATTTGGGCTTGGGATACCATGGATGAGGATCCAGACTTGGATTCAGGAACATTTCGGGGATTCATTTGTTTGTCCTTATTTTGGGTTTCCTTCACTCTTGGAACTATTAACATGACATTACATGGTTATTATTGATTTGTAGTTTGTACCCAATTTTGGGAGATACTTAGTTCTGCATGTTCATTAGTTATTACATGTTGTTTCCGCTATTTATGTTTTTAACTATCGTGTCTTACTCTAGTAAAGAGGGTATAATCTCCCCATGTGACTCATTAGACCCTCATTGTTATTCAATAACTTCTGGAGTATGGGGAGGCACACTTGAGATCATGTGGCGACCCGACCTGGGGCATCGGTTTAGTGGATTCTGGGCCAGGGATGTTACAAACAAAGAGATAATTATGAGTTAAAGTAATTATATATCTACTTATAAATTAATTATAAAGTACATGTGAAGATCATTATCTTCTAGTTTTTCCATTTTAATCTAGTCAAGTAATATACTGTCTTCATTGGATGTGATATTTTTTATCATGGGAATCAAATATTACACGTGATTTACGACTGAAAGATGAGTTGGTCATGCCTTCAATCCACACTTCCATAGCACCCAAAACCTACCAGAACCATCCTTATTTTTAATAAATATAATAGGATCACCCCAAGGATAAGTGATAGGGTGGATAAAACCCTTACTAAAAAAATCCTATAATTTATTTTTCAATTCTTACAACTTAACTGAATCCATTTGATAGGGAGGTTTTCAAATTAGCTTACCATCAAGAACAAATTCAATAGTAAACCCAACCTATTTATCAATAATAAAACCAAAAAAAATAATCTTAAAATACATTCAGATAATCATTTACTATTATTACATCACCAATTTGAACAGTTCCTTTCTTCTGAATAATATGTGGAAAATAACTTCCACTTCTATATTTTATCAGTTTATTAGCTTCTTAATATGTTATCAAAGGTATTAATTCATTATTATATACAAATGGAAACTCATTCTAAAAAATAACTTCTTTAGCTAAATGATTTATCTTATTATGATAAATTGAAATCCAATCCATATCCAGAATAACATCAAACTATACAATGGAAAATATAATATTTTTTCCAAAAAAATAATTCCACTGATGATAATAGAAATATTTCTATAAAATATTGGTTCCTTTATACTACCCTCGTGAGTTTTTACCAAGAGTTATGACTTAATTTATTAATATGGTATTTCCATTTTACTTGAGAATTTCCCAGATATTAAAGAATGTGTGGATCCTAATTAAAACAATACATTAGCATAATTTGAATAAACAATTAATATACCTATCATCACTTCATTGGAGGGTCCCACATCTTCTATAGTAATATAAAAAGTGTGTTTTTCATCTTTTTTTCTAATCTTGATGATTCCTACCTTGAGTAACTAACTTCGGGGAAACATTGGCATAACTAACCAACTCATTGAAATTAAAACATTTTACTAACTGGTTTTAACTACTGGTATGAAAATTTATATTGCTCTTTTCTTTACGGTCATGGGACATGTGTCTAGGATTTACACATCGATAACACTTCCTAGATCTTATAGTACATTCTCTATAATGCTTCTTTCCACACTTATCATAATTGGGTAATTAAATTTTATTACCTTTGGGTTTCTTTGATTAATGTTTCCCCATTGTATACCACTTGGATCTCTTCTTACCTGTATTTTTGTAAAACTACAAAAACTCTTTATGTTCTTTCTTAGTACACAGCAGAATTTCTATATAACTTTTAAACTCACGAGTTACCAGATCCCTTCATAAACTTGGATTCAATCCTACGTAAAATTGATCAATTTTACTATCATTATCTAGAATGAAATTCAGTGGATACTTGACAAATCTATTAAAATTATATTCATAGGTAGAAATAGATACCTACTCCTTTTTCTTTAATTCTAATAATTTCCTTTCCATTCTAATTTTAATAACTTTCGGAAAATACTTTTCAAAGAATATATCTTTAAATAATTTCCATTCCAAAAAATAAATTTTTTCCTTTTCCTTAGTGTTCTTAACCAAAGACCGCCATTGATCAGTTGCACCTTCAAAATAATAAATAACAAGGGTTACCTTATGATATTCTAAACATCCTAGAACTTCAAATATATTCTATAAATTATTAATCCATCCTTCATCATTTATTGAGTCTAAAGATCCACCAAAAGATGAAGGGTGTTGTTTCATGAAATGCTCTGTTATAGACATATTTCTATATATATAATTTTTGTCTCTCTCTTGTATTGGTTCCTCCATTGATATCCAACATCAACTAATTCAACATAGCTAAAACTATTCTATTAAAATTTCAACTATTTTAGGTTACTAGTTTAAAATTATATTATCTCCTTGATACCTTTCTACCTCATCTACCTTATTTCCTCTATAGAAAACCATTCTAAACAAACATGTATTAGATGAAGAAATATGACAATATTCAAAATCCATCTCATGATAATATAATCATAAATTATAATATATTTTAAGTTTTTTTTAACTTTACCCTAAACTCTAAATTTATCTAAATATTCTCTATGTTACTAACTATAACACCATGTACCCTAAACAACCCATAATTACAAGATTTATAACAAGGGAACACTTTATTACATTTCCAAGATCTTTAAGTTTCGAGTTTTAGATAATTTGTTCATAACTATTATATAAAACCCCTTATATTACAAATTAGACACTTCCACTCAGTATCTATTTCCTACACAATATAAAATTATTAAAATGAAATACATTTTATTTTCATGAAAAAACTTCATGACTATAAACTTGACTTCTTCTTTGTTCCTACTCATCCTTAAACCTTGTGAAAAAACATTTAAAATGTGGGATGAGAAAAAAAAGTATTAGTGATGTACATAAAATAAAATATAACTAGTTATTCCATTTATAAACCCATAAAATCTATAATAAATATTTCTTTTTTCATAATAAACATTTGATCTCAAATATCTATTTACTTTTCATGAAAAAAAAAATTAATTTATTAAACTTTAATGAAACATTTCAAATGAAATCATAATCAAATTTTTTTCTTGGAAAAATGAAAAAACATGAATAACTTTACTTGAAAAATAATCCTTTAACCTTTTTTAAAAAAAGGTCATAAACTTTCTTTAAAAACATAATCACATTTTCTTACCTTTTGAAAAAAAAAGATTTCCTTTATAAACTATTGCAAACATAAAATGTAGGTACTGTGGGATATTATCCCTATATTTTCCCATAAAATAACCCTTAATTTGGAATCAACTAACCATATAATATCCATATCTATTAGAATTAACATATAACCGGTAAACTCTGTCACTTTACCCAATGTGTTGGAGAGCTATATCGGCCTCACCCATCATTAAATCTATTTCAGGATCACTCACCATTCATATAAAATTTCCAAGAACCATAGTATTAAAAAAACATATATATCTTTCACTCTAATAATAAAAACTATTTTAATTGTCTTCCAATGCCATAATCAATAATACTTTCAGTAATCTCATAAATATGAGAAAAAGTTTTTTCCCTTAGAAAAAATTTTAAAAACTAAATATTCACAAAATATTAAAGAAATATTTTATTTAAAAATATACATGAAAAATAATAAAGTAATATTGATAATAAATAATGAATATGGTGGTTGGAAAAATTGGTCAATTCATGTACATTAAAAAAATATTTTTTTTTTTTTGCACTTTTGTAAAAAAATACCAAAATGACCCGCATATTAAATGTTTCAAAGATTCATTTTTAAACCTTTAAAAAGAAATTAAAAAAGTTGCTGAAATTTAAATTTAAATTTTTTTTATTTATATAATATAACTTACTTGGAAAAATTTTAAAGACATATATATGGAGGAAAAAGAGTTTAAAGGAATACTTTAAAACATGGTTTTAAAGAAAAATCCTTTACCTTAAGTCTTGTCTAGCATCGTACATTCTATAACTCCTGAATAATAAAATTATATTAGTTTTTTACTTGATTAAAAAAATTCATTTCATTCTTATTATTATTCCTTTTATTTCATTTATTACCATGTTTTATTTAGTTACTAAAATGGTTGATTTTACTTTGAACGTTTTAGGGTCGTTTGGTTTATAACCTCAAAACAACATTGGTGCGTTGAACATGGTCAAAGGGTTTGTTGTTTCATTACCTAAGGAATCATAAAAATGTTATAATTATAATATTTATTAATTAAATACACTTTTAAAACCAATCATTTATAGCATTCATGAAAAAATGAATCATATAGTTTCATGGAGACGGTAGTATGTATGTACGCATAAACTATATTTTTATTTTTATAACAGGTGGAAAATGAATAAATTAGATAATATTTTAATTTTATATAATCAATAAATATGTTTTACATGTCATAATTATTCATTATTATCATCCTTATTACCATAATTTCAGGGTGAAAATGAAAAAATGAATCACGTCCCTTCGTGGAGGTGGTATTTCACATGTATGCACGAGTAACATTATCAATTTCCAACGGATGAAAAAAATTAAGAATTTAAGTAATATATAATCATTATATAATAATAATTATTTCATAAATATCATATATATATATATATATATATATTCATTTTTTAAATCATTTTAACCATCCATATGATCTGGTGATGAAAAACAAAACACATCGCTTCATGGAGGTTGTAGTCCACACGTACGCATGAGCGATGTTTCCATTTATCATAAGATGGAAAGGGAGATATAAAATAGTTGTACCATAATCATAATAATATTTAATTATATGTAATATACTAATGGTATTATTTAATCATGGTTTAATAAGATTTTAAGGAGGTAAAAGAATAAATAAACTTGAAATAGGTCGGTTAGGACTTATACCTTTTTGTCAGATATCTCCCTTTGGATTACACATTAAGCCTTCTAGGATTGGTATTTTGTGAAGATAAATACCTATATGATGTGTATAAGGGTTTTCGGGAAAGTTTTTTTAGGGATTATCTTAACAATAATGCTCAAAAGGTGTGAGTAAGGGAGGAGAGGAAGTGCCTTTTCTAAGTGAGGGGAGTGGCACACATGTAATTTTTCAAAACATTTAAATATTACAAAGTCTTAATATTGGTAAAGTGGATCCAAAACTATAAAATTTAAAATATAAGGGGATAATGGTAAAAATATCATCATCCAATAAGAATTAACATAAGTTTTTGTGGCCTTATAACTTAGTTTTTACATTAACTAACTTGATTTACCCTTTGTCATGGGGAAACATTTTTACCATAGTTATTATTCATAATCACCAAAAATGAAATTAACCTCATTAATAAATTTAAACCACCTAATTCAAAATATGTAATTAATTTTTTAATATTAAATTTCTAAAATTTTGAAAAATGACTTTTAATATAGGTACACAAATCACAACGAAAAACAATTTTTAGAAAATTAGGTTTCTAAGCTTAAAAATAAACTTATACCAAAATAAATTATAATATTGATTATTATGGAATTAATTAGATTATTTATAATCAAATTGATCTTATTTTTCACTAAAACCAAATCTGAAACATAATTATTCTTTTAAATTACATTATTTTACCAAAAGAAATGCTAGTTTTGCAAAAATCATCATTTTTCACTATTCACTCATAAATCATTCTTTTTAGAAAAATCCAAAAATTAAATCCTATGTTATATTTGATATGTTGATTCCAAAAATTAATTAATTTTTATTAAATAAAATTTATAAAATAAATAAATTTATCTTTTAAATAAAACTATGTAATTTATTAAAAAACAATTTAGTTAAATAAAACTATTCCTTTTTCAACTTAAATTTATTATAAAATTATTTATAAAACTATGATGAATATAAATCCATAAAATGATTAATTTTAAATTATATAATTGATATATTTCTATGATTAATAGGGTTTTCGTAGGATATATTGAGGATTATAGAACAATATGAACCTATGAAAGAAAATAGTTGGGTTAATGAAGTTGGATCTAAGAAATTCTATGAAAATAAAGATTAATTTGAGGCAGAACCTAAGGAGAAATCAAAAAAAATGTTAATTTTGAAGCTAAATTTAAGGAGTCTTGTTATTATAGATTTTAAATTGAGATATAATATGAAATTAAAGAAAGGTAGAAGAAGGTGTTTAGAAAAAAATAAAAGATGTATTGAGATGTAACGCCCCGACCCCAGCTACCCAGAGTCGGTGTATTACTTCGTAACATTGGCATGATCACAAAAGATAAAGTCTAGAAAGACCGATTAGTTTAGTAGCCTTGGAAACACTAGATACATTCATAAATGTTACATTACATCATAAAGTGAAAAACTAATAACAAAGTCTTCATAGTCCACACTCATATCCTCTTCTGACTATCCCTACAGGTCATTCATAAAATACTTCTTCACATCCTGGAAAATATTAAAACATTGAAAGGGGTGAGCTCAGATGCTCAGTAAGGATAACAATATTGCGGAAGCTTTCATAAATAAACATAAAAATTTAAGGCAATGTATAACTAAAACAAAATCCTTTAAAACATGAACATCAACATAATATGGCAAAAGTAAAATGACATAATGCCATTTACTTCTTCACATGGATATTCTACTGGTCGAATAATCACATGAAATATCAATAACCACTTTCATAATGATGGAATTCATAATGCCAGACATTCTAAAACATTTTTTCAAGGCCTCGGCCAAGACGTCTAAAATGATTAAGGCCTCGGCCAAAATCACAAATCAAATGGGGAAAGGGCCTCGGCCAATTCCACGTCTAGTTGTCTCATGAGACCTACCGATGTAATTATTTTGAAGATACTTACGTTTAAAATTTCTCAAATATAATCCAGTGTTTTTCTGAAAACATTATGCAAGCTTATGAAAACAAAATAACTAATTCTGAGACTTCTCGACTAATTACAGGCCATGATGGGTCCATGCCCAATCCCTTCCTGTCTACCACACTCGAGAGTCGGGTTTTCTGAAAACATTTTGAAGCTTGCGTTAAATACGTATACATTTGCACTGGATTTTCATATATTGGAGAGAAATATCACTTTTTTGAAATCATTTAAAAATCACATAATTATAAAAGAAAACCTTTTGAATAAACGTAAAAGTCAAAGGGGTTTATACACCGTATAAAAGAAAGTTGTGTATAAAACGAAATATGCCTCAATGAAAGGAGATTGAGATGAAGTCCTTACAAAGATCATTTTTAAAATAACATAGATCTATTATGTGTATTCACTATATGTACACATAAAGAAAGTATAAATACAAGATAGTACATAATAATATCATGACATAATTTGAAAGTATGAGATTAACCCAAATAATGGAAGTTGGGTTAAGAAGTTCCCTTACCTTGCGTCTTGTCCTGACTCGACCGTTCTTTAACCTCCTGAATAATAAACTAGAGTTAATTTATATTTACTTAAGAACCTTTTTTATGTTCATTATTCCTTTTATATCACTTATTACCATGTTATGAACATTATGTAATTATTTAAGTTAATAACGGTCGTTTTGTCGATCTTTGGTACTTGAGTCAACAATAAACTTCTTATAATTACAAGTTGTTTATGTGGTAGAATATCCATTATCTCCAGAATTATATTCATGATTTAGATGTAATATATATCATATATATCCAGTATATACATTCATTCATAATATTACGTAACATTTAGAGGTAAGAAATGAAATGCACCGTTCATGGAGACGGTAAGCCGTACGTACGCATGAACGCTACTTTCATTTCAATTTCATATTTAATGGAACGAAATCATAATGATATAAATGTATAATATAATTCCAGTATAATATAGTGTATAATAACATTTACTCCATCCTTTATACATCCCACATATGGCATTAACGATTCAAATCACTTTGAGGGGGCGGTAGTCCGCACTTCCTAAAATGAAATTATCGCGTTTTACCCATAATGGAAATCATAAAGTATGCCATAAATGAGAAATACAGAAGCATAAGTAAAAAATAAACATATTTTATATCATATATAAATATGGTGACATCTTAATGGCCACCTTTGAAGGTGTTATATGAGTGTTGAACAATCATCGTTTCGTGAGGTAGAAATTCGCCATCCACAGAAATCGTATGTTCTTTAACCATTAGATGTAGGTGTGTGTAAGTGTAGCTCGAATACTTCTTATAATAGCATCCTAGTATATTTAGGATACTGGTGTTGTTACAAAAGAAATGAATAAAAAGAGTTTAGGGGGTTGGAGAAGAAAAATAAAACAAAACAACATTAGAGAAGACATTACCTCAAAATCAGGTAACTCTTTTTGATTTGAGCCAAAGGCTTCCTTGGGAAGGGTTCTGCCCAAAGTGAGGCTTCTAGGAGTAAGAGGGGGAATTTGGGAGAGTATTTGGGCAGTGTTTGGCCGAGCCAAATAGCCTGAAGGTGTGAATAAGGTGGGAGAGGTGGGGGCCTTTTATAAGTGGAGAGGAGGGGCTCTTTTGGAAAGATTGAAATGTAACATTATTACACAATGCTTTTCGTATTCTAAAGGTCTCACACTTATATAATTCGTGGCTAAGGTGATAAGGGTTCGAAATATCCTCATACAATAGGCTTTGGACAAGTGTAAGCCTTGGATTTTGCATTTTCTTCTCATTTTATTTAAATCGTTAAATAATGAGGTCATCGCTGCATCATAATGATGTCATAAATAATTTAATTTATTTAATGTCTAAAAATTATAAAAAAAATACTATGATGTAGGAAATCTTTTTAGATTTCTAATTAATATTTATAGTCAAAATTTGGAGTTGTGTAACCCCACTTAAAAACTGTTTTAGTAAAAAAACTCATGTTTGTGTCAATTTAATTTTAACATTAAATAAATATATATTAATGTCATTTTCCAACTAAAGTGGCTCCATGGGGTCCCCAAGTTGACCCATGGGTTTTCTTGGTCGGCCATGACTCATCCAATTGGAGTAGGACAAGTGTCATGCTCATCTCATATTATTAAAACATTATTTGTACCTTAAACTACACTAATTACCTCTAATCGCGATTAAGAACTTAAAAGTTACTATTCACCAAAAATTTATTTTAATCTCATTGAACCACATTTTACTTCTTAATGACAACCATGTATGTTGTAGTTTTGAAAATAAAATCACAAAAGTGGTAATATTTCATTTAAACGAAAAATCAGTTATTTAACTACCACTTAGTGGTTTCACTATTCATCAAAAATTGAAGTTTTTCAGAACAATGCCAAAATTTCACCCTAAGCTATAATTGATATTCAGAATTCAAAAATGATGTCTATTTTATGAAATTCCAAACATATAATTTTCATTAATTAATTTTATAATTAATTCCCGCTGTCACAACAAATAGCGTGTTTTTAAGAAACAATTTATATCAAAAGATTGACAATTGTTTATGTCCAATTTCAAAGTGAAATTAATTATAATGACCACCATTGGATAAAATGGTAAAAATATATTCTAATTATACTTTAAAACCACTCAATAGTATAAATTATCACTATAAATTATTTTGATTTAAAAAGTTGTTTTAAGTATTTTTCACTATTCATAAAAATTTTGAAGTTCTCAGAAAATTACAAAAAATTCAACATAGGCTAATTTCAATATTAGGAATACAAAAATGAAGTCCATTTTGAAATATAAAATTTATATAAATTTAAAAAGTGGTTATTACTATTCATAACGGCTACTTTGATTAGTTGCAGTGTGTTAGAACTCGATGTTGCGTACAATGCAAGCTATTACATTATTGAATGAGAAGCGTATCATGGAAGCTCGGGGTGTTACATTCTCCCCTCCTTAAATAAATTGCGTCCTCGCAATTTGAAATTTTTCTTTGAAAATAAAAGGTTGAAAAGAGAAAATACCTTTGAGGAAAACCCACATCGGAAATAAGGTTAATAAAATTTAGCCTTAATAAGAGGGAAAGGGAAATGAAAAAGTCACCACCCAATTATGATCTCAATTAGGAGAACATTGGTGGCAATTAGAGACATATAATTGGAGGAAAAACGTAAATATTTGTAGGGAGTGATTGAGGTCATCAATCACAATCAACTGTCAAATTGAGGGCCTCAAAGCCTTCAATCTATGTTGATTTAAAATATCATCAGTTCAACAAGACATAAGGTATTAGGATAACACTTTTTTTTTTGTTTTAATATCCCTTTACTAAAGTTTAAGAATTAATTTATTCATTGAATAAGAGATAGGTATATATATATTTATGCTTGACAATTAGAGTTTCAACCTTCAACTCATCTTTCACTTAAAAAGATAATAGAACTCAAAAATATTATACTTATCCTAATTGTATAAGGTTCCAAATGTTAACACATACCATTTAGATTAGTAAAATTATTTTGTAATAACCAGGGACTTCCTGTAGGCTAGTGGTAGGAAATAAAGGCATGTCACACTATGGTTGTGGGTTCGATTCCTGCACCTTTTTCTGACGCGACGGGTTATGCCCCACCCTGCAGGTTGTCCTTTTCCTAAAACTATAGTATCATAATATTACAAAAATAATCTTCATAAATTTTTTAACCTTAAACAATACTATCCAAAGATCAACTTAATCCACTCCAACATTTATAATTATCCAATATACCTTTGTCCAGACTTTCTCTAAAAGGTCTCTTAATTCCAAAATCAATTTATCAGATTCCCCAAACAAAGTAAAGTTTCTCTTATTGTCACATACTAAAAATATAAAAACCTTACTGAAATAAAAAAGTACTACAGTACAATCCTTATATATATATATATATATCTCATTATTCTAATAACCAGAATGTAATCCATGAGTCCAAAAGCACCATTACATTAGTTATTCTGCTTCAACTGTAGTAACAGCATAAGATTTTCCTTGATCCCTTAGCCTTTTCTGAGGTAAGTTTCCCTGATGCTTAGGACATTCATTTCCATAATGACCCATTTCTCTACAATTGTAGCATTCAACTTTGATAGCCTCTTTCTTTCCCTTGTAATCACGAGCCTGGTGACCCTTTTCTCCACATTTATAACAAACTCCCATTCCTTTTAGGCAAGTACCAGGGTGATTATTCCCACAATTATCACATAATGGAAAATCCTTCTTTCCCTTTTTCCCTTTATCTGTCTCTTGTTCCACCGTTCTCTTCTTCTCTTGCTTTACTTTGTTGTCATAAGACTTAGAGAATTCCTTTTCCGTCTTGATAGCACATGAGACAATATCTTCGTATGATGAGAAGGATTGTGATACTAAAGATCTACGGAGAAATGGTTTTAACCCATCAAAGAAACGACCAATCTTACTCCTTGGGTTACGTATATAATCTGCAGCATGCCTCGCTAACCTTGTAAAGTTGGCCTCATACTTTGCGACATTCTCATCCTCCTTCTGCCTCAAACTCAGAAATTGCCTTTCCATATCTGCTCGATGGTCTTGAGGAAAGTATTTTTCTAAGAAAAGCTCTTTTAACTCCCTCCATTCCATATTCGATATGTCATCATCTTCCTTTGTGTTTTGAATCAGTGACCACCACTGATCGGCATCTCCAGTGAGGCGGTAAACTGCCATGATAACATTTTCCCTTTCACTACTCCCCAAGGCGTGTAATATTTTCTCTAAGGAGTTTATCCAATGCTCAGCTACTAATGGATTTGTACTCCCATTAAATGTTGGTGGTTGTTGCCTCATGAAGCGGTCTAACATTGATCCTCCACGTTGCGGATCAGGGTGCTCCATACGAGTAAGGTTATTATTCATAACCTGCGTGAGTTGTCCCAGTATGGTAATAAGTTGATCAGCACCAGTTGTATCTCCAGCTCCACAATAATTATCTTGAGCAGGAGGGCAATCCCTACACGGAGTGCGTGCATTGATACGGTTTACATTCCTTCCACTAGGCGCCATTTCTAAAAAATTGCATAAACTATATTAGTTTATAAATCAAAATACATAATTCCATACTTGTAAGATACTTAACATAAATTGAACTATTTATGGATATAATCCATAAAAATGTTTTCTTTGAGGAAGTATATACTCATAACCCTTCATAGTGGTTTATAAAGAAAATGATAATTATCCAAAGCATATCCCCCGGGAGTGTCGTAACTAAGAGTGCAGCAAGGCCCGTTGGCGTGCACCAGTTCCCGTTCGAGTCTAGCTCAAAGCGGTGTTTTCGGGTTTTACCCCTAGGTACATCTGTGCCAGAGCCGCCTCTACTTGCTCGTATCCAGATAGGGACGTATTGCTCGGAAAACTCACAAAATCTCTATAATACCAAAATTATAAGAAGTTCTTCTATACTAATCCTTAAAGTCTATCTTCGGGCTATGTGCTCTAATCAGAGTTTATCTAAATCTAGCTTCCAAGGTTAGTACTAAACTGCCTCTGATACCAACTGTAATGCCCCGACCCCAGCTACCCAGAGTCGGTGCATTACTTCGTAACATTGGCATGATCACAAAAGATCAAGTCTCGAAAGACCGATTAGTTTAGTAGCCTTGGAAACACTAGATACATTCATAAATGTTACATTAAATCATAAAGTGAAAAACTAATAACAAAGTCTTCATAGTCCACACTCATATCCTCTTCTGACTATCCCTGCAGGTCATTCATAAAATACTTCTTCACATCCTGGAAAATATTAAAACATTGAAAGGGGTGAGCTCAGATGCTCAGTAAGGATAACAATATTGCGGAAGCTTTCATAAATAAACATAAACATTTAAGGCAATGTATAACTAAAACAAAAGCCTTTTAAACGTGAACATCAACATAATATGGCAAAAGTAAAATGAGATAATGCCATTTACTTCTTCACATGGATATTCTACTGGTCGAATAATCACATGCAATATCAATAACCACTTTCATAATGATGGAATGCATAATGCCAGACATTCTAAAACATTTTGTCAAGGCCTCGACCAAGACGTCTAAAATGATTAAGGCCTCGGCCAAAATCACAAATCAAATGGGGAAAGGGCCTCGGCCAATTCCACGTCTAGTTGTCTCATGAGACCTACCGATGTAATTTTTTTGAAGATACTTACGTTTAAAATTTCTCAAATATAATCCAGTGTTTTTCTGAAAACATTATGCAAGCTTATGAAAACAAAATAACTAATTCTGAGACTTCTCGACTAATTACAGGCCATGATGGGTCCATGTCCAATCTCTTCCTGTCTACCACACTCGAGAGTCGGGTTTTCTGAAAACATTTTTAAGCTTGCATTAAATACGTATACATTTGAACTGGATTTTCATATATTGGAGAGAAATATCACTTTTTTGAAATCATTTAAAAATAACATAATTATAAAAGAAAACCATTTGAATAAACGTAAAAGTCAAAGGGGTTTATACACTGTATAAAAGAAAGTTGTGTATAAAACGAAATATGCCTCAATGAAAGGAGATTGAGACAAAGTCCTTACAAAGATCATTTTTAAAATAACATAGATCTATTATTTGTATTCACTATATGTACACATAAAGAAAGTATAAATACAAGATAGTACATAATAATATCATGACATAATTTGAAAGTATGAGATTAACCCAAAGAATGGAAGTTGGGTTAAGAAGTTCCCTTACCTTGCGTCTTGTCCTGACTCGACCGTTCTTTAACCTCCTGAATAATAAACTAGAGTTAATTTCTATGTACTTAAGAACCTTTTTTATGTTCATTATTCCTTTTATATCACTTATTACCATGTTATGAACATTATGTAATTATTTAAGTTAATAACGGTCGTTTTGTCGATCTTTGGTACTTGAGTCAACAATAAACTTCTTACAATTACAAGTTGTTTATGTGGTAGAATATCCATTATCTACAGAATTATATTCATGATTTAGATGTCATATATATCATATATATCCAGTATATACATTCATTCATAATACTACGTAACATTTAGATGTAAGAAATGAAATGCACCGTTCATGGAGATGGTAAGCCGTACGTACGCATGAACGCTACTTTCATTTCAATTTCATATTTAATGGAACGAAATCATAATGATATAAATGTATAATATAATTCCAGTATAATATAGTGTATAATACCATTTACTCCATCATTTATACATCCCACATATGGCATTAACGATTCAAATCACTTTGAGGGGGCGGTAGTCCGCACTTCCTAAAATGAAATTATCTCGTTTTACCCATAATGGAAATCATAAAGTATGCCATAAATGAGAAATACAGAAGCATAAGTAAAACATAAACATATTTTATATCATATATAAATATGGTGACATATTAATGGCCACCTTTGAAGGTGTTATATGAGTGTTGAACAATCATCGTTTCGTGAGGCAGAAATTCGCCATCCACAGAAACTGTATGTTCTTTAACCATTAGATGTAGGTGTGTGTAAGTGTAGCTCGAATACTTCTTATAAAAAAATCCTTGTATATTTAGGATACTTTTTTTGTTACAAAAGAAATGAATAAAAAGAGTTTAGGGGGTTGGAGAAGAAAAATAAAACAAAACAACATTAGAGAAGACATTACCTCAAAATCAGGTAACTCTTTTTGATTTGAGCCAAAGGATTCCTTGGGAAGAGTTCTGCCCAAAGTGAGGATTCTAGGAGTAAGAGGGGGAAGTTGGGAGAGTATTTGGGCAGAGTTTGGCCGATACAAATGGCTTGAAGGTGTGAATAAGGTGGGAGAGGTGGGGGCCTTTTATAAGTGGAGAGGAGGGGCTCTTTTGGAAAGATTGAAATGTTACATTATTACACAATGCTTTTCGGATTCTAAAGGTCCCACACTTATATAATTCGTGGATAAGGTGATAAGGGTTTGAAATATCCTCATCCAATAGGCTTTGGACAAGTGTAATCCTTGGATTTTTCATTATCTTCTCATTTTATTTAAATCGTTAAATAATGAGGTCATCGCTGCATCATAATGATGTCATAAATAATTTAATTTATTTAATGTCTAAAAATTATAAAAGAAAATACTATGATTTAGGAAATCTTTTTAGATTTCTAATGAATATTTATAGTCAAAATTTGGAGTTTTGTAACCCCACTTAAAAACTGTTTTAGTAAAACAACTCATGTTTGTGTCAATTTAATTTTAACATTAAATAAATATATATTAATGTCATTTTCCAACTAAAGTGGCTCCATGGGGTCCCCAAGTTGACCCATGGGTTGTCTTGGTCGGCCATGACTCATCCAATAGGATTAGGACAAGTGCCATGCTCATCTCATATTATTAAAACATTATTTGTACCTTAAACTACACTAATTACCTCTAATCGCGATTAAGAACTTAAAAGTTACTATTCACCAAAAATTTATTTTAATCTCATTGAACCACATTTTACTTCTTAATGACAACCATGTATGTCGGATTTTTGAAAATAAAATCACAGAAGTGGTAATATTTCATTTAAACGAAAAATCAGTTATTTAACTACCACTTAGTGGTTTCACTATTCATCAAAAATTGAAGTTTTTCAGAATAATGCCAAAATTTCACCCTAAGATATAATTGATATTCAGAATTCAAAAATGATGTCTATTTTATGAAATTCCAAACATATAATTTGCATTAATTAATTTTATAATTAATTCCCGCTGTCACAACAAATAGCGTGTTTTTAAGAAACAATTTATATCAAAAGATTGACAATTGTTTATGTCCAATTTCAAAGTGAAATTAATTCTAATGACCACCATTGGATAAAATGGTAAAAATATATTCTAATTATACTTTAAAACCACTCAATAGTATAACTTATCACTATAAATTATTTTTATTAAAAAAGTTGTTTTAAGTATTTTTCACTATTCATAAAAATTTTGAAGTTCTCAGAAAATTACAAAAAATTCAACATAGGCTAATTTCAATATTAGGAATACAAAAATGAAGTCCATTTTGAAATATAAAATTTATATAAATTTAAAAATTGGTTATTACTATTCATAACGGCTACTTTGATTAGTTTCAGTGTGTTAGAACTCGATGTTGCGTACAATGCAAGCTATTACATTATTGAATGAGAAGCGTATCATGGAAGCTCGGGATATTACATGAGAGAAAAGGAAGTGAATGTTGTTGAAATAAGTAGATACATAAAATAATTTTAAAAATATCAGTGATATTAAGTAGTAAAATAGTAATTTTATAAAAAAATTAGTTTATAAGACACTTTTTTATTAATTAAGTCCTTATAAAACTTAGTTCTCGCCTCAAATAAGTGGAAAGAAACTATCAATAAAATATAGGAGAATTATATCTTTCGATGCATAGAAATTAATTTCATGGTTAAATAAATACTGAGTAACTTATTTACATTCTTCTAGTATGTGAATTTTTTAGTAAATTTCTAACTAAATGATTTTAAAAAACTTATATGGGAGTAAACCTTCAATACTATGAAATTTTTATCAATTTACTTGTTATTTTATTCATTTATTAAGAGATTGTCCAAAGTTTATAATTCCAATTATCAAGAGGTATTCTAAAACATTTGATACATTAATTATCATACTATCTTTTTTGAGAGATTATTGGGATATTCAAACTACTAGAACTTTCCTTTTTTTAAAACTATAAAAGACAAATCACATTAATATGGTTGAGACCATTGTTGATTTTTACCCTATAAAACCATTGAGACTACCATTAAATTTTATCCTTCTTTAAACCCTTAGAAACCATGGAAAACCTATTAGGTAAGCCACATTACAAGATTATTTTTCCTTTCCCACCCATAATATTAGTATTTTCATGATTACATTCTAGATAAGTGTGGGAGAATGGGTTGTTTTATGGTCTTTAATTAGGAAACAATATATTGTTATAGAGAGCATGGGGAGTTATTTATGGTTTTGAGAGAAAGTTTAAAAAGTAATTATACATTGTAATTTCATGGTTCCTCTTATTATTTTAGATAGGTAGAGAGAGATATAAGTAAAAAAGTAAAAGGTTAAAATAATAGAAAAATTAAAAAATTGAGAATATATGAAGAATATTTCATTATTTTCACTATTTCAGATTGTAAACTAATGAGTGAAGAGGAAAAGGAGTTACGATGGGTGATATATTTTATTAAGAGGAATGAGTAATTAATTTTCAATAAATTTTTATTTTTAATCATGAATTATATTATAATATTTAATATGACTCATTATTCCTTCTAAATTTCAATATCAATATCCATAAACCCTTAACCTCATAATTAACTTATTGAAAGTCCTCATGATTAGTGTTTTTTTTCAATGAAAGTAAAGATTTATATATATTGAAATCCTATGGAAAGAATACATATACTTTAGGAGTAATAATAAATCTAAATAAATTTTCCTTTATTGGTGAGTGAAATGATTTTAGGTACGGTAGGGTACATGTGAGCTTGAATATTAATGAAAAGTTTAAAGATGAAAATTAAAGGGAAGTGAAGTTGATTTTATTGAAATTTTTAGGAAAATTAATATAGATTTTTTATTGGATTTATTGAAAATTATAGAGTTAAAAATTTTGGGAGTAGAAGAAACACTTTTTTCATTGTACTGGACAAACATAACAAGCACCGTGTACACCGGATGAATGTTCATCCAATCACCTCAGCCTGCACATCAGAAAGCTTCACAATGTTATCAGATAGTGGTTTGTTCAAAACCCACCTTCTATTAAAGTATTTGAACAAGAACTATGATGAATTTACACCTATTCACAACACAAACATTCCAATAACACTTCACACGCAAAATAGTAAAACAAATGGACAAATAATATTTAAGAGGTTTGAACATATGTTATACATCTATGAGTGAACATTGCAAAAAAATCATAATAGGGAATGAAAAGTAAATATAAAACTCATCACTCACTTACTCTCTATTTAAAAAGTCTCATATGGAAAAGTTATAGACTCCCACTATTCAGAAAACACTCCCTTACATATAAAACCATCAATATAGCTAGGAAACCACCTGTGTTTATAGAGATCATCAATTAGTTAATAGGTTATATCAATATTTGGGATTCATGATCAACCTCCCATTGACCTGGGAAACCTCTAATTCACTACTGAACCACCTCATGGAACTTCCAACTATGGGTACCCATGTAATCAATGCATGTAATAAGACATCACCCCAATGAACAATAACTGAGGGGGGTCCATCTGATGGACACTGTTCAATAGACTTTATCCGGTGATCATTATATGATCATCTCTGTCGAATGGACTCTACCACCCAACTACACTAAAGCCTTATCAAAATATTCATTTTTTCATTCATCTATAACTAACAGCCTCAGTCAATAAATCTTTATCCGGTGAAACTTTGTCTAATCACCCTGAAAATTTTCTATAAAACCCAACAATCTCCCACTTGGAAATTTCCTCAATATTTTCACCTTCTTTAATCATCCACCTAAACTCATCCTATTTCTGATGCATATAGTTTTCTCCTCTCTATCTGATCATCTGGGTCTAACTGAGGCACAATGTTTTCTCATAATTTCTCTCACTATCACATTTGTAAACATATCAGTAGGATTTTTTTTTTCCATTAATGCTCTATATTTCCAACACTTTATCTTCTAAAAGACTTCATAAAAAGTAATATTTCAAGTCAATGTGTTTTTTTCTTGTATGAAAAACTAGATTTTGGGTAGGATGAAGAGAACTCTGACTATCTTAGATTATCATTATTATGTATTATCCATTTTCAAGTTCCTTTATAAATTACATAAACTATATAAGATACTTCCCTAATTCAATGGTAGAAACATACTCTACTTCTGTTGTATATAAAGTAACATCTAGTTTCAACCAAGAAATCTAGAAGATCATTTTCCCTCTAAAAGTAAATAAAAAAAATTAGTACTTTAATATGAATCCATGTCTCCATTAAAATATACATCTACAAAAACTTTCAATAGATCATTATATTTGAAATGTAAGGTTGCATCCTAAAACCCTTTAAAGTATCAAATGATCCATTACATATCTTCTAAATTTTTCCTTCCAATATTTGACATGAAACGGCTAAAAATTATCATTGTAAAAGATATATTTTTCTATGTACAAACCATTTTATACATTAAACTTCCAACAATTGAGTAAAAACGTAACTTATCTATGTCATGGACTGCTCTAACTATTGATGGTGCATGTGCTTTAGAAATTTATAAGTTTCCATAAAGGGGGTCGATATAGGTTTACAAACGGTCACTCTAAATCTTTCAATGGACTTCATAATGTGTTCCTTTTAGGATAAAACTAAAGAGTCGGCTTTCCTATCCATGTCAATTCTCATCCCCATGATTTTCTTAGCTATTCCAAGGTTCTTCATATCAAATATTCCTGAAATATTCCTATTCTATTCCTCGGTTTGATGGAACTTCATACCAGTCATTAACATATCATCTGTATACATCAATAGTATGATATATGTTCCATCATTCCACTACTTTTTTAAAAAATGATTAGAATAACATAAACTAAAAATTTTCTCAAACATGAAAGTTTCAAACTTCTAATTCAATTATCATGGAGCTTTTTTCAAGCTATAATGACTTCATTTAAACTTAAAAACCAAATCCTCCTTTTGATGAACTTCATAACCCTTGGTCTACACTAGGTAAATTTATTCATCTAAATATAAATAAAGAAAAGTTATCTTAACATTCATATTTTCTAAGTGAAGATCATAAAATGCAACAGTATTGAGCATTTTTTAAATGGTTGTGTATTTCACCACTGGTGAGAAAATTTCAAAAAAGTCAATCTATTCCTTTAAGTGAAAACACTTCTCCACCAACCTTATAGTATACCTCTTTCTTGAATTATCTTTCTCTTTTAAATGGAAACACAATTGTTTTTCTAGATCTATTTTCCCTTCTGGTAATTTATCCAAGTACCACATATTATTTAGATTTAAGGAATTATTTTCTCTTCCATGGTTGACTCCCACTATTTCAAGTCTCTGAGAGTAATAACATATTTCAAACAGTTTGGTTCCCCTATGTTCATTATAACTAAGAAAATCACATAATCTAAAAACCTATGAACAAGTTTTATAATATAATTGGATATTCTCATTACAACATCGATTTTATCCATTTAAAACTCTCTATTTGATAGTCACCCATATGGTATAGGTGTGTCCATCCATCCTCTATCTAGTAGTATTTTATCCAATCAATCTATGTTTAGTAGTAGTCTGTCTGATCATATTCCATCTAGTAACCTAAATATCAATGATACATCCTCTTAAGTTTCTACTAAAGTTTTTGGATGAATATTTCATTTTTTAACCTCTGTCTGATCACCCTAAACTTCAATTATTGATCTAAACTTATCTTCCTTATTATCTAAGTTCTGATCTTTCCATAGAATTTCTTTATTGAAAATGACATCTCTCTTCCAAATGAATTGTTTTTTTCATCATCCCATAGGTTGTATTCAATGCTCGCATCACTTTATGCAACAAGAAATAAAAAGTTGGAATTATAATCCTACTTATATCTATATTAAACATCTATATGAACATATGAAATACTTTTAATGACATTGATATGGTTCACCACTAGTCTCTTACCAAACCATAGTTCCTCAGGAAGTTCTTGTCTCACAGCTGAATCCAGACTTCTATTCACCAAATATGCTATTATATTAAAGGATTTTTATCAAATTCTCTTATTAAGTGTATATTGAAGCCTCATAATAAGATATTTATCTTAAAATGTATGATTTATTCTTTCTTCTACTCTATTTTTTTGTATTTCATGGAATATTCTTCTCATGTCGGATTCCCTTCCTTCAAAAAAAGTTATGAAATTTGTGTTTGGTGTACTCACCACCATTGTCTATCTAGAAACATTTCCACTAACATTCACATGCTTTTTCATCCAAACCCTTCTATTTAATAAACATATGAAACACATAAAATTTATTCTTCAGGAATTAAACCCCAACATTTTGAGTAGCATCATTAATTAAGGTCACAAAGTACAGTGATCTTCTATTTGATTGAACAGGGGATGGTCCCCAAACATAAAAATGAACAAGTTCTACATTTTGATTCCTTTTATTTCTACCATCCAAGTTAAAGGAAACTCTTCTTTATTTCCCCAGGATACAAATTTCACATATTCTAAGGTATAAGTGATCAAGTTTAAGTATTCCCTTCACTACTATAAATTTTTGATTCTTTTCATTGAGGTTACCAAACCTACAGTTCCTCATTTATAGACCATTTGATGAAGTGCTTCTGATCACTATAACTTGATCCTTGTGTCTATTAAAGTATAAGGTTATATTCTTTAATCCATGATAAATCACAATTGACCCAATGTTGATCTTCCAGAATCCATTCAAAAAAAAATCTGAAACCTCCGTCATCAAGTTGTTCTACTAATATGAGGTTATTCTAGAGACCTGGAATATGTCTAACATACTTTAGTTTCAAGACATTCCTAATTTTAATTAAAATGTTAACATCACCTTTCCCAACTATATCCATAGCTTCATTGTCAGTAATATATACTCTACCCATGATTTTTGGTACATAATAAACCATGCATCCACACTCACTAGTTGAATGAAAATATGAACCTAAATCAATAACCCATGAATCCTTTAGAATGATTATACTTGGTATTAAACTGGAACCTTAGTCTCTTTTACTAACTGATTTTGTATGTATTGAAGTAGAAGCCTTCATCTAATTCCTATAATATTTCTTGATATGTCCCTTACCCACAAAGACATCATATAGAACCTGAACTAGAATATTTAACTCTACTTCTTCTATGAGACTTATCATATAAAGGCATATTCTTCTGATAGTTTATCTATTGAGATGGTCATCCTTATCTAATAGTATTGAGAAGAATTTTAAATGGATTTTGAAATTCATTCCACCTTAACTCCTCATTCAAGATTGAGTTTTGAATATCATAAAACACAAGATCCTCCTTCCCACTATAGTTTCTCATTGTTGTTACCATGGAATCCCAACTCTCTAGAAGTGAGGGAATAAGAATAAATTCCAAAAAAATAATCTATAAAAGTTACCTTCATCGATTTGAGCTTCCCTCATATCATATTGAATTCATTCAAATGATCTGTTGTTAGTATTGGGTTTGATATTCTCAAACTAAAAAATCTTCACATTATGAAAACTTTATTAAGATTCATTGGCTTCTCATAAATTTCAATTAAATATTTTATAACCTATGAAGTAGTTTTCTTATCTCTGATGTAGAATGAAACATTTTGAGTGAGATATATCCTGATCAAGGATGAAGCCTTAATTTATTACTACTCTCATTTCTCATTGTCCTTTGTTTTAGGGAATTTACTAGGAAAATGAGCATAAAGATATTTTTGTATCAAAATATCCACTATTTTCATTCTCTAAAAGGAAAAATATGTTTCATCGAACTTATTGATATGAAATTTCCCTTCCTCTGAAGTCATTATTCTGATGATAGTAAAAGTAACTGAAATTAAAAAAATATATTACAAGTAATGTAGTGAAGAAAGATGAATATTTTGAGTGAATTATAACCAACCCTATGATACCACTTTTTAGTAGGAGGAGAAACACTTTTCCCATTGTGCAGGATGAACACAATATGAATCATGTACACCGGATGGATGTCTATTCGATCACCTCAACCTGCATTACAGAAATCTTCACAATGTTATCAAACCAAGATTTGTATGAAAATTACCTTCTCCCAAATTCTGTTCACTAGAACTAGGATGAATGACCACATAATCACCACACAAAATTTTTTATTACACTTCGCACACAAAACAGCAAAAAATGGATAAAAATATTTACATGGTTTTTATAGATGTCTTACATTCATGGGGTAACACTATAAACATTTTCATTATAAGATATACAAATGAATACAAAACTTACTGCTCACTTACTATCTATTTAAAATGACTCAGGTAGTTATGTCAGAAACTCCCACTATTCACTAAACACTTGCATACATGCATAACCACCAACATAGCTGGGCCACCACCTCTCTTTATATAGATCTTCAACTGGTGAACAAGTTTCACCAACCTCTAAGATTCATGGTCAACCTCTCATTGACCTAGGAAACCTCTAATTCAATGTTGAACTATTTAATGAAACTACCAACATCCAGTACCCATACATGCATCTCATATAAGAAGACATCACCCTGATGAACAAAAACTAAGGGAACTCAATCTGATAGACTCTGAATGGTGTTCTTTATTCAATCATCTCTATATAATGGACTCTTCCACTCAACTACATTGAATCCTTACCACAATATTCCTTTTTCTGGTCATCTCTATTTGATAACCTTGGTCCGAAAAACTATGTCTGATAAAACTTTATCCGATGACTCTAAACATTATCTGCAAAACTAAACAAAATAGGTGTTTTCCTATGATTATTTAAAGTTTACTCTTATTGATAATTTTTTGATTTTATTGATTATGATGTTTAATGTTTGGCAATGATGAGTTTTATTTAAAATTGTTTGAAGATCTATATATGAAGACAAATAAGATTTTAAGTGTGGGGAAATTTTATACCCATTTCTATGCATAGCTTTTTCCATAGTGAATTCAAATAATAAATAAGTAATTACTATATAATTTTATGTGTTTTCAATTATTTTTGGTATAATAAATCTTAAAGGAGAATTTTTATAATTATATACTTTTGAAGGATATAAAAATCACATCATAGAAGAACTGATTACAACATGATACTTTTGAGGAGTGTAATTTTTGAAATTTATAGGTAAAATTAAAGACTAATATAAAATACTACACTGTGAATATTGTGTATGATTGAAAATAAATAACTTGGTAGGTAATTGTTCTGTGATAAGTTTATGGTAATGAATATTAGTGCAATAATTTAAGAAAAAAATAATTAGTTTAAAAGGTACTTTTCCAAGATGTATTGATGGTAATGAATAGTAGTGCAATAATTGAAGAAATAAAAATCATTAGTTTAAAAGGTACTTTTCCAAGATGTATTTAGAATATGTATTGCATTAATATTGCACATTATGGTATTTTATGTCATAAGAGGCATGATGATTCCCCAATTAGCCACTATAATAGTGTATGATGGGCTTATAATGTGGGATGTGAGTGCATGGACACTTACACATCTTCCAAACGGTGTATCTTAGATTATAAATCAATGGTTTGATTCATTTGTGGCTTGATAAATCATTTAAAACATTTAAATGAACTAAACACCAATGTGTCATGCGTTATCATAACACATGTTAGTTGTCATGCATTGGAAGTTGATGCTTTAATACCTTCATTGAATAAAAGGTACCTATATAAAGGGATGAGATCCAATTGTTGGATGTGTGTGAATCTCATAATACATAGGTGGTACTCTCTTCTTATTGTTTCACCTTTTGTCATCATGTAAAATGTGTTATCATACCGTAGGATATCATGAGATCCTTTAATTATTAATGAGGATTCTAGTGGCCAGTGTCATTCCTATAGAGGATAGAGTTTGTTAGTTATCTCTAAGTGATATGATCAAGAAAAATCCTTTGAGTTCATTGGGTATAGAGCTTGGTTTTGTTTAGGTATTCTTATTTATGGTTTATGTTCTTCACTAAATGTTGTTTCATTTATGATTGATTAGGATTTTATGGATTTCCCCCACTGTTATGATCATTTGATGATCCTCCAAAACTGATTAATGGAATCATAAACATGTTCATCAATGATTAAAAAAAATTTATACTTATTTTATAAAGAAAATGAGTATCAAAATATGCTTAAGGATTTATGATATAGGATATCATAATTCTATTTTTGTTGTTCATTGGGCGTGAATGATGTATATCATAAGGTCTGACATATTGAAACCCATGGTTTTGTTCAATGTTGTAAGTTATAATATTTGATATCATAGGATACGATAGAAACCTAGGTTTTATGAAAACATAGCATCATTTCATAATAATAATATAGCATATGTCATCAAATATGACATTTTCCTTAGCACATATGTGTAAGGGTTATGAGTTGTTGTGTAAGGGTTACACCACTGGTAATCTTTACATATCAAGGTTTCTAGTGAGTAACTATTACATATTACTTTATGAATTTGGTAACCTTTTTGTATTCCTTTATGTGGTAACCTTAATATATTCATTTTATTCTTATACATTTGTCATGGAATTCATTACAATCTTGGTATAACAATATAATATTTATTTTTCATATACCTTGACCTAGATTTTTAATTAAAGTTGTTATCTTAAATTTAGTTTTTGACTATTGTTTATACATATTATGTATTAGAGTTATTATGAATTATAATCTCTCTTGAGTAAATTTTCCCTGGGAAGAGGGACTTAGGGTTGGACTTCCCACTAGCATGATGGATTGTGCCTTATTCAGGAAAGGTACGGGTTGGCTAACTATGGATCTAGGATTACTCATGTAGATATTACTAATTTCATATAATTTGAAACCTTTATATGAAATATTCCTATACCTTATGTGTAAGATGTATTTGTATTTGTGTAGATTTGTTTGGCTTTTATTTTTGGGTGAGTAACACAAACTATAGGTTGTGTAAATATTTACTCATTAATGTGGTTTGAATATATTAATTTGGTGGATATAATAGATATTTAAAAACTAAATCATTATAATCAGGCACACATAGAGGAATAAAATATGAGATAATAAATATTTTATATGGTGAAATAGTTATAAATTTAATATGAATATGATGTATATTGAATTAGTGAGACTTTAAAATAAAACCCCTCAAATACTAAGTGTGAGATTCCTTCTAAAGAGGCACTTATTAATACCTTGATCATTCTGTATGAGTGATCCTAACCGTCAGGTTCCCATGGAATATATTGTGTAAATAAATAAATTAATGAGGTGACCCTAACTATTAAGCTCCTTATTCTTAGAATTTTCTTTGGATTACACTTAGATAGTAAACCCTAACCATTATGATATAATAGAAATATAGTTGAGTGAATCCACATGATATATTTGGATAAAGAGTTATCCACTCATCTGTCCAAGAATCATGTATGATATGATTGATAATATTTTTCTACCAGGTATAGTCCTAGCTTATTTATATTATCAAACTAGTGTAAGTTATTATGAAATATGGATCTTAGACTAATAAAGGTAATGATATATGGGGTTATCATTTTAATGGAATTTCTTTAATTAAAAGTATTCGGTGAAAAGATATAAAACATGATACTTACCTATAACTATGTCTATATTATAGATTGTGGAATGCATAATGTTAATCATTTTGAAATCTCTTATAGGTATTAACTATATAACTATTAAATATTTTTATATAAGGTTTATAAGTGTTCTCAAAGATAAGCATTGTGAGCATTTGAATGTGAACGTTATAAAAATCAATTTCTTTAAATCTAACTCATGGGTATTAGATATCGAGTGCACATCACACATTTGTGTTGATAAACAGAGACTCAAAGATAAGAGAGAATTAAATAAAGTTAAATTAGATCTACATGTCATCAATGGAGTAAGATTTGTTTCATTTGATTTCATCAGTAATGATCTAATTCTACCTAGTGGTTTAGTTTTGGAATTATAGAATTTTTTTATTTTCATTCCCTAAATAGAAATTTGATTTATGTATCTTGTTTGGATATGATCAAATTTTAATTTATTATTATTAAAAATAATTTTTCTATATATATGAATGAAATTTTTTATGGTATTGAGAATATGATAAATGGTTTATACATTCTTGATATGGGTAAAATTGTCTAAAACATTTAGAATAAGAAGGTTAGGTTGATACCAATCATTGTCCCCTTGGACATATAAATGAGAAACACATTCAAAAACTTCATAGAGATATATTTTTGGAATAATTCAGTTATTTATTATTTGATAACTAAGAATATTTTTTATTAGTAAAAAAAATAAAACACATTTCAATGGAAAATATGGAAGGGATAGTGCATCATTGGATCTTATATATAGTGGTGTATGTGGACCAATGAGTACTAAATAAAGTGGTAGGTTTAAGTACTCCATAACCTTTACTGATTACTTTAGTCAATATGGTTATGTGTTTCAAATGATACACAAGTATGAAAATTTTTATAAATTTTAAATATTTTATAACAAATAATAGAATCAAATGGGAAAAAAGTATTAAGATTATCCAATCAGATTTGAGTGGTGAATACTTGATCCAAGAGTTCACTAATCATGTGATAGGTTAAGAAATTATTCCACAACTCACACCTCCTAAAACATCATAGTGTAATGGTGTGTATGGGAGCATGAATCATACCATGTTGGACATGGTTTGATTGATGATGAGTTAATGTGACCTTCCTACTTCATTATGGGGATATTCTTTGGAGACTATTTCCTTCCCACTTAACTGCATTCCATCTAAAGTAGACATAAATACACTATATGATACATGGGATGGGAAAATATAAATATGTCTTTTATGATAATTTGAGGTTGTGAAGCATATTAAAAACATTTAGATTCTAATAAACTCAGTTCTAAATATGAGAAATTATTATTTTTTGGTTATCCAAAATAGATTTTTGGATATTACTTTTATAAGCCAACAGAACACAAAGTGTTTATGGAATGATGTTTTGTTCTTTTTTAGAAGAAGAACATAAATCAAGGAGTCTGTGGGATGAAATTTAAACATAGATAAGTTCAATACTAACAAATAGGAAGTGTTCCTATGATATAAGTTGAGTTGATTCCACAAAGAGTTGTGGGAGGGGAACAAACTCAAGTTACACGAGAATTTTTAAGACTTGGTAGGATTTTTTAAGAGATCAATAGTTATGGATTTTTTATGTAAAATGAGGATGAAGTATTGTTCATGATGAAACTATTACCCACTAAGAGTAAATTGAAGGTCCTAACTCTAAGAGATGGATAAAAACCATGGAATCTGAGATGGACTCAATGTATGCTAACCAGGTTTGGAACTTAGTAGATACACCTAAAGGGGTGAGACCTATAGGTTGAAAATAGATTTTTCATAAAAAAACTGACATGGATAGTATAGTTTCTACCTATAAATATTTCTTTGTGGGAAAGAGTTATAAAGAAAACTTTGGTATTGACTATGAAGTGAAAATTTTACCAGTTGTGATGATAAAGTCCATTCAGATATTTATTTCCATATATGCTCGTTATGATTATTATATATATCTAATGGATTCCAAAACCACTTTCCTTAATGTAAATTTTGACTATGACATGTATATGATGTAAATTAAAGGTTTTAAAGTGACAAATGGTTTTTCTAAGGTTTTTAAGTAGAAATAGTCTATTTATGGATTGAATCAAGCCTCTCGGAGTTGGAAAATATGGTTTGATGATAAAATAAATGATTTTGGTTTCATCAAAAATAAGGATATATCTTGTGTATACAATAGGATTAGGGGGATTGTGGTGATATTTCTGATATTTTATGTAGATGACATACTTTTTATTAGAAAGGATACCCTGAATTTAAACTTTATAAAGATGTGATTGGGGAAATGATTCTCAATGAAAGACATGAGTGAATAATCCTATGTAATGGGTATGAAGATCTATAGAGATAAATATAAGAGGTTTATTAGATTGAGTTAAAACACATATATTGGTAAATTACTAAAGAATTTTATCATGTAGAACTCCAAAAGGGGGTCTTTACTAGTGTTTTATGGCACAAATATTAGGAAGACTAATGATCCTTCTAAAGAGTTGAAAATGATGGATATGTTTCCTTATGCATCCTCTATAGGATCTATCATGTATACTATGTTGTTTACTTTGATAGATTTCACTTATTATTTGATCATAACTAGTGGATACCAATACAATCTCGGTGAGAGTCATTGGATTTCTATCAAGAACATCCATAAGTACTTATGAATAAGTAATGATATGTTATTGATCTTTGGATGTGATGATGAGATTAGTATAAATTGTTAAATTTATGCTAGTTTCCAATATGATAAAGATTATATGAGATCTCAATCTAGTTATTTATTTTAGCTAAACTATGGATCTATCAGTTGGAAGATTTCTAAATAAGCCACCATTAGAACTCGACAATAGAGGTAGAGTACATCGCCACATCATATTCTACAAAGAAATATGTTAGATCAAGAAGTTCATTTATAAACATGGGGTGGTTCCTAGAATCAAGGTAAAATCAAGATTTACTATGATAATAATGGAGCTATTTCTTGGGATAAGGAACCCTAGTCGCACCAAAGTACCAAACACATCCTTCATAAGCATCGTCTCATTCGAGAGATCATTAAGGGGTAATGTACATATCTATTGGGTGGCTATAGAAGATTATGTAATAGATTCATTGAAAAAACCATTGGCATAGCATAATAATGAGGGTCATATTGAATCTATTAGTATTAAATACATGATATACTGTAACAACCAGGCCCTGGTGACAGCACAGACACCCCACCTTAACATCGTCGTCGAGTCCTGGCTCACCAGGTACCACTAGTTGCCCCGCAGACACATGGGGCCCACCCCAGGGTCCACCCACATGCCTGAATGAGTCATCTGACTAATGATAGTTCCCACAGGCCAACACATGTTCTTTTCAGTGTGCTTTGTCCTCACTCACACACACCCTGGGAAACTTTCCCGAAGGTCACCCATCCTGATCACTACTCCAGGCCAAGAACGCTTAACTGTGAAGTTCTAATCAGACAGGCTCCTGAAAAGGAAGGTGCACCGTGTTGACATGAGTCATATCATTTATCCATTTAACCCTTTATCATTTGGGGGTGTTACAATCACCCCCCCCCCCCTTTAGAGCACAACATCCTCGTTGTGGGACCTACATCTCAAACTAGGCAGTGCACCACACTTAAGGTTGTGTTCCTCCTATGATATCAAATGTGACAACTGGGCCCTAGTGACAGCACAGACACCCTGCCTTAACATGGTCGTTGAGTCCTGGCTCACCAGGTACCACCAGTTTCCTCGCAGATACATGGGGCCCACCCCAGGGTTCACCCACATGCCTAAATGAGTCATCTGACTAATGATAGTCCCCACAGGCCAACACATGTTCTTTCCAGTGTGCTTTGTCCTCACTCACACACACCCTGGGAAACTTCCCCGAAGGTTACCCATCCTGATCACTACTCTAGGCCAAGCATGCTTAACTGTGAAGTTCTAATCAGACAGGCTCCCGAAAAGGAAGGTGCACCTTGTTGACATGAGTCATATCATTTATCCATTTAACCCTTTATCATTTGGGGGTGTTACAGATATTACTTGTAATGGTTGTAAAATTTATCATGATTTTATGATAAAAGGTAATCTATGTTTATCATTCATTCATGTGTGTTGCATTTATATTACATGAATAGTCGAATAATAATATCCTCTCAAAGTAAAAAATTTGAGTTACCCCTGATTGATGATCATCAAAAAGTATTATGGGTTGTGATTTTATGTCAAGATTAGTGTGAGTGGAATCTTTCACTTGATACAAAATATTTGTATACATGATACAATGAATAGACTCATGAGGTAATAATTCAAGACTTGTTATTTGGAATAGCCCACAAAAGAATATCACATAGAATTTTATATGGTCATTGATATACTTAGGGATGTATGCTTATTATGAATCCCCACTACCTGAGGTTGGTGAGATACTTAGCATAATAATATTTGCACTATGGTACCTTTATTATGTAATCATTAAGGCATAACTAATCTGGGTTGGTTAGGTATGTTATTGATCATGTCATCGGTTAGAGTTCAACCAATATGGGATTTTTTCCACTTATATGATGAGTTAATACATATGGTCCCTTAATTGGATTAAACTAAGTGAATGTGTGGTTATGGTTTACATGTGATGTGCTCAACTACTTGTATGAATGATATGTGATGTATTCATTAATACTGGTCATTATATTTCAGAAAATAATGAATAAATGAGTTGGCATGTACTATATTGACATTTTCCATGTCTAGTAGTCACTTGATGCCATGGGAAAATGGATTATGTAGTTATATATATGATTTATAGGATACATCTTATGGTGTACATGTTCATATAGAGAAATGATTATGTTTTATTGAGATCAAACTAGACCCCTTTATAACTTGAGTAGCACTTATCTTTTGCTAAAGGATTATCTTTTCTTACATGTATGAAATTATTATTTCATATTTGTTTCAATGCTGCAAAGTCCCATAGGGTCACATATTTAAAACATAAAATAAATATTTTATTTTAGAAAAATCGTTTTTTCTAAAATAAAGAGAGTTTGATAAACCGTATATGGATTCACAAAGAGATGTGAAGTTTTTCATAAAGTCATTATGATATTTTTGTGTAAGTGGTAGATTTTTAGATATATAATAAAATGAGGTGTATTATATTGTAGAATATACCATGAGTCATAGCCTGTGATTATGGTATATTTATATCTTAAAAGACATTTATGCCCCTATCGTCCTCTATCGTAGTGTATGATGGGATTATGATATGGGATGTGAGTGCATGACCTCTGCCACATCTTCCAAATAGTGTATATTAAATTAAGAATTAATAGGTTGATTCATTTTTTTCATGATAATTTGTTTGAAATGTTCAAATGATATAAAAACCAACGGGTCGTGCATTATCATAATGCATGTTGGATACCATGCAATAGCATCCCACTCTTGACACCCTTCATTGAATAAAGGTAGCCTATATAAAGGGATGATATCCCCCTATTTGATGTGTGTGACTTTCATAAGCAATAGTAAATACTCTCTTCCTCCCAGTTCTCCTTTTTCATTTGTAAAGAAGGTTTTTGCACACAATAGGAGATCGTGGGGTCCTCCCATTACGAATGAAGATTATATTGGTCGATTTCATACCTATGAAGGAAAGAGTATGGTAGTTGTCTCTATGTTATTATAATCAATAAAACTCCTTTGAGTTTATCAAACATGGAGCTTACTACATTTCAAGTATGCTTGATTATGTTTTGTGTTCATCATTTGGTTTTCCTCCAAAACCTATCATTGAGCTCTCTAGTTTACTATAGTCAGGATTAGATTAGGACCCTTTTTATGTCTAACATGAATCAATTCTTTTGATTGTGTGGAAACATGAAGGGTTAAATGCTTTATCATATGATTTTTAATAAAAAGTGATCGAGTGGTTTAATATATTTTATTTTTAAGGATTGTTTTGTTGGGTTTATGTATTCATTCACCCCTGCACATGCCTGGACTCGATCTTATGACCTCCCTTGTGCAATTCAAACCCCTTTACCACTACCCCAAGATTTTTTTATTTTATATTTTAAGATATTTCTATTTATTTATATATATTTACATAAATATTTTTTATTCATATGTTTATATATATATTTATATAATTATTTGTAAATAAATAAATAAATATATGTTTATGTGTGTGTGGTATATATATATATATATATTTATTTATTTATTTATTTATTTATTTATTTATTTAAATATATTAGATATTAATATTCATTTACATGTATTAGAATATAAATATAAATATATATTTGTTTATTAATACACACACATATTTATATATAAACATTATATATAAATTTGTATAAGTATATATATATATATTCGTATATTTTAATAATGTAAAAAAATGTTTAGATATTTTTTTAAAATAAAATGGATAATAAATAATTCCATATTATTTATATAATTATTTTTAAATACATTTTTAAAATATTTCTAAATTGTATATATTACATATATATTTATATGTCTATATATTTACATATATGTTTATACATATTTACATATAATTATATATTTAGATATAAATATTTTATAATGTATTTATAAATATTTAGTGTAAATGTATTTATATACTATATTTAATGATAATGATATATTTATAAAAATACATTTATATATGACACTCCTACAGAACCCACAATAAACAGTGGTAGCCTTTTTGAGTGCTAAATAAAAGTTGTCATAAAGGCCACCTATTATCAGTGCTTTTTTTAGTGCTGATAAAGGTCACCCTTTATCAGTGATTTAATTTAGAAATGATAAAGGGTATATTCTATTAAAAATGATATATCATTAAAAATGATATATTAATATATAAATATATTTATATTGATAAAAATATAATCTATTTTATTAAATATGATTTATATATGACTAAATATACATTTTCAGTTGATATATAAGATATTTAGTTAAAATTTTCATATAAAATAAAAATTATATATATATAATTTTCTTATTTATTATTTATATAATTTGAAATATGTATTATAAATCATATAAATTTGTATGTTGTACTCTGACAACCCAAGTAATGAAAGAATAAGTCTTTTTTATATTTATTAATATTTATGAATTAGATGGTAATTTTAAATTAAAAAATTACATTATTTTCAATAGTGTATATGACACACAACACTGAGTTTCTTTGAAATCTTTCATTGCACGCAAGATTGAGTTATACCGAATAATAATATACCGTTAATATTACTATTTAATATGGCAGTTATCACCTAGTCGTTATACTGGTAGGTATGAATAGGACTAACTATATTATGTTTACACATTTTTATAAAAATTTTGTACATTCATTCAATATATTTAATAGTCATAAAATAATAATAAATCTAGTTTTACACTTAAGAACTGTATTTTTCTAAAAAACAGTTTTACCACCTTTTAATGGCGCACTTGTTTTAATACAAAATTTTGAAACTTTTATAAATTTTATTTGAAAAAAAAAATATTTTTTTAAATTGGAATATAAAAATTTACCATATGTGAATTTTTTGTATTTTTCTGAGAAGTTTTATTTTTTTATGAATTGTGAAAAACAATGAATTTTAATAGAAAACTGCATTTTCATCTAATTTATTTATATAGTTAAATTATATTTTAAATTATTTTTAAAGTATAATTACTTCAATTGTACACAAATAAATCTAATTTAGGTCATTGGAATAAATTTCACATTGAAATTGGATATAAAAACTTTTCAAACTTTTGAACCTTTTTTCTTTAAAAACTCGTTGTTTCATCCAATCTGCAGGATTAATTTTAAATTAATTTATACCAATTATATGAATTTAATTTTTAAAAATATATTACATATATGTAATAATCATAATTTATAATTTATAGTATGGTCATATTAGTTTTTCCACTAAAAATATTAGTGAAAGCAATTAAAATTAATTACAACGATTAAAGTAAAAACGACTTTACTTAGTGGTTAAACTTTAATCTTAAGAGAGAAAATGACCTAGAAACTTATTAAAAAAATTATGGGAATTTTTAAACCATATCCCCTATTTTATCAAAAAAAAATTATTATTATAGGCTTATTATGTAATGGAGATCTCCCAATAGTGTTTTTTTTTAGTATTTACAAGAATGTCGCTCCTCAATTGTAAAAGGACATTCACTATCCCCATTTATACATACCTATAAAGCCTTTTGTATCATCCCAAACCTGACCAAATAAACTCCAAAAATCCCTCCCCTTGTCCTATAATCATTGGTTTGGACATAAAGAAAACCAATGAAGGGTTTTGGTATGAACTAAAAGGAGTTACCTGAAGAAGAGGCAATGTTCATCAACGAGCACTTTTATTTTATTTATTTCTACACCCATTAAATTCTTGTTATACCATGATTATATAATAACCTCAATATCCTAAATATACTGAGATTTTTTATGGTAATTTTACTACCTACACCCACACCCACCTCCATCAAATATTTTATGGAATCGCCATTCATGTATACGGTGGACTACCACCTCATGAAATGATGTCATTCATTTTTCCATTACCACCTCTCATGGTTAGTCATAATGATGAATATACTATTTATATATGAAATTTATGATATTTATAACATAATTATACCATTGTATTCATTATATCATATACACCCTTTTTACATTTCATACTGTATGGGGACACAATAACATCGCTCATGTGTATGGCGGACTACTACCTTGTGAAGTGATGTTAAGTGTTTTCACTAACGTATTACATGGAAGTTAATAAGGGTAACTATAATGAATATATATTATATAAATGAAATTATTATGATATTAATAACATAATTATCTTTTTTAAAATATAATATATCATTTTCTTCTTTCCATTTAACACACTGAAAAAGTTATAATGTCATTCATAGACGTGTGGACTACCACCTCCTCAGAGAGATGTGATTCTTCTTTTTCATCACCACATCACAAGATTAAAATATATAATTATATATACCTAAATATTATGGTATTTATTGTATAATTATAATTCTATAAAAATAAATGTTACTTGACTTCTTTCCTTAATGATTATTGAAAAATAGGAACGTTACTCATGCGTACATACGGTCTACCATCTCCATGATCATAACATTAGTTCATTTTTCATAACCATATTCCATGATTGGTTTTAAAATAATAATTGATGTATAAATATTATTATTATTTCATGATTATTATTATGTATATTTTTAAATAATGACCTCTTTGGCCATAGTTAACCAACCAAAGTATTTTTGACACATAAGCCGAATATGGTAAAAATCTTTGATGTAAACCTAATTGGTTAATTAATTGTATACAAAATTATAATAAGTGAAATAAAAGTAATTATAAAATTGAAAAATGTTCTAAATAAATTAAATAATTAATATGTGTTTTATTATTCATGAAGATAAAGACACATGTGGAGGGGACGCTCTCATAGAGGGATAGGGTTTCTTGATGGTCTAATGATTCACGAATGGTCGTCATGCCGGTACCACCCCCCATGGAGGGGGAGGTACCTTTTCTATTCCCAGAATGTACATATCCCCCCTTTTCACCCTTATCGAATCCTGAACTCCTTTCATCCTTTCCCCATATCCCACTCAGTTTGAAAGTTCCAGACCTTTTTTGAAGGATTCCCTAATCTTCCAATCTCACCCGAGAAATTTAATAAAGCCTCGTCTCTCCTAAATCATAGTTTGATTTTACAGTTTAAACAGTGATGTACTTCAATGGATTATTTTGACAGGAATGTTTTTGGATTTTGGGACTTATAAGATCGTGAAATGGTGGGTTTACTTGAAAAAAAGAAAATCATGATTCATTTTTAAATGGAGATAGACTTGATCAAGGAGTGGTGTAGTAATCCCCACACCTACAATGGATCTTAGTTCTTTTTTTCAAGTGGTCCTAAATCTTCAACATGAAGCATGATGTCCTGATAATGGAAATTTGGTTTAGTCTTCCTTAACTTCCATTACTATTTCGAAATCCTTTTATTTTTCACATATTAGGAAATATAGTTGGAATATATTAGTGTTCTAACAGTAGAACTAGGTCGGTTTATCATCCTCTCTCTCCTTGAATCTGTGTGGAAGTGGATGTCTCTAGAAGTCCATTTGACTTTGTTTGGCTTATAGTTGGGGAAGAGTTTTGTTGGAAACAACCCATTTTTTCGAGTTGTGGATTGATTTTTATTCTAAGTGAAAGAAATTAGGCCATTAAATAATAGTTTTTAGGTGCAGGATGTAGGTGAATATAGTATTTGGAGGCAGTGATAAAAGTATGACTTCTAGTTCTAGTGAAGTATCGATGGAGAAAACACCCCTAGGTGTCTCCAAGGATCAAACTAAGGCAGAGATGATATAGGAAAATAGAACAGAGGGAAACCAGAAGGTGGAATACATTTTCAATCTCATTAGGAAGGATCTAGAAGATCCCAAGTCTACTGAACAAGATCCCTTGGGCTCAGTGGGAACTTGTGAGGTAAGTGTTTATGGCACTTTGAATTTTAATCCTTATAATTATATAATGATTTTGTGAGCAAGAAGTGGTATCAACTCTGAAGGGGTGATACAACTGGCTTGTGAGAAAATCTATAAGGATGATTGGGACTATGAGAACTAGGGCATGGATCTGATAGTCCGTTTAATGCTAAACAGAGGTCCAACCCAAGAAGGACATTGTCCTGTCTCAACCTAAAAAAATGTTTTGATAGCCTAGGTGTTGATGGATGGGTAGAGAGAAACACCAAATTTCTCTTAGGAGAAGAATCAAAAGGGGACCAAACCTCAGATGAAAATGAAATGGGAGGATATTGTAAAGGTCTGCACATCCTAAGGAGGAATAAGGGACATAAAGAAAATAGGGACCTGGGGAGTTGCATTTTCACCAAGAAGAATAAACCCAATGGGTGTAAAGACTAATCATACCTACCTAGACTAATGGAGACATGTTCAGCCAAGAAAGGTAGAAAATCTAAGGTACAGGAGATCCAGGAAATGGGAGGTAGAAAGGAGGATCAATACAAAGGAGACACTAGGACTATAGAGGAAGATAAGGAGGATACAAAGGTGGAGTCTCTTTTGAAATTCTTGGAAGTCTCTCAATGGGATGCAGAAGAGAATGAAGGGGACTATAATTGGGAGATTCTAATACACTTCAAGGATGTCCAGTTGGAGGAGGAGGCTACATATGTTATGGCCATTCCAACTAGACAGTAGTGGGAGATAGTTACAAGTTTTGAGAAATCTATGTAATTACTCATGCACTCAGGAGAATAATTAATGGAATAGGTTATTATGATTAATTCCACACTAGAGGAAGCAGATAAGATGATGGGAATATTGATATGTGTGATCACTAACCATGAATAGAGTGCATGGATTGGCAAGAATGATCTTATACTAATCAGGGGTTTCAAAGAAGGGAATATTAATAAAGATGAGTACATGAAAACCTAGGATAAACTAGCATACCACTTTGAAGACCATATAAAGGATGATCTAGATATACAGGTAACCACTCTCTCCTAAAAATTATTTAGGGGGAACACATCCAGTAGGCTCAATATTTCTTTCAACAATTATGTGGTTTATTTTAGTGTTGTATCCAGGTGAACTTTTTGGTTTCTCACTTTTCCCTTAAAAGTGTTTTTGATAATAAAAAAGTTAATTTTTAGTCAAGATAAATACACATGTGACAATTTGGACTCAATATTAGGTACTTTGTCTCAATATCCTTTCATTGAGGCATGTTTTGATGTTATACACCCACCTTTTTATGTTTTGTATATACAGCCCCTTTGAAATATTATATCATGAATTTATTTATTCTTATTTTATTTAATGTTTTGTTAAATGTTATTCTTTCATGGGGAATGTGATTTAAATATTTCAAAGTGGTTTGGGACACTTTGATTTAAAAATATCTTTTTAAAATGTTTCAAGATTTAATTTCAAAATATTTTCCTCTATGTCAATATTCTTGATATTATTTGATATGTTATAAAGTAAATTTTAAGTCTGTTTTGAATTTCATAAATGGTTTTAAAAAAGGAATATTTTTTACATTTTCTTTAAAAAATGATTTACTTTTCTTACAAATGATAAGAAATATTCTTTTTAATGTATACAGTAAAAAAACTTCTCTACCACCATGACCATTATTTGACATTTGGATTACTCTACAAGCCTTCATATTTTTTTTAAAAAATAAACACCTCTTTCTCTTTTCCTGGGTATTTTTTATTGAAAATGTATTCTGAAAATGGATTGATTATTTCAATAACTTAAATTTTTTTTCTATAAGTAAAAATGAAATTTTATGAGTGAAATGTTGAAAATTGAAATCTTTTATGTGTTATGATTATGTTATGGTTCTTGGAAATTATGATTGGTGGTTATGTTATAAACCAATGATGGGTGGTTCTGTGATAAATCAACGATGGGTGGGTCTGTGATGGCCCTCCAATGAATTGGGTATAGAAGTCAGCCATATGGTTATTCCATTTGTAAGCGAGGCATGTATGGAGATCAACCGCATGTTTATTCCATTTATAATAATGACTAGTATAATGATGTCCCAAGATACTTTTATATGTTATCTATACTAGATGTGGGTTTTATTGTAATATTTTGATTACAAAAAGGGTGAGCAATGAGGTTATTTTCAAAGGAATGTATTTACTATTTTTTAAGGGTGAAAAGTATTACTTTATGATAAATTATTCATGAGTTTATTATATTTCCAAATAAACCTTTATGAGTTTCATTTTTTATTAAGTTTTCTTCTGAAATGTTTTATGAAAATCTTTAAGCAGATAAGTTACTTTTCATGGGTAAGAAAATGTCAATTGTGATACCTAAAAATGTTTTTAAGGAAATTTTTTATGAACTAATGGGTTTATTTATTTTATGTCATACCCCTTAATGATTATGATCATCCTACATTTTGTAATTTTTTTATAGGGTTTTAATCATTAATAGGTTTAAGGATGAGGTTAAGATCAAAATTGTGGAGATGTGATATGAAAATAAAATATGTATCTTTTTAAAAGTTTTTTATTATGGGAAAAATGGTTACTAATCGGAAGTGTCCACTTTGTAATCTATGGTTTTGTTATGCATGGGTTATGACTTAATTCACTAAAACTCTAAACCAAAAAATATACTTAGAATTTTAAGAATAATAATTCTTTTATAAAGACACTAGAATATGTTATGTTTAAGGATGGGTCATTATAGTTGGTATCAAATGAAAGGTTTAGATAGATTTATATTTAGGTTAATATTTGTAGCATGCCCCTGAAATATTTCAATTTGTGGTTAATTTTAATTGATATAGCATTTGAATATTAACATGTTGCTTCATCTAAAGTATATTTATTCAAAATGGTTTTCTATAGAGAAAATAAGGAAGCTATAGTGGGAGGATCTGAGAGGAAATTATCCTTCTGAATGAACATCCTGAGATAGTTTAAATTGGAATTGAGCAGTTTGTTGCAATGATGGATCAGTTGACATAAGATATAAATGGTGGCAGTGTCTATTCAAGAGAGAAACTAGATCTACCATTGATAAATGTAATGATAGTGGGGCATTTTATAAGACAACATCAACCATCATTCAGAAGATCATCTGACCATGTGCTGACTGAAGGATGGATTAAATCCCTATAAAATATTTTCAATGTAATGGGTGGTTCATATCACCAAAAGGTAACTCTTTAAAAAAAATTGAAGGTGAAGACAACCAGTGGTGGTCAATGGTTAATAATATCAGATAAAGTGAAGATATTGATGCCTTGGAATGGGATGAATTTAAGAATATTTTCATTGAGAAATATTTTCCTAAGGTTTTTCATCTCAGGATAGAAAAAAAATCACGGAATTGAGACAAAAGGAGGAAGATTCAATGGCTATATATGAATTAAACATCAATTTATTAGTGAGGTACATCCCAAATTTTATACAATATATTAATAGTAATATAAATCCATTTTACTCATGATTGAATCCAAGATATCGAAGGGTAGTGGCTTCTCGTGAGTTCAAAATATTTGAGAAACTTGGTCAATGTGCTAAGATGGTAGAAATTGAGTATTTCAATGATCATGTGTCCCATGAAAATAAGCAAAAAAAAGTAGTCTAGTTGGCATGAAATGGGAAAACATTCATCAAAGAATTTTGGAGGTAAGAAAACCAAATTCTCATCTTATTAAAGTGTGGTGAAAATAATCCTGGATAATTTATTTAAAATTTTATGAAGTGCTTCTGATGTGGTGAGATTGGTTATATGGATTATGACATAAAGGGTGATGATCAGGCAAGCAATGAAAATTCAACGGTATGATTTTTAGTTGAAATGAGTTAGATAATTATGCCAATGTGTGTCTGAAGTTGATTACCCAGGGAGGAAACCATTAATATTGAAAGAAAAAGGGTGCATAAGAATATTTTTCTACTATTGTGGTTGAATTTGGGTCATCAAATGAAGTGTTGATAGGTATGTTACAGGTTTATTTGAATTATTTCAATACTGTTTTTGACTCTGGATCTTCTAATTCATTTATTTCTAAGAATTTTTCAAGTAAATTGGGAATATCACCTCATAAAAATGATATATAACTTTTGATAAAACCTTCAGGGGAAGTATTAAAGCAACAAATATTTACAGGAATCTTCATATTGTCATTGGTTGGATGGTCCTTCCTCAAAATCTGGTTGAACTACCCATAATAGAGTTTGATATCATTTTGGTTATTTATTGGATTTCATTTTGTCTTGATATAATCAATTAAAAATCCAATAAGTTTTATTCAACGATTTCATACCTTTGATAACATACCAATAAGCTAAGAAAATTATCAAATATGGATGTGAAAGTTATTTAGATCATATTTTTTAAAAGAAATAATTAGTTCTGATTAGTGAAATCCCAGTAGTAAATGAATTTACTAATGTTTTTTTGATGAATTAACTGGTGTTATTCATGATTAAGAAGTTGAATTTACTATTTATTTAGTGTCTAATGCTAATCTTATTTTTAAAACCCCTTATTTAATGGATCAAGTAGAACTTTTTGAATTGAAAAATTAGATAAAAGAATTACTCAATAAAGGTTTCATTTGACCTATCACTTCACCATGGGGTGCACCTATTTTATTTTTGAGAAAGAAATATGGTTTTATAATCCTTTTCATTGATTATAGAGCCTTTAATAACATCACTATTAAGAACAATTATCCTTTTCCTCATATAAATGATTTTCTTGATCAGATCCAGGGAGCTTGGTATTTTATGAATATTTATCTAAGGTATGGGTACCATCTGCTGAAAGTGAAGGAGGATAACATTTCGAAGACATAATTTTGGATGATATATGGTCATTATGATTTTGTAGTTATGACCTTTGGGTTATCTAATGCTCCTAAAGTATTTATGAATATTATTAATAGAGCCTTCTGTAATTTTTTGGATCATTTTTTAGTTGTGTTTATAGATGATATTTTGGTATATTCTAAAACAAAGGAGAAACATAAAAGGTACTTAAGGATTGTTTTGAAACATTAAAATAAAAGAAACTATATGGAAAGTTTATTAAGTGTGAATTTCAGTTGTAGAAAATTTCATTCCTTGGATATATTATTTCTAAAAATAGAATAATTGTTGAATCTTCTAAAACAAAAATTGTTGAAGAGTGTCCAAGACCTAAAAATGTCATAGAGATTTGTAGTTTTCTTAGATTAGTGGGTTATTACTGATGGTTTGTGGAAAAATTTGCTTAGTTATATATCCCACTAACTAATTAACACAAAAAGGAGTTTGGTTCATCTGGAAAGAATAATGTGATGCTTATTTTTAGGAACTGAAAAGAAGATCGTTCAATACTCTAGTTTTGGCCCTTCCTTCTAGAAATGGTGATTGTTTCATCTACAGTGATGTTTCATTAAAAGGAATTGGTTATGTACTAATTCAGAATGAAAAGTTAATCACTTATGCTTCATTTCAGTTGAAAACTCATGAGTTAAATTATCCTACACGTGATCTGAAATTAGGAGTTGTTTTTTCTTTGAAAATTTGTAGGCATCATTTGTATGGAGTAAATTGTGAAATATATAATGATCAAAAAAGTTTGAAGTATATATTCACTCAGAAATAATTGAACATGAGATAGAGAATATGGATATAACTAATCAAGAATTATTATTGTAAGATTCATTATCATCTTGGAAAAAAAAATAAGGTGTTTTATGCTTTTAGTCAAAAAAATATTGTTACATTAACCATGTCATGTTTGGAATATTACCCTTTGGTTAATGATTTGATAAATTTTGGCCTATAAGTTGTAGATGTAGGGATGTCCTTTGTTTTTTTAGGTTTCAGTATATTTTACTTTGTAATAAATAATTAAGAAATATTAGAATGAGGATTAATGTTTGTAGGAAAATGTATAATTCATTAATAAGGGTAAGTTGTCTGATTTTAATATTGATAATGAAGGTGTTTTTCAATTTGGAAAAATATTATGTATGTCTTGTGATTCTCAGTTAAGGAAAGATTTTTTAACTAAAGCTCATATTTCCCCGTTTTCTATTCATCTAGGAAGTACTAAGACATGTAGATACCTTTATGAGTATTACTATTGGGATGGAATGAAAAGTAATATTGTTCACTTTACCATGAAGTGTTTGACTTGTCCATGGGTTAAAGCATAACGATAATTACTGAAGGGGATGCTTCAACCATTTCTAGTGCCAGAGTGGAAATAGAAGTATTTATGAATGGATTTCATGGTAATATTGACAAATACTTCTCAAGGTAATAATGAGATTTGGGTTATTGTTCATTTATTAACTAAATCAATACATTTCCTTCTCATTCAAGATACAATGTCTTTAGATCATCTTTATCGGATGTATCTAAAAGAGATAGTTAGGATACATGGATTAACTATCTCCATAGTATCGGATCTTGATACCAGGTTCACATCTAATTTTTGGGAAGGACTTTATAATTATTTGGGTAGTGAATTAAATTTCCATATAGTTTTTCATTCTTAATCCAAAGGACAGTCTAAGCGGATGATTCAGACCTTGGAAGATATTCTTCATTCTTGTTCAATGGATTACTTGGGAAGTTGGGATCGATATCTTTCTTTGGTTGAGTTTTATTATAATAACAGTTTTCATTCCAGTATATAAATGGAACCATTTGAGGCATCATATGGAAAGAGGTATCAGAAACCAGAATTTTGGGATGATATAGGAGAAAGGAAGTTGATGAGACCAAATTTGGTAAAGTAAACATTAGAGAAAGTTTAGTTGATTCAGCAACACATGAGGATAGCTTAGAGAAGGTATAAAAGTTGTATGCATAACTAGAGGAAAGGTATTTCTTTCAAGGTAGGTGATCATGTATTTCTAAAAGTTTATCCATGGAAAAGTGTGATGTGTTTAGGTAAGAAGGGGAAGTTGAGTCCACGGTTCATTGGACCATATGAAATCCTAGAGAAAATTGGATCAGTTGCCTACCGAGTATCTTTTCCTTGGATTTTATCCTAGGTACACAATGTATTTCATGTTTTAATGTTAAGGAAGTATGTACCAGATTCATCTCATGTTTTGATCCCTAAAGTAGTTCAACTAGAAGAGAGCCTTTCTTATGAAGAACAACCGATTCATATTCTTGACCATAGAGATCAATTATTTTGGAATAAGGTAATTCACTAGGTTAAGGTTTTATGGAAAAACCATATGGTTGAATAAGAAACATGGGAACCTAAAAATTCTATGAGGTAAAGATACTCCCACTTGTTTAATAAATGAATAAAATTGTGAGGACGCAATTTTCAAAAGGGGTGAAGAATGTAACAACCCAAGTAATGATAGAATAAGTCTTTTTTCTATTTATTAATATTTATGAATTAGATATTAATTTTAAATTAAAAATTGATGCTATGTTCAATGGCATGTACAACACACAATAGTGAGTTTCTTTGAGATCTTACGTTGCACGTAAGACTGGGTTATACCGAATAATAATATATTGTTAATATTATTATATAATATTGTAGTTATCGTCTAATCGTTATATTGGTGGGAATGAATAGGAATAACTATATTGTGTTTATAAACATTCATAAATTTTTTTAATATTCATACAATGTATATGATAGGAATAAGATAATAATAAATTCAGTTTTATACTTAAAACTGTTTTTTTAAGCAGTTTTACTGCCTTTTAATGGTATACTTATTTTAAAACTAAATTTTGAAACTCTTATAAAATTTATTTGAAAAAATAACTTCATTTTTTAAAATATTAATATCAAAATTTTCCCTTGTTTATTTTTTGTTATTTTTTGATAAGTTTCATTTTTTGATGAATAGTGAAAATGCTAAATTTTAATTAAAAACTTCATTTTTATCTAATTTATTTATATATTTAAATTATATTTTAAATTTTTTTAAAGTAAAATTAATTAAATTATGCATAAATCAATATAATCTATGTAATTTTAATCAATTTCACATTGAAATTGGATATAACAACATTTCAAACTTTTGAACATTTTTACTTTAAAAACTCGTTATTTCGTCTCGTCTGTGGGATTAATTATAAATTAATTTCTTACACTATGAATTGAATTTATAAAAATGGATTCCATATTTATAATCATAATAATTTATAATTTATATTAATTTAAACTTAATTTTTGACAAAAAATATTTATGAAATAAATTAAAATTAATTACAGCGATTGAGGTAAAAATACTTAGTGGTTAACCTTTAATCTTGAGGGTCCAAATGACCTAGAAACATATCCAAAACCCACTTTATGGAAAAATTTAGACCATATACTCTATCTTCTCAAAAAAATAATTATTGGAGGCACGTGATGTAAGGGGTACCACCCAATAGTGTTTTCTTTTTGGTATTTACAAGAATGTCACTCCTCAATTATAAAAGTTCATTTACTCTCCCCCATTCTACACACCTATCAAACATTTTTTCTTTTCCAAACCCTAAAAAATAAACTAAAACCATACATTACCTCATAATAGAGTATTTTTTTGTACATAAAGCAAACCAAGGAAGTATTTTGGTATAAACCAAAAGGAGTTACCCATAGAATAGGTAATGTTCATCAACAAGCACTTTTGTTTTATTTATTTCTCCACCCCTTCAATTATTATTATACAATGATTATATAATAACCTCAGTATAATAAATATATTAAGATTTTTTTATGTTAATGTTATGACCTAAACCTACATACACTTCCATCAAATTTGTTATGAAATCATCATTTGTGTGTACGGCGGACTATCACCTTGCAAAACGACGTCGTTTGTTTTTTCAATAACACCTCTCATGGTTGGGCATAATGATGGACATACTATTTATATATGATATTTATTATATTTATAACATAATTATACATGTGTATTAATTATATCATATACACTATTTTTACATTTCTTGTCATAGGGGGGTATGATAACGTCGCTCGTGTGTACGGTGAACTACCACCTCGCGAAGCGATGTGAAGTGTTTTCACTATGTTAGATGGAAGGTAATAAGGGTAAATATAATTAATATATATGATGTAAATTATGTAATTATTATATTAATGACATAATTATCTTTCTAGAAATATAATATATCATTTTCTTCTTTCTATTTCACACACTGAAAAAGTGATAACGTCATTCATGGACGTGTGAACTACTGCCTCCTTCAAGCGATGTGATTCTTATTTTTTCATCACCACATAAAAAAATGATATATATAGGTATATATAAATAAATATTGTGTTATTTATGATATAATTGTAATTCTATAAAAATAAATGTTACTTGACTTCTTTCTATAATTATCATTGAAAAATGGAAACGTCACTCATGCGTACATACGGCCTACCGTCTCCATGATCGTAATGTTGGTTCATTTTTCATAATAATAGTCCATGATTGGTTTTAAAATAATAATTTATATATAAATATGATTATTATTTCATGATTATTATTCTTTAGATGTTTAAATAATGAACTTTTTTACCATAGTTAACCATCCAAAGTCTTTTTGACACATAAGCCGAATATGGTCAAAACATCTGACGTCAAATTAATTGATTAACTAATTATATAAAAAAAATTAATAAGTGATATAAAAGTAATAATAAGATTTAAAAATATTCTCAAGTAATTAAATAATTAACATAAGTTTATTATTTAGGAAAATAAATACACATGTGACAAGTTGGACTCAAGGTAAGGGACTTCATCTCAATCTCCTTTCATTGAGGCATGTTTTGATGTTATACACCTGCCTTTTTTTATAAGGTGTATATATATATCCCCTTTGACATATTATATCATGAATTTCATTATTCTCATGTCATTTAATGTTTTTTAAAATTTTATTCTTTTATGGGTCTTATGATTCAAATGTTTCAAAGTGGTATGGGGCACTTTGATTTAAAAATCTCTTTTAAAATGTTTAAAGATTTAATTTCAAAATATTTTCCTCCATGTCAATATTATTGATATTTTTTTATATGTTATAAAGTAAATTTTATGTCTATTTTGAATTTCAGTTATTGTTTTTCAAACATAAATCTTTTTTTCTATACAAAACGCTTGACTTTCTTTACAAATGACAAAAGGAATGTTATTTTTAATGTATATGGAGACAAATAATTCTCTGCCATCGTGACCATTATTTGACATTTATATTCCTATATAAGAGTTCATGTTTTTAAAAGTAAAATAAACCCCTATTTCTCTTTTTCTCTGTATTTTTTATTGAAAATGGTTTTTGAAAATGGATTGATTATTTTAATAACTTGAAATGTTTTCTTATAAGTTAAAATGAAATTTTATGAGTGACATGTTAAAAATTGAAATCATTTATGTGTTATGATTATGTTATGGTTCTTGGAAATTATTATGGGTGGTTACATTATAAACTAATGATAGGTGGTTTCATGATAAACCAATAATGGGTTGATCTGTGATAGCTCTTCGATGCATGGGTATGGAAGTCGATTATATGGTTATTCCATTTGTAAGTTTGTCATATATGGAATTCAACCACATGGTTATTCCATTTATAAAAATTAAAAGTATAATGATATCCCAATACACTTTTATGTGTTATCTATGCTTACTATGGGTTTTATGGAAATCTTGTGATTACAAAAGGGGTAATAAATGAGAATGTATTTACTATTTCTTAAGGGTTAAAATTATTACTTTATGATAAAGGTTTCGTGAGATTATCCTATTTCCAAATAAAGATTTATGTGTTTTTATGAAATGTTTTATGAAAATATTTGGGTAGAGAGGGTAATTTTCTTCGGTAATAAAATGTTGATTTTGACCCCAAAAGCTGGATTTTTTTTAAAAAGGAATATTTTCATGAACTAATGGGTTTTTTTATTTTCTTTCATATCCCTTGCTGATATTTTTTTCCCATCCCACATTTTATAATTTTTTTCATAGGGTTCTAATCATGAATAGGTACAATGAAGAGGTTAAGATCAAAATTGTGGAGATGTGATATGAAAAGAAAGCATGCATATTTTTAAAAAATTCCTATCATGGGAAAAATGGATACCGATAGGAAGTGTCAACTTTGTAATCTATGGTTTTTCTATGGATGGGTTATGGCCTAATTCTCTAAAACTCTAAACCTAAAAATATCCTCAGGATTTTAAGAATGATAATTCCTGTCTAAAGACACTAGAATATGTTATATTTAAGGACTGGTCCTTATACATATATTTAGTGAAAATAATTTATTAATTTAATTAAAAATATTTAATATTAATTAAAAAATATTTACTAATTAAGACTTTTTTGTTTTATCAATGTCATTTGTTTTTCCAAATTGACATATATATCAAGTAATAAATATTTAATTATTAATTTAAAAAATTGAGTAAATATGTTACACTTAGCATGTCATGAAATAATGTTACACGTATATATATATGTGAAATTAATTCAATTTTATAGATTCAAACATACACAAATAATATAAATTGTTAATATTATTATTTTATATTTATATTTACTAATATTTTATATTTAATATTTAATATAATATGTTTTTAGTTATTACATTTTATTCATTTTCTATATGTATATTTACTATATACTATTTATTACTATTTATAATTAATATATATATATATATATATATTAAATTTATTCATTTTTATTAATAATTATTTCGTTAATAAATTTTTTAAAATTTTTGTAATTTATTCATTTTAAAATTTTATTTGTTTAATATTTTTTAAATTTATTTAATTTTTAATGTTTATTTATATTTATTGAAAAATGTTTAATGTTTTTAATACAGTTGTAATTTACATAATTAATACATGTTCATTTTCAATTAAATATATATTCATTTTAATTTTTTTGAAATTTATATAATTAATCTGTTATTCATTTTTTAAATATTTTTCCAATTTATTCATATTTTAATTAAATTTCACTCATTTTTAACATGCATTCATTTAATATTATTTTTTCATTAATAATTTTGAGTGTTTCTTTACTTTTTTTTATAATTCATAGATTTTAAATATTTATTCATTTAATATTTTTTTAATTTATTCATTTTTAATTTTTTTTATAAATAATTATTCATTAATATTTTTAATATTTTTAATATAGAAATATATCAATATATATATCAATATATATATAATATTTCCATGAATATGATTTATATAATTCAAAATATTAATATTTACATTAACTAAGCCATATATTCAGTGAAAAATGGTTTATAGTTGAAAATTAATATTAATTAAAAATATTGACTAATTGTATCGAATAATGGATGATTAATTAAATTTCATTTTTTTTCAAATTTACATATATCAAATGTTTATTACATTAGTTTCACACATACATATATTAATTAATGTATTTTTATATAGAACACACACACACATAATATTTCTATAATTTATTCAATTTTTAATATTAATTTTTGAATTATATTTTTTAACATTGTATATTTAATATATATTACATATCTAATAAATAAATTTTATTCATTTTTTATATTTTTATTCAATATATACTATTTATTACTTTTTAATATTTTTTGAATTTATTTATTTTTAATATTATTTATTCATGAATAATATTAATTGTTTTTTAATATTTTTTAATTAATTCATTTTCAATTTTTCATTGTTTAATATGTTTGTAATTTTATCCATTTTTAATATTTATTTATACATGTTTAATTCATTTACATTTAATGTTTTTAATATGGTTTTAATTTATATAATTAATATGTATTCATTTTCATTCTAACATATATTCATTTTTACTTTTTTTAATAATCTATATAATTAATAACACTTTTTCATTTTTATGATATTATTACAATTTATTGATTTTTTAATTGTTAAATTTCACTCTTTTAAAATTCATTCATTTAATGTTATTTAGTATTATTTATTCTCTAATAATGTTACTTATTTTTTACTTTTCTTTCTAATTTATTCAATTTTAATATTTTTTAATTTAATATTTTTAAAAATTGTTCATTTTTAATATTTATTTATATATATTTATTCATTAACATTTAAGGTTTTTAATATGGTTTTAATGTTCGTATTTAATATGTATTCATTTCATTTTAATGTGTATTTATTTTTAATTTTTTTAATTATTTATATAATTAATAAAACTCATTCGTTTTTTTAATATTTTTGAATTTTATTCATTTTAAGTTATTAAATTTTACTCAACTATAACATTCGTGTATTTAAGATTATCTATTCATTAGTAATATTAATTAATTTTTACCTTTTTATTATTTATTCATTTTTAATATATATTCAATTAGTATTTTTTTTTAATTTATTTTATAGTCTCTATCAACACTTTCCAAAGAGCACTGATAAATATAGGTTTTGTCAAGAATTTTGGGAAGCACTAATAAATATCAGTTTTATCAACACTTTTTATTTTAACGCTAATAAATACAGGTCTTTAACAGTGCTTTCCAAAAAGTGCTAATAAAACCTTTACAGTCTTTTAAATAGAACCCCAATAGAGGTCTATATCACTTGCATCATTCAAGATCTCATGGAAAAGAAACTATTCCACCGCTCTCCCTTGCTCTCCTCAAACGAATCAACACTTTGAAAACCCATGGTATGTGACTTGTGATCCATCGTTCAATCACTTTCATTATTTCAGCATTTTTAGTTCTTATTTGGGTGTTTTCAATTTTCAAAAAGGATTTGAATGGCTTGTGTGAGTGATTTTACCTCGATCTACCTCCTTGATTCTCTACCCAATCATCCTAGCCTTGAGGCACTGTTGTTTTACCCTCTCCCTTTCCCTCATGTTTATTAACTGTTATTCTGAAATGAGGGTAAGTTGTGTTTGAATCCATTATTGTACATGTTTTTTATCTAACTAATTAGGATGTGCATTAACCTATCATTATTTAATGTTGCTAACAGATTTTCTAAAATTGTAAATACATTCTTGATTTTAAAATAGTTGTGTTGTTATATGTTAAATTTTTTTAGTTCAAAATTTTCAATTGAGCTGTTGAAGTTTCATGAGGGGTGCATGTGAATTTTTTGAAATATGGTTGTGGTGAATTTAAAATGAAAATCGATAATCAATAATTTTTTCTGATAGTTTGATATGGTGAACCTTTCACTGAATGTACCCTTTGAAATTGGACACTTATTTTAGTTTATTTATTGTGTTACTATATACTTTAACTATTGATATATTTAGAAAAAAGTTTTACAAAATCCTATATGAACATATATAATATTAATCATGTTTGTAAATATTTTCAACTATTAGATTTATCATATTAATTTAATTTATATTGGATAAAATATTTATTTTTTATCCCATTAAACATTATAAAAATAGTTTTAAATTAAAAAATGTCCAATTTATATAGAGTGCACCTTTAAATGGGATAAAGATTATTTTTTAAAATCATGTTGATTAATTTTATAAGAAGTGTATATGATATTATTTCTTAATTTAAATCATTTTAAAAAAATACCTCACTCCCAAAAAATATTTGGAGATATTATTTTTTACTAATTTATTGGAATGTAATTTGTGAATATTTTGTTATTATATTTTTTATAACATCATGTAAATTGAATTATATTGATGTGTGTACTTTATTTAAAAATGTATATTTTTAGTCACCATCATCTATTCTCCTTTATCGGTGTCTTTATCCTTGTGATAATGTCTTTTATGCACATTACCTTCCTCACACATACCTGATGTGGAACCACCATCACACACTACTTCTTGAAATCCTGAAAAACTCCTCATCAAGTGGGGTAATCACCTTGTTCACCACCAAACTCACGCTTCTTCTGGTCTTCTCTATTGTTCTCAGCCTCGCTGTTTTCTTTTGATTTCAAGTTCGAGTGACTAATACTTGTCAGTTACCAAATGTCGTGTATGATTTCAATTATTCACTAATTTTTTATGGATCTTTTATGTCTGATCATATGAGATATCTTTAAATTAATCATATGTGACATTTGGCCACTGACAAGTGTTGGTCACCCAAACATTCCCTCTCCTTCTACATCTTGGGTTAATTTTTGGAGTGAGGGCTTGGATAAAACTTAAAATTAGAAGGAGAATAAGCTAATTTCTAGGTATTCTTCCTACTCTCATAGATTAAAATCAAAAAATTATTCTCATTTTCTTCCATTAACAGGAAAAATATCCCCAATCCTTTAATATTTTCATTTTTGTGAACATCTATGACAGGTATTTTGCAACACAAACCACTAACCTCATGTTCAATTAAAAAATTCCTTATTGTATGAATGATACAAAAATTGATCATACATAATAAAAGTTTGAGATCATTATAAAGTAGGTTAATCCGCATGGTTTTTCATTCATAGTGCCCTAGTTTTATAAATTTACATTTGTAGTAGCTTCTTCTCCCTACTGACCCCATTAAGGATTCCTTTCACTTTCATTTCACCCTCGACTCCAATTAGTAAGTGGGTTTTTCTTTTTAGTGTGTTCTTACTCTTTTTTCACTTGAATTCATTCTGACCACCATTTTATTTATTTATGTCATCAATATTTCAATTTTTTTAGTTGAATTTATAGGTTCATCCCATTGAGACATACTCACAGTTTTATTTAAACCTTGGTCCCAGTTACAGAGACTTTTATAACTCTCTTTAACACTCCACTCAAACTACCTTTCACTCCTTAAATTAGAATCATGAACAGCATTAAAAAATTTATATCATATTATTTCTTTTTTAAAACTCACTCTCAGTTTCCACTCTATCATTTTTTCTGATTTGATTCTATTTTTTGGTTCCAATGAGGCTGAGTTTTGTTTTAAGTTATCCCATGTAGTTGATCTTATACTATAATCATTAGTTTGAGATGAGGATTTCTACTAATCCCACTGGGACACTTATTTAACTTGTGTTTAAGTTGATTATTCCTTCCACCCCTATAAGAATTTCAATTGTTGTTCTTTGAGGCTTCATCCCAACCATGTTAATTGTTTAAATTTGATGCATTCATAAAACCCCAAATAGATTTTTCTTCAATTTTTCTAGTAGCTTGAGAACCCCATCCTGAGACTTCTGGTTTGATCTATTTAAATTAAATATTTTATTCTAATTTTGGGTTCTCAAAACCATGTGATTGATCCCTATTAATGTTTTCATTATATTAAAAAATGTCAGCTTCAACTCCTATAAATCATATCACTAAAACACCACATGGACCACCACATGCCATGTGAAGAAATGAATAAACATAAATTCCCCCCTCTTATTGTACTCCTACTTATAAAAGTTATAAAAACCATTTGAGAGTTATTGAATCAACAATAGTAATATTATTGAGATAACTTTTATATGATTGAGGTTCAAGAATACTTACACCCATAGAAAAAATGGAATCATGACCAGCCTTAGTTTGAGATGAGGACACTAAAAAATCTCTTTAAAACTCCACTCAGACTGCCCTTGACTCTATAAATTGGTATCATGCACAGAATTCAAAACATTCATATCTACTTAAATTTTCTTTAAACCTTGCTCCTAGTTTCCACTCTGACATTTTTCTAGAGTTGATTTTCTCTGTTGGTTCCACTGATGTTGATTTTTATTTTCAAGTGATCCCAAGTAGTTGGTCTTATACTCTAATAATTGGTTTGAGATGAGACTTTATGTTGATCCCACCGGGATTATTTTTAAACTTGTGTTGAATTTTATTATTTCATCGTCTAATAAAATATCATCAAATTTGATTCCTAAGAACCCTATCACTAAATTACCACCAAACCCACCATGTACTAAGTGAAGAAATGAATAAAAATCAACTCCTCCCTCTTGTTGGACTCCCACCTAGAAAAGTTACTGAAACCATCCTATAATTACTGCATTTTTGTCCCATAAAACATCAAATCAAGAATTAGGACCAAAAAACACATGTTTACCCCATGTTTTTTATTTTCAAGTCACCCTTATATAAAATTATAACTTGTTAGTAATCATCACCAATAAAATTTAAATGTTTGGTTCCCCTTATTATAAGTATCTATAACTTTTTCCTTTTATTATGAATACCCTATGTGTATTTTTTTATTTTTTATACAAAATCAATATTTTATAAACCTAATAGGATGGATATGAATTGAAAATGGATGGGTGCTAATCATATGAAAAAGTATTATGAGGATGGAATTAAATAGTTCATCAAAGTTTGCAATGGAGCGTGCATACAACCATTCTCAAATATTTTTTCCATGTTTACATTGTTTTTATTAAAGAAAAATTAGTCTGTAAGAGTTATAAGAACATTTTATTTATCAAAGAATATATCAAAGTAATATATGTTAGACTAAATACTGGTAGAAACTTAATTTACATAATGATTGGGATGGTACTATGATTTATGTATCATTTGATGTGAATACCAGTGTAAATGGTGATGGAGATGATATAGAAGAAATGAAAATATAAATTGAAGATGACTATCATGATTTTCCAAAGTTATTTTAGAATTTAAATATTTTTCTAAGAGACCATTTTATATAGGTTTTACTAAATATACAACATTATCATATGTATTGAAGTTATATAATTTAAAAGCTGACAGTGGATGGATTGACACCATCTTTACTGAACTACTTGGTCTCTTGAATGATATGCTACCGAAATAAAATGAGCTTCCTTTTCGAACATATGATGCTAAATGAATGCAATGTTCAATGGTCATGATCTATGAAAAAATACATGAATGTACAAATGATTTCATTTTGTTTTTCAAGGATCATGAATCACTTATAAAATACCCTAAGTGTGGCATGAATTGATACAAGAAAAAAGAATCAATTCCTTCAAAAGTTGTATATAAATTTCCTATACTTCCTTAGTTTAGATAGGTATATAGATGTTAGGAAAATATATATAATTAACCTAAAAAAAGATACAATAATTGATTATAGGAAACTACAACACCCAACAAACTCTCCTCAATAGAATAAAATTGATTATAAGTATCTTGAATTTGAAAATGAGCTGAGAAACCTCATTCTTAATTTATCTACAAATGGAATAAATCCTTTTAGTGTGAAAAGAAGTACTCATAGTACATAGCCAGTTATGTTGGTAAATTATAAATTACCACCATGGTTATGCATAAAGAAAAAATAAATTATGTTGTATCTGCTTATATCTAGACTAAAAAAACTTAGTAATGATATTGATGTCTATTTGGATCCATTGATTGAGGATATAAAATTGATGTGAGATACAGGTGTTACATTGTATGATGCTCATAGAAGTGAAGAATTCACTTTGATAGCCATGTTGTACTGGATTAAAAATGACTTTCCTGCTTATGGAAATTTTTCAAGATATAAAATTAAAGGAATGTTGGGGTGTACCATTTTTGAAGAATGTACACATTGATTTTGGTTTAAATGTTCCTCGAAGACTGTGTTTTTAGGACATTGGAAATTTTTACCTCGATGACATAAATATTGATCTCAGAAAACATCATTTTATGGGAATACAGAACAAGGTACAGTGCCATCTCTACTAACATGTGATCAAATGATCAAGAAAGTAAAAGATATTGAAACTTTTTTTAGTAAACCTTTTTCAACAAACCATATGAAAACAAGTTAGAAAAAAGAGATCAATTTTATTTGAATTTCTATAATGGAATTGTTTGTACATCATAAATTTTCTATTTGTCATGCATGTAGAAAAAATGTATTTGATATTGTTATATGCACATTACTAAATGTTCCTAATAAAACAAAATATGGAATCAAGGATAGGTTGGACATGATTGACATGGGGATAAGAGAATAGTCGGCAGCAGTGAAGGGTGAAAGGTGGAATTTTTCCCCCAAGCATATTATACTCTATCCAAACAAGAAAAATTATAATTTTTCAATTTTATTAATGGTGTAAAAGTTCTATAGGGGTATTCATAAAATATCAAGAATTTCATGTCAATGACTAATTTGGAGTTACATGGTCTAAAATCAGATGACTATCATGTTTTGATGAAAGATTTGATGCATGTCACTTTAAGTTGCATTCTGTCTAAAAATATATGACATACATTAACCAGACTCTGCTTATTTTTCAAAGCATTATGTAGTAAAGTTATAGACCCAGAAAATTTTTCAATCATGAATAAGGAGATTTATGTTATATTATGTTAATTAAATATATTCTTCCCACCATCATTCTTTTCTATAATGATCCACCTGATGGTTCACTTAATTAGATAGGTTCAACTATGTGGTCTTATCCATTATAAATGGATGTACCCCATTGAACAATATATGAATATTTTTAAAGGGTACATCAAGAATTGAAGTCGTCTGAAAGGTTGTATTTTAGAATGATATATTGTTGAATAAGCTATTGAATTTTTTATTGATTACCTATCAGATGTTTATAGCATCAGTCTCCCAAAGTCTTATCATAGTGGAAACCTTATGGTAAAAGGGATTTCTTAAAAAGATGTTGTCACAATTACCATCACAGAGCAAGAGAAATATTGCCTTTACATTTTACATAATATTGTAATGTTTTCTACATACATTGAACCCCCCCAAAGTAATTTTTAAACATTTGATTCCATAAAGTGATAAAGAATGGATATCAAATACACATAATCAATAGTTTATAGGATGGTTTTGAGGTTATATTTATAAGGATTTATCTATAAATATGAATTAAATTTTCAAATGACTTTGATGGATAGCCAGGGGACCAAATGTAAATGCTATATCTTACACTAGTTTTGTAATTAATGGTTATACATTCTATATTGGAAAAATTTAGAGATGATATCGTAAAGGGCTTCATGCCTCTAGGTCTTCCCCCGCTGCCTCCATCCTCCCCACCGTCTCGGGTTGTCTGGATCTCTCCTCAGCGCTTTGCTCAGCGCGTTTTCAGTGTGGTATCATCCAATGGCAGCATCATTCAGGATCTTCATCTTTGGAGAACCTCTTCGTGGCATGGTCGTCTTCTCACCATAACCTTTGATCTGGTTAGGGTTTCTCTCGGTAGCGCGGTGTTGGTCTAGGATGCGGGTTCAGATGCTGTGATCTGGAGATTTCGTTTCATTTCCTGTCATCTATAGGTGACTGGGAGGATCTGGTACTTGGGTGTGGTTATAAAGGTGGCGACGGGATCTTCTTCTATAGCTTGCGGAGGGGCGATGTTCTTGGTGGTTCACGGTGGCATCGTTGTGGAGGTTTGGCTTCAGTTCTGGTGATTGGTTGAGGTGAAATCGTGATGGATTCATGATGGTGAACCTTGCTTTGATGATTATGCAGTGTTATTTTAGGGATCTCATGGATTGAGTCTTGATTTGGTTGAATATATGAATCAGTGGTATGATTTTTGTACTCATTTGTGAATTATGGTCGTACGGTTTGCAGTCTATGGGATAATTCATCCAGTTCACTATAAGGGATAGTTTATTAATAGGTGCAGATCAGGAGCTTTCACTGATCATGGATATTCGGATTTGGATGTTTGAGAGGGTATGGAATTTTCCATCGGTACCATGCCTGTGCATCCTTGCACAGGACTGCTAGTCGAGCTACCATGAGAAGGTGGAAGCTCGTCTTAATGATTTTGATGCTGGGGAGGGGAATTTCTTTACAGATTTGAATTGGATTTTATTTATCCTTGGACATTGGACTGTGGAGCTTTTTTATGTCTTTGAAGTCTATTGGGTTCCCCTTTACCTCTTAAAAGAGGACTTATCTTAATAAAAAATTAATTTATAGTCAGTTATACATTCTATATAAAAGAACAAGATGAACATGGTATGATGGAAAATAGTGGAGTGATGCTTGTGGAAGAAGTGATGCATGTATCTATTTCCAAGGGTATAAATCCAATCTATGAGAATATATTATATTCATCATTGAATAGATATACAAATTGAATTATACAACATTTTAAGTGTTGATTTTCCATTGAAAATGGGTTAAAAACAAGAGTGTAGTGAAATTCAATGAATTGGCCTTCATGGAGGTAAATTTTAATTTGTAAGGGTATAAGGGAGATTCGTTCATAATGGAATCACAATAATGTAGGTATTTTGTGTCATAGATCCAGTAAATAAGAATGGGTCAATTATCCTGTTGGTGACTAAAATAACTATAGGGTTAGATTAAAATTTAACTGAGGATGACCCTTTTATTGGAAGATCACAATCATCTTACGATGGTCCCAATAAAGACAATGCCTTGTACATTATAGGGGACCAAAAAGAGGGGATTTGGATACTCGATAGAGTATCTAGATCCCTTCAACCTTTAAAGAAAAAAATTGAGTTTAATGTGTAGGTTAAAGTGTTTTTTAATATAATATTATTTTCCTCATAATATCATGTGTTCTCTTCTACATTTATGTAATCTAAATTAAATATTTGACTACTCATACAGATAATGAATTCTAAACATGATGATGTTACTAATCTTGAGAAATAATAAGCAATTGATGCTAAAACTATGAAATTATTAAAGGATCAATAGAATATTAATGAAAAAAACAAGAATGATGTAGCATCACTGTGTTAAATAAAATTATCAAGGTAATAAGAAAGGTTATAAAATTTGAGGTTGGCTAAAATCAATGTGTCTAACCTGTTGACTCCAACAAGTCAATGTTTATTAGTTGTGTTAGGATCAAAATGGGAATTCATGTTCCAATTGATATAGATATGTGGAATTATGTATTTTATGTATTGAAGGAAACCCTTTGGGGAGATATTAAGGTAATGTTATGATATACTTTATATATTTTACTGAAAATTATATAATTAAATATTGATTTAATTTTCATTATCACTTTCAGAGTTAATTTATTTTAGATGATTTCCATACGAAATGTGTATTAATGGTCACTAAAAAAGATTATAGAGGCTTATGGACACTTCTTACAAAGCATCGCCTTAGGGATGTTGAGGGAAAAGTAAACCCCCACCTACCAATTACATATGCACACATTATAAAACAGGATACATGGAAATATTTCATTACTCATCGTGATGAGAAATCATTTCTGGTGTAATTTAGTTGATAATATTTTATTTGAAATTATTTATTTTATCCAATTTGATTAAAAAAAATTAATTCATGAAATAGAAAAGGAGTGATAAAAATAAACAACGTATAGAAAAACTAATGTACCCCTACCATAAAACAAGGATGGGGTATGTTTAACTTGAAAAAGAAAATGTAATGTATTTTAAATCTATAATAAAAGTTTTATGTGATGTGAAACAACATTTTTTCCTTTATTTATATGCATATTGATGAATCAAAATCTAAATCCACTTCATCCCACATCATGTGTTATATAAGGAGGCATACGTAAATAAATAGGGTAAACTAGTTGATGAAAACACACAAGCGGTATGGGAATCATGTATAAGTATAACGTAATAGTAATTCATTATGATTTATAAAAGTATTACATAAAAATATTTATTTATGTTTGTATGTTTTTATATGGTTTATACATAAGAATCAACATTTACTTTACCTAAATAAAAAAACTTTCAGTAACTTTGAAGTGGTAAGAACAATATGGCCACGTTAGATGTGTAGGTTTTGGAGTGTCACCTTGAAAATATTTCAAGAAGAAAAATTTTCAAGGAGATACATATGAGACGATTAAAGGACTGTAGGGATGAATAGATTCTTTAAAATATATTATTATCCAATCTAGTTTGGTGAACCAATATATGAAAAAGGATCAAATAAAACAAACGATGGAACAATGATCAATACATGAAGATCCAAATGAACCCACTATCTTTGAGTCTAGGTATTCCCCTCAAACACTTATCTTACTTGAGGTATTAAATTTTGTCATTACTCTTTCTCTTAAATGTGAATCAAACAACTTATGATATCTTTATATTACAAAAAAATTATAGGGTGAAGTTGTATGTGATTTATAGCTATCAACACCCATGAATCGCCTTGTTGCAAGGGGTACAGTGTATAATATCCCCGGAGACATAAAACATAACAAAAATCTCCCAAAAGATCACATGAGAGTGGGGATTGAAGTATCTCATGAGTCAAGCACTAAATTGCATGTTCTTATTAATGATCTAGATGTTACTACGGTTAATAATGATATTGGAACTTTCGTAGCATGGTCATATAATCTTATAAATATACATGAGGTATGTCCTTAATATTTTTTTCAAATGAAAAACCGTTAACAATTGATGAAAAATGGTCTAAAATGAGGTATGGTATTATAGATGGATAAAACAATGGTCAAACAGAAGTTCTGATCAAGACAATCTAGTGAATCAACCAAGAAATCAAAAGGGCCTTTTGGGGGTACCTTATCCACGCCAGTTCCACCGCGTCATATATTAACATTACAAGTTCCTATATACACAACATTTAAAGATGGAAATATTTCCTACATTCAATATGATTAATAAATATTTATAGATATCATTACAGGCGCAGTTGGTCTAAATATTATAAATGAGATTATCAAGTTTGAATGGTTTGGAGTCTCGGTTGTGAATACATACATTAGATGAATTTTCTTAATCCATATTTCCAAAAAATGATCTATTATGTTTATTATGGTTAATAACTATTCATATTTTCTACAGGCGTATATATTACTACTAAGGAGAAACTCTACGAATCATGATTTGGACACATTAATCCTTGTATCATTTCTACACATGAACTTTATTTGGAATTGGAATAAATTGAAAAGAAAAAAGATATACTTAGCAAGGTGTTTGAGAAGAAAATAAAATACGACATACTCTTCTTGATTCCTACAATACATGGGTTAACTCTATAATATAATCATATAAAATATATATTTTTCATTACTTATTTATTTTTGTTTTTTTAAGAACCACTGGATGCTCATCGCAATCAATTTGGATACCCCAAATGTTTATTCTTCAGATAAAATGCATGGATTTACATAAAAGAGACCACACATGATTTCTATTATGAATTTTTAATTCACTCCAATCAACATTTTATAGACAAACATTGAATTACATGTTTTAGTTTGTGTTTTAACAAGATTTTTGTTATGATAGGGCGATCTATAAATATAAGATAAATCATGGTATTGGGTAAGTGACTAAAAATAAGAGTCCTATGGATTTATTCAAATGAAAATAGATTAATTTATATGTAGTAATATGTGGCTATCAAAACATATTTCAAAAAATTTAATTATTTTGGAAAATATTTCTATAGTGTTTGAGGAAAAATAACGACAACAATTGTGGATATTACATTTGAAATTTTATGAAAGATATCATATATCATCAAAAGACTTTAATTCTCGAACATTTAATTTCTAAAGTTAATTAAAATTTCATTAAAAAAAATTAATCATTTTTTTGTCTATATTTTCTTAGTACTGCCAAGATTTCCAACAATATATGTACTCAAAAGAAGAAGTAAATTTGTTTAGAGATTAGTGGGAAGAGTACATGGTGTCGGAATGTTTTCTAACATCAAATTTAGGTGATTTCATATTATTTTTGTGATCTAATATGAGTTATGGCCTTAGAGATACATTTGGGATATGAAGCATTGGTTTCATGATGCTTAGATATTATTTTTGACATGTTTCTCAAGGAGAAGTATAATAGAGGATTACGCTTTACAGATTCTGGCAGAGCTAGTAACATGTTTGAAGCTACTTGTGCTCATGAGATATTGGAATTCAAGGATGCAACATATATAATGGAAATAGGGAAATGGGCCAAATATGTATATAGACATCATCAAAATGGTTACTTCCTGCTAGTTATTTAGTAAATTTTCTCATCATTTTATCTACTATTTTTTAGTTAATTTCCTTATAATTTTTATCTGTGTGAAACCCCCCATGTAATTACATTGTTTATTTTGTATTATTTTATCTTTTCTTGTGCGGTTTTGAGTTTCTATTGGTTGTAGGCTCAAAATTCAAGTTTTTGAAGGGTTTTGGGAGGTGCATAGTTAACCCACATAGTTAGTATTAACTGTTCGATGCCTATGCGGGCAGACCTATCATGATGATAGAGATGTTTAACATAGATACTGCATAGTTTGAAAAACTATGTGAAGATCCCTAGAAGCCATATAGGGATTGAGGTGTGTCAGGGGTGAGGCGCATGGTTTTTCCAAACTATGCATCACCCATGAGTAACCATGCGAGGGGGTGCCTAGCTTAGGCAATGGTCAGCACACAGTTGGAACATGGTTTGGAAAACTATGTGGATAAATTGTGTGACCTTTCCATGTGTTTAAATTTTTTGGGTTTCCCCAAAATACCCCTCTTTGATTTTAAGGGGTTTTGAACCCCATTTCTCCCTTTTTATATCAGCTGACATTTGGGATCTCAAGGAGGAGCTCCAACCTCCTCCACTATGGATTTTTTTCCTCTATTTGATAATTTCCAAAATGTTTGAGGTAAGTTCTTACTCTCTTTCTCTATTTTTCACTTCTCACTATCTTCTCTCTTGGTTTTGGCTTCCCCCATGAACCATAGATATCATGTATCTAATTTTAGGGGTTTAGTAGATTTAATTTGTGGTTTTTGGTGTCTAGGTTTCATAGATACTATTTATTTCTCTATTGGTGTGGTCACTATTGAAAGTGACACATTTCTAAGTGTTTCGTCTTAGATACCAACTCTTTGAGGTAGATGTTTCTATGAAATTGTTTATTTTTAGAATTATAAAGATGATTGTGCTTTTTAAATTCCTTTTTAGTGAAAGTTTAATTATATGTGATAGTATTGTGATGTTTAAAACCATTTCATAGTGCTTTTTGAGTGGTATAATTGGTTTTTGATGTGAATTCCATGTTTTCATATTTGAAATAGAATGTTTTAAGGTTACGAGCTTTTATAAAATGCTCGTATGGTTTTTTTGAAATGGTTTCCATTTTGTGTATTGGGTTTCAACTTGATTTTGGTTATCAATGACTGAAAATAATGTTTTAAAGTTAATTTGATTTTGAAGTGAGGTTGTGACCTCTAATTGATTTATAAAAGGGGTTCTTTAATGGATTTCAAATGATGATTTGAAATGTTTGTGTGGTTTTCCCATTTTAAAAATGTTTTGGTGGCTCTTTTGAAAACAAATTATGGAAATTAGGGCCTTTGTCCATCCTTTGTCCATGTTTTGGTTTTCAAAGGGTGAGGCCCATGTGGTATGGGTGGATTTGAAATGTTTTAAATGGTGTGGGTGTTTTACATCATTTTGGATAATTGTTTTAAATGGTGTTTCATTGAATGTGAAAGGGCCTCTAAGCGGCAGATTCTCCCCCCATCCTCGCGCGCCTAGGGTTTCCCTTCCAAGCCGCCTCCTCCCCTCCTCCGTCTTGGTCCGGACTCGACAACGGCTTCACGTCTCGGCTTGGCATCGATGGAGGGAAGATCCATGTGGTCCAGGTTTGTTCATGTCTCAGCTTCGGGAGCTCGCTCAACGATGGCCTTGACGTTCATGGCTTCGGGAGCGCATCTCAGCGTCGGCGTGCGTTGGGTTCGAGTGGTTCGACGTCAGGATCTCGGATCGGTGACAGCTATGCATTCAGGATCTCGTTGTGGTCAGTATGCTCGCTATTGTGCTTGCCTCTGACTTTTCAGGATTTTGTCTCGACTGCGGTGGGCTCGGCGTCAGCTTCGGTGTGCGCAACGGCGGCTTTGGCGTGCCTTCCAGATCCAAGATCTCTGCTCGTCTTTGTCCCAGCTTGACGTCGGGTATGGCGTGTGCCTGTGGATTCGGGGTCAGCTCCAGTAGCCTAGACGGGGGGGATTTCATTTCGGTGTTGCTGTTTTTTTTCATGTTTTGATTTGGTGAAGCTGGGATCTTGGTTGATTGGCTGTGGAATTGGGGGTATTTTGGTGGTGCTGATGGTGTGGTTGGTTGGTTGTGAATCTTTCGGTAACTTGATTATTGATTTTTGTTGGAGGTGAAATGGATGTACTGTTGGGGAACCCAAACATTCTACAAGGTGTTGCTTCAGATGAGGATAGACCTGGTCGTCTTCATCGTGCATGGCTTTTCGGATTTGGAAGATTGAGAGGGTATGGCGTTGCCATCGGTACCGGGCCTATGTGTTTTTGCACAGGACAGCTTGCTGAGCAGCCATGCTTTGGTGGAGGCATTCCTTAATGTTTTTGTTGCTGGGTAGAAGCACTTCTTTGTAGTCTTGTTCTGGGTTGCAACCCTCTTACTTTTCGAATTTTGTTAATGTCTTGATGTTCTTGAAGTCCTGGTTTCCTCATTTACCCTTAAAAGGAGGCTTATCCAAAATCAATAAAAAAATTCGGCCTTCGGGCCATTCAGTCATTGAATGTGAAAGGGTATTGGCATTTAAATCCATGTTTTAGTGTTAAAGGCCTGATTAGGACTTTGGTTTTTTTAAATGGTGGCTGTGAAATTCACCCCTTGATTGCCCTTGTTTGTTTACCCCTTATGTGGTTTATTGATCCCTATGAGATTCTTGTTTCTCCCCTTATGTGGGAATGTAATTGTTACGACATGGGTGGATTTTATTATGGGGTTATTCTTCATTAGGTGTTAGGGGTGATGGTATTTATACTTATGCCTTGTGTGTTAAACTTGGATCATTTGTTCATGTGCCTCACTTCCTCTATTAGTCATGGGAAACTGGGTACTAAGTGGAAGACCTAGCTTGTTCCTATAGTTGGTTCACACACCGCTAGTTTCCCACCAATCATGTTAGGCATAAGGGATGGGTGGGGGTTGGTTATTGCAATGATACTTGTGTGGGATAATTGGATGACTAGTTATTTGAACTTCAGCCCATGTTGATAGATTGTTCTCAAGTGGTGTACTCTTATACAGTAAGGTGCATCGCACATTATGAATCCTTTGGTAGATCCCATGAAACATTTGATTTGTTGATTGGTTAGTGATTGAGGGGAGTTTGATCTAGTGCTTGTTTGTATCATTTCCCCTAATTTGATTATTATGGAACCTTGTTTTGGTTATATCTATGATATGCCTTGTGATATATGGTGGATTCTTGTTGTTCTTGACTCATATGGGTGTTGGGTTGTTTCTTTAGAAAATTAGTTTTCAAAGGTGAATGGAAAACCGTTTTGAAATGAAAGACTCTTGTGTGAGTTCTTGTAGTGGATTTAAAAATGGGTGATTTGATATGGCTTTGGCTAGTGGAATGTTTTAAAGTGGCCATTTTCATTTAAATAAAACTGGTGGGTTGTTTTGAGAAATGTTAACAGTGTGTGTGTGTGGTTTGGAAATGGATTAGGCTGGTGTCTTTATTTTCAAAATGAGTGTGTTTGGTTTTGGAAAAACAAAGAGATTTTTTTTTTGGAAAGTTTAATATGGAATTGTTTATTTTTCATATATTGTATATGAAAGATTAATTTCAAACTTATTTTCATGCTATCATTTGTGAATTGACTTATGAAACATATTTCATAGATTCAGCAGGTTGTGGTGACCTACTGGGATTTTTAGCTCATGCATATATTTTTCAGGATCCAGGTTCTTAGTTAGATCCTTCTTGATCATCATGGCCAGTTGGGGGGAGTTGGGTAGTGGTGAGTAACTAGAGGTTGCATGGAGGTGGTTTAGGCTCAGCTCAAGTTGATTTTTAGCTATTTTATTTCTAGTTAGTGTTTTCCTCTACCACCCTATTTTTTCTTTCTGTTTATGGATGTTGTTGTGTGTATGAAAATGGGTTGGATCATTGTAGTTAGTTATGGCCTATTTGGATTGGTAATTTATTCTAGATCTTGCATTTTCCTTTTATGTTTTCTTTCTATCTTATTTGGGAGAAATCATTCCCAAATGGATTCTTTTGGTGCCCAGACACTTGTTGTCATCTCGTGGGGATCGAGAATTCTCATTGGGCCTTGTGGATAATTGGGTCGGGTGTCAAGTTCAGTGGAATCCCAAGCTAGTTCATTATAATATAATACTTATTTAGTTAATTTTTAGAGATAATGCTTGAAAACGAGCAATACATAGTGTGATAGTTAAAGTTTTTTTGTTCTCAAAAGAATGTGCTCTTGAATTGGATCACATCCATGGTGAGAGTTTTTATCACCATTGATGTGATCCAATTCAAAAGCATATGCTTTTGAGAACAACAAGAAATGTTGTGATGTGTAGGAATCAACTTCACCTCGATCCAATACATTGTGTGCCCAGTATGACTCGAAGTATATGTTTTTTTTTTAAATTGACACTTCAGTTCAAAAAACACATCACATACTCAAAATTGATCAAACACATACATATTATTTTGATACTTTATGACAATAGTTCATAAGTCAGTTATGACATGTAAGAATCAATCACACCTCAATCTGATATACGGTGTGTCCGTTATGACTTGAAGTGTATGCTATTAGTTTAAAATTTACATTTTAGTTCAAAACACACATCACATACTCAAAATAGAACAAACCCATTCAGACTGTTTTGATACTTTAGAAAAATGATCCATAAGTCATTTGTGATGTGTAGGAATCAAAATTGACATTTTATTTCAAACCACATGTGACATACTCAAAACCAAGTAAACACATAAAAATTATTTTGATACATTAGTACAATGATCCATATGTCATTTTTTATGTATAGAAATTAGTCGCACCTCAATTCGATAAACAGTGTTTTCAATATAGAAGTACCATTTAAGTTTAAAATGAACTTCACATAGACAAAACCAAGAAAATGAAGTTGGATTGCCTTCAAACTTTAAGAAAAAAAGTCCATAATTTATTTTTGACGTGTAGGAATTGACCATGCATCATTCTGACACGTGATGTGGTCGATATTACTCAAAGTGCATGTTTTCAATATAAGTGTCATTTTAGTTTTAAACATGTCACATAGACAAAATCAAGAAAATGAGTTCAGATTGGTTTCAAACTTTATGAAAATGATCCATAATTCATTTGTGATGTGTAGTAATTGAACGTACATCATTCTAACAGACGATGTGGCAGATATGACTCGAAGTGTGTGTTTTCAATATAAAAGTGTCATTTTAGTTTAAAACACATGTCACATAGCCAAACCCAAGAAAAAGAGCTCAGATTATTTTCAAAATTTAAGAAAGTGATTCATAATTAATTTTTAACATATAGGAATTGACTGCACATCAATCTGACATATAATGTGGTTGGAATGACTCGAAGTGCGTGTTTTCAATATAAAAGCGTTATTTTAGTTTAAAACACGCATTGCATAGCCAAAACTGAGCAAATGAGCTGGGATTGTTTTCAAACTTTAGAACAACGGTCCATAATTCATTTTTGATGTGTAGGAATTTACCACACGTCATTCTAACTCATGATGTGGTTGGTATAACTCAAAGTGTGTGTTTTCAATATAAAAGTATCATTTTAGTTTAAAACGCGCATCACATAGCCAAAACCGAGAAAATGAGCTCGGGTTGTTTTCAAAATTTAGGAAAATAAACCATAATTCATCTGTGATATTTATGAATTCATTGCACATTAATCTAATGCATGATGTGGCCAATATGACTCGAAGTGCGTGTTTTTAATATAAATGTGTCATTTTAATTTAAAACGCGCTTCACTAGAAAAAAAATGAGAAAAAGAGATCGGAATATTTTCAAACTTTAGGAAAACACTTCATAATTCATTTATGACATATAGGAATTAACTGCATGTTAATATGACACATGGTGTGGCCGATATGACTCAAAGTGCATGTTTTCAATATAAAAGTTTCATTTTAGTATAAAGCATGCATCACATAGAAAAAACCTAGAAAGCAGGCTTGGATTGTTTCTAGACATTAGGCAAATGATCCATAATTCATTTGTGACATGTAGGAATCAATCGCACATCAATATGATGCACGATGTGGCCGGTATGACTCGAAGTACACATTTTCAATATAAAAGTATCATTTTAGTTTAAAACGCGCATCACTATCCAAAAAAAGAGAAAACGAGCTCAGATTATTTTTAAACTTTAGGAAAATGGTCCATAATTTATCTGTGACATGTAGGAATTGATTGCACGTCAATTTGATGCACGATGTAGTTAGTATGACTCGAAGTGCATGTTTTCAATATAAAAGTTGTAGGTTTCGGGCACAGCAAAAGCGTGCAATGAGTCATTCTGAACTTTGCTTTTTGCCATGATTGATGATTAATCTGAGATTTTACATAACGTTAAATATTGTGATCAACGAAATTAAATAAAAGAATGTAAAAAGTGATAAAATGTCGAAACCAGAGAAAGGATCATCACATATTATTTATAATCAGTTTAATTAATTAAGAATTGCCTTATTTGAATACTTTCTTCGTTGATGGATCTAACAATAGATCTGCATTGTGTTGTCATTTCATTGTAGGAATCAAGAGCATATTCCCTCTAGCAGTGATCCACATATATTCCACAGATCTTTGAACGTCGTCGTTGGAGTATTTGGGTGCTAGCACGGCAGATCATGTCGCTTGCGTCATCCATCTTTGATCGCCACGAGAACTGCTTCGAAAGCATTCTCATTGATCTCTCTAGACTTGAGAGTGGGAGGTGGAGGAAGATCATTCTCCATTCTTAGAAGCATTCTTGGATAAGGAAGTTCTCTAGGGCTTGAGAGGATTCCCCAAATCCATTGTGTACAACCAAACAAATGAATTAGCTTTCTTAGAAAATAATATGATTAGGTTAAAATAAAACAATCACACAAGTACCCTTTATTATTTATTTAATCTCTACGGAACCCCATATCAAATAATATTATTATTATTATTATTTCTCAACATGCACTTAACATGCGAATTAAATTAAATATTATGTAATTATATAATATTCAATATTTATTATTTCTCACTGAACCATTAAACTCAATCTATCATTCCTCCGCAATATTTATTGAGTCATGAATAGTGACTATTTATTTATTAAATAAATATCACTACATTATTTATCAATAAATAAATAAATATTATACTCACTAAATAGCGCATAAATATTTATTAAATATTCTGCTCACATTATATTCTCTCGAATAACTCGTGAAGGAATATATGCGATCAAGTAAAAATAACGAATTATTAAGTCAAATGCTAGAATAATATTTATTCAGTTTATTAAATAATAAATAGTAATATATTATTTAACTGAAATTATGGATACACTTAGTATGTGACCCTCTGCTTTTTTCTCGGTGGCATTAGGCGAAATAGCGTAAAATCCAAGGTTAGCGTCTAATAACACGTCAAGGCACCCATAGAGAAAGAAATTAATGTCGCAACAACATAATACCTCATACAAACGCTTACTATGTAATATAATCCATTTATCATGATATCTCAAATCAAGCAGGTTGCATGCTGGTGTCATCAACCTATGTGTTCGATGTCTCTTTCTTTGACTTCCCGGAAATTGAATTTGCTTATAGAATATCATGGTCATGAATTTATTTAGGTTATATCATTTCCATCAAAGGGCCTAAGATATCAACTTCCGTTAAAGAATGGAAGGGACAAATCCATTCTCGTATTATTCATTAATACAATATTACTCGTGACACACCCAATGTATCCTACCTCATCGTGAACATATGTCATCGTGGTTTTCGTCAATACATCAAAGTACGTGACTCATAATAATCATTAATAATAATATTAAGGTCTAAGGATCAATACACACGTCCGCAGATAGGAACATCCAATGACACATATAAATGTGGATTTCCTACTGGCGGGTCTCGTTCTCATAATATTCTACACTGGATATTACTAAGGGTGTACATCATGAGAAGGTGTCTCAAAGTCCTATGAGTCTTCACTCATGATAGCCTGTATCATTTGTGTCCTTCAAATGATATCATCTGACTATAGAACATACATTTAAGAATAGTGTCGTAGCACTTCTGGGTTCTCATCATAGCGGAGAACCGCTATGACCTTTTAGTGCGACTACTACTCTTGAGACATTTATCACATATTTTGTTATGCAGAAGAACGACCATGATGTGATAAGAGGTTTATTAATATTTAAAACTGTCAATACAGACTATCATAAAGTACATAAAAGTTAGTTCTAGGGTGCTAACTCCAACAAAAGTATCATTTTAGTTTAAAATGCATGTCACATATCCAAAACCAAGCAAACATGCGCGGATTTTTTTTCAAACATCAGGACAGCGGTTCATAATTCATTTGTGGCATGTAAAAATATATCACGCATCATTATGACACGTGATGTGGTCAGTATGACTCGAAGTATGTGTTTTCAATATAAAAGTGTTATTTTAGTTTAAAACTCATACCACAAAGCCAAAAACCAAGCAAAGGAGATCAAACAGTTTTCAAACTTTTGGACAACGATCCATAATTCATTTGTGACGTATAGTGATTGACCGCACATTAATCTGACCCACGATTTACAGATAATATCATTAATAGGTACATTAATTAACAATATAATTTATCATATGTGGATTATATAACATTAAAATTAAAATTTCTTTGCTTTTTTATTTAGTGTTACTAAAATAAACATTGGTTTTATTGTAGGGGCAAGCTTTTGTACGAAGGTTGATTAATGAAATTTTTTTGCTAGTTTTGATTTTATATATGGGTTGTAATTATTGTTTTTTTATTAATTGTAAATATGACATCACTGTAAATATTTAATATGAAAATTTTAAATTGAAATGATGTTGCAATGTGATATTTGTATTTCAATTCGGTTTTCTGTATATTTCTATTCATGTTTATGTATTCTAATTGAGTTTGTTTTTATAAGGTTGATACAGGGTTGTAGGTGTATAGTAGTTGATATGACCTTTATCAGTGTTAGAAAAAACGCTGATAAAGATTGCACGATTTTAATGGTGCTTAGATAGTCGGTGTTTTTTGTGCCAACAAAGTCTTTTTTTAGCGTTGTTAAAGGCCTTATTTGTTGTAGTGATATGTATTTACAAAATATTGATACACATATATACACATTTATATTCCACACATATATACACAAATATTTACATATATGTATTTATTTACAAATATTAGAATATACACGTAAATATATATTTGGTTATTGACACGCACATATTTATATATAAACCTTACTTTTATTGGTGTGTATATATATATATTAATGCATTTTTATATAGTAAATAAAATAGATAATTTTTTATTTTAAATAAAATGAATAATAAATATTTATTTCTACATGTTAAGAAAATATGCATATATTTTATTATCAATAAACCTGTAATATGAAAAATGTTAAAATTTCAAAACCATAATATCTATATGAATGTAAGCCTTGAGAATAAATTCAGTCTCCATTGAAAAAAAACAATAAGTCCCTCTTAAACGAAACTGAAATCTCATCGAATATTAAAAAAATAGGGTATCAGAGCTCTTTTGAACCTTTTTGACTTTGAAAAAACAGTGACTAGGGTCCCCCGAGGTCAACACAACGTAGATCACTTCGCAGTTTTTGATTTGATATGCGTCAGAGCCCAGATGAACACCCGAATCAAAAGTTATGGCAGTTTGAAAAGTTCAAGTCATGTTTTCAACTTATCTCATATCGTTCATTAATTTATTGAATTTCCATGTCCTCCAATTGTAATTAAATGACTATTACTGAATAATAATTAGCAAATTATTTAATAATATTTTTTTAATTATTTTATAAGTCGTATTTCACTAAATATCTTATATATTAAATGTAATGCATATTTAGTCTTATATAAATCATATATAATAAAATATATTGTATTTACATCAATATATTTATATTTACATATTAATATATCATTTTAATGATATATAATATTTTTTTATGAAATATACCTTTTATCACCACTATAAAAAATTGCTTGATAAATAACGTTGTTTATCAGCGCTAAAACAAAATCGATGATAAAGATGACCTTTATCAACGTTTTTTTTAACACTGATAAAATGTACTTTTTATCAACTCTGATAAATGAAGATTTTATTACCGCTCAAAAAATAGGTGATAAATGTCACATTTATCAGCGTTTTTGTTTTAGTGGTGACATGAAAAGTCTTTATCATCATTTTTGGTTACTACTGATAAAAGTTAGTGCTGGATTTTGCACGATATGAACTAATGATGGATGTCAAAACCAATGATTTTTTTAGATCATGTATCGGGAACAATAAGTTATTTATTAAAAATATTAGAAACTTTATTATCTCATGACCCTAGATTTATAAAATCTCGGTACATTTTTATTTTGTAAATTAATCATCTTTCATTAAATTTCAATCAAACAATCATTTGTTGACTTTAGACTCAAAGTTTTGATCTAAGGATAACATGTCTATGTGGGTTCCAACATGGACTAGTGTGCAATATGATTTTGTTTTTAATGATTAGGAAGAGAGATTGTAAAATTTTAAACTTAATTAGATGTGGTGGTGAAGCATAGTCCACGGTATCCTCCACTTATACTCTTTATGTCTTAAAAAAATCGTAATTAGAAATTATTCCTATCAATTTTGATTTTATTAAGTTGTTTTTATAAGCATGTTTAATTATTTTTATTAAGATTGTTAATTACGATCCTGTCAACTTTGTGGATAGGACTTGTCTCGCCGGCGTGGGGCAGTGGGAGACGCGCCGACGGTTCATTTTTACCACGGATGCAAACAGGGAAACCGGTCAACTATTCAACGCAAAACAGTCAAAACCAAATCCGACCCACGTGGTTATCGAGGGAAAAAACAAAAAAAACACGGAATGAAAAATATATACAAAAGTCATTTAATTTTTTTTCATACAAATGATTTTAATTAATTATAAGATAAAATATCATGTGAGTATTCGATTATTACTTTTTATAAATACTTGGGAAAATGATCAAAACATCAAATTTAGTTATAGGTCTGGATGTATCAATGATAAAATTCAAAGATTTTACATTTGTACAATGGTGGGGGATGGTTGTGTGGACTTTAAAAATCGGGTCCAACATGGTACATACACCCCATCTCAGGCCACCAACCCCGTCCACGGTTAAAGAGTGGAAGAATTGATTATATATAAGGTTGGTTACATCCATCACCATGAAACACAATACAAGGAAAAAAAAATACAATAAACACACAATTCTAGGGACTTTGTCGGGCAACCTGCCCCCAAACCCAAATCACCCCACCACGAACGGCGAGACATAATAATCCTATAAGATTTAATTAATTGAACGATATAAATGCAATCAAATATATCAAAGCATAGAATGTCATTTATTCATTGATGGTTTGACCCACATTGTGAAAGAGTAGAAGTTTAATTTTTTAGAGTCGTCATGGATCATCGACTTCCTTTTTTAATTTTGCTTCTGCCATGGGTGGACTTTTTTAATTTTGCTTCTGCCATGGGTGGCATGTCGGCTAAACAACATTTATCAACATATTATTGCATGTAAATTCATTTGGTGGAGTGGTGAGCACTTAGAGGCTTAAGCCAGAATGGAGTTGCATAAAGATGAGTGACCTCCTGAGAAGTTGTATAATGTAAAAAAAATACCGAAACAAGTAGGTTAAATAACATGTATTGACATATCAATACATGTGAATGTATTCAGCGGAGTAGTTGGTACTTAGATAGTTAAGTGAGAATAAGTGACAATAGTGTAAAGATAAGAGTTTTTTTTGGGGGGGGGAGTCTCGAGGTCAAGTCTTCGAGCATGCATATTTAATGCGGTTTTCTTCCTTGCGTTGTGTGAATTAATGAATTAATTCATTTGTAAAGACCCGTAAAATTCAAGGGAAATTTTTTCTTAATTTTCTTTGGAATTTTACAAGAGCGCGGTTTCTGACGGCACCTGATTCTGAGGCCCGGTGTGCCCGGAATCAATTTCCGAAGTTTGGCTCGGGTACGTTCAGTGAACGAACGAGCAAGTTTTCCTATCCTTTGAACCGGTGCTCGGAATTGAAATCTGATGGCACCGATGAACTCGCAGCGCCGATATTCGCTTAAGGAGACCTTTTCCGAGGTTGCGTTTTATGCGGGATGAGAGTTAGTTTTGGGGGGAATTAGAAGAAGTTAAATAAATTGTGGAACACAATTTATTTTTAACTTTGTTGGTTATTTCCTCCCAAAGGGAGTTAGAGGTGGGGCCCACATCCACATAACCTCCTTTGAGAGGATAAAGTGTGGTGGGGCCCACACGAGCCCTAACTCTTCAACTTCCCTTAAACTCCCCAATAACTCCACTCTAATTAATTTGACAACTTGTGTTATTAATTAAGATTAGTTACTTAATTTCAAACTTTTGAAATTCAAAGAGGTTAGGATGTGTGAATAAAATAAGGCTTGGACTTATTTTATTTTGGTTAGTTTCTTTTACAACCTTGAGAGGATTCGGAAGCGTTCTTCATCTTCTTCTTCCTCGACGAAGAACGCGAAGAATACCATTCTTCAACGAAGAACTTCTCCGGCAAAGAACACGGTTCTTCCGCGACGCCGTATCCGCGACGCGGCGTTCTTCTTCCGCGTCGTCTCTTCCGCGACGGTTTTCCGCGACGAAATCGCAGTCAACGACTTCGAATCCTCGCTTCGCGACGTCGACGTTCTTTCCCCGCGACGCCCGACCTCCGCGACGCTCGTCTTTCGCGGGTCGTTGACGAACGCCGTTCCTGAACCGAGGTAGGGGATTATTGTTATTTTATTAAATTATTTCCGTTCTTGATTCTAGCATGTCGAACTTCGTGGTTAATCGACTAAAATGTTATCGTTTAACGAGAGGGGGCCGGACCGCACAAACACAGCCTAACCCCCTCCTATGTTCATGATTGTTTCTTTGTGAATGAAACGGGATAGCGTGGTGCCGTCACACCACGCGAGGATCGCTCAGCAAGTATTACGCGACGCCGTCGCGCCACGCCGAGAAGTCGAACAAGAACGTGACGCCGTCGCGCCGCGTCGAAGGAAGTCGAAGGCGCCGCGGCCGGAGCGGAGCCGCGGCAGAGGGGCGCAGTGTCGTCGCACCGCGCCGGACGACAAGGGCCGCGGCCGGTTCCGGGCCGCGGCGGAGCATGGTGACCGGCGGCCAGCCGGGCCGCCGGTGTCGGAGCCGGAAGGGGACCGGCCACGGCCGGTCCCGTTGAGAAGGAGCCGGCCGGCCAGGTCGGGCCGGCCGGAAAAGAGAAAGCCGGGGGAATTAAATTCCCCCGGCCAGCATCAACGACCCCCCATTATGAGGGGGGGCCACAGTTACACAAGGGGGGCAGGCGCCCCCCTCTTTTTTTCCAACAGCTCGGCCGAAGCCGAGCTGGCAGCGCGCTGGGCGCGCTGCGCTAAGCCGGACCGGCGCCTGTCCGGGGCGGGTCGACCCGGTCCGGGCCGACCGGGGGGTCTCGGGCCGGGTCGGTCCGGGCCCGAAACCCCCGTTATCGGACTATTTGGGTTCAAATGCCCATAACTCAGGTTACGGACCTCCAAACGACGCGCCGTCTGCGGCGATGCGATCCTTGAATCGAGACGGTCGTTTCGGTATATCGCACTCAAGGTTTCGGAATACTTTGAGTACGGCCGGGTTGGTTCGTACACGAAACCAACCGGGCCCTCGGAGCGGAAACACTCATATCTTGAGCTACGGACGTCCGATTGACGTGCCGTCAACTTTGTTGAGTTCCTCTTAGTGAGACGGATCTTTTGGCATACTCCGCCCGAGGTTTGGACGCAGGTGGAGTACGGTCGGGTTGGTTTTGCCTTAAAAACCAACCGGGCCCCTGGGACGAAAAAGCCAATAACTCTCAGACCGGGCGTCCGATCGACGCGCCGTCTGCGACGTTGAGTTCCTGATGACGATACGGAACTTTTGGAAACATCAACTCTGGACTATGTGACAGTTGATGTATCAGCCTCTCGGCTCGTGGAGCGGACCCTCCCGAACGAGCTTGCTGTGTGCGGGAGCCCTAGTGCTGGCTGCGACTGCTACTGTGTCTGCGACGACGACGGTGCAGAGATCCTCATTGGATTCGACGACGACGACTACAACACTCAGCGATCCTATGTGGATCAGTGCTACCGATCCTGTGTGGGTCAGCGCTCAGCGGTTCTGTGTGAGCCAGCGCCTACAGATCCTATGTGGGTCTGATCCTGTGTGGGTCTTTGCGGGGGTTAGTACCTATCGATCCTTTGTGGGTCCGACGACTTAGATGAATCAGTGATCATCTCTATCGTCTTTTGAAGAAGTATACCTGTGTGAGCTGAATCCTGTTGCTTTCCTGTGTGGATTGTGTTGTGCTATCCTGTGTGGATTACGTTTTGCTTTCCTGTGTGGAATACGAATACTTTCCTGTGTGGACTGGGTTGTACTTGGGCTCGGAGGTTGGAGCGTATTGGGATTGATGACTTAGGTATATGTATGGGCATATACCTAAGCAGTGTTGATTGTTACTTCGTGATTGTATCTTTCCTTTGTGATTTATCCTTTGTGGATTTTGGGAGACCTTCGGGGGTCTCACGGTCCCTACTGAGTAGCTTATACTCACCCCTGCACGGGTTATGCCCGCACTAGGTTGTGTTGGTTGCAGACAACGGGCAGCGTTGATCGTGGTTGAGGCTTGCAGAGGAGGACGGTACCTGGAGGTGGACCACTGAGCGGGACGTGCTCGGAGCGGACGGCGGGACCCGAGGTGCAGTGGAGCTATCTGTACCCACCCTTGAGGTGGGATTTCCAGTGGACAGCTCGGCGTAGCAGCTTTTACTTTTCAGTTGCTGTTTTTCCTTTCGAGTTGTACTTTACTTTCAGTTTGGGTTTGTATACTGGCCCACTTACTTTTCCGCACTTATAGTTGTACTTTGTTTTCACTTAGTGTTTACTTTTCCGCTTGCTTACTCTATGGTGCTTGTTTACTTTACAAAGGCAATGCCTTCCCTTTTTACAGGGATTTACGCCTTGGTGCTAGTCGCCAGCCCCTGGCCTATGAAAGGCGGGCTTGGGGTAGTCACGGCACGGGCCCTGTAATGGACCGGACCCCTCCGGTCCATTCCTTTGTTGAAATCGATGTGGTCAAGACGGCGCGCGTAACAATGATAGTTATTAATGATAAAAACGAAGAAGAATTTATAAAAAAATTAAAAGATGATTTGTCAGTTTATTATATTAAATAATAAAGATGGTGATATAAAGTGCGTGATTAATTAAATTAACAGGGGTTTTAATCCTAAATAAGAATTTAAAAAAATAAGGCGTTTAGTTTAATATTAATTGAGAAATTGTTGGAATTAAATTAGAATAATAATAATAGGTGTTGTGTTATTAATATTATTCATAATATTAATGAGAAATTAATAAAATGAGTTATGATATTTATTGCAAACAAATAAATGAAGATGCACAATGGAAGCATGGTGGTGCGTTAATAAAATTAAAGGTGAGTTCGTTATTATTATTATGTTAAATAATAATAATAATGGTGGTGTAAAAATATGTTGGGTTTATTAAATTGAATGACTTTAATTTAATAAAAGTGGTTTCAATTTAATCAGTGTGAAATAAAAATAAATAGAATTAAATAATTAAATTGACGGATGTTACGCGACATTGATGTGGCATGGTTGGATTCAGATATCCAACGCGGTGGTTTAATGTAGTCAATGCGATGAGCATAAATATTATTGTTATTAAAAATAATAATGGTGATGAGTTAATAAAATAAGTTGACGAATTGTTGTTATTATTGAAAAACAATAAATAACAATGATGACGTAAAACTATGTGTGAGAGGTTAATGAAATTAAATGTATTAAAAAAGGGGTTGAATATGTAAGTTATATTAATTTTGTTTTGACTTTTAATTCAATTAAATGAAATGGTTTTGAGTCGCATGGAATGATTTTAGTTTAATATGAGAATAATTATAGTAATCTAATTTCATGGGATTAAATTAGAACATTAATGATGGGTGTTATTATTAATTTTATTAATAATAACATTAAAGGAGATTGGAGAGAGAAAGAGTTAAAGGAAATAAAGATTTAAAAAAATTAATGCAATAAAACAAATAAGTTAAATTAAAAAGGAAATCAATAAGGGGTGGGGCGTGGTTGACATGGAGCCAAGGAGGCGCCACTTTTGTGGTGGCGTCGGATTGAGGAGGTTCTTTTGTAAGTCATTATTATTATATATTATAATAATGATTATAAGGTATTAATGGGAATAAAATTAAAAGAGAAATAAATGTAAAAGGAGGGAGTGTTTATAAAAATAAATAAATAAGTAATTATAATAATAATAAAATAATAATATTATTATTTTGGGTGATCAAAACTTAAAAAGTCTATAACTTCTTCATATGGTGTCGGAATGACGAACCGTCAGCGGCAGTGTAATCCTGTAATTAAGACGGTAATTTTAAGACCAGTGATGGATACCTTTTTATGAGTTATGTCTCGGGTCAACGAAAAACACATATTAATAAAATTAACATCTTTTTTAAAACGCGTGGAAACCGCGTGACGTGTCGTGTGTTGACCAGTCAAAACACGTAACGGGTGTACAGTCACACCGTGTATTCATCAATACACGCTGCATACTGTTTTACCTATTCATTGGCTATATAAGAAAGGGCCGCGGATTATTTCCAGACCAATCGCTTCTTCTCCGCACGACGACACTCTTGGATGATCAAGAAGTCTTCCTCCTCTAACTTCTTTGTCCGAGCTCCGAATTACGATCCGTCAGCGGCCACATGATCGTAGCGACGAGACGAATCTTCTAAGCCCGGACTTGTCACCTTTCCTTCTGGCCTTCCTTCTCCAGCTTCCATCCTAGGAGGCGTTTGTCGGGTTTGGAGAAGGCGGAGGACACCGAAGGACGTCGTCGGAAGCGGCGTGATCGGGACCTTTTGAGGTAGGGATCTCACCTTTGTCTCTCTAATTTGTGTATCATGTGTGGCGGGTATCCTTTTGTTTTCATGAGAAATGGTTGAACCTTTAAATAAAGATAATAACTGGTTAAAGAATGGGGTTGGGAAGTTAGTGATTGTTGTTACCTTACTTTTTATATCCTGTGATATTATATTTGTGAATTGAATGGGCTTCTACCTACTGAAAATCACAGTCGTTGGGGGCCTTTGCTTATGCAATTAAATGTTTCCCTCTCCTTCTGTATTTTCTTATGGATGGAAACTTCATGAAATGTGGAAATTGGTTAATCACGTAAAGTTGACTTTTTAAATGAAAATCTAGAACCCTTGTGTGATCACCCCGGTTGAACCAAAATGGAATAATGAACATGTGGGTGTTGGCTTGGTTACGTAGCATGTGTTGGGGGTGTTTTGTGGGCTGTTGTGGTTTGGGTGAGCAGCGGGGCTGCGATGTTTGGGTGGTGATCTTATTGGAATGGTTGATGGTGGAAACGTGGAGGTGTGAAATGTTTTGTAAACGATGGGGTTGAAATGGGAAGTGGTTGGTTGTGGAAAATGCCTTTATTTATGAAAAGTGTTTTGATTATGAAAAGTGTTTTGAAGTAAAAAGGTGTTTTCAAATGCGGAAATGTTTTGTGTGTGGAAAGGGTTTTATGTGTGGAACTTTGAAATAAATGAATGATGGAATGTTGTATGGTTGTGATAATCTTTTGTAAATGAAATGGCATGTGGTTGCTTGCGTTTTACCTAACCTTGGTTGTGGATGGCAGGGATATGTTTGTGAAAGGTTTTGTCTGGATGATAGTTGCCCAGTAGTAATAATTTGTTAAACCATTGCATGAAACATGAAAACCTAAATGGGGTTGGGGGATGATTGTTTGGTTGTTGATGCATGCTTCGTGGTAGCACTGCCGAGGCACTTGCTCAGTTTATCTTTTTAAGAAGCCATAGGTTGGTCTGTGTGTTTGGTATATGTATATATATAATTGTATCTTTGTGTTTTGTCGCACCACACCCATGTCAAGCACCTAGTGCCGAACACTCCCATTTTATGGGAGAGGGTGTTCCCCCTTAGTTACTAGCTCCTTCCTGCTCCTTCTTCCATAGGCTATGATGGCTTGAAGTGACCTTACACCCAAGAATCTTCGGGTAGGTCTCGGAGGCTGTGATGGCTTGAGGCGACCTTTAGCCCAAGACTCTTCGGGCAGGCTTACCGTTCCCAAGAACCTTCGGGATGAGGCCCAGGTGTCTGTGGGCGGGTTAGTGGTTATGGCCCAGGTGTGTGCAGGCGAGATGCGTGGTTGTGAGGCCCAGGTGTGTGCGGGCGGGGTGCGTGGTTTGGCCCAGGTGTGTGCGGGCGGGAAGAGTGTGGTAGTGTCAGGACGTTTGCCGTTAGGAAGAGCAGCATCTAATTAAGTGGGAAATGGTGCGGGGTACCCAATACTTTTGTTCTATATATATACTAAACTTGTTTGTGTTACTTGGTGAGTGTGACCAGTGAGGCTGGGTGGATAGTTTTTCCTTGTTAGTTTCTGGTTCTTCTGTTTTCTCACGGGACCTTAGGGTGTCTCCCCACTTGTGCACGAGAGCTTTAGGTTTCCCTACTGAGTATACTTGTATGCTCACCCTACGTTTACTTTCAGGTTTTCAGGAGGACTACCAGGGCCGTGCGGGACCCTACTAGTTGGGCAGTTGGAGTTGTTGCAGTTGTTGTTCTCTTGTTTTCTTTGGCATTGTACTTTTGAGCTTCCTTGTACTTGTACCTTGTTATAAAAATTTTTTAAACATGCATGTGGACTTGGTTTGGGTTTATTTATATACACTTGTTCTTTTCCCTTTTTGGTGGTTGACTTGTCCTATTTCCCGATCCAAAATAATAAAAAGGGTAATGCCTCCCATATTTGTGAAAACTCATACCCTTGGTGCTAGTCGCCAACCCGGGGCCTACTGGAGGCGGGACTCGGGGGTCATTATCTCCCTTTCACCATTGCCAGCTCAGGAGGGGCATCTTTGGTGGGAGGGGGTCGTGACAGAATGGTATCAGAGGCTGATGGTTGAGAGATATGATGAAGTCTGGAGTTAGGCACAGTGAGGATTGCATGGAATGGTAGGGCAACAGTGTTCGTTAATCTTGGTGCATGACATAGGCCAGGAAAGACCGGCTAGGACACGGGATTTTAGGGCCCCCCGTGATCCGATGCAAGGACTCTGAGCCTACCGAACGACCAAGTGAGACTATATTGATTGCAGGGTAGAGACCCTAGGGAAGGTACATGCATCATCATGTTTGTGTTTTACTTGATTTGGGTGTTCTGGGAAAGAAATTGAAATAAAATGATAATTAAAACTTTGAGTTTTTCCTTACTACTTGGGCTTAGGCGATCCTTGTTTACCGTACATCTATGGCACTTGGACGTTAACAGAAATGCAGAGGAGTGGGACGCGGACAATTTCACGCAACAGAAGTGGCAACCCCAGCAAGGCGAAAGATCGAGAGAGATGTTTCATGTTTTACTTAAATGCTCTCGTTTATGTTTTGTTTAAATCCAGGAGCATCACACTCAATTGTTGAAACTCATTCTCGCCCATGCTTTGGGCCTGGACCTTGTTTTTCATGAGTCTATAATGCTATGTTGTTTCCCGCTTTTATTTAAATGTACGTGAAGAGCCCTATCATGTGGGGAGGGGAAGACCTAATCCCTAATCGAGACGCATTAATGTGGATGCGATTTAACCCGTGCAGGCGAGTCAGTGCCGCCAAAAGCGGATAATATCTCAACATGGGAGAAGGAATTCCTCAAGCCATGTGTCCGGGCAGTGTGTGGGTTGTACGTTGTTGGGTGCAGTGTAAGTTGAAAAAAAAACCCTAATATATGGGAAAGGAAAAACCTGATCCTTAATCAAGACACATTAATGAGGATGCGATTAAACCCATGCAGGCGAGTCAGTGCCGCCTAAAGCGGATAGTATCTTGACATAGGAGAGGGAATTCCTAATCCATAGAGTTGTCGGTTGTTTCTTGTTATGACAAGAGCCCTAAGAGGTATCTTGCGGAGTGGTTGTTTGGATCCTTTCTTTTTCTTGGTTGGTTTTTAATTCTCGAGGACGAGAATGTTTTAAGAGGTATCTGATGTAATGGACCGGACCCCTCCGGTCCATTCCTTTGTTGAAATCGATGTGGTCAACACGGCGCGCGTAACAATGATAATTATTAATGATAAAAACGAAGAAGAATTTATAAAAAAATTAAAAGATGATTTGTCAGTTTATTATATTAAATAATAAAGATGGTGATATAAAGTGCGTGATTAATTAAATTAAAAGGGGTTTTAATCCTAAATAAGAATTTTGTTGGGCAAAAATCCCTCAAGGTAACATTGCAGTATTTTTGGGTTGATTGTGTTTGTTGACAAAGCAGGTTTCCATGGAGAATTGTCGAGTTCCCGAGAATTTGTTGACATTCCATGTTGACAAAGAACTATGACAAAGGAAATGACGATATGGAGGCGGTACAAAAGAGCAGTACAAGGTGGCGCCGTTTCCCAGTGTTTGCCAAATTTATGGGCCTGAAAATCCCCAATGGAAAATGGAGTGATATGTTGTTGGCAAAGGTTGAGGAGAGAGAAATTAAGGAGGTGCGCGGAAACATTAAGCGTGGCGTGCAAAATTAGTGGGTTGCGCGAAATCTTGAAGTGTGGCGCGCAAAACAGCGGGTTGCGCGAAATTGTATTTCGCGCAAAAGATGTTTCAAGGCCGAAAGCTTGAAAATCGGTAAAGGCATGAGGCGCGCGAAATTTTGGAGGCGTGCGCGAAAAATTGAAGTGGCGCGCGAAATAGCGGATGAAGTATTTCGCGCAAAAGATGTTTCGAGGTCTGAAGCTTGAAAAATGGCAAAGGCATGAGGTGCGCGAAATTATGGAGCAGTGCGCGGAAAATGGTTGTGCACGGAATATTTGTATTTCGCGATCAAAGCGGATTACGCGCTCAAGGAGGGTTTTTCGCGCGGGGTCGATTTTGCCTATAAATATGAAGTGACCCTCCTCCATTCAGTAGAGTTCAAGACATAGAAAATACCCGAGCTCTGGTGCGCGAAATTGAAGTAAGAAAGGGTGTTGCGCGTAAACTTAAAGTTTGCGCGTAAAGTCAGATTGCGCGAAAAGCAAAGGCTGCGCAGAAAGTTAGTGATTGGCGCGTAAAAGGAAGATTGCGCGAAAAGTGGATTTCGCGCAAAAGTAGTGGATTGCGCGCAAGGCAGTTTCTAGGCTGCGCGTAATATTTGGAGGTTGCGTGAAAAATGAATTTCACGCAAATCATAGAAATTGCGCGCAAGACACCGTAAGGGTTGCGCGTAAAAATTGAGGTTGCCCGGTACATCCGGTGCAAAGTGAGATTCATCTGCGGGTGAAAGTTGGACTTCAACATAGCATCTACATACAGAGGAAGATGCATTCCTTCATGAAAATGAAGAGACCTACAGGTCTATAAACTGTGAGTGAATCCCTTCCAAGAGCAGTGAGCTTAGGAAGAGGAAGAAGGTGATCCTCTCCACCGGCAGTGAGCCAGAGAGAGAGAAACAGGGAGTGACCCTTGGGAAAGCAGTGAGCTGACCCTAAACCTTTTATAGGCAGTGAGCCTGGGCATAGAAGTGATCTAGCCCGAACATTGTAATCCACAGCTAGTGAAGACTAGTGGAATTTGGTACGAACCGGCAACTTGTCGGCGTATGCTCCTTGGACGTAGCCCTTAGCGGTGAACCAAGTAAAAATCTCTGTGTCTGCCTGCTTACTCCCCTGCATTGCATTCAAAGCATCATCATCAGGTAAAGGAGACAAGTGATCACAGTAACCACACAGATCACAGTAACCACACAAGTGCAAACAAAGTGACCCTTGTAACAAATAGGTCAAGATCCAGTGGGGCAGAAAGAACTTTGAAAAAGAATATCCATACCCTGATTCACCCCCCCTCTCAGGGTATATAGGTCCCTATTAGTCCTAACAAATTTAAAAAAATAAGGCGTTTAGTTTAATATTAATTGAGAAATTGTTGGAATTAAATTAGAATAATAATAATAGGTGTTGTGTTATTAATATTATTCATAATATTAATGAGAAATTAATAAAATGAGTTATGATATTTATTGCAAACAAATAAATGAAGATGCACAATGGAAGCATGGTGGTGCGTTAATAAAATTAAAGGTGAGTTCGTTATTATTATTATGTTAAATAATAATAATAATGGTGGTGTAAAAATATGTTGGGTTTATTAAATTGAATGACTTTAATTTAATAAAAGTGGTTTCAATTTAATCAGTGTGAAATAAAAATAAATAGAATTAAATAATTAAATTGACGGATGTTACGCGACATTGATGTGGCATGGTTGGATTCAGATATCCAACGCGGTGGTTTAATGTAGTCAATGCGATGAGCATAAATATTATTGTTATTAAAAATAATAATGGTGATGAGTTAATAAAATAAGTTGATGAATTGTTGTTATTATTGAAAAACAATAAATAACAATGATGACGTAAAACTATGTGTGAGAGGTTAATGAAATTAAATGTATTAAAAAGGGGTTGAATATGTAAGTTATATTAATTTTGTTTTGACTTTTAATTCAATTAAATGAAATGGTTTTGAGTCGCATGGAATGATTTTAGTTTAATATGAGAATAATTATAGTAATCTAATTTCATGGGATTAAATTAGAACATTAATGATGGGTGTTATTATTAATTTTATTAATAATAACATTAAAGGAGATTGGAGAGAGAAAGAGTTAAAGGAAATAAAGATTTAAAAAAATTAATGCAATAAAACAAATAAGTTAAATTAAAAATGAAATCAATAAGGGGTGGGGCGTGGTTGACATGAAGCCAAGGAGGCGCCACTTTTGTGGTGGTGTCGGATTGAGGAGGTTCTTTTGTAAGTCATTATTATTATATATTATAATAATGATTATAAGGTATTAATGGGAATACAATTAAAAGAGAAATAAATGTAAAAGGAGGGAGTGTTTGTTTCCAACGTGAAAGAGACCAAATCACGATTGATTTGGAGTTATAAAAATAAATAAATAAGTAATTATAATAATAATAAAATAATAATATTATTATTTTGGGTGATCAAAACTTAAAAAGTCTATAACTTCTTCATATGGTGTCGGAATGACGAACCGTCAGCGGCAGTGTAATCCTGTAATTAAGACGGTCATTTTAAGACCAGTGATGGATACCTTTTTATGAGTTATGTCTCGGGTCAACGAAACACACATATTAATAAAATTAACATCTTTTTTAAAACGCGTGGAAACCGCGTGACGTATCGTGTGTTGACCAGTCAAAACACGTAACGGGTGTACAGTCACACCGTGTATTCATCAATACACGCTGCATACTATTTTACCTATTCGTTGGCTATATAAGAAAGGGTCGCGGATTATTTCCAGACCAATCGCTTCTTCTCCGCACGACGACACTCTTGGATGATCAAGAAGTCTTCCTCCTCTAACTTCTTTGTCCGAGCTCTGAATTACGACCCGTCAGCGGCCACAGGATCGTATCGACGAGACGAAGCTTCTAAGCCCGGACTTGTCACCTTTCCTTCCGGCCTTCCTTCTCCAGCTTCCATCCTAGGAGGCGTTTGTCGGGTTTGGCGAAGGCGGAGGACACCGAAGGACGTCGTCGGAAGCGGCGTGATCGGGACCTTTTGAGGTAGGGATCTCACCTTTGTCTCTCTAATTTGTGTATCATGTGTGGCGGGTATCCTTTTGTTTTCATGAGAAATGGTTTAACCTTTAAATAAAGATAATAACTGGTTAAAGAATGGGGTTGGGAAGTTAGTGATTTTTGTTACCTTACTTTTTATATCCTGTGATATTATATTTGTGAATTGAATGGGCTTCTCCCTACTGAAAATCACAGTCGTTGGGGGCCTTTGCTTACGCAATTAAATGTTGCCCTCTCCTTCTGTATTTTCTTATGGATGGAAACTTCATGAAATGTGGAAATTGGTTAATCACGTAAAGTTGACTTTTTAAATGAAAATCTAGAACCCTTGTGTGATCACCCCGGTTTAACCAAAATGGAATAATGAACATGTGGGTGTTGGATTGGTTACGTAGCATGTGTTGGGGGTGTTTTGTGGGCTGTTGTGGTTTGGGTGAGCAGCGGGGCTACGACGTTTGGGTGGTGATCTTATTGGAATGGTTGATGGTGGAAACGTGGAGGTGTGAAATGTTTTGTAAACGATGGGGTTGAAATGGGAAGTGGTTGGTTGTGGAAAATGCCTTTATTTATGAAAAGTGTTTTGATTATGAAAAGTGTTTTGAAGTAAAAAGGTGTTTTCAAATGAGGAAATGTTTTGTGTGTGGAAAGGGTTTTATGTGTGGAACTTTGAAATAAATGAATGATGGAATGTTGTATGTTTGTGATAATCTTTTGTAAATGAAATGGCATTTGGTTGCTTGCGTTTTACCTAACCTTGGTTGTGGATGGTAGAGATATGTTTGTGAAAGGTTTTGTCTGGATGATAGTTGCCCTTTAGTAATAATTTGTTAAACCATTGCATGAAACATGAAAACCTAAATGGGGTTGGGGGATGATTGTTTGGTTGTTGATGCATGCTTCGTGGTAGCAGTGCCGAGGCACATGCTCAGTTTCTCTTTTTAAGAAGCCATAAGTTGGGCTGTGTGTTTGGTATATGTATATATATAATTGTATCTTTGTGTTTTATCGCACTACACCCATGTCAAGCACCTAGTGCCGAACACTCCCATTTTATGGGAGAGGGTGTTCCCCCTTAGTTACTAGCTCCTTCCTGCTCCTTCTTCCATAGGCTATGATGGCTTGAAGTGACCTTACACCCAAGACTCTTCGGGTAGGTCTCGGAGGCTGTGATGGCTTGAGGAGACCTTTATCCCAAGACTCTTCGGGCAGGCTTACCGTTCCCAAGAACCTTCGGGATGAGGCCCAGGTGTCTGCGGGCGGGTTAGTGGTTGTGGACCAGGTGTGTGCGGGCGAGATGCGTGGTTGTGAGGCCCAGGTGTGTGCGGGCGGGATGCGTGGTTTGGCCCAGGTGTGTGCGGGCGGGAAGAGTGTGGTAGCGTCAGGACGTTTGCCATTAGGAATAGCAACATCTAATTAAGTGGGAAATGGTGCGGGGTACCCAATACTTTTGTTCTATATATATACTAAACTTGTTTGTGTTACTTGGTGAGTGTGACCAGTGAGGCTGGGTGGATAGTTTTTCCTTGTTAGTTTCTGGTTCTTCTGTTTTCTCACGGGACCTTAGGGTGTCTCCCCACTTGTGCACAAGAGATTTAGGTTTCCCTACTGAGTATACTTGTATGCTCACCCTACGTTTACTTTCAGGTTTCCAGGAGGACTACCAGGGCCGTGCGGGACCCTACTAGTCGGGCAGTTGGAGTTGTTGCAGTTGTTGTTCTCTTGTTTTCTTTGGAATTGTACTTTTGAGCTTCCTTGTACTTGTACCTTATTATAAAAATTGTTTAAACATGCATGTGGAATTGGTTTGGGTTTATTTATATACACTTGTTCTTTTCCCTTTTTGGTGGTTGACTTGTCCTATTTCCCGATCCAAAATAATAAAAAGGGTAATGCCTACCATATTTGTGAAAACTCATACCCTTGGTGCTAGTCGCCAACCCGGGGCCTACTGGAGGCGGGACTCGGGGTTCATTATCTCCCTTTCACCATTGCCAGCTCAGGAGGGGCATATTTGGTGGGAGGGGGTCGTGACAAGCCCCGAGGACGGGTCGTGACAAATTGGTATCAGAGGAGTTCGGTTCTACCGCGAACTCTGATCTTTTCTATGTGAAGCAATAATGTTTAGCGTATTGAGTGTGGTTATCAGTCCAGGGAGTCCAGTGTTGGTGCGGCGGCCGACGTATCCGTACACCAGGACCCTGACTTCTGATTTCCGACTTAATGCACGAAAACATTGATTGCGTGTGTGTTTCAAGTTTTCTTTGTGATTACTTTGTATCAGCTCACCAGGTATACTGTTCTAACCGTGGCACACCTGTTTCCTTTTCAGGATGGCCCCACGACGACAGCCAGCTAGGGTTCCGAGAGTCGAGCGTGACGACAGCCCACCGAGCGACGAGGCCTCGTTGTAGGGCCCTTTGTCAGCAGTGGCACCGGCGGTAGCACTACCCGCCGAGCCACCGATACTTCCAGCACCAGCCGCTGACGATGCACGTCGCCTCAGCGCACTGCATGAGTTCCAGCGCCAGCGACTGCCCAGGTTCCGTGGGGAGACGGACCCCCAGGCAGCCGAGGACTGGCTGAAGGCAGTCGTATGAGTTTTTAGGCTAGTGAGGACACCAGCAGACCTCATGGTGATCCTCGCGGCGAGCCTACTGCACGAAGCAACAGGACGATGGTGGAGCTTGATGCTCCAGGTGCACGATGAGGCATCTCTACTTTGGACGGACTTTGAGATCCTCTTCCGCTCGGAGTTCGTCCCAGCCACCCTCCATGCGGTGTGCATTCAGGAGCTTCTTCAGCTGCGGCAGGGCAGCATGACGGTCGCTCAGTACTCAGCGAGATTTACAGATCTCTCACGCTACTCGACCGACATGGTACGAGACCCATTCTTCTGGGCCCGGACCTTTGAGAAGGGATTGAGACACGAGATCAGGGCATCACTGATCTCCCTCAGCATTCCAACTCAGACAGGAGTACTGGAGCAGGCCCTTTTGATCGAGAGCTTTCTTACTGAGTCTACACCAGCGTCGAGACCCACCGCAGGGCGGCACGTAGCAGAGTCTTCTGCAGCAGGCAGTCGACGGATGACTCTTGGGTCCAGGCAGACCAAACCCTCAGGAAGACGACCTCAGGACACTGGCTCAGTAGTGCGGGGCACACAGCGCGGAGCCAGTCTTTCGAGAGGAAGACAGTGCTACTCGTGCGGCGGGCAGGGCCACATGGCTCGTGACTGCCCGACCTGCCGTGCCGAGGAGCAGCAGACGGTTGAGGGACCACCGAGGCAGAGGCATAGGGTCGACCGTGGTGGTCCGCAGGGAGGAGGCCGACGAGGCAGAGGAGCTGGCCGAGCAGCAGGTGGTGGGCGACGCTTTGAGGCTCTACCACCACCACCACCAGGAGGTCCACCCCGACCACAGAGAGCTGGCGGGCAGAGACAGACACAACTCCAGGTAGCGGAGGCCTACGACCACGGCGCGCCAGAGATGATTCGAGGTACTATCTGTGTCTATTCCACCCTTGCTGCAGTACTTATAGACACATGATCAAGTCACTCTTTCATAGCCGCTGCCATTGTTCGGAGCTCAGAGATTCCGACAGAGCCGTTGGCTCGATCCTTACGACTAGAGACTTCTACGGGAGCAGACTCGACGATTACGCACTGGTGCCGGCAGCGTGAGATTACTCTAGGAGGCGAGAGCTTCGGCTGAGATCTTCTTGTAGCAGCGTCGAGGCCTTACGACGTCATCTTGGGCATGGATTGGTTATCTATGGTCCATGCACAGATTGACTGTTTTAGGCGCAAGGTGCGATGTGTACGCACCGACGGGAGCAGGTTAACCTTCACCGGCGAGAAGGGAGCCTTTGCAGCACATTATGGACTTCCGTAGAGGAGAGGACAACCCATCACTCATCAGTTGGCTAGCCTCATCCTAGGAGCTATTGACGTGCGGAGTCCTGGTTTTCCTGCAGTGGTGGATCAGTTTGCGGACGTTTTTCCCGACGACGTTCCAGGGTTACCACCTCGCAGAGAGGTAGACTTTTATATTGACATGTACCCCGGGACAGCCCCGATATCGACTCCAGCATATCGGATGGCCCCCGCCGAGCTTCGAGAGCTACAGGTACAGTTGGAGGACTTGTAGGGCAAGGGGTTCATCCGACCCAGTGTTTCACCCTGGGCTTCCCCGATATTGTTCGCCAAGAAGGCGGATGGGAGCTTGCGACTTTGTGTTGACTATCGTCTCCTGAACCAGGTGATAGCGAGGAACAAGTATCCGCTACCGAGGATTGATGACCTCTTTGATCAGCTCAAGGGAGAACGGTGGTTCTCGAAGATAGACCTCAGGTCAGGCTATCATCAGCTCAGAGTTCGAGACAAGGACATGCAGAAGACGGCCTTCAGATGTCGGTATGGCCACTATGAGTTCTTGGTTATGCCCTTCAGTGTAACCAATGCTCCAGCAGTGTTCATGTCCCTCATGAACAGGATCTTTCAGCCATACCTCGATCGATTTGTCGTGGTCTTCATCGACGACATTCTGATTTACTCGACGACTGAGGAGGAGCACGCCTACCACTTACGGGTTGTACTAGACACACTGCGAGAGCACCAGCTTTATGGTAAGCTCTCGAAGTGTCAGTTCTAGATACGTGAGGTCCACTTCTTGGGACACGTCATCTCTAAGGCGGGAGTTGCAGTGGATCCTGCGAAGATCGAGGCAGTGTTAGCTTGGGAGCCACCCAGGAGCGTGACGGAGGTTCGGAGTTTCTTGGGACTAGCCGGATACTACCGGAGATTCGTGCCAGACTTCTCCAGAGTTGCGGCACCACTCTCAGCTTTGACGAAGAATGGGAAACCCTTCGTGTGGTCAGACAGATGTCAGTAGAGCTTCCAGGTGCTGAGACAGAGATTGACCAGTGCACTTATCTTGAGGTTGCCTGAGGAGGGAGTAGGGTACGTAGTCTACTGCGATGCATCAGGGACCGGACTCGGTTGTGTCCTGATGCAGGTGCGGGCATTGATCGCCTATGGATCACGTCAGTTGAGGCCGCATGAGCATAACTACGCTACCCATGACCTAGAGTTAGCAGTAGTGGTCTTCGCTCTGAAGACATGGCGACACTACCTGATGGGCGAGCACTTTACAGTATTTTCTGACCATCAGAGTCTCAGGTACATCTTCTCACAGAAGGACCTGAACCTGAGACAGCGGTGATGGCTCGAGTTCCTCCATGACTATGACTTTGAGATAGTCTATACCCTTGGGAAGGGGAACGTAGTAGCCGATGCCCTCAGCATGAGGACGGGCATTCAGCTACTTGAGGAGGTGACAGAGCAGCTATCCTCTTTGCAGATATCCTTTGTGGATAGAGATGGAGTAGCCTTCCTTCAGTCTCTCACAGTCACTCCTCCACTTCTACAGCGGGTCAGAGAGGCACAACGTGGGGATGCTGACCGTGAGATGCGGCATGCATAGATATCCTCAGGACAGGCACATGATGACTTCTCCCTTGGAGCAGAGCACGACATCCTTTTCAAAGGACGTACCATGGTACCAGTCTCTTTACAGGAGGAGGTTCTGAGAGAGTTTCACACTTCTCCTTTGGCGGTATATCCCGGAGTGGAAAAGATGTACCAGGATCTCAGAAGACAGCACTGGTGGCCGGACATGAAGAAGGTTGTGGCAGAGTTCGTTTCTCGATGCCTCACCTGCCAGCAGGTGAAGGCAAAGCATCGGGTACCAACAGGCTTGGTACAACCCTTGGAGGTCCCAGAGTGGAAGTGGGACGGGATATCTATGGACTTCGTGACTGGACTTCCACGCACTTCTAGAGGTCACGACTCCATCTGGGTGATTGTCGACCGAATCACCAAGTCGGCTCACTTCTTACCCATCAGAGAGCAGGGCTCAGTGGAGAGCTTGGGACAACTTTACGTTCAGGAGATTGTGTGGCTTCACGGTGTTCCATCATCTATCGTCTCCGATCGAGATGCTCGCTTTACTTCCCGGCTTTGGAAGGGGTTGTAGGAGGTGTTCGGGACACAGCTACGTTTGAGCACAGCCTTTCATCCTCAGACGGATGGTCAGACGGAGAGGACCATTCAGACTCTCGAGGACATGCTCCGAGCATGTGTCCTCGAATTTGGTCGTAGCTGGGAGGACCATCTACCCTTGGTGGAGTTTGCGTACAACAACACCTACCACTCCACCATCGGGATGGCACCGTACGAGGTGTTGTACGGCCGACCTTGCAGATCTCCTTTGTGCTGGACAGACCCTGGGGAGTCAGCACTTGTGGGACCAGAGATGGTCCAGGCCACGACAGAGAAGGTCCAGGTCATCCAGGAGCGGATGAGGACAACTCAGAGCCGGCAGAAGTCATACGCTGACAGGAGGCGGAGGCCACTAGAGTTTGAGGATGGCGACCATGTCTTCTTGCGTGTCTCACCTCGACGTAGTTTACGGAGATTTGGCCGTGGCGGCAAGTTATCCCCACGCTTCATCGGACCCTTCCAGGTCCTCAGCAGGATTGGCGAGGTGGCTTATCACCTGGCTCTACCACCTCAATTTCACCGGGTGCACGACGTCTTCCACATATCTCAGCTGAGGAGATACGTGCACGACCCGACGCACATCATTGACCATGGGGAGCTTGACGTTGACGATGGGGTGACTTTTACGGAGGTCCCGGTGAAGATTGAGGATCGATAGGAGCGGTTCCTACGTGGACGGTCGATTCCTCTTGTGCGCATCAGATGGCAGCACCGGAACCTCCAGGAGAGAACTTGGGAGCGGGAGGCTCAGATGCGTGCTCAGTACCCTCATTTGTTTCCCTAGTTTTGATGTATCTTTATGGGGATGTAAAGCCCTAAGTTGGGAGTAATGTAAAGACCCATAAAATTCAATGGAAATTTTTTCTTAATTTTCTTTGGAATTTTACAAGAGCGCGGTTTCTGACGGCACCTGATTCTGAGGCCCGGTGTGCCCGGAATCAATTTCCAAAGTTTGGCTCGGGTACGTTCAGTGAACGAACGAGCGAGTTTTCTTATCCTTTGAACCGGTGCTCGGAATTGAAATTCGATGGCACCGATGAACTCGCAGCGCCGATATTCGCTTAAGGAGACCTTTTCCGAGGTTGCGTTTTATGCGGGATGAGAGTTAGTTTTGGGGGAAATTAGAAGAAGTTAAATAAATTATGGAACACAATTTATTTTTAACTTTGTTGGTTATTTCCTCCCAAAGGGAGTTAGAGGTGGGGCCCACATCCACATAACCTCCCTTGAGAGGATAAAGTGTGGTGGGGCCCACACGAGCCCTAACTCTTCAACTTCCCTTAAACTCCCCAATAACTCCACTCTAATTAATTTGACAACTTGTGTTATTAATTAAGATGAGTTACTTAATTTCAAACTTTTGAAATTCAAAGAGGTTAGGATGTGTAAATAAAATAAGGCTTGGACTTATTTTATTTTGGTTAGTTTCTTTTTCAACCTTGAGAGGATTGGGAAGCGTTCTTCATCTTCTTCTTCCTCGACGAAGAACGCGAAGAACACCGTTCTTCAACGAAGAACTTCTACGCCAAAGAGCACGGTTCTTCCGTGACGCCGTATCCACGACGCAACGTTCTTCTTCCGTGTCGTCTCTTCTGCGACAGTTTTCCGCGACGAAATCACCCTCAACGACTTCGAATCCTCGCTTCGCGACGTCGACGTTCTTTCCCCGCGATGCCTGACCTCCGCGACGCTCGTCTTCCGCGGGTCGTTGAAGAACGTTGTTCCTGAACCGAGGTAGGGGATTATTGTTATTTTATTAAATTATTTCCGTTCTTGATTCTAGCATGTCGAACTTCGTGGTTAATCGACTAAAATGTTATCGTTTAACGAGAGGGGGCCTGACCGCACAAACACGGCCTAACCCCCTCCTATGTTCATGATTGTTTCTTTGTGAATGAAACGGGATGGCGTGGTTCCGTCGCACCACGCGAGAATCGCTCGGCAAGTATTACGCGACACTGTCGCGCCACGCCGAGAAGTCGAACAAGAACGTGACGCCGTCGTGCCGCGTCGAAGGAAGTCGAAGGCGCCGCGGCCGGAGCGGAGCCGCAGCGGAGGGGCGCGGTGCCGTCGCACCGCGCCGGACGACAAGGGCCGCGGCCGGTTCCGGGCCGCGATGGAGCATGGTGACCGGTGGCCAGCCGGGCCGCCGGTGTCGGAGCCGGAAGGGGACCGGCCACCGCCGGTCCTGTTGAGAAGGAGCCGGCCGGATAGGTCGGGCCGGCCGGAAAAGAGAAAGCCGGGGGAATTAAATTCCCCCAGCCAGCATCAACGGACCCCCATTATGAGGGGGGGCCGCGGTTACACAAGGGGGGCAGGTGCCCCCCTCTTTTTTTCCAACAGCTCGGCCGAAGCCGAGCTGGCAACGCGCTGGGCGCGCTGCGCTGAGTCGGACCGGCGCCTGGCTGGTCTACCAGGCCGGGCCAGGACGCGCCCAGCCGGGCCACCTGACCCGGTCCGGGACGGGTCGACCCGGTTCGGGCTGACCGAGGGGTCTCGGGCCGGGTCGGTCCGGGCCCGAAACCCTCGTTATCGGGATGTTTGGGTTCAAATGCCCATAACTCAGGCTATAGACCTCCAAACGATGTTCTGTCAGCGGCGATGCGATCCTTGGATCGAGACGGTCGTTTCGGTATATCGCACTCAAGGTTTCGAAATACTTTGAGTTCGGCCGGGTTGGTTCGTACACGAAACCAACCGGGCCCTCGGAGCGGAAACGCTCATATCTTGAGCTACGGACGTCCGATTGACGTGCCATCAACTTTGTTGAGTTACTCTTATTGAGACGGATCTTTTGGCATACTCCGCACGGGGTTTGGACGTAGGTGGAGTACAGTCGGGTTGGTTTTGCCTTAAAAACCAACCGGGCCCCTGGGACGAAAAAACCAATAACTCTCAGACCGGGCGTCCGATCGACGCGCCGTCTGCGACGTTGAGTTCCTGATGACGATACAGAACTTTTGGATACATCAACTCTGGACTATGTGACTGTTGATGTATCAGCCTCTCGGCTCGTGGAGCGGACCCTCCCGAATGAGCTTGCTGTGTGCGGGAACCCTAGTGCTGGCTATGACTGCTACTGTGTCTGCGACGACGACGGTGCAGAGATCCTCAGTGGATTCGACGACAACGACTACAACACTCAGCGATCCTATGTGGATCAGTGCTACCGATCCTGTGTGGGTCCGATCCTGTGTGGGTCAGCGCTCAGCGGTTCTGTGTGAGCCAGCGCCTACAGATCCTGTGTGGGTCCGATCCTGTGTGGGTCTTTGCGGGGGTTAGTACCTATCGATCCTTTGTGGGTCCGACGAATTAGATGGATCAGTGATCATCTCTATCGTCTTTCAAAGAAGTATACCTGTGTGAGCTGAATCCTGTTGCTTTCCTGTGTGGATTGTGTTGTGCTATCCTGTGTGGATTATGTTTTTCTTTCCTGTGTGGAATACGAATACTTTCCTATGTGGACTGGGTTGTACTTGGGCTCCAAGGTTGGAGCGTATTGGGATTGATGACTTAGGTATATGTATGGGCATATACCTAAGCAGTGTCGGTTGTTACTTCGTGATTGTATCTTTCCTTTGTGGTTTATCCTTTGTGGATTTTGGGAGACCTTCGGGGGTCTCGGGGTCCCTACTGAGTAGCTTATACTCACCCCTGCACGGGCTGTGCCCGCACTACGTTGTGTTGGTTGCAGACGACGGGCAGCGTTGATCGTGGTTGAGGCTTGCAGAGCAGGACGGTACCTGGAGGTGGACCACTGAGTGGGACGTGCTCGGAGCGGACGGCGGGACCCGAGGTGCAGTGGAGCTATCTGTACCCACCCTTCAGGTGGGATTTCCAGTGGACAGCTCGGCGTAGCATCTTTTACTTTTCAGTTTCTGTTTTTTCTTTCGAGTTGTACTTTACTTTCAGTTTGGGTTTGTATACTGGCCCACTTACTTTTCCGCACTTATAGTTGTACTCTGTTTTCACTTAGTGTTTAATTTTCCGCTTGCTTACTCTGTGGTGCTTGTTTACTTTACAAAGGCAATGCCTTCCCTTTTTACCAGGATTTACACCTTGGTGCTAGTCGCCAGCCCCTGGCCTATGGAAGGTGGGCTTGGGGTAGTCACAGCACAGGCCCCGAGAACGGTTCATGACATCATTGTTGTTTTGTTTTTATTTAAATTCATTTTTAATTCTGACTCACCAGTTTTTTAATCCTGCATGCTTCTGTTTTGTTTCTCCCGCTTGAGCCACTGCCACGTTGGCAATCCAGTTGCAGCCGCCCCTTGAATTATGGCCGTCAATCTTCATCACCGCCCAATCATCATGGGCCATCCACCTGTTCTCACTGGCCGAACAGATTCAACCCTTCAGCGGCTTTTGGTTTTCACCCTGGATTCGTGGCACACTCTCGAACAGCAGGCCGTTTCTTCGAACCGTCAATTGTAGGGGGTTTTATCGCCTCTTCTTCGAATCACATATGCATCGATCTTGAGCACCACCTTCAGCCTTGATTCCCCCGGAGATCACAGCGAGCCACCTTCGACATCCTCAGATCCTGGCGCTCGAACCCGTGAAGGGTAATCTCAACGGCAGCAGACTCCACGGCACACAGCCTGTGTACCGCATCTGGTGGAGCTCCGTCACGGCTTCTGTTCGGCTTCAACGCTCCGACGGTCAGCCCTTGATAACCACTCGATCTAGGTCTGGGCAGGCGCTTGAAGAGAACAGGACGGCCGGGCAAGTTAGCGCCCGGTGTTGTGAGTATTTCGTTTCTTTCTTACGGTTTATTGAAACCCTAAATTTTGTTATCCCTGTTGCTCATCTCTATTGGGGTGAACCAGTTCAATTGTAATTGTTCTTCTTTGAGAATTAATAAACATGTGCGTGTGTGGGGTGTTCTTGCCGTGCAGTAGGTCCCAAAGGGGACCGAAGCATGTAAATCTCGTGTTCCTCTTTATTTTTTTCCCGTATTCTACTTTCTGTTCTTTTCAATTTCGTTCATTCTTGAGTCTTCGGCACCGAACCGCTCATTATGTTGTTCTCTGGATGATTCTGCGCCCACCATTTATTCGATCATCCACTTTACACGTTGTGTTCCGTGATGACAGATGTTATTAACCTATTATAAGGCACCTTCTCAGAAGTTGTTGTGTCATGTGTAAAAAAATATTAAAACAAGTAGAAAAAAAATAAAAATTATATTTTAAATAATTAAAAATTAGATAAATTAAAATATTGTATTTATAATAAAAAAATATTTTGTTATTTTTTTTCAAAAAAAATCAAATAAAAAACCACCTCTACTAATCTAGTAGTGGTTTAAACCACTGTGAAAATACTACCTCCAAACGATTTACTCTGTTTTTTAAAATTATCGCAAATTAATTCCCGACACACAAATTCACGATGCCTTTTAAAAGGTATCGTGGATCATTTAGCGAGAGTTAATATCATCGCTAAATGAAAAAAAAAACGCCGCTAAATACCATTTTTCTTAGTGTTTTTCTCAACGTGTCGTCTGTAAGGTCACGACATCAACCATTTCCTCAAGAGCTACCATTCACAAGAGAAACCCAAATTGATGCGTGGTTCTATTAATCTCAAAGTCCATGGCTCAGAGACCTCATATGGCACTACCTCTTCCATCCAGGCTGTGGAGGCGAAGGCGACTATAATTGTTAATCCGTCGTCCTCTCTCGCAATGGTTGTTTACACCCTTGGCCACTATGAGAAACTTTTGATGGTGGATGATTATGAGCAAGCAGTTAAGGGGTCACAAACTCACGATGAGGCTAGGAGCCTATCGTTTGTTCTTGCCTCAGAAGATCTAGTAGTCTGAAATTTTTCTTGTGCCTCAGACATCTAGGTGCTCGATGTCAAAGTCGACCGGCCTTCACCCTACACTACTGGAAACTTAGCCTTTACCGACGATTTCAAATAGTTGGTAAAGGCCAGACATCCATTGGCTGTGGAGCCCTGTGGATAGACATATCCCAACGGTTCTATGAGAACCGTTGGGATATGGTTGCAAAATTTACGATATACCAATGTTTTTTTGTAACCGTTGGTATAAATGTTTACCAACGATTTAAAACCGTTGGAAATATCAGAAATCATGTCTATACCAACAGTTTCAAAACCGTTGGTATAGACTTTTACCAACGGTTCCTCACAAACCGTTGGGAAAAGTCAAGTAAAGAACCTATACCAAAGGTTTGTAAACCGTTGGTATATACTTTTACCAACAGTTTACATGAAACCATTGGTATATGTTCTGTTTTCACACATATGCCAACGGTTTACAACCGTTGGCATAGGCTTTATGCACCTGCAACAGCAAGCCTGCCTCCCCCCCCTGTGCGCCTACAACAAACCAAACACACATATCGAATTCATACAGAATTCTGAATACCTACAGAATATATATAGAATTATGTATGAATTCATTGAATTCATACAAAATTCATACATACAACAATTACCTGCAGTTCATAAAATTAACACATAATTCATACAAAATTCTGAATACCTGTAGTTTTGTATTTAATCACCCGGTACACACATACAAAATTAACACATAATTCATAAGGTAATTACAACAAGTATGCACATACAAAAAGTATACCCATACAACATTAAAACATAATTCATAAGTTAATTAAATACATAAAGAATTCAATTTAGAATTCAGAAGGCAATTACCCTATGCAATACAGAATTACGAATTGAATACATGCAATATTGAATTCTCTATAACACATACAAAATTGAATTCAAAATTCAGAATGTAATAACCCCTACATAAGAAAATCATGTTTCAAGTTTTGAATATGGCATTGTTGTTCATAGGCATGGGTGAATTCAGATGAGATTTGAAATCTTGGATAATGTGGTATGCCATGGTGTAGTAAGGGGTAATGTGACATGGGGGGTGGGGGGGCTGTCCCGGGGGTTGGGGGGGCTGTCCAAGGGGGTGGGGGTGTCCAGGGGGTGGGGAGGTGTCCGGGGGGGGGGGGGGGTGTCCGAGGGGGGGGGGGGTGTCCGGGGGGGGGGGGGGGTGCTGTCCATGGGAGTGGGGGTGTCCATTGTGATTCATACATACAAAAACACAACATAGAATATATTAAGGATGAGTTTAGTGAATATATATGATATAATAAATATACTATAATAATTATATATATATATGTGTGTGTGAGTGTGTGTGTGTTTCTTTTACTTTATTTTTTTCAACACAACAGTTAAACAAAAATAGCGTTCATGCGTACGTATGACCTACTGTCTCCATGAATGGTGTATTCCGTTTCGTACTTATATATTCTATGGATTATTATAATACAAATATACTGAATATAAATTATATTTAAATAATGGTTTAAATTCTGGAAATCATGATATAAATATAAGGACCAAAGATGTAACAAATTAAGATACATGTGAAAAACAAAGCAGATATTACCCAAAGTGAACTCTTAACATAGAATTGTTAACAAGCGAGTAATATAATCTCATAATCAAACTATTTATGGTATTATAAGTAATAATATGGTTCTATTATATATGTATAATAAATTTATATTTATTATATATGAGGTTTGAACAGGTATGATGTGATTCAAGACACAAGGTTAGGGAATTTCATCTCACTCCTTATTTCTGTGAGATACATTCCCTATTCACTACTCACTTCTTTTGTGTGGTGTATATACTTCTCATTAATGTATTATATGCCTATTATACTTAAATATATGATTATTTACATAACAATTTTATGATATTTCTATCACGGGGTTTAAGTTTCAAAAGTTACCAAATCAGTTATCTAATTTTTGTCTTAATTTTCTTTCTTTGAGACACATGCCATGCTATGCACCTATATTTTTATTTGTGGCGTGTAAACTGATTTTAAAATGTTATATCATGAATCTCCTTATTTTCATGATATTTTAAGCTCCATGTAATTTCTTTTTCCTACATGGGGAGTAAGATTCAAAGTTACAATGTGGTAAGAGTTTATTGAAATAATCTCATTATTTATCAAGATTGTTTATGATCATGTTTTTATTGATGAAATAATAGGATCCATATTTCAAGAAAACTCATTAATTTTCTTATCATCTGGTTATAATTGATGTCTTTATGTACTATTACCATTTTTCACTCTTTTGTACTTAAGATAATTAATAAAATGTTTTTAAGAAAATATCACCTTACCTCTCTCTTTAGTTGAAAATCTGCATTATTTCAAACCCGTGCTTTCCAAAAAGGGATTCCAAGAATATTCTACCAATATCCTATGATAATTAAAGGACATTTTTACCTTTTTTTTTATTTTACCAATTTTTTCAAAGGAATATTCTTGTCTCTTTCCAAACAAGGAATTTTTCTAACCTTTTACCATGTAAAATGAATATTCTTTTACCTCGTACGACATGTACCAATTTACCCACCGTCATTTATTTGAAGTTTCCTTTACACGTTTAAAAGGTTAATTTTTAATAAAATGTTTTTAAAATATATTTTTAGAGAAATGGTTTTCAAATCATTTTCAATATTTATTTATAAATTTTCAAATTATTTTTCATGGAAAGTGGGTTTTAAATGGTTTTCATGATTATTTTATAATTTTTCAAGGAAAAAGGGTTTTTAAAAGGTTTTAAAGACTTGGGTGAGGCAGCATATATTCTTGAGATCAAGATCCATCGTGATAGATCCAAGAGAATGCTGGGCCTGAGTCAAAGTACATACATTAACAAGATACTGAAGAGATTCAGTATGGAACAATCCAAGAGGGGATTGTTGCCAGTGTCACATGACATTCATCTTTCCAAGAAAATGTGTCCTCAGACACATGAGGAAAGAAATAGAATGGCAAGGATCCCTTACACATCTGCGATTGGGTCAGTCATGTATGCTATGTTATGTACAAGGCTGGATGTTGCTTACGCATTAAGTGCGGTAGGCAGATATCAAGCAGATCCAGGAGACCACCATTGGATGACAGTCAAGACTATCCTTAAGTATCTAAGGCGTACTAAGGATATGTTCCTAGTTTATGGAGGAGATGGGGAACTAGTCATCAGAGGACATGTAGATGCTAGTTTCCAGACTGATCAAGATGAGATGAAGTCACAGACTGGATACATCTTCAGTTTGAATGGAGGTGTAGTGAGCTGGAAGAGCTCAAAGCAAAGTGTGGTGGCAGATTCTACAGTGAAGTCCGAGTATATCGCAGCTTCTAAGGAAGCTAGATAAGCAGTGTGGATGCGAAGCTTCGTCCAAGAGCTGGATGTAGTACTGAGCATTAAAGATCCTATCACACTCTATTGTGATAATACTGCAGCGGTGGCACTTGCAAAAGAGCCAAGGTCACATCAGCGGAAAAAGAACATACTTTGGAAGTATCATCTCTTGAGGGATTTTTCTCAAAGAGGTAAAGTTTTAGTGAGCAGTATTTCCACAGAAGACAACGTGGTGGACCCCTTGACTAAAGCCTTGACTCAGCAGAAACATGATCATCATGTGAGGTCTAGCGGACTAAAAGTCGTAGGCAGTTGGCTCTAGTCCAAGTGGGATTTTGTAAGGGTTGGTGTCCTGAGAACCAACTGTTTTGTACTTTGATTACATGAATGTTCACTTATTATATATTGTTCATTATTCTGCATAACTATAATATAATAATATCCTGAAATATTTGTTGCATTAATAAGGCCATGGCAGATCCCCACTATGATGAGAACGTTGAAATTCTATAACAATATTATTAAATAAAGTTCTGCGGTTGGATGACATACTATGATAGGACACATAGTATACAGACCGTCATGTGCGAGTACTCATAAGAAGACGAGACTCTCTCTCATGGAGTTCTCACTGGGTAATCTCCAAGATGAGAGATTATGAGAACAGACCTGCCAGTAGTAATTCCGCATGTCTTGGTGTCATCAGACATTACTATATGTGAGCATGTGTAATGGTCCTTAGACTGGAAGATTATCATTAACTCATGTCATGACTCGCGCACTTAGATTTACTGACAAAAACTGTCACGCAGACAGTTGGCGGGAAGTAGGGTACGTTGGGTGCGTCACGAGTGACATGTTGTTAATGGATAAGTCGAGGAAGGATTTTCCCTTCCATTTATGGAAGTTGATATCTCGTCCCTTTGATTGAAATATAACTATCACATTAAATTCCATGTCCATGGTGTAAACGACGAGTTTATTTCAGGTAGTCAAAGAACGACAGATCAAGAATATAGGTTTATGACACTGCCATGAAATTTTCTTGATGAGATATCGAGACAAAGGGATTAAATTACACAGTAAGCATTCGTATGAGGTGATACGTAAATGCGACATCAAATTCTTTCTCTTGGGTGCCTTGACCCGTTGCTAGACAGTAATCTTGGACGTTAAGCAAGCCCGCCTAATGCCAACGAGAAAGAGGCCTAGAGGGTCACACACTAAGTGTATTAAAGTATCTCAAGTAGAATAAAGATTATTCCCATACGTGGTTTAATAATTATTCAAGGAAGCCTAAATCATTTTAATGATGGAGGAAGAATAAAATGAAAACAATTACACGCCGTGTATTAATTATTATACGCCATGTAGTTTTTATTTTGAAAAAGTACACGCCGTGTATTATTAAATATACACGCCGTGTAATTTTTCATTTTGGAAAGGAAATGAATAAATGAAAACAAGATATACACGCCGTGTACATTGAATGTACACGCCGTGTAGTTTTCAATGAAAAACAAGTACACACCATGTATTTATTAATACACGCCGTGTAGTTTTTCCAGTCGGGATTTTGAGGAAATATTGTTTTATTAAATGATATTTATTATAATCAGCATGAGCGCATGTCAAGGAATTAATTATTTGACATGGGTATTTTCAATAAGAGTTAATGAAATAAATGAAACGTGTAATGCATTTATTTATTGTCATAACTCTACAACCTCAAACTCGATTATAAATATCCTCACAACCCCAACTCTTTTCTGACACCTAAGAGAATCATTATGCACAACAATTCTAGAGAATTCTTTCAAGCCCGAAAGAACCTCTTCCTCCAAGAAATCTCTCGAGACCGAGAGAGATCCTCTTCCATCGGATCAAGATGATCTAAGGCAGACAACACAAGCAAAGGTTTCTCCACGCTAGCACCCGGAGACCCCTTTGGCGATGTCCTGAGATACGAGGTACACGTGTGGATCACCGCTAGAGGAAGTCTACACTTGGATTCTATGACGCAACGACGAATCACATCAGAACGTGATCAAGAACATCAACGAAGAAAGAACAACCAAAAGGTATTTCTTTTCAATTGATTAAATTAATTATAATCAACCTATAATGATCCTTGTTTGTGGTTCTAGGACAAACCTTATTCTTTATCTTTTTCTGTGATTCGATCCGTGGAGACTGGTGTTTATCGTCGTATTGATCCCGGATTGATCATTGCTAATGAAAAAAATCCAAGTGGGCACATCCACCCACGTGCTTCCGCTACGCCCGGAACCTTCAAATGGTATCAGATGGAGGTTACAACGTTGATTATAGTTATTTAATTTTCGTTGATAATTTACGCATTTATATTTGATTCAATTCGAAGTAAATCGTTCTATAAATATGAATAAACGAGATCTGTTCTTCCTCCTTCATTTCTCGATTCATATAACAGAAATGGCCTTTTAATTTTAATTTTGATTAAAATAAAAACGAGGAACTCATCCGGTGGAGCCGCTCTTTCTGTCTGTACAACACGGGATTACACGTCGTGTATTTAAAACTACACGCTGTGTACTTAGGTTCAACGAACCGGCACTGTTCCGCCAAACCATGCCGTGTGAATTGATTATAACTAAGTTTTAATCACGCCGTGTTGACCAGAATTGAACGGCGCGTGGAAACCGGAATACACGGCGTGTATGTTGGAGCAACACACCGTGTAGTCCGATCTCGCCAAGGTGAAACCATGTACAAGGAGAAGCCTTGTTCCACGTACATGGGATCGCCAGGCCGGTTATCGCGTAATAAGGAAGTACACACCATGTATGATTTATTTACATGCCGTGTACTCCAAAATTTCCAAAGTACAGAAAAACACTCCAAACCCCCAGCGTGTATTTTGGATAAAAGGTGAAAAGAAATACACGCCGTGTAAATATAAAATACACGCCATGTACTTTCCAGAAATTTCACCAGGTTTCCTCCAAAAGTACAAAGACCTGTACAAGAAATATGGATTAGAAGAATCTAGAGGAAATTCAGAAAGGAATTTAGGATAAAGAATTGATTAATTATAAGATCATAATTAATTGAATTCGAGCGCGACTTATCTTAAATTAAAGAACGATTAAAAGAATTTGAATTCTAAATATGCGTAAATGTCGTTGCATGCTATGGATGATCATGAGCTAGACCAAAGACCCATTTTATGTGTGTATGGTTTCATTTAAATTTAAATTTAATTTTTTTTCCTGCGAGCCTTCTTCCAATAAAATGTAGGGCTTGCGTGCCCATGGTTTCTTTAATGTAAACCCATGTAATGGAGGATCTCCCAAGCTAGAGGAGACGGTTCAAATCCCGAAGCCGAGGTGAAACTGACACAAGAAGATACAAAGGTGGACAGGTGGGAGCTGAAAAACACAAACCATCAGGTTCAAGGTGTTTTTCCTAGGTCAGGGTTAGCTTATCAAAACCGCTAGATAAGCTAACCAATAGAAGCTCATGATCATGCCATCTTATTTTATTTATGTCTGATTGCATGGTTTATTTATTATGTATGTGTTGTCGCGATCACATAATTAATAAAATGAATAAGCATACAAAGATGGAATAAAATAAAAACCGAACTATGCGTAAACATTATCAGAATATGGTTAATCACTTAAGCAAGAATCACTTAATATTAACAAGCATGTGATAATGAGAAACTATGCATAAAAGATTAAAATCCCTTAATACCATATTAAGTCAGACCAAGACTTCCATTACTTGATTAAGGGAAAGACTCAATAAAACTATATGTTTGACCAACCCTTTTTGAGACACTTACTTTTATAAAGGAAGCCCTTATGAAAGGTTTCGGGTTAACTTAACCATATTACAACAAGAGGAGTATCCCTTTCTAGACTTGATGTAATATTAGAGGCAAGAGTTGAGGAAATACAAGTCAGGATTTCAGGATTGGGGAGTCAACTCAACAGATCAAGGAACTGTAAGCTCACAGTTGGCAAAGACCTTCCTACCTAAATACCTTCAAATAGCTTGACCAACCCTTGTTGGGGTTATGCGAAGGGGAATATGGATCCTTGACATTAGAATGTCAAAGCAACTGGACATTCCGAGTTCAATGGTGAGGGCCATTGGGACTTGATAAAATAGTGGGAGAATTAATAAAAATTTATTATTTCTCATAAAATGTAATCAAGAAAGTACTGATAAATTTGATTTTTTAATTTGTAGAATCAAAATGACAAACACATCAACCAAATTTTCTCTGTGATCAATTCTGGATAAAGACAACATCCTCACTAGCAGTAACTTTCAGGAATGGTTTAGGCGCCTTCAGGTTATCCTACGCCATGAACGAAAGTTTTACGTGCTGGAGTCCTCACTTCCTGATTCCCCTACCCCAGGGGCGAGTGATGCATATTTCCAAGTCTATGATCAACATTTGAACGACGCACTTGACATTCAATGTTTGATGATATCATCAATGTCTAGTGAGCTCATGATGTCTCATGAAGACATGGATTCCTATAGCATGCTCGAGCACCTCCGTGGTCTATACCAGGAGAGATCAAGACAGAAAAGGTTTGAGATCTCCAAGGCTCTATTTTAGAGAAATCTTAGAGAGGGTGCCCCAGTTGGGCCTCATGTAGTCAAGCTCATTGGCTATATTGAGTGCTTGGAGGTTCTAGGGTTTAAACTCCCTGAAGAATTGGGTACCGATCTCATTATTGCATCACTTCCCCAGAGCTTCTCAAACTTTGTTGTGAACTTCAACATAAACAATATTGAGAAGTCTCTGTCTGATCTTATTATCCTTATTCTCCAAGTGGACAATGACATGAAGCGTGAAAAGACTTCTTTCCTCATGGTGAATAAAAGGAAAGGGAAGGTGAAGAGATTTAATCCCAAAGCTTCTTCAAGGCCTTCCAAGAAAAGGAAGATCAAAGGGGAGGAAAAGGAACAAGATGCTGTTTGTTTCGCATGTGGCAAGAAGGGCCACTGAAAGAAAAACTACACCCAGCCAAGGAAGAAAGGGGAAGCTTCAGGTGCATTTGTTATCGAATGAAATCTATCTGTTTCTACTAATTGGGTATTAGATACTGCTTGTGGTGCTCACATATGTATCCAAATACAGAAACCAAGTAGATTCAAGAAGATTGATCGAGGGGAGGTAGATCTACGAGCAGCCAACAGAGCCATACTTGCTGCTGTAGCTGTCGGGGACTACCACCTCACATTGCCTACTGGGATGGTCTTGGTTTTGAAAGGATGTTATTATGTACCCTTTGTAACCAAAAACATTATTTCAGTATCCAGATTAGATACTGATGGATTCATCTTCATGTTTAGAAGTTTATGTTGCTATTTTTATAAAGATAGAATTTGTTTTGGTAGGGCACATTTATATAATGACCTTTATGTGTTAGAATACACAAACCAAGTAATGGAAATCGATAACAAAGTTAATTCACATGACTCATACCACACCCAACTTTGGCATCACTGGCTAGGTCATGTCAATGAGTAACGTTTGAAAAAATTACATCAAGATGGGTATTTAGATTCTTTCGAACTAAAACCACTTGGTGTATGTCATGCGTGTCTATAAGGCAAAATAACCAAAGCCCCATTTAGTGGGAAAGGTGAAAGCGCTAAAGAGCTTCTATAATTAGTTCACGCAGATGTGTGTGGACCATTTCCAGTTGAATCAAGGGATGGGTTCTCGTACTTCATAACTTTTACTGATGATTTTAGTAGATATGGATATATCTACTTAATGAGGTATAAGTCAGATTCTTTTGATCGGTTCAAAGAATACAAGAATGAAGTTGAGAACCAGCTTGGTAAGAAGATTAATAAACTCCTCTTAGACAGGGGAGGATAATATCTTAATCAGGACTTCATTGATTTCTTACGAGAGTTTGGGATTCTATCTCAACTCACTCCTCCTTACACGCCATAGTGGAATGGTGTAAGCGAAAGGAGGAACCGCACCCTGTTGGACATGGTGAGATCAATGATGAGTCATGCAAGTATTCCATTATCCTTTTGGGAATATGCATTATAAACAGCAGTACAAATACTAAACCAAGTACCAACTAAATCGATAAATGGTATTCCATATGAGTTATGGAGTGGATGAAAAGCCATGTTATCGAATTTACATGTGTGGGGTAGCGAAGCATTTGTTAAGGCCTCTTCAGGTAACAAGGGGATATTACCTATAAAACCCATCAGACAAAAAGGTTATAATGGAAAGACACACCATATTCCTTGAGAGGGAGCACATCTCCAAAAGAGATAGTGGGAGAGAGATAGACTTCGATGAAGTCGAGGCTCAAGATACACAAGAGTTGGTACAAGAACAGATTCCACAAAGCCCCATGGAAGAACAATCTATTCCAGAGACACAAGAACTGCGTAGGAGCACGAGAGAGGTGAGAGAACCAGAATGATATGGTTTTCTTGTCACCGAGGATGGTGAATCATTATTGGTTGACAATGATGATCCTCTTACCTATAAGGAAGCAGTTGAAGGCACAGACGTTTCCAAGTGGCAAGAAGCCATGAATTCTGAAATGGATTCCATGTACCAAAACCAAGTCTAGATTTTGGTAGATCCTCCAGTTGATGTAAATCCTATTGGTAATAAATGGGTATTCAAGAAGAAACTAGACATGGAGGGGCAAGTCAGCACCTACAAGGCACGAATAGTTGCAAAAGGTTTTAGACAGCGTCAAGGAATTGACTATGATGAAAACTTTTCACCGGTTGCGATACTGAAATCCATTAGAATCCTATTTTCAATTCCTGCTTACCATGACTATAAAATTTGGCAAATGGATGTCAAAACAGCTTTCCTTAACAGGAACCTCCAGGAAGATGTCTACATGACACAACCTGAAGGGTTTGTGACTCCAAAGGATTCCAACAAGGTATGCAAGTTGCAGAAATCCATTTATGGATTAAACCAAGCATCAAGGTCATGGAACATTCTCTTTGATGTGGATGAAACAGAATTTGGCTTTGTTAAGAACGAATGTGAGACTTGTGTCTACAAGAGGTTTAGTGGAAGTGCAGTGGTTTTCCTAATTGTATATGTTGATGACATATTACTAATTGGAAACGAAGTACCTGTCTTACAGTCAGTTAAGGTATGGTTGCATAAATGATTCTCCATGAAAGACTTGGGCGAGGTAAAATATATTCTTGGGATCAAGATCCATCATGATAGATCCAAGAGAATGCTGGGCCTGAGTTGACAAGATACTAAAGAGATTCAGTATGGAACAATCCAAGAGGGGACTGTTGCTAGTGTCACATGGCATTCATATTTCCAAGAAAATGTGTCCTCAAACACATGAAGAAAGAAAGAGAATGGAAAGGATCCCTTACGCATCCACGATTGGGTCAGTCATGTATTCTATATTATGTACGAGGCTGGATGTTGCTTACGCATTAAGTACGGTAGGCAGATATCAAGATGATCCAGGAGACCGCCATTGGATGGCAGTCAAGACTATCCTTAAGTATCTGAGGCGTACTAAGGATATGTTCCTGGTTTATGGAGGAGATGAGGAACTAGTCATCAGAGGACATTCAGATGCTAGTTTCCAGACTGATCAAGATGACATGAAGTCACAGATTGGATACATCTTCAGTTTGAATGGAGGTGCAGTGAGCTGGAAGAGCTCAAAGCAAAGTGTGGTGGCAGATTCTACAGCAGAGTCTGAGTATATCGTAGCTTCTGAGGCAGCTAAAGAAGCAGTGTGGATGCAAAGCTTCGTCCAAGAGCTGGATGTAGTACTGAGCAGTAAAGATCCTATCACACTCTATTGTGATAATACTGCAGCAGTGGCACTTTCAAAAGAGCCAAGGTCACATCAGCAGACAAAGTAAATACTTCGGAAGTATCATCTCTTGAGGGATTTTTCTCAGAGAGGTGAAGTTGTAGTGAGCAGTATTTCCACGGAAGACAACATGGCAGACCCCTTGACTAAAGCCTTGACTCAGCAGAAACATGATCATCATGTGAAGTCTAACGGACTAAAAGTCGTAGGCAATTGGCTCTAGTCCAAGTGGGAGTTTGTAAGGGTTGGTGTCCTGAGAACCAACTGTTTTGTACTTTGATTACATGAATGTTCACTTATTATATATTGTTCATTGTTCTGCATGACTATAATATAATAATGTCCTGGAATATTTTTTCATTAATAAGATCATGACAGATCCCCACTATGATGAGAACCTTGAAACGCTATAACAATATTCTTAAATAAAGTTCTGCAGTTGGATGACATACTATGATAGGAAACATAGTATACAGACTGTCATGTGCGAGTACTCGTAAAAAGACGAGACTCTCTCTCATGGAGTTCGCACTTGGTAATCTACAAGATGAGAGATTATGAGAACAGACCCGCCAGTAGTAATTCTGCATGTCTTGGGGTCATCATACATTACTATCTGCGAGCATGTGTAATGGTCCTTAGACTGGAAGATTATCATTAACTCATGTCATGACTCGCGCACTTAGATTTACCGACAAAAACCGTCACGCAGACAGTTGGCAGGAAGTAGGGTACGTTGGGTGCGTCACGAGTGACATGTTGTTAATGGATAAGTCGAGGAAGGATTTGTCCCTTCCATTTATAGAAGTTGACATCTAGGCCCTTTGATTGAAATAGAACCGTCGCATTAAATTCCATGGACATGGTGTAAACGACGAGTTTATTTCAGGTAGTCAAAGAACGACGGATCAAGAATATAGGTTTATGACACTGCCATGAAACTTGATTGACGAGATATCAAGACAAAGAGATTAAATTACACAGTAAGCGTTCGTATGAGGTGATACATCAATGCGGCGTCAACTTCTTTCTCTTGGGTGCCTTGACCCGTTTCTAGACAGTAATCTTGGACTTTAGGCAAGCCCGCCTAATGCCAACAAGAAAGAGGCCTAGAGGGTCACACATTAAGTGTATTCAAGTATCTCAAGTAGAATAATGATTATTCCCATACGTGGTTTAATAATTATTCAAGGAAGCCTAAATTGTTTTAATGATGGAGGAAGAATAAAATGAAAACAAGTATACGCCGTGTATTAATTATTACACAGCATGTAGTTTTTATTTTGAAAAAGTACACGCCGTGTATTATTAAATATACACGCCATGTAATTTTTCGTTTTGGAAAGGAAATGAATAAATGAAAGAAAGATATACACACCGTGTACATTGAATGTACACGCTGTGTAGTTTTCAATGAAAAACAAGTACACGCCGTGTATTTATTAACACACGCCCTGTAGTTTTTCCAGTCGGGATTTTGAGGAAATATTGTTTTATTAAATGATATTTATTATAATCAGCGTGAGCGCATGTCAAGGAATTAATTATTCTACATGGGGGTTTTCAATAAGAGTTAATGAAATAAATGAAACGCGTAACGTGTTTATTTATTGTCATAACTCTACAACCTCAAACTCGATTATAAATATCCTCACAACCCCAACTCTTTTCTGACACCTAAGAGAATCATTGTGCACAACAATTCTGGAGAATTCTTTCAAGCCCGAAAGAACCTCTTCCTCCAAGAATGCTCTCGAGGTTGAGAGAGATCCTCTTCCATCAGATCAGGACGATCTAAGGTGGACAACGCAAGCAAAGGTTTCTCCAAGATAGCACCCAGAGACCCCTTTGGCGACGTCCCGAGATACGAGGTACACGTGTGTATCACCGCTAGAGGAAGTCTACACTTGGCTTCTATGACGCAATGATGAATCACATCAGAACGTGATCAAGAACATCAACGAAGAAAGAATACCCAAAAGGTATTTCTTTTCAATTGATGAAATTAATTATAATCAACCTGTAACGATCCTTGTTTGTGGTTCCGGGACAAACCTTCTTCTTTGTATTTTTCTGTGATTCGATCCATGGAGACTGGCGTTTATCATCGTATTGATCCCGGATTGATCATTGCTAATGAAAAAAATCCAAGTGGGAACATCCACCCACGCGCTTCCGCTGCGCCCGGAACCTTCATTGACATAGGCTTTATGCACCTACAGCAGCAAGCCTCCCCCCCTTTGCACCTACAGCAAACCAAACACACATACATAATTCATAAAAAATTCTGAATACCTGTAGAATATATATAGAATTCTGTATGAATTCATTGAATTCATACAGAATTCATACATACAACAATTACCTACAGTTCATAGAATTAACACATAATTTATACAAAATTCCGAGTACCTGCAATTCTATATTTAATCACCCGGTACACACATACAAAATTAACACATAATTCATAAGGTAATTACAACAAGTATGCACATACAACAAGTATACCCATACAACATTAAAACATAATTCATAAGTTAATTAAATACATAAAGAATTCAATCAAGAATTCAGAAGGCAATTACCCTATGCAATACAGAATTCCGAATTGAATACATACAATATTGAATTCTCTATAACACATACATAATTGAATTCAGAATTCAGAATGTAATAACCCCTATATAAGAAAATCAGGTTTTAGGTTTTGAATATGGCATTGTTGTTCATAGGCATGGGTGAATTCAGATAAGATTGGAAATTTTGGATAATGTGGTATGTCATGCTGCAGTAAGGGGTAATGTGATATAAGGGGTGGGGGGGGGGGGTGTCCAAGGGGTTGAGGGGGGGAGGGGCTGTCCAAGGGGGTGGGGGTGTCCAGGGGGTGGGGAGGTGTCCGAGGGGGGGGGTGTCCATGGGAGTGGGGGTGTCCAGGGGGGGTGGGTGGGGGGAACTGTCCATGGGGGGGGGGCAATCCATGGGGGTGGGGTTGTCCAGGGGGGAGGGGGGGGGGGGGGGGGGTGTCCAGGGGGTGGGGTTGTGTTCAGGGGGTGGGGTGGGGGGTGTCCAGGGGGTGGGGGTGTCCAGGGGGGTGGGTGGGTGGTGGGGGGGGGGGGGGCTGTCCAAGGGGCTGGGGGGGGGGGTGTCCATGGGGGTGGGGGTGTCCAGGGGGTGGGGGTGTCCAGGAGGCAGAGTGGTGTCCAGGGGGGGTGGGGTGGGGTGGGGTGGGGGGGTCCGGGGGTGGGGGTGTCCAGGGGGTGGGTGGGTGGGGGTGCTGTCCATGGGGTGGGGTGGTGTCTGGGGGGGTGTCCGTGGGGGTGAGGGTGTCCAAGGGGGTGGGGGTGTCCAGGGGGTGGGGGGATGTCCAAGGGGGTTGGGGGACTGTCCAGGGGGTTGGGGGGGGGTGTCCAAGGGGGTAGGGGGTGTCCAGGGGGTTGGGGGTGTCAAAGGGGGTAGGGGTGTCGGGGTGGGGGGGGGGGGGGGCTGTCCAGGGGGTGGGTGGTGTCCAGGGGGGGTGGGGGTGTCCAAGGGGTGGAGGGTGTCCATGGGGGTGGGGGTGTCCAGGGGCGGGGGGTGTCCATGGGGTGGGGTGGTGTCTAGGGGGTGGGGTGGGGGGCTGTCCAAGGGGGTGGAGGGCTGTCCAGGGGGGTGGGGGGTGTCCAAGAGTTGTCCAGGAGGGGTGGGGTGCTGTCCAAGGGGGTGGGGGTGTCTAAGAGGGGTGGGGGGTCCATAGGGGTCGGGGTGTCCAGGGGGTGGGTGGGGGGTGTCCAGGGGGTGGGGTCACTACGGGAAAAATGACTATTTGCGACAGGTTATTTGCGACGGGAAGAAAGCCCGTCGCAAATAACCCGTCCAGGAAGGTATTTGCGATGGGGAAAAGTGCCTGTCACAAATAACCAATTATTTGCGACGAGATTTCATCTCCCGTCGCAAATGGTTTGGCGTGATTTCCGCGCCAAACCGTGTGAATATCATTTGCGACGGGGAAATGTCCCCCCGTCGCAAAAAGACCGTCAGTAGGTACTATTTGCGACGGGACCCGTCGCAAATAACCTTTTAACCGCCAACAGTAATTAATGCGGTCGAGGTTAATTGCGATGGGCCCCGTCGCAATTACCACCATTTGCGACGGGAATCCCGTCGCTAATAACCCCGTCGCAACTAATCTAACCTATATATACCCCCATCCGTTTTTTCTCCAAATCATTCAGATCTTGGCCCCCCTCTCTCTCTTTATTCTTCAGTTTTAAAGAAAAATTTTCTTTTAGTTGAGGTTTTTTATAGAAGAGTAATCGGAGAGCGTCAATATCTTCAGAATATCAAAGTTTAAGGTATTTATATTTTATTTTTTTATATTTATTTTATTTTTTTATGTTAATTTTAATTGTTGTTTATTAGTTCTAATTTAATTAGATTTCAATTGATTTTTATTTATATTTAGTTTTACTAAGAAATTGATATTGTTAGTTATAATTATAAATAATTAGTTATAATTAATATTAATTAGATATAATTAGGAATAATTTGTTATAATTAATATTAATTCGATATAATTAGCAATAAATAGTTATAATTAGCAATAAATAGTTATAATTAGCAATAAATAGTTATAATTAGCAATAAATAGTTATAATTAGCAATAAATAGTTATAATTAGCAATAAATAGTTATAATTAGCAATAAATAGTTATAATTAGCAATAAATAGTTATAATTAGCAATAAGTACATATAATTAGCAATAAGTACATATAATTAGGAATAACTAGATATAATTAGGAATAACTAGATATAATTAGGAATAACTAGATATAATTAGGAATAACTAGATATAATTAGGAATAACTAGATATAATTAGGAATAAATAGATATAATTAGTAATAATTAGATATAATTAGATATAATTAGTAATAATTAGATATAATTAGATATAATTAGATATTATTAGTAATAATTAGATATAATTAGTAATAATTAGATATAATTAGTAATAATTAGATATAATTAGTAATAATTAGATATAATTAATAATAATTAGATATAATTAGTAATAATTAGATATAATTAGTAATAATTAGATATAATTAGTACTAATTAGATATAATTAGTAATAATTAGATATAATTAGTAATAATTAGATATAATTAGTAATAATTAGATATAATTAGATATAATTAGATGTAATTAGTAATAATTAGTAATAATTAGTAATAATTAGATATAATTAGTAATAATTAGATATAATTAGATATAATTAGATATAATTAGTAATAATTAGATATAATTAGTAATAATTAGTAATAATTAGTAATAATTAGTAATAATTAGTAATAATTAGAAATAATTAATAATAATTAGTAATAATTAGTAATAATTAGTAATAATTAGTAATAATTAGTAATAATTAGTAATAATTAGTAATAATTAGTAATAATTAGTAATAATTAGTAATAATTAGTAATAATTAGGAATAATTAGGAATAATTAGGAATAATTAGTAATAATTAGAAATAATTAGGAATAATTAGGAATAATTAGCTATAATTAGCTATAATTAGCAATAATTAGCAATAATTAGCAATAATTAGCAATAATTAGCAACACTTAGTAACACTTAGCAACACTTAGCAATAGTTAGCAATAGTTATCAATAGTTAGCAATAGTTAGCAATAGTTAGCAATACTTATCAATACTTAGCAATAGTTAGCAATAGTTAGCAATAATTAGCAATAGTTAGCAATAGTTAGCAATAGTTAGCAATAGTTAGCAATAGTTAGCAATAGTTAGCAATAGTTATCAATAGTCAGCTATAGGTAGCTATAGTTAGAAATAGTTAGCAATAGTTAGCTATAGTTAGCTATAGTTAGCTATAGTTAGCTATAGGAGCTATAGTTAGCTATAGTTAGCTATAGTTAGCTATAGTTAGCTTCAGTTAGCTACAGTTAGCAATAGTTAGCAATAGTTAGCAATAGTTAGCAATAGTTAGCAATAGTTAGCAATAGTTAGCAATAGTTAGCAATAGTTAGGAATAGTTAGGAATAGTTAGGAATAGTTAGGAATAGTTAGGAATAGTTAGCAATATTTAGCAATAGTTAGCAATAGTTATGAATACTTAGGAATACTTAGGAATAATTAGGAATAATTAGAAATAATTAGCAATAATTAGGAATAATTAGCAATAATTAGCAATAATTAGGAACAATTAGCAAGAATTAGGAACAATTAGCAACAATTAGCAATAATTAGGAACAATTAGAAATAATTAGCAATAATTAGCAATAAAAAAAATTATATTATTAATATTTACGAAAAAACAATATTAATATTATTAAAATAATAAAAAATTTATAAAAGATTAAAATTATCAATATTTGCAACAGACTTTGCTCTATTCTTAACATGTTAAAATCTCAAAGGGTCGCCAATTGTCAGGTCATGCACAATAAAATGTTTGTTTCAGTCATGTCCAATGTAAACTATATAATTGTCTTTGCATGGTTGATCACCTCGCAAGTAGTGTTGCAATCGGAAAAATCAAGTCATGCATTTCTTATCTATAAGAATTATCTCACATGAACCTTTACATAGACCATTCTTCCTTGAAAATTTAAGGGAAAAATAATGACATCCCCTCAAAATTTTAAGGAAGAATGATCTATGTAAAGTGTCATGTGAGATGATTCTTAGAGATGAGAACGTCATTACTTTGGTCGTCCTATTGCAACACTACTTGCGAGGTGATCAACCATGCAAGTAAAATTATAGAGTTTACATTGGACATGACAAACACAAACTTTTTATTGCGCATGACTTGACAATTGACGACCCTTTGAGATTTGAACATGTTAAGAATAGAACAAAGTCTGTTGTGAATATTGATAATTTTAATATTTTATAAATTTTTTATTATTTAAATAATATTAATATTGTTTTTTCGTAAATATTGATAATATAATTTTTTTATTACTAATAATTAGTAATCAAAATCTGGTTAGATAATGAAGGGAAAATTTGTTAGCATCTCCACAACGATGATTACCAAATTTCCTTTCATTATTCAAGCAGTTTTCCTTTTGCTAAGTATTTCTAAGCATTGATAAATTAGTAATAATTAGTAATAAATTTTAATAATTAGTAATAAATTGTAATAATTAGCAATAATTTGTAATAATTTGTAATAATTAGAAATAATTAGGAATACTTATGAATAATTAGGAATAATTAGGAATAATTAGCAATAATAAGTGTGAGAAAGATGCAATTAAATGAGCTGTCAGACAAAAGAGTAGCCGTCAATCCACTGGAAATTGTGTCACCCTTAATTAATGATAATTATTAAGTAGTTGTAATTATTTATCTTCTTTTTCAGATAGTGTTTTTATAATTTCAAACTATTCAAAAACAGTGATGATTTTATAATTTATGTAGAAATATATGAAACAAAGAAGTCGACATCAGTATTTAAACTTATTTTATTTGTAGGTTATATGATAATCATATCAAGAAACAACTTCTACAAATTACAGCAGCTGCTCTTGAAGAACGTAGACAAAATTTTTTCCTCACTGGTTTCAAAAACTGGTAACATAAATTATTGACGGTTTAATATCAATTCCGTTTATTATTTATTATATTGATAATTGTTTTACAAATTTTCAGGTGTCTCAATATGCTGATAAAATTGACAAATGATTGTGTATATTGAGTAACCCACCATCCAAAATGGTTAAATCTTATAATGCATATGTGGTGAATGGTTTTTGATTTCATACACTTGCATACGGGGAATAAAAAAAACAATGAACAATGGAGTTTACTTGAGAGGATCACATCACAGAGAAACTGAAGTTGACTTTTATGGCATTTGGATGAAATTATTGAGCCGTGTTATCTAGGACAAAATTACATAACAATGTTTAAATGTTGGTGGTTGGATACTGAAAGAGGTTTGCATGTTCATCCGACTCATGGAATCGTCGAGATTAAATATAAAAGTCTTCTTGCAGTAAATGAACCATTTTTACTAGCTCAATAGGCACATCAAACTTATTATGAAAAGTACTGTGATACTTCAAGAGACTTGAGAGATAGGTGGAGCATAATAAAAATGAAATCTCGGGAAAATTAGTTTACTCAAACTAAATGTGGTTCCGCTGAAGTGGAAGGAATTGAAATTTTTCAAGAGACTACTCAAAATCCATTTGATTCACAAAGAGACGTGAATATCGACAATGACATCCCACAATTAAGGATCGATGATGATGAAGATGTTAATGATGTTACAAATGAATTTGAAATGACAAGAGATGATGAAACTGAAACTCATATGGATATTGATGATGCTGAGGAGGAAGATGAAGACATTGAAATTGACAGCTATGGAGAAGAGGATGAAGACGCACATTGAAACAGTTAAATGATGGTTATAATCATAACTAATATATATCTATATATAATAGTTATTTTCAACTATCTGCTGACAACAATCATTTTGTGTTTCAGATGGACGATGATTTATTTCGTGAGTTGCAGGAGGCTGAGCTACCTTTGGATGATGAGGATGTTGGATCAGCTGACCCTCAGCCTACTGGTGGTTCAGGAGGTACGTGGAGGGGGTGCGGTCTTGCATGACTGATGATTCCTGACGCTATCCCCGAGCGACATCCACATCTTGGTTTCGATCCACGCACACAGAGGTATGGTAACCTGTATATTTTAGTTATATTTCATTAATTTATTTATATATATACAAATTGTTTGATTATTTATTCTTTTTTCATAGTTTTTAGCATGTAGCTATTGGACAGGGGAGCGCTATATTGTGCAATTATTTTTCTCAGCCATGAATCACATGGGAACAGATTCTCGTTGATGTGCGACGCGACATGTTCCATCATTGGCTGGTATGTAAATAAATAATATTTATTTTGAAATTTATTTTATTAACAACTTGATATTATAAATTATTTGTAGGGTTTATGGCATCCTATCGATGATATCATTCCCTATGCTATCCACACGGCATGGAAGGTTTCTATGCGTGACCGGTTCTGCCAGTTTTTTCACAATTTGAGAAGGACAGCCATTAAGAAAGTAGGGGTGATAGAATTTGATGAGTCGTGTAGAGCCCACCGACCAGAGTACATTTCATCTCACGTTTGGGATGTATTATGTTTACACTAGTTGGGTGGTGGATTTCAGAGGATATCTTCAGTGGGACGACAGAACCGTGGGAGACAGGAGGTGACATATCGAGCTGGTATCCATACATTCAGTTCGCATAAAGAGCATCTGGTAAGTATATTTTTAAAATATTTTATATAACTATAAATATAAACAGTTTATTTTATATTTCTGTAGGCAGTCGAGCATCCTGATATTACAGAGTTTGACGTTTATCAGAGGATGTACAGTGATCCATCCACTAGAGAGATTAGAGGTGATCACCAGCATCAGATTGTGGTTAGTATTATTTTTTCAGTTTAACAATTAACTGCATATAATATTTTTACAATTTTAATTTTAAATTGGAATTGAAGGAGTCATATGAGGCTACGACCTCTCAGACACAGGCTAGGGGTCAGGATGAGACGGCTGAGCAGACCAATGCTCACCATTTTGATGAGGCAACATGGATGCAGGCGACTTAGTATGGCTTTGAGAAGGGCAGAGTAGTTAGCATCGACTCTCATTTGACTCCTAGTACTTATTATGATACTGTTGTGATGTCGGCGTCCAGCTCGAGAGGAGCTCGTAGAGAGGCATCATCTTATGGCTCACAGTATCAGGAGTAGTTGCGAGCTCAGGCTGAGCATATAGAGATTTTGCAGAAGCAGCAAGAAGAGATGTGTCGGCGGCAGCAGCAGCAGCAGCACGGGGAGGAGATGCTTTGATAGTAGCAGAAACATCACGAGCAGATGGAGTACATGCACCGCCTGACTCGTAGTTTAGGGATGGAGTTTCCTCCACCAGCTCCTTCAGCTCCTCCTCCTCCAGAAGATGACCCACAGTGATTTTTTATGTTACAAACATTTGAATTTAACATTGTAATATGAATTATTTATATTTTCTGTCTTTTATATCGGTGAAAATATTACATAATTTAATTTGTAATATTTTATTATCTTTTTATATTTTTTTTGTGAATATCGAGAATTTTAATATTTTTTATTTTTTTTATTGTTTTAATAATGGTAATATTATTTTTTCATTAATCATAATATTATTAAATTTTAATTTTTTTAAAATTAATTTATTATTTGTGGCAGGACCTTTTGTGACAGGACCCCATCGCAAATAGTCTAACTAAATATTTTTAAAAACCTATTTGCGACGGGCAAGTAGTCCCATTGCAAATCATTTGTTGCGACGGGCCCGTTGCAGGAAGTTTTATATATATATATATTTTTGCGACGGGACAAGAGCCCATCGCAAATAGTTTTTGCGATGGGCCCTTCGTGAAAACGTTTATGTATATATAATACATATAATCAGAGGATTATTTGTGACGGGCCCGTCACAAATAATTGTATTTGCGACAACGTTTTCTGCAATGGGCCATTTGCGATGGGGCCCCGTCGCTAAGCCTATTTGTGACGGGATCCCGGTCACAAATAGACCATCGCAATTACCAAGAATTCCAGTAGTGGGTGGTGTCCAGGGGGGGTGGGGGCTGTCCAAGGGGGCGGGGGGTGTCCAAGGGGGTGACAGGCTGTCCAAGGGGGTGGGGGTGTCCAGGGGCTGTCTAGGGGGGGTGGGGGGCTGTCTAGGGGTGGGGGGTGTCCACGGAGGTGGGGTGGGGGGGGGTGTCCACGGGGTGGGGGTGTCCAGGGGGGGTGGGGGGGGGAGTCCAGGGGGTGGGGGGCGGGGTGTCCAGGGGTGGGGGGGGGGATCTCCAAGGGGGTGGGGGTGTCTACGGGGGTAGGGGTGTCCAGGGGGTGGGGCGGGGGTGTCCAGGGGGTGGGGGGATGTACAAGGGGGTGGGGGTCTATCTAGGGGGTGGGTGGGGGGCTGTCCATGGGGGTGGGGGTGTCGAGGGGGGTGGGGGTGTCCAGGGGGTGGGGTGGTGCATAGGGGGGGTGGGGTGTCCAAGGGGTGGAGGTGTCCAGGGGGGGGGGGGTCTGAGGGGGCTGTCAAAGGGGGTGGAGGTTGTCGAGGGGGGTGGGGGTGTCTATGGGGGTGGGGGTGTCCAGGGGGGTGGGGTGTCCAGGGGGTGGGTGGTGTCTAGGGGGAGTGGGCGACTGTCCAAGGGGGTATGGGGCTGTCCAAGGGGTGGGGGTGTCTAGGGGTTGTCCATGATGGGTGGGGGGGGGGGGGGCTGTCCATGGGGGTGGAGGTGTCAGGGGGGTGGAGGGGTGTCTAGGGGGTGGGGGGCTATCCCGGGAGGTGGGGGAGGGGATATCTAGGGGGTGGGGGTGTCTGGGGGGGGGGGGTGTTCAGGGGGGTGGGGGATGTTATGGGGGTGGGGGGTGGGGCTGTCTAAGGGGGTGGGGCTATCCAGGGGTGGTGGGGGTGTGTAGGGAGGGTGGGGGTTTCTAGGGGGTGGGGGGCTGTCCAACGGGGGTGGGGGTGTCTAGGGGGTGGGGTGGTGTACAGAGGGGTTGTCCAAGGGGGTGGGTGGGGGTGTCCAGGGGAGGTGGGGAGTTTTCCAAGGGGATGGGGGGATGCCCTTTGGGGTGGCGGGGTTTCCAGGGGGTGCCAGTGTCTAAGGGGTGGGGGGGGGGGGGGGGTCCAGGGGGTGGGGGGTGTCAAGGGGGTGGGGGGCTGTCCCGGGGGGTGGGGGGCTGTCCAGGGGGTGGGGGTGTCTAGGGGGGTGGGGTGTCCGAGGGGTGGGGTGGTATCCGGGGGGGGGGGGGGTGTCCACGGGGGTGGGGGTGTCCAGGAGGGTGGCGAGGGGGGGGGGGGGTGGGGGTTGTCCAGGGGGTGGGGGTATCCAAGGGGGTGGGGCTGTCCAGGGGGGTGGGGGTGTCCAGGGGGATGGGGTGCTGTCCAGTGGGGGTGGGGGTGTCCGGGGGGGGGGGTGTCTAGGGGGTGGGGTGGTGTTTGGGGGGGGTTGTCCAAGGGGGTGTGGTGGTGGTGTTCAGGGGAGGTGGGGGATGTCCAGGGGGATGGGGGCTATCCTTGGGTGGTGGCGGGGTGTCCAGGGGGGTGGGGTGTGTCCAGGGGGTGGGGGTTGTCCAATAGGGTGGGGGGGGGTGTCCAAGGGGGTGGGGGTATCCACCCTCAAATTAGGGTCATAGAATCCAATCTCGATCCAATTGTAGCATGAATTCAAGCCTATTATAGATGAACCAGAGGACTGTTGGTGTAAATCATGAATATCATATATATAAATCACAACACACCTAATTGTAAACACACCTCCAAATATCACACGTGGATCGAATTTTATCTTCCACTCTAAATATCATACATGAATTCTAAAAAACACACACTTAATTTAAACACACCTCTAAATTTTGAGCTAGATAAATACACCTCCACCTAGATATCCCCCACCCCAATTGGACAACCCACCCCCACCCCACCTGGACAGCCCACCCCCTCCTTCCTGGATAACCCACACCCCTCCCCCACCTGGAAAACCCACCCCCACTCCCCTTGGACAGCCCACCCCCTGGATAGCCCACCCCTCCCTGGACATCCTACACCCCCTCCCCACACCCCTATAGTCGCTACCCCCCTGCGGCCCCATAAAAAACCCACCCCCACCTGGACAACCCCCACCCCACCTAGACAACCCCCACCCCCACCTAGACAGTCCACGCCCCCACCCCAACTAGACAACCCCCACCCCCGCCTGGACAACCCACCCCCCCCCCCCCATCTGGACAGCCCCCCCCCCCCACCTGGATATCCCACCCCCACCCCCCACATGGACCAGCCCACCCCACCCCACCCCACCCCACCCCCACCTAGATAACCCACCCCCTCCCTGGACAACCCACACCCCTCCCCCACCTGGACAGACCACCCCCACCCCCTATACATCCCACCCCTTGGACATCCCAAACCCCCCCCCCCACCTGGACATCCCACCCCCACCCCTAGACAGCCCCCACCCACTCCCCCACCTAGACACCCACCCTGACCCCCCTGAACAACCCAAACCCTTCCTTGGACATCCCATACCCCCTCCCCCACACCTTTGTAGCCCCTACCCCCCCTACAGCCCCCTATCCCCCGTTCAATTCAAAACAACCCATTAAGAAAGGAAAACCATAATTCATTATCCATTTCATTCAAAACAACCCATTCAATTTATCAAAACATGACAAATTCAATTTATAAGGATCTATGGGTCACTTAAGAAATGTCATTTGGGAAAGGGAAAATCACCTACATTGTTAATTCTAATTTAAAAACTGGTCCAAGCACTTAAGAGGTGGGGTGGTGTCCAGGAGGTGCCGTGGTGTCCAGGGTAGGCTATCCAAGGGGGTGGGGGGTGCCCAAGGGGGGTGGAGGCTGTCCAAGGGGGGTGGGGTGTCTAGGGGGGGTGGGGGGTGTCCAGGGGGTGGGAGGGGGGGGGGGTGTCCAACTGGTGGGGGTGTCTAGGGGGGTGGTGGTAGTGGGGGGTGGTGTCCAGGGGGGTGGGGGTGTCCAGGGGGGGTGGGGGTGGGGGCTGTCCAAGGGGGTGGGGGTGTCCAGGGGGTGGGGGGGGGGGGGTGCAGGGTGGTGGGGGGCTGTCCAATGGGGGGGGGTGTCTAGGGGGATGTCCAGGGGGTGGGGGGAGGGGTTGTCCAGGGGGAGTGGGGTGTCCAGGGGGTGGGGGTGGAGGGTGTTCAGGGGTGGAAATACCCATATAATACCTTAAAAATTACCTATACCCAATCCAACCAACATCTCAATTCCAATCCATCGCCCAACCAATAGCCAATTCATCCTCAATATCACCACCCTTCCCATTATTCCTTGAACAAAAACTATAAATGCAAAATCCAAATCCAATTTTCAACTAAACTAAAGTCCATAGAAACTACCATTTCACACCACTAAAAAAATGGAAAACCACCTACACCACTACCCTAATCGTCCCCAATCCCTTCACATGGACCATCCTTATATCCATTACCCACCTCGAGACCATATGACTAAACAAACCCTTTACTATCTTTGAGTGGGGATACATCTCACCAGCACCCATTAGTTCATATGGTTCATAAACTCTACACAGAAGGAGTGGATATGAAGACTTCAAATAAAGGTGATTCATACAATCATGACACTTGAAGTGTAGAACAAAAATCTAAAACCAATCAAAGTGTTTGGTATACCATGCCACAGACTGCACAAAACTCTGATTTAGGCGAAATCAAAAAAAAAACAGAAAAAAACAGATGCAAAAAATTAAAAATAAGGTAGAAATTACTAATTTGAAGTGTAGAAATAAAAAATTTCTTTATTGAATATAGATCTATTGTGTGGAAGGAGTTTCACAACCTAGGGTAAATATAGACCTTCGAGAGAGCTTTGGATTAGGGGCTGCAATCATGCAGACTGGGAGCTGGGCTATTGTGTATTTGGGGAAAAACGTTCCCAATGGTTTTTAAAAACCATTGGGAAATCTAATCTTTACCAATAGTTTAAAAAAATCATTGGTATACATTAGATAAATTAAGTATTTCCCAACGTTTTGATTAAACCATTGTGAAATCTTCATTATAAAAACACAATGCCAACGGTTTGAATAAACCATTGGGAAATGTTGCTCTTTTTATAGTATACCAATGGTTTTCTCAAACTGTTGGTATAAAACCGTTGGGAAAACCTCTATTTCTAGCAGTGCTAGGATCTAGTGAGTAATTATTTTAATCTAATGGCTATAGATGTGGATGCAAATGGTTTTAATTCTCTTGCATTAACCTCTATAAAGAGTTACAACAGGAAATCTTCATGCAAGACCCCTTGTAAACCATGGTCTAGCGACATGAAGTTCACAAGGTTGGTTAAGTGAAAACTTATCCTTGCAAGAGAGGGGCATCTACATGTTTGTTTAGATGGTCATTAGCCTTTAGTTTCTTACTTTTCCATTATCCCACCTTAATGTCAATTCTTACATGGAATTTATGAGGGGTGGGTTCCCCTTTGAAATTAAAATTTATTCATAAGGAGCTCTCCTATTCTAATATTTCACTTTTGACCATTATCAAATCAAAGCACGGTTCAAAGAAATTACCAAAATATACTAGAAAAGTGATTTTTTTTTCTATTTTGTTGCATGCCTCTCCCATTAATGACCAAATTTGGATTTTATGGTGAGGAAATTCTGAAGTTGATTAAGTTGACACCTTGGTGAAACATTTTTGATGCCTTCCAAATGAGCATTAAAAATCCACAAGGGAAGAAATACCTAAATATGAGTATTGTTTTCCCCGCAAAATCAAAGGAATAAGAATGTGGATGAAGACCTACAGATCACGTGAACTCCCAGAAGACTCATGAATGCATGACCAGTAGGAGGTCATGCGGATGGCCACACACAACACATAGCCCATGGAAGGTCCCGAAAAATCCCTTCAAAAAGTCTCTTCACTCTCACCAAGGTGCCCTAGACAAATGATGGCCATGCTTTAACAATCAGATAAGCTCCCCCAAGTTACGCAGTTTGTCAACCGGCAGACGCTTGACAAACCATATGAAATTCCTTTAAAATAGGAGGAAAATATTCAAAAGGTGGGATCCTCTTGCGATCATAAAAGATCATGTGACACATCACCGAGGAGAAGAATGGTTGTCCTCGAAAACATTCAAATGAAATTGTGAGCTCCCTAATCTTTGTAGAATAAAAGAAAGGAAATAAATAGAAAGTAGGCGGGTGCCTCTTGTGGTTGTAAAAGTCACACGATGCACCCCTAGTGATCCGTAAGTCACTGTGAGACCCTGATGACATGCTCACCTCATCTCATAAAATCCCACTGGCTTGTCATCCTCATCGCACAAAGGTCCTCGGGTATGTCCAGACAATCTTGCACCCCCTTTTGGATCCATTAATAAAAATGGATGGAATTGTCTATGAAATGCTCGCGCATCTTCATAGGACCTTTTTTGGTCATGCGACCCATCACCAAGAGGTAGGGTGATCATTCTACACAACACCCAAGCACCCTCATGAACTCTCCCAACCTTTGTAACATAAACGAAGGAAATAAAAGGGGGAGGAGGCGGAAGCCTCCCACAGTCGTAAAACTCTCACAAAATGCTAAGGCTATCTGCAACCGATCTCACAAGACCCCTTGAAAAGTCGTCCTGATCCCATGAAAGACCCTTAACAAGCCATCCATGTCTCATGAAAATTCCTAGAAAAGTCACCCAAGATCACATGAAGGCCTTCTAGAGGCACCCTAATTCTGCGAAGGCCCTTGGATATGTTAAACTGATAATATAAAAGTCTGTCAGCATGTTTGATAGATCAAATAGGGCCCCATTAATTGGTGATAATCCAATAAATTAGAGGATGAAAAGATAGTCTTGTAGTCGCTGAAAGACATGCGACACCCCCAGAGTAATTCACGATAGGACCTTGCAAAAATGCATGACATCGAGGCCCTCCTCTAGCTCTAGCCTAGATTCACGCAATACGTTTCGTGAAAATTGGAGAATTCTTGAGGTGGTGAGGCCTATAAATCTCCCACCACATCATGAAAAATTCACCACTACTCTCTGCAGACAAACTAACTCTCATAACCCCACGCTGATGCTATAGAATATTTCTCAGAGCGGCTGATCACGTGACTGGAAAACATTCCCGCCAAGTAAAGTCCAGGGAATAACTATAGCGACCATGCAACATACATAAGCACTTCGTGTGATCCCTCATAGATCACGTGAAGGGATTCTAGAAGGACACGCGAAATAAATTCCATATATTTTCTAAGACATGTGAGAATTTGAAGAAGCTAATACTAAATGAACCTAAGGCATTCACGATAAAATGTCAGAACTAAAACTAATTAATGAGAGACTTAATGTAACGTCCCTGATCTTGGAGCCACTAAAATGGTGCCTAGAGTTGAGTCATCACATTGCCTCAAGAATGCCTCTCCATATGCCAGATGTTTCTGACTAACAACGAGGGTCTAATGATCCACATGGGGAGACTATACCCTCTTTACCAAAGTAAGTCACAACAAAACACAAAATAAATATCATAAAAAAATGAAACAACCAATAAAAATACAATAAAAACATAACCCAACTGGGTGAAAACCATAATTCAACATTAACAATGTCATGATATACTAGTATTGCAATGTGAATACAACCCAAAATAATGAAAATGACCAATCCCCAAACGGATCCCAACTATAAGTCTATATCCTCCTCCATGTACACCCCGAGACCAACCCAAAATCCTAGTGCAGGGCCTTTTCCCTTGTCCTCACCTAAAACCAAGAAATATACTCAGGTACCCAACACTGGATCGAGCAGGGTGTGAGTACAAAACTCAATATGCCACCACCAATGGTGTCTATGGAATATCCAGTTTAATAGATAGTGCATGAAAGTACAAAATAAATGGTAAGTAAACAAGGAAAAATTTAGGTACCATTGGTTAACAAGGTTCACTTAATTCATTCCTAGAATTTAACCCAATTCCATTTCTTATACCATCTTTAATACATAATCCATTTTTAACACATGCTCTTTGGGTTAGGCATATACACCATCTATACATGGGTCTAAGGCAAGAAATCACTATGCATAGGGAAAATAAGTCAAGTGCCTATCTCATTAGGGATACACATATCACATCAACACATTATACTCACCTCGAAGCCTTAGTTCAGGTAGAATGCAACTGTTAGGGGAATAGAGCCTCCATCCCCTTCCCTAACCCATGAATTTATGGGATGGAGTTTAGAGCCTCAGTCTAACTTGACCCGTGGACATAGAACCTCATGTCAATACCCCACTCTACCAAGCCATGCACACATGCTTATTTATCCAATCACCATAATCACACCATAACACAACCTAACATAACCAATTCCATTGGGAAATCACAATACATAACAACAACATAATAATTAATACCATTTCCTAACACATTAACACATTTACCAATTACAATTCATAAACATTTATCTATATTCCCATTATCATGCCTTAACCCATTAAGTGTGTTAAATAAGCTTCCAGAGAGTTGGATACTACCTTAACTATCCAAGATTCCAAAGAGGTTGTAGAAAGGATTAACATACATCCAATGCAAGTGGAAAAAAACTTAGAATAGAGTGGATGTATTGAGAAACAATTTCTAATTCTGACGAGAGGCTTTAATGATAAGAAGTTAACAATGGAGGAGTTCATGAAAATAAAGGAAAAACTGGCCCAACATTTCGAAGATATTCTCAAAGACGGTCAGAACAAAGAGGTAAAAAATATGTCCTGGAAACTATATAGGGAGGTCACATATAATAAGTTTAAGTTATCCTTTAAGGGTTTTGTTATGTGCTACTACGTTTAATGTTTCTAGTTGTACATGATGGTTTCACACTTCTTCCGCAAAAGTGTTTTAATAAAAAATTAACTTAGTAGTAGTAAACAACCCCCATACTTAGCCAATACTCATCAATTACCATATATTAAACCATTTATCCCATTCACCATTTCAAAATCATTTACCCCTTATGCATTTCAGGTTTGATTCTTATAATACATTGCATAATCACTGTATCACATTCAACCCATTAGGAATGCCCCATAATTCCCCAAGTATTAACTCATTACATATTCATAAATTCCCTTATGTAACCATTTACATGTTCTTAATTCACAAGCCATTTCCAATTTAACATGATCAACATTTCATATGTACTAACCCTCTTTGGAATTTCAACATAATTCATATACCATTCAATACAGTCCCATTTAACCCAATCAACCCACTTTCAATTCATGACAAACAAACCTTTATGAAATTACCTAAAAACTTAGGCACAAACATCAATATTACATTTACAACTAAATTAATTATTTAGACATGTTCTATATGGTCTTCACATTATCACTCAAAAACCCTTAATTTAGACCTACCATTTTCTAGGTATGGAAATGCCGGTGCACCCCATGGGTGGCCCTAAAATGGTCAAGTCATCCTCTACACATCCCATGGGGATTTTGAGAGTTTTGACTAGTCACTTAGACACCCCTTTTTATCAAACACTCCAAAAAAACAAAAAACACAATTAGGTAAAAAGAAGAGCACAAGATTCCATACACAAATCTAAAATAAAACTATGGGATATGACTTTTAGACCACCTACCACAAATATAATGATGAACATACTCTTAATCGAACCCATAGATCTGGATTCAACCACCCTTTGAATCCTCAACCTAAAAATCACCAAAAAAGGAGGGTTTTAGAGCTTTGGATGGATAGGGGAGAAACCAAAAACCCTAATATGAAAAAGAGATTCAAGAGGAAGATTAGACTTACCCGGAGCTTCGATCCGCAACTAACAACACTCTAAACGGCCTAGAGATGATGAAGATTGATCCATGAGAGCTCTTGAGGTTTTTGGGATGTCACTAGGGTTCCAAAGAAGAAGAAAGGAGGAAATCCTGAGTGAGCCTTAAAATACCGCAATGGATTTTTTTTTTAATTTTCTCAAAGTTTCTGGGCTACACGATTTTCTAAACCGTGCAGATGCTACTGTCCGCAATCAACCCCTCACATAATTACCTAAGATTCCCGCATGGTTTTCATTGTGTTCAAACCATGAAACATTCCCAAAAACTAAATTTTCTTCTTGTTTAATTTCCCAAACCCCCAGAACACCCTTAATCCTTCATATGAACATGGTGAAACACTTATCTAGCCAATAGAAGAGACCAAACTAAAACATAAACAAAAACACACATTAAGAAAATTTAGGATCTTACAACCTCCCCACCTTATAACGACTCATCCTCAAGCCGCTCTTCTAAGTATCACTAATCTTACTTAACTAGATATCATTCCACTATGCCTGCGTATCCATTCCCATTTCCTAAGTTTTTGGTTGCACATTACAATTTCCACTGAACAAAGATCAAGGGAACATACTTTCCCTACAAGTATTCCTCACCACAAACACAAAATGAATTGAAAATTCCTAAAGGATGCATCAAATTCAACCATACCCAACCACTAGAACTTCACAAAGAAAAATTAGACAATAGTTCCTGACACACTACACACAGAAACTTCGCACACAACGTCACATCACCATAGAGGAACCAATCGACACCCACTCGATCTGTTCCTCTATAGAACTCAAGACCTAAATCACTTGGCATCATTTTCCACTACTTTCCCCCAACTCTAAAAATGACCAAACTTAATATATCCCAAAGGAGGATGCATGGTCCTTTTAACCACATTTCCCAACTTATGTCGATTCACCACTATCGAGGAAAGATCATCCGAATCTCAACACAACTTTCTCATCACCTGATGAATCCCAAATCACCATGTTCGAACATATTTAGGGAATTACCCTGTATTGAAATCCATCTGTACCAATAAAACCATTTGGTAGGAAATTCTTACACTATCCATTCAAGGACTAAGATCAATTTGACTTCACTTAGGTATAACTTTATTTTAAAAAGGCACTTGCCACCACAACATGAACTCGGAGGTGGGTTACTCTTACCACACCCATTCAAGTTTACCATATCAGGTCTAACCACCCCCGAATAGATTTTTCTAGAATACCCACCTTCCACTGATGGTACACTACCATTTTCCCACCTTCCCAAGGTGCTTACTGACTTGAATCCTATCATTATCATCCCACACACCCACTGAGGTCACTCCTTGAATTCCAATAGAATTCCATCATCCTTGAATTATTACCCTATAGACCTTCATCGGGATTCACCCTTGACATGAAACCACATAACATGGCCGAGGTGACCTCAACTTCAAGATGTTCCAAAACCACACAAGGAAAATTACTCGAGTCTAACCCCAATCTTCGTTGGAGTTATAGGATATCCCAACCTCTCTTGCGAAAACCTATTGTCATTTACAACCACACCCTTATATGACTAAGCACAAACATCATAATATTCACTTGGAACCACCCCGAGCTTGAGGCCAACACTTTTATAAATAGTCATGATATCTAAGGTCCACATTTCCTATATGAGGAACCTAACGTGCACCTCACAGGTTCCTCATTGGCATCCCGATGCCACTACACCAACTTGATGTTCTCCTCTCCACATCCAAGCCTGACTTATCACTCCCCACCTTAGGAGTATCATTTCCATTGCTCTATATGAAGGATTACATCCACCATGTCTTTACAAATAATCACAAGACAAACCCCAAAACTTAGACATGGCTATCTAGAATTTTCCCAAAATAAGAAAATGAACATCACCCAGTGCCCATTCCTGGCTTCTGTGAATGGAACCCATACTGTTTGTTGACACTCGGTCCATCTCGAGGACCTCACCCAAGCCATCGAGGGTGTACATCCCATCATTAATATCCAAATATACTATTTCCATGAGAATAAACTGCAAGATATCCCTCATTTAACCAAACTCCTTTAAGTCTCTTGGCATAAATCCAAAGATTCTCAACATACCTGGGACGATATCAATATATTAGGCATGATAATCACTAGCTAAGGTATGCTAATAAGTTTTTGAAGAACACCAAAACTAAATTATCTATTTCTGATGTCAAACTATGGGACACTATGACCTGTTAAGGATCTCAGGTTCCCCTACCAAACACATCTCATCAAAACTAAACCACCACCGCTCAGGTGTGATTTCCAACCAAGTATAACCTTCACTCCACAACCAAAACTCCAAGTAAATGCAAACAAAAATTTCATGTGGCACTACTTCCACCACACTGCTCGAGTTCTTTTGATGCATCCCTGCCAGCTAACAACCGAAGCACAATGGTCTACCACACCAATCAAACCAATAGTCTCTCCCAAATCAACCTTTACCTATGTATAGCCCATCGACCACTTACTTACCTAACCATGTATCTTGGTTAGTCAGCCTCATCAGCCTTGAGGTGGCCTCTGCATCTCACCAAACAACCAGACCATTCATACAAACAAGTTCATCCACACGACCACCCTCACCTCAGGCATCACCATCGAGTGAAATCATATAACCACACTTTAGGCACCCTTGTCTCTTCTACTCAAAAACAAATTCAAGACCTCCATTAATCATCATCTAAATAGGCGAGTCAGACATCCATATGATACAAACCTTCAAAACAAACCTTATCTCCTATCAAAAACACTAGGGTGCCCTTATGAAAGAACTAGGCACAATTATACCTTTTACTAAAACTTGGTGGTACTTAGTATGCATTGAAAACACCTCTGAAGCATCTCCCATGCTTCATATTCTAAGGTACCTGCATCACTAGGCTAACCTCCAAGGAGGTCACCCTTGATTTTCTGAGACTATCATTGCATAAACATAACTTGAGTGGCACCACCAGCCATCAAACTTCCCACTTATCCCTCTAGGACAAAATCTCACCACACAACACTCTAAGTTTCACTATCAAAGTCCAAAACATCTACATGTGCAACACACACCCAAAATCACTAGAAACCCCATCCAAACTCTCTGATAGGTCACCTTGAAGGTTGAATGATACCAACTACCTAGAATTGAGTCATAACTAGAAAAAGTCATTGGTCCTCTATCCAAACCATACATACCATGACACGAACAAAGTAATGATCATGAATGTCACTCTCACCCCAGTTTCGATGCACACTATGCCTAGTGCACCAAAAAACCATTTACTCTAGGTTCCGTACCAAAGGTGTACAAATTCATCGATACTATGATAAAAAAATACTCTCCAGGATTCAAAACACAACTCATAAGGTCACTACTCACAAGGTCACTAAGACCCAGGCACCATCGTTCGAGTCCAACATACACTCTATACGGTCACGAACCACGAGAGTTTCCACACTCTCATTACCGAACAACGCCTCACAACCCAACAACCACAACCCTACTAAGGGTTCCCTAAACACACCACATAGGCCATATCATAACCGAAAAGGCCTCACAATCCAAATATAAAGTCTCAAACTAGGTAAATCTCACTACCCCAAACCACACATACAAGGGTCAAACTAATAACACAAAGAATACCCACTTTTGAACTAAATCATTCTCATTTTAAACTTCTCATTCACCCGGTGCTTTGAAGAATGACCGATAGGATTAAACCACATATGAAAAATATCTCACACTATCAACCTTAATACAAACCATTCTTCATACTCTAACTGAATAATCATCATCACAATTAGAACACTACCATCTACCATACCTACTGTGGGTCATGGTTAACATGGGGTAACCAATTTACTTAATCACAAGTCTTTAGTCAATAAATATTCAAACCAACTCTTATTTTATAATAAAATCCTTTCCTCTTCAGAACATTTCCCATATCACAAATTGTTATAATCACCATTTTAACTCATTTACAAATTTCATTAGGAAAAATTAATTAACAATTTTACCATCATTATGAAATCTTTTTCTTTCAGACACCGAATCAACCTTTACAATTTATCACAACCCAAAATTTGAACCTGGTCATAACATTTATTTATACACGATATTCCTTAACTATTAATTTTAATTATTTTCATTCACACACTTGCATTACCATTATAAGGCATCATTTTATTAAAATTTTTCAAGGAAGTAAAATGAATTCTACTCTCTATTCTCCACACACCCATCCCATGTGTGTGCCTATAATGATGCATGCCACCTATATCCTTAGGTTCCTAAAATGATGCATGAATTAAAAACCCCATTGAATTCCAAAAATGAGAAAAATATCACAAATAAATAAAATAACACAACATGTGCATCACCCAATGGTGAAATATCACTAAAATGTAACAACACACATCAAGAACAAAAATTCCCACCCAGGGTAACTTGGGTTTTCCCTAATACATGGGTTAGATACTCCTAAGAATGATCTCATTACCAAGGACCAACACATCATAATCTCATGTCTACCATCCCCAAATAGTAAGAAAGAGAAAAGAACTCAACTAATAGTGCAACGCCCCGACCCCAGCTACCCAGAGTCGGTGCATTACTTCGTAACATTGGCATGATCACAAAAGATCAAGTCTCGAAAGACCGATTAGTTTAGTAGCCTTGGAAACACTAGATACATTCATAAACGTTACATTACATCATAAAGTGAAAAACTACAATAACAAAGTCTCCATAGTCCACACTCATATCCTCTTCTGACTATCCCTGCAGGTCATTCATAAAATACTTCTTCACATCCTGGAAAATATTAAAACATTGAAAGGGGTGAGCTCAGATGCTCAGTAAGGATAACAATATTGCGAAAGCTTTCATAATAAACATTAACATTTAAGGTATTGTATAACTAAAACAAAAGCCTTTTAAACATGAACTTCAACATAATATGGCAAAAGTAAAATGAGATAATGCCATTTACTTATTCACATGGATATTCTACTGGTCGAATAATCACATGCAATATCACTAACCAGTTTCATAATGATGGAATGCATAATGCCAGACTATCATAACCCCGTAGCCAAGGCCTCGTGCCAAGACCACAAATAAGATTTTGTCAAGGCCTCGTGCCAAGACACTAGTTTGTCTCATGAGACCTGCCGATGCATCGAGGAGCTATAGCAGGCTCCACCCGTCACTTATTAAGTCCAATGCATTCATCATATGAATAGGTTTAAACATATCATAAACCATAACATAATTGTATCACATAAAACATGCGTAAAGGAAACATAACATTTCCAAATTTCAATCACAAGATGTCAATACAACACATTGATATAATAAAAATGCTTTCAAAACCATTTTCAATACCAAAATAAAAGCAAGTTAAAACTTTGTATTTATTTTTCATTAAAAAAAAGTGATGGCTTGTAGAGGAAGACGAAACTCAAATAATGGTCACGGCGGTGGAGAAGTCGTTGTCGATGCATAAGTACAGAAAGAAAAACATTCCCTTTTTATCGTTTAGTAAAATGCTTCGTATAAAAAAGATTCCTTTTGAATAAACGTAAAAGTCAAAGGGGTTTATACACTGTACCAAAGAAATTTGTGTATAAAACAAAATATGCCTCAATGAATGGAGATTGAGACGAAGTCCCTTAAAAAGATCATTTTTAAAATAGAATATATCTATTATGTGTATTCACTATATGTACACATAAAGAAATTATAAATACAATATACAACATAATAATATCATGACATAATTTGAAAGTAGGGGATTAACCCAAAGAATGGAAGTTGGGTTATGAAATTCCCTTACCTTGTGTCCGACTTGACTCAACCGTTCTTTAACCTCCTGAATAATAAACTAGAGTTAATATCTACCTTATTAAGAACCATTTTAAATTCCATTATCCTTTTTATATCACTTATTACAATGTTATGAACATTATGTAATTATTTAAGTTAATAACGGTCATTTTGTCGATCTTTGGTAACTTGAGTCAACAATAAACTTCTTATAATTACAAGTTGTTCATGTGGTAGAATATCCATTATATCCAGAATTATATTCATGATTTAGATGTCATATATATCTTATATATCCAGTATATACATTCATTTATAATATTACGTAACATTTAGAGGTAAGAAATGAAATGCACCGTTCATGGAGACGGTAAGCCGTACGTACGCATGAACGCTACTTTCATTTCAATTTCATATTTAATGGAACAAAATCATAATGATATAAATGTATAATATAATTCCAGTATAATATAGTGTATAATACCATTTACTCCATCCTTTATACATCCCACATATGGCATTAACGATTCAAATCACTTTGAGGGGGCGGTAGTCCGCACTTCCTAAAATGAAATTATCGCGTTTTACCCATAATGGAAATCATAAAGCATGCCATAAATGAGAAATACAGAAGCATAAGTAAAACATAAACATATTATATATCATATATAAAACTAGTGACATCTTAATGGCCACCTTTGAAGGTGTTATATGAGTGTTGAACAATCATCGTTTCGTGAGGCAGAAATTCACCATCCACAGAAACCGTATGTTCTTTAACCATTAGATGTAGGTGTGTGTAAGTGTAGCTAGAATCCATCTTATAACAACATAATAGTATATTGAGGATACTGGTGTTTTTACAAAAGAAATTAATAAAAAGAGTTTAGGGGGTTGGAGAAGAAAAATAAAACAAAACAACATTAGAAAAGACATTACCTCAAAATCGGGTAACTCTTTTTGATTTGAGCCAAAGGCTTCCTTGGGAAGAGTTCTTCCCAAAGTAAGGCTTCTAGGAGTAAGAGGGGGAAGTTGGGAGAGTATTTGGGCAGAGTTTGGCCGAGCCAAATGGCTTGAAAGTGTAAATGAGGTGGGAGAGGTGGGGGCCTTTTATAAGTGGAGAGGAGGGGCACTTTTGGAAAGATTGAAATGTTACATTATTTCACAATGCTTTTCGGATTCTAAAGGTCCCACACTTATATAATTCGAGGCTAAGGTGATAAGGGTTCGAAATCTCCTCATCCAATTGGCTTTGGACAAGTGTAAGCCTTGGATTTTACATTATCTTTCCATTTTATTTAAATCGTTAAATAATGAGGTCATCGCTGCATCATCATGATGTCATAATTAATTTAATTTATTTAATGTCTAAAAATTATAAAAAAAATACTATGATGTATGAAATCTTTTTAGCTTTCTAATGAATATTTATAATCAATATTTGAACTTGTGTAACCCCACTTAAAAACTGTTTTAGTAAAATAACTCATGTTTGTGTCAATTTAATTTTAACATTAAATAAATATATATTAATGTCATTTTCCAACTAAAGTGGCTCCATGGGGTCCCCAAGTTGACCCATGGGTTGTCTTGTTCGGCCATGACTCATCCAATAGTAGTAAGACAAGTTTCATGCTCATCTCATATTATTAAAACATTATTTGTACCTTAAACTACACTAATTACCTCTAATCGCGATTAAGAACTTAAAAGTTACTATTCACCAAAAATTTATTTTAATCTCATTGAACCATATTTTACTTCTTAATGACAACCATGTATGTCGGATTTTTGAAAATCAAATCACAGAAGTGGTAATATTTCATTTAAATGAAAAATCAGTTATTTAACTACCACTTAGTGGTTTCACTATTCATCAAAAATTGAAGTTTTTCAGAACAAAGCCAAAATTTCACCCTAAGCTATAATTGATATTCTGAATTAAAAAATGATGTCTATTTTACAAAATTCCAAACATATAAGTTGCATTAATTAATTTTATAATTAATTCTCGCTGTCACAACAAATAGCGTGTTTTTTAAGAAACAATTTATATCAAAAGATTGGCAATTGTTTATGTCCAATTTCAATGTTAAATTAATTCTAATGACCACCATTGGATAAAATTGTAAAAATATATTCTAATTATACTTTAAAACCACTCAATAGTATAACTTATCATTACAAATTATTTTGATTAAAAAAGTTGTTTTAAGTATTTTTCACTATTCATAAAAATTTGGAAGTTCTCGGAAAATTACAAAAAATTCATCATAGGCTAATTTCAATATTAGGAATACAAAAATGAAGTCCATTTTGAAATATAAAATTTCTATAAATTTAAAAGGTGATTATTACTATTCATAACGGCTACTTTGATTAGTTGCGGTGTGTTCGAACTCGAACTTGCGTACAATGCAAGCTATTGCATTATTGAAAGAGAGGCGTATCGTAGAAGCTCGGGGTGTTACATTCTCCCCTCCTTCAATAAATTGCGTCCTCGCAATTTGAAATTTTGCTTTGAAAATAAAAGGTTGAAAATAGAAAATACCTTTGTGGAAAACCCATATCCGAAATAAGGTTAATAAATATATAACATTAAAAGAAAGCAAGATAAGTACAAAGGTCACCCGATATAGCCCACTCTAGGATTCTATGAAAATATGGATATGGAGGAGAAACAAACCATCAAGGTCTGATGGAGAGTTATAGAAAACAGGATTAGGAGAAAGTTTAACCACAAGAAAATCACAAACTTGTGATTGGTTAAACGATCATTGAATCCCCAGTTGGAAAAGTTAACCGACAACATTTTTGTTTTAAGTTACCTTTTATAATGTTGAGGAATTTATTTAGGAGATTTACTAAGAACGTAAGGGAATATACATACTTGTTATGTATACTTTCATTCGTTAATAAATTTTTACCACAAACCCAACTTTTACTCCAAATGGTAACGGAACTCAAAAATATTCTATTTATCCTAATTGTATAAGGTTCCAAATGTTAACACATACCATTTAGATTAGTAAAACTATTTTGTAATAACCAGGGACTTCCTGTAGGCTAGTGGTAGGAAATAAAGGCTTGTCGCACTATGATTGTGGGTTCGATTCCTGCAGCTTTGTCCGACGCGACGGGTTATTCCCCACCCTGCAGGTTGTCCTTTTCCTAAAACTATAGTATTATAATATTCCAAAAATAATCTTCAGAAATGCTTTAACCTTAAACAATACTATCCATGGTTCAACTTAATCCATTCCAACCTTAATAGTTATCCAAAATACCTCCGTCCAGACTTTCTCTAAAAGGTCTCTAAATTCCAAAATCAATTGTAACATCAGATTCCCCAAACAAAGAAAAGTTTCTCTTATTGTCACATACTAAAAATATGATTACCTTAATCATATTAAAACCTTACTGAAATCAACAAGTACTGCAGTACAATCCATATATATATCACATTATTCTTATAACCAGAATATAATCCTTGAGTCCAAAAGCACCAATACATTAATTATTCCGCTTCAACTGTAGTCACAGCATAAGATTGGCCTTGATCCCTTGGCCTTTTCTGAGGTAAGTTTTTTTGACGCTTAGGACATTCATTTGCATAATGCCCCGTTTCCCTACAATTGTAGCATTCAACTTTGACAGCCTCTTTCTTTCCCTTGCAATCACGAGCCTGGTGACCCTTTTCTCCACATTTATAACAAACTCCCATTCCTTTTAGGCAAGTACCAGGGTGATTCTTCCCACAATTATCACATAATGGAAAATCCTTCTTTCCATTTTTCCCTTTATCTGTCTCTTGTTCCACCGTTCTCTTCTTCTCTTGCTTTACTTTGTTGTCATAAGACTTAGAGAATTCCTTTTCTGCCTTGATAGCACACGAGACAATATCTTCGTATGATGAGAAAGATTGCGATACTAAATCTCGATGGAGAAATGGTTTTAACCCATCAAATAAACGATCAATCTTACTCCTTGGGTTACGTATATAATCGGCAGCATGCCTCGCTAACCTTGTAAAGTTATCCTCATACTTTGCGACATTCTCATCCTCCTTCTGCCTCAAACTCAGAAATTGCCTTTCCATATCTGCTCGATGGTCACGAGGAAAGTATTTTTCTAAGAAAAGCTCTTTGAACTCCCTCCATTCCATATTCGATACTTCATCATCTTCCTTTGTGTTTTGAATCAGCGACCACCACTGATCGGCATCTCCAGTGAGGCGGTAAACTGCCATGACAACCTTCTCCCTTTCACTACTCCCCAAGGCATGGAATATTTTCTCTAAGGAATTTATCCATTTCTCAGCTACTGTAGGATTTGTACTCCCATTGAAGGTTGGTGGTTGTTGCCTCATGAAACGGTCTAGCATTGATCCTCCACGTTGCGGATCAGGGTGCTCCATACGAGTAAGGTTATTATTCATAACCTGAGTGAGTTGTCCCAGTATGGTAATAAGTTGATCAGAACCAGTTGTATCTCCAGATCCACAATAATTATCTTGAGCAGGAGGGAAATCCCTACACGGAGTTCGTGCATTGATACGGTTTCCATTCCTTCCACTAGGCGCCATTTCTAAACAATGGCATAAACTAGATTAGTTTATGAATCAAAATACATAATTCCATACTTGTTAAACACTTTACATAAATTGAACTATTTATGGATATAATCCATAATCATAAAAAGAAAATGTTTTCTTTGAGGAAGTATGTACTCATAACCCTTCATAGTGGTTTGTAAATAAAATGAGAATTATCCTAAGCATATCCCCCGGGAGTGTCGTAACCAAGAGTGCAGCAAGGCCCGTTGTCGTGCACCAGTTCCCGTTCGAGTCTAGCTCAAAGCGGTGTTTTCGGGTTTTACCCCTAGGTACATCTGTGCCAGAGCCGCCTCTACCTGCTCGTATCCAGACAGGGATGTATTTCTCGGAAAACTCATAACATCTCTATAATACCAAAATTCTAGGAAGTCCTTCTATACTAATCCTCAAAGTTTATCTTTGGGCTATGTGCTCTAATCAGAGTTTATCTAAATCTAGCTTCCAAGGTTAGTACTAAACTGCCTCTGATACCAACTGTAACACCCCGACCCCAGCTACCCAGAGTCGGTGCATTACTTCGTAACATTGGCATGATCACAAAAGATCAAGTCTCGAAAGACCGATTAGTTTAGTAGCCTTGGAAACACTAGATACATTCATAAACGTTACATTACATCATAAAGTGAAAAACTATAATAAAAAAGTCTCCATAGTCCACACTCATATCCTCTTCTGACTATCCCTGCAGGTCATTCATAAAATACTTCTTCACATCCTGGAAAATATTAAAACATTGAAAGGGGTGAGCTCAGATGCTCAGTAAGGATAACAATATTGCGGAAGCTTTCATAATAAACATTAACATTTAAGGTATTGTATAAATAAAACAAAAGCCTTTTAAACATGAACTTCAACATAATATGGCAAAAGTAAAATGAGATAATGCCATTTACTTATTCACATGGATATTCTACTGGTCGAATAATCACATGCAATATCACTAACCACTTTCATAATGATGGAATGCATAATGCCAGACTATCATAACCCCGTAGCCAAGGCCTCATGCCAAGACCACAAATAAGATTTTGTCAAGGCCTCGTGCCAAGACACTAGTTTGTCTCATGAGACCTGCCGATGCATCGAGGAGCTATAGCAGGCTCCACCCGTCACTTATTAAGTCCAATGCATTCATCATATGAATAGGTTTAAACATATCATAAACCATAACATAATTGTATCACATAAAACATGCGTAAAGGAAACATAACATTTCCAAATTTCAATCACAAGATGTCAATACAACACATTGATATAATAAAAATGCTTTCAAAACCATTTTCAATACCAAAATAAAAGCAAGTTAAAACTTTGTATTTATTTTTCATTAAAAAAAAGTGATGGCTTGTAGAGGAAGACGAAACTCAAATAATGGTCACGGCGGTGGAGAAGTCGTTGTCGATGCATAAGTACAGAAAGAAAAACATTCCCTTTTTATCGTTTAGTAAAATGCTTCGTATAAAAAAGATTCCTTTTGAATAAACGTAAAAGTCAAAGGGGTTTATACACTGTACCAAAGAAATTTGTGTATAAAACAAAATATGCCTCAATGAATGGAGATTGAGACGAAGTCCCTTAAAAAGATCATTTTTAAAATAGAATATATCTATTATGTGTATTCACTATATGTACACATAAAGAAATTATAAATACAATATACAACATAATAATATCATGACATAATTTGAAAGTAGGGGATTAACCCAAAGAATGGAAGTTGGGTTATGAAATTCCCTTACCTTGTGTCCGACTTGACTCAACCGTTCTTTAACCTCCTGAATAATAAACTAGAGTTAATATCTACCTTATTAAGAACCATTTTAAATTCCATTATCCTTTTTATATCACTTATTACAATGTTATGAACATTATGTAATTATTTAAGTTAATAACGGTCGTTTTGTCGATCTTTGGTAACTTGAGTCAACAATAAACTTCTTATAATTACAAGTTGTTCATGTGGTAGAATATCCATTATATCCAGAATTATATTCATGATTTAGATGTCATATATATCTTATATATCCAGTATATACATTCATTTATAATATTACGTAACATTTAGAGGTAAGAAATGAAATGCACCGTTCATGGAGACGGTAAGCCGTACGTACGCATGAACGCTACTTTCATTTCAATTTCATATTTAATGGAACAAAATCATAATGATATAAATGTATAATATAATTCCAGTATAATATAGTGTATAATACCATTTACTCCATCCTTTATACATCCCACATATGGCATTAACGATTCAAATCACTTTGAGGGGGCGGTAGTCCGCACTTCCTAAAATGAAATTATCGCGTTTTACCCATAATGGAAATCATAAAGCATGCCATAAATGAGAAATACAGAAGCATAAGTAAAACATAAACATATTATATATCATATATAAAAATAGTGACATCTTAATGGCCACCTTTGAAGGTGTTATATGAGTGTTGAACAATCATCGTTTCGTGAGGCAGAAATTTGCCATCCACAGAAACCGTATGTTCTTTAACCATTAGATGTAGGTGTGTGTAAGTGTATCTCGAATCCATATTATAACAAAATCCTAGTATATTGAGGATACTGGTGTTGTTACAAAAGAAATGAATAAAAAGAGTTTAGGGGGTTGGAGAAGAAAAATAAAACAAAACAACATTAGAAAAGACATTACCTCAAAATTGGGTAACTCTTTTTGATTTGAGCCAAAGGCTTCCTTGGGAAGAGTTCTGCCCAAAGTAAGGCTTCTAGGAGTAAGAGGGGGAAGTTGGGAGAGTATTTGGGCAGAGGTTGGCCGAGCCAAATGGCTTGAAAGTGTAAATGAGGTGGGAGAGGTGGGGGCCTTTTATAAGTGGAGAGGAGGGGCACTTTTGGAAAGATTGAAATGTTACATTATTTCACAATGGTTTTCGGATTCTAAAGGTCCCACACTTATATAATTAGAGGCTAAGGTGATAAGGGTTCTAAATCTCCTCATCCAATTGGCTTTGGACAAGTGTAAGCCTTGGATTTTACATTATCTTTCCATTTTATTTAAATCGTTAAATAATGAGGTCATCGCTGCATCATCATGATGTCATAATTAATTTAATTTATTTAATGTCTAAAAATTATAAAAAAAATACTATGATGTAGGAAATCTTTTTAGATTTCTAATGAATATTTATAATCAAAATTTGGACTTGTGTAACCCCACTTAAAAACTGTTTTAGTAAAATAACTCATGTTTGTGTCAATTTAATTTTAACATTAAATAAATATATATTAATGTCATTTTCCAACTAAAGTGGCTCCATGGGGTCCCCAAGTTGACCCATGGGTTGTCTTGGTCGGCCATGACTCATCCAATAGTAGTAGGACAAGTGTCATGCTCATCTCATATTATTAAAACATTATTTGTACCTTAAACTACACTAATTACCTCTAATCACGATTAAGAACTTAAAAGTTACTATTCACCAAAAATTTATTTTAATCTCATTGAACCACATTTTACTTCTTAATGACAACCATGTATGTCGGATTTTTGAAAATAAAATCACAGAAGTGGTAATATTTCATTTAAATGAAAAATCAGTTATTTAACTACCACTTAGTGGTTTCACTATTCATCAAAAATTGAAGTTTTTCAGAACAAAGACAAAATTTCACCCTAAGCTATAATTGATATTCCGAATTCAAAAATTATGTCTATTTTACAAAATTCCAAACATATAAGTTGCATTAATTAATTTTATAATTAATTCCCGCTGTCACAACAAATAGCGTGTTTTTTAAGAAACAATTTATATCAAAAGATTGGCAATTGTTTATGTCCAATTTCAATGTTAAATTAATTCTAATGACCACCATTGGATAAAATTGTAAAAATATATTCTAATTATACTTTAAAACCACTCAATAGTATAACCTATCATTACAAATTATTTTGATTAAAAAATTTGTTTTAAGTATTTTTCACTATTCATAAAATTTTTGAAGTTCTCGGAAAATTACAAAAAATTCATCATAGGCTAATTTCAATATTAGGAATACAAAAATGAAGTCCATTTTGAAATATAAAATTTCTATAAATTTAAAAGGTGGTTATTACTATTCATAACGGCTACTTTGATTAGTTGCGGTGTGTTAGAACTCGAACTTGCGTACAATGCAAGCTATTGCATTATTGAAAGAGAGGCGTATCGTGGAAGCTCGGGGTGTTACAAATAGAACTTTGTAACGTACTAGACCCGGGATCCACTAAACTGGTGCCCCAAGTTGAGTCATCAAAGGACCTCAAACGCACCTCTCTGTACGCCATAGGTTTCTGACTAGCAGCAAGGGTCTAATGAGTCACATAGAGAGATTATAACCTCTTTTCCAGAGTAAGCCACAAAAAAACACAAAATAAATAGCAGAAACAAATGAAACAACCAATAAACATACAATCCAAACATCACCCAACTGGGTGAAAACTATAAGTCAACATTAACAATGTCATGATATACTAGTAGTGCAATGTGAATTAAACCTAAAATAATATAAACAAACAATCCCTAAATGGGTCCTGACTCTAAGTCTGGATCCTCCTCTATGTACATCCTGAGCCCAACTAAAAATCCTAGTGTAAGGCCTTTCCCTTATCCTCACCTGCAACCAAAAAATCTTCTCAGGTACCCAACGACGGCCTAGGCAGGGTGTGAGTAAAAAACACTGTAGTCCACCACCAATGGTGTCTAAAAAATATACAATCTAATAGACAGTTCATGCAAGTACAAAATAAATGGTAAGTAAACAAGGGACAATTCAGGTTCTATTGGTTAACATGGTTCACTTAATTATTTCCTAGCATTTAACCCAATTCCATTCCATATACCATCTTTACTACATAATCCATTTTTAACACATGTTCTTTGGGTTAGGCATATACATCATTTATACATGGGTATAAGGAAATAAATCAATATAAATAGGGGAAATAAGTCAATTACCTATCTCACTAGGGCTACACATATCACATCAACACATTATCCTCACCTCGGAGCCTCAGTCCAAGTGGAATGAAATTGTTAGGAGAATAGAGCCTCCGTACCCTTCCCTAACCTGTGCATTTATGGGGTGGAGTTTTGAGCCTCAGTCTAACTCGACCTGTGGGCGTAGAACCTCATGTCAATACCCCACTCTACCAATCCATGTGCACATTCTTATTTATATAATCACCACAATCATACCATAACACAACCCAACATAACCAATGCCATTGGGAAATCACAATACTTAACAACAACATGGGAATTAATACCATGACATAACCCATTAACACATTTACCAATTACAATTCATAGCCATTTAGTCAAATTCCCATTCTCATGAATTAAACCATTAAGTGTGTTCAAAAAACCCCATACTTAGAAAATACTCATCAATTACCATATATTAACCCATTTGTCCCATTCACCATTTCACAATAATTTACCCCTTATGAATTTCAGTTTCGATTCTTATAATATGTTGCACAATCAATTTATCACATTCAACCCATTAGGTATGCCCCATAAGTTTTGAAGTATTAACTAATTCCACATTCATCAATTCCCTTAGGCAACCATTTACACGTTCTTAATTCACAAGAAATTTACAATTTAACATGCTCAACATTTCATATGTACTAGTCCTCTTTGGAATGTCAACATAATTCATATACCATTCGACATAACCCCATTTAACCCAATTAACCCACTTTCAATTCATGCTAAACAACCCTTTATGAAATTACATGAAAACCCAAGAACAAACATCAATATTCCATTTACAACTAAATCAACTATTTAGACATGTTCTACATTGGATTCACATTATCACTTGACAACCCTTCATTTAGCCCTACCATTTTCTAGGCCCAGAAATTCCGACGCACCCCATGGGTGGCCCTAAAATGGTCAAGTCATACTATACGCATTCCAAGGGTATTGTGAGGGTTTTAATTGGTCAATTAGACATCCCTTTTTATCAAACACTCTAACAGAACCATGAACACAATTAGGAAAAAATAAGAGCACAAGATTTCATGCAAAAATGTAAAATAAAACTATGGGATAATACTTGAAGATCACCTACCACAATCATACGATGAACACACTCTTAATCGAAGCCATAGATCCAGATTCAACCCCCCTTTGAAGCCTAAACATAAAAATCACTGAAAAAGGAGGGGTTTAGAGCTTCAGATGGAGAGGGGAGAAATCATAAACCCTTATCTAGAAAAGAGAATCAAGATAAAGATTAGAATTACCTGGAGCTTTGATCTGCAACCGAAAACACTCCAAATGGCCTAGAGATGAGGGAGATTGATCCATGGGAGCTCTTGAGGTTTTTGGGATGTCACTAGGGTTCCAAGGAGGAAGAAAAGAGGAAATACTGAGTGAGACTTAAAATACTATAACAGAATTTTTTTAATTTTCTCAAAGTTTCTGGGCGGCACGGTTTACCTGCATGGTTTGCCAAAACGAGTGCAAACCGTGAAAATGCTACTGTCCGAAATCACCCCCTCACACAGTTACCTGGGATTCTCGTACAGTTTGCACTAACCATGTTCAAATAGTGAAACATGCCCAGAAAATATTTTTTCTTCCTCTTTCATGTCCTGAACCCTTGGAAAACCCTTTACCCTTCACATGAACATGGGGAAACACTTATCTAGAAAAAAGAATATACTAAACTAAAACTTAAACAAAAACACACCTTAAGAAAATATGAGATCTTACACTTAAGAAAAGAACATATTCATTGATCCTCATGGGATTTGTGTAAACCATCGAAGACATGCGACAACACAGGGGCATGTCAACCATATCTCACGATGTCCCTTTGATAATAAATGTGGATCATGCAAATTCCTCTAGAAGCAAGTGACATGGCGCCCCCCGGGCATGCCACCCAAGTCTCACGAAGCCCTCTGGGATCACCATTCAAACCATGAGATATTCTTTAGACATGCTTCCTGACTCATACAATGACACACACACATGTTAGCTAAGTCTCATAATAGCACATGGGCATGTCGAATGGTTATCGTGATGCTCCTTGAGCATGTTAACTAGATCTCATCATGCCCTCCAGACAAGTCACCCAAGATATGTGACACCCTCCAAGTGTGTCAGCTAGCTCTTACGATGACACCAGGGCAAGTCAGCTGGATCATGTGACACCCTTTAAGTGTGTCAGCTAGATTTTACGATGTCACTAGAACAAACCATCTAGGTTTTGCAATGTACACCATAAAAGTCAAACATGATCATGAAATAACCCTTAGACATGCAATCAAGGATTAGAGATGTCCCTTGGAAAAGTCAATTGGATCACGCAATTGACTTTTGACATGTCAGGGAGACATCCTTTGACATGTCAAGTGGACAACCAAGGCATTCCAAGTGGACAATCAATGCATGTCAGGAAGACAAGCATGCTAGGTCAACAGGGCATCCTAGGACTTGATAACTTTGTTCATCCTCAGTGTATAAGACCTAATCATAAGAAAAATGTTAGTCTGTAAGCCCCGAACGGTGGAATAATATGATATATTTTTCATATAAGGGAAACGTCACCATGTAAGCCCTGACCAACAACATAATATGACAAGTTATGCATATAAGGGAAATCTCAGTATATAAGCCCCAATCAAATGAACTAAGAGAAATCTGATTCCCGCCATAACCAGGATACGTTGGATGCCTCCTTGAGGTCCAAGATCCATATCAAACCTCCAAAGGGATATCCCAGCACATAAGTCCTTCCTCCATAAGTGATGAAACTGATTATTTTCTACCCCTTAATTCCCACACCAAACATAACTCACATGGGCTTAGGGAGTTTCAATAGTCATAATCATTCACATTATAACCTTTATGAAGGCAAGGGCGAACTCAGAGTGTGATCCCCAACCAAGTAAACTACGAGGACTCTGATTTCCGCCATAAAAAAGATATGCATGATGCTTTCCTAAGACCTGAGACCAAACACAAATGGGAATCCACATCAGCATAAGTCCCGCGATGCCTATGACATTTCAACAATTGAGACCCAATCTTTCACATGGGCTGACCATTACACCTCATATATCAGTAGGATGAAAAACCATGTGAACTATAAGGACTCTGATTCCTGCCATAACCAGGATACATAGGGAACCTTCCTAAGGTCTGAGCTTGAACTGAAATTGGCATCCACAACAGTGTAAGTCCCACCAGGTCTCTGAAATTTTAATAATTGGGACCTACTCATTCCTTGGTATGATCACCTTTCCCCATCCACTGGCGGACTGAGAACCAACTGAACTATAATGAATGTGATTCCTTTTATAACTGGGATGTAATGACCTAAAACTATATAAATAAAATTTCCCTTCTTATGTTTATTTCTTATAGTATAGATCACATAAAATCACTTACAGAACACAATAAAAACATCATAAATGAAGAAATAATTAAATAAGAGGTATTTATAGAAGTTAAGGAACATATACCGATGAAATAGTAACTTGACCTTAGGAATAGTAATATGAACCTTATGAATAGTAAACCAACCTAATGAACAGTAACATCACCCATGAAAGTATAAATAAAATTTAGACACCTTATAAATGAAAGTATCATATAATTATATCATAGTATAAGTAAATCAATATTATTAATTAAGTGTTGGTAATTTTGTAAGTCAACAATATTTAATTAAAATTTTATAATTAATAAAATGATTTAAAAGAAAATTTATTTACACAAAATGTATTAAAAAATTAACATTTTTTGGTCTTGTGATTTTAGGATAATTTTATGAGACCTTAGTTAATTTTTGAAAGTGTTATAGAATCAGTTATAAATTTAAAATCTATATTTTTTTGAGTAAAAGATTTTTTTAATTAAAAAATAAAATTCTCATAATTGAAAAATTATTTTCATAAAATGGAGTTCATTTTTTAATTCTACACATTGAAAAATTGTTTGGGTGAATTTTTGAGATTTTTCTAAAATACTTGAATTTTTGGCGAATAATAAAATATGATAATTTATAATAAATGTTAAATACATGGATTATGGAGTTATAGATGATGTATGGATGATTTAATCCTAAAATATCAAAATCTAATTAAATATTTTATTATATTTTATTATTATTCTCAAAATATTTATAGTCTTGAGCCAAATAGTAATTTAATTAATAAAGAATTCAAGGAAATCCCCCTCTCCTCCACTATAAATACCACCCCTCACCCCCTCCTCTCCTCACACCTCTATGAATTTAAGCTTGTAAAAATTATACCCAAATACTCTTCCCTAGTCTCTCCCCATGTCCAGGAGCTATTTTTCTTTCAAAAAAACCCAAACCCATCCCCCTAAGGAAGTTCTCAATGAGGGTAATTCAATAGGTAAACCTTCTCCCTTTTTCATTTAATTTAATTTAATTTAATTTTATTTTCTTATCCTCTCCTAACCACCTCTATCCAAAAGATCATGATAAATATAGTATCATCTATATAATGGAATGATATCATGTTAATGGAATATCCATTATTAATCTCTTTACTCTATCTTTATTTAATTTTTAAAATGGAATCATCGTTCGGGAGGTGCCGATTTACAACCTTCGCGAACGACAAACTTTTGTTATTTAATTTATCCTTAAAAAATGGCCATGAAAACATTTTAATGGTTGAACCAGGTTATAAAATATGTATTATATCTTATTTTAGGTTCTTAAAACATTGTATATACATGATATTAAATAATAGAAGAAAACTAGCTCATTGTGATCAAAAAGCCGCTAAAATTAAGCTAAACGATTATCATTAATATGTTATCTAGTGATTCATCCTCATATATGAAAAAAAATACATAATACCAATTAAAAATCTAATTGTTCATTAATATCATACAAATTCAATTTTGGATAATTATACACATTCCACATGAACTTCCATACTCATATACAAGTATACCGATCATGAAAACCAAGGAAACTAACGCTCCCAAGCAATAAAATTGTATCTTATAACTCATCAAAAAGACCATAAATGAACTTAATAAAATTATAATAAATAAAATACATGTATATAAGGATCTAAATTAATTAATTAATTGATTTAATTTTATTATCCAGGATGTTAAGGTCAAGTGCAGAACACATTTGGGCATAAGGTAAGAGTTTTCTTCCCGAACCTTCATTTTCATTTGGGTTATGATTTATTCCTCTATACACTAATTTTAATGTTAATTATTATTGTATAATTATTATAAATTATATATATATGTTCTAAAATCATATATCCATATCATTTCAACTTTCTTTTATGGTAAAATAAATGTTTTACAAGGTTCCCTTCTCATTTCTTCTCGATACACAAGCCCGAATAAAGGGAACATCTCGATTTCTTACCGATTTTCAAGTATCATACATAATATATTTTAAGACACCATTATTTTTATAAAATCACTATTTTATCATGGAAAACTATATTTTTTCATTTCTAGTTTTATACAAACAATCATAAAAAATAAAAATTATTTTTTCAAAAGAATTATTCTTTGCAAAGTAAAGAGTATTTCTCTCAAGAATTACTCAATGATTTTATTAGAATATTTTCATCCATTTAAACACCTATATTGAATTTTATGTTTTATTGAGATTTATATATTTTTATTTTAATATACCATATTTTATTAAATCTTTTATTAATGGTTTGACTATGGATGTGCTATCATGATACCATTCACCATGTTACTCAGATTGGTTAGTGATTATGATTGCAGATTGGGAAAAGTTATCTACATTTCATATGTTCATGTTGTTTATGTTTATCCCCATTCATATGAGTAATGAATTTGACTTACCAAGTGATGAGTGGGGCCTTCTATATCCCCTCAATGCATTGGTAGGTCTCATGATACAAAACAAAATTGGGTTTTGGCTGAGGCCTTACCCTAGTATTTTCAGACATCTTGGCCGATGCCTTGATAATATGTTTCAGATGCATGACATTATAAATTCCCTCATTATGATATTATAAATTGATAAAACATGTTATATTTGAATAGTATAATATCCATGATTAAGTTTTATTCACTTATGATCAGTTATATGACTTCATTTACTCATCTTTCATTCCTGCCATATTACACTCAAGTTTATTTTTAAAGGCATATGTTATTAGTTATTCACCATGCCAAATGTCTATGTTTATGATAACATCTTACATATTAATTACCCTTACTGAGCATCTAAGCTCAACCCTTTCTTATGTTTTATTTTTCCCCAGATGCTCAGTAAGGGTATTACTTACCCTTACTGAGCATCTGAGATCACCCCTTTCTCATCACATGGAGATATAATCTCATGCAATATCAAGACAGAGAAATAATTCTATAAATATTATGACTTTAAGGGAAAGAAATATAAGAATAGGGTGGTGAAGGAAAGAATGGATAAAGGGAAGAATAAAAATGGGAGTTTTCTAACATGTGATACTTATGGGAGAAAACACCCTAAAGCTTGCTTAAAAGGAAAAGGAGTATATTAAAAGTGTGAATAAAAAGACCCCCAAGATCGTGATTGAAAGGGAAAGAAAGAAGCTACCAATGTTCAATGCTACAATTTTAAAGAGATGTGACATTATGCAAATGATTTTTCTATGCATCAAGGAAAATTTCCTCAAAAAAGGACAAGGGAGTAAGGCCAAGCTTATGTGATCACAACTACTAAGGTTGAAGTTCCTAATGATGTGGTGGAAGTAACTTTAATCATTTCCTCAAACTTATCAAATGATTTATTTGATTATGTATCATCACATTCTTTTAAATCTTCCCAGTTTTCTAAGAAAATTAGACATTTCCCTTTTGATTTAATAAAGGATTTTTCAATCAAAACACCTAAGGAAAGTATCATTACAACAAAGATGTGTCGATTTTTCACCTTTATGACACAAATTGTTTTTAGTTGATAACCTTATCATCATACACATGATTTATTTTGATATAATAATCAGTATGAATTGGATTTCAAATTATAATGTGAAAATATATTGCAAGAATAAGTAAGTTACAATATTTGAGAATGATGTAGAGTCCCTTATCATTATAGAAGAAACCTCACCATATGATTCTTATCTAGATCCACCCCTAGTATCTCTACTAAATTAAATTCTTGGGGAGGAAGAAAATGCAATATCTATGGGTGAGGAAAGAAATATTCAAATTGAGGATGTACCTATTGTGAAATAATACATTGATATATTTCCAAAGGATTCACCTAGAAATCCTCTAAAGTGAGAAATTGAGTTTTCTATCAATTTAATTTCTAGTGTAAGTCATATATCAAAGACTCCTTATAGAATGTACATAGTGGAATTAGTAGAAATGAAGAAAAAACTAGAGTAATTGAGTGATAATGGATTTATCCGCCCTATTGTTTCTCCATGGGGAGCCCTTGTTCTCTTTATCAAGAAGAAAGATAGATCCATGAGGATATGCATTGACTATAGATAAATTAATGATATTATAATAAATAACAAGTATACCCTAATCATATTGATGATTTATTCAAACAAATTCACATAGCTCAATTTTTTTTGAAGATTGAACTTCAATCTGGATATCATCAGTTTATTATGAGGAAGGAAGGTATTACAAAGACAATATTTTGAATCAGGTATGAACATTACGAGTTTACAGTAATGCCATTTGGAATGACTAATGCACCCTCCATTTTCATGGATCTAATGAATAAAGTTTTCAAGGAATATATTTATGACTTTGTGGTGGTATTTATTGATGATATATTAGTATAATACAAAAGATAAAAAGACCATGAGAATCAATTTAAGATTGTTCTAAATACTTTTATAAGAAATGAATTATATTGGAAGTTTAGAAAGTGTGAATTTTGGCTTCAATCAGTTTATTTTCTTGGACACATTGTCTCAAATGATGGAATCTCAATTTATCCTTCGAAGACAAAGGTGATTAAGGAATGGACTACACCAATGAACATAAACGATGCACATAGTTTTATTGGTTTATCAGGTTATTATCAGTGTTTCGTTCAGAATTTCACCTGATTAGCTAACCCGTTAACCAAGATTACTCATAAAGGGGTTAAGTTCACATGGACAAAAGAATGTGAATAATTTTTTGAAGAATTGAAGAGGAGATTAGTGAATTCTTCGATCTTGAAACTACCATCTGGAAATGGTGTATTTTTGATTTATAGTGATGCATCAAAGGAAGGACTCAGGTGTTTCCTTATGCATAATGATAGAGTTATTGCCTATGAATCAAGGTAGTTAAAAATTCATTAACAAAACTATCCAACTCCTGATCTTGAGTTATTAGCTGTAATATTTTCCCTGGAGATATGGAGACATTATCTCTATGGTGAAAGATGTGAGATATATACAGATTACAAGAGTTTGAAATATATCTTCTCATAGAAAGAACTAAACATGAGGAAAAGACAATGACTCGAGATACTCAAGGATTATGATTATTCTATACACTACCACCCGTGTAAGGTGAATAAGGTAGCATATGCACTGATCAAGAAGGATCATGGAGTTCTGAACAAAATGAGGATTGGAAAGGACCCTGTGTATATGGATATAGTAAATATGAATATGGAAATTATTAATTAAGGTGAAACATCATTACTTTTTCAATTGGTTGCATAACCATATTTATTGTAAAGAATGAAAATTTATCATTGTGATGATGAAAATATTCAAAATAAAATTAAATCTATGAATGATGGGAAGTTGTTGGACTTCATGTGTGGGGATGGAATTATGAAATTTGGGAGGAGGTTATATGTTCCCTCTATACCTGAGCTAAAAATGGAGTTATTGAATGATTCCCCTAGCTCAAATTTATTTATACACCCTAGTATCACTAATATGTATAGATATATAAAGGAATATTTCTGGTGGGATAATATGAAGTGAGAAATTGCTGATTATGTATCAAGATGTTTAATTTTTCAATAGGTAAAGTTTGAAAGAAAACATCCTAGAGGTGCCATACAACCCCTGTATATTCCTCCATGGAAATGGTATGACATCAATATGGATTTTTTCACTGGATTACTAAAAACTCCAAGAAAGAATGATATAATATGAGTGATTTTTGATCGGCTTACCAAATCTTCACATTTCCTCGCTATAAGAGAGGATTTTCCACTAGAGAACCTTGAAAAAATCTATATTAATGAAGTTTTAAGAATTCATGGAGCTTATCATTCTATTTTGTCTAATCATGATTCTTGATTTACATAAAAAATCTAGAAAATTCTTCAGAAATATTTGGATACTGAACTTCGTTTGAGTACTACTTATCACCCTGAAATTGATGGGCAGTCTGACATGACCATTTAAACATTAGAATCCATGTTTAGATCACGATCCATTGAATTTAAAGGTATATGGGATAATTATTTTCCATTTTTAGAGTTTTCCTACAATAATAGTTTCCATTCAAGTATTCAAATGAAACCATATGAAGCGTTGTAGGGAAAGAGATGTCATACATCAACACGTTGGGATGAAGTTGGTGAAAGGAAGCTTGTAGGACCAGAGCTTGCAGAGGAAACAATAACAAAGGTAAAGACTATTCAAACCCATATTAAATTAGCTCAAAGAAAGAAAAATATCTATGCCAATAATCAAAGTAAGAATTTGGAATTTCAATTGGGAGATCACATTTTCTTGAAGGCATCTTCATGGAAGGGTGTTATAAGATTTGGAAGGAAAGGAAAACTAATCCCCAAGTACATTGGTCCTTTTGAAATTATAGAGAGAATTGGAGTTTTGTCTTATAGTTTGGCAATGCCACATAGCCTTTCTAATGCACACAATGTGTTTCATGTCTCTTTATTAAGGAAGTACATGCCACCCAACACATGTATTCACTTCTAAAGGAATAGAATTGGAACCTGATTTATCTTACTGTGAAGAGCCTACCCAGATTCTAGTCACTAAAGAATAGGTGTTGAGGAATCAGATGACTCGGCTGATAAAGGTAATTTGAAAAAATCATAAAATTGAAGAGGTGACATGGGATCCTGAGAATCTTATGATGAATAACTACCCAAATCTTTTTATAGGGTGACAATCTAAAAATTTCGAGGATGAAATTTTTGTAGGTGGAGAGAATATAATGACCCAGAACTCTATCAATGAAATTTTACTTCTTATGATTGTTTCATATATTATAGATCACAAAATATCACTTATAAAACACAATTCAAATGTTATAAATAAATAATTAATGAAATAATAGGTATTTCTAGATGTTAAAGAACCTATATCGATAAAACAATAACTTGACCATAGGAATAGTAATACAAACTATATGAATAGTAAATTGGCCTAATAAATAGTAACATCACCCATCAAAGTATAAATAAAACTTGGGTACTTTATAAATGAATGTATCATATAATTATATCACAGTATAAGTAAATTAATATTATTAATTAAGTGTTGGTAATTTTGTAAGTCAAAAATATTTAATTACAAATTTATAATTAATAAAATGATTTAAAAGAAAATTTATTTACAAAAAATGAATTAAAAAATTAACATTTGGTGGTCTTATTATTTTTGGATAATTTTATAAGATCTTAGTTAATTTTTGTAAGTGTTATAAAATCAGTTATACATTTCAAATCTATATTTTTCGAGTAAATGATGGTTTTAATTAAAAATTAAAATTATCATATTTATAAAATTATTTTCATAAAATGGACTTCATTTTTTAATTCTACATGTAAAAAAATGGTTATGGTGATTTTTTGGATTTTTCTAAAATACTTGAATTTTTGGTGAATAGTTAAATACGCTAATTTAAGATGAATGCTAAATACATGAATTATGGAATCATAGATGATACATGGATTATGTTATCCCAAAATATCGAGATATACTTAATTATTTTAATATATTTTATTATAATTCTCAAACTATTCATATTATTGAGCCAAATAGTAATTTAATTTATAAAAAATTCAAGGAAACTCCCCTCTCCTCCACCATAAATACCAACCCTCACCCCTTCTCTCCTCACAGCTCTAAGCCTTGAAACTTGTAAAAATTATACCCAAATCCTCTTCCCTAGTATCTCTAAACATCCATGAGCTCTTGGTATTTCCAAAATACCAAAACCCTTTTCCTAAGGAAGTTCTCAAGGAGGATAATTCAAGAGGTAAACCCTCTTCGCTTTTTATTTTATTTTATTTTATTTTCTTATCCTATCACAACCTACTATATCCAAATGATCATGATAACTCTAGTATCATATACATACTGAAATTATATCATGTTAATGTAATATCCATTATCAATATCCTTACTCTCTCTCTATTTTATTTTAAAAATGGAATCATCATTCAGGAGGTACTGATTTACAACCTTTATGGATGATGAACTTTCGTTCTTTAATTTATCCTTAAAGGCTGGTCATAAACCAATTTTTATGGTTGAACCAGGTTATAAAATATGTATTATATATTATGTAAGGTTCTGGAAACATTTTATATACATGATATTAAATAATAGAACAAAACTAGTTCATTGTGATTGATAAACCGCTAAAATTAAGCTAAACGGTTATCATTAACATGTTATCTAGTGATTCATCCTCATATATGGAAAATAAATAAATAATACCAATTACACTTATTTTTTTCACTAATATCATATAAATTAAATTCTTTAGAATTATACCCATTTCACATGAACTTCCATACTCACAAACAAGTATACCAATCATGAAAACCAAGGAAATGAATGCTCTCGATCAATAAAATTGTATCTTACAACTCATAAAAAAGGAAATAAATGAACTTAATAAAATTATAATAAATCAAATACATGTATATAAGGATCTAAATTAATTAATTAATGGATTTAATTTTATTATCTGGGATGTTAAGGTCAAGTACAAAACATATTCGGGCATAAGGTAAGGGTTTTCTTCCTGAACGTCCATTTTCATTCGGGTTATAATTAATTCCTATATACACCAATGTAAACATTAATTATTTTTATATAATTATTATAAGTTATATATATATGTTCCAAAATCATATATCCAAATCATTTCATCATTCCTTAATGGGATAATAAATGTTTTACAAGGTTCCATTCTCATTTCTTCCCGATATGCAAGCCCGACTAAATGGAACGTCTCAATTTATTACCCATTTTAAAGTACCATACATAATCTATAGCCCAGATCATTTCAATTCTTTAGAATTATACCCATTCCACATGAACTTCCATACTCACATACAAGTATACTGATTGTGAAAACCAAGGAAACAAATGCTCCCGAGCAATAAAATTGTATCTTATAACTCATCAAAAAGGGCATAAATGAACTTAATAAAATTATACTAAATAAAATAAATGTAAATAAGGCTATGAATTAATTCATTAATGGTTTTAATTTGATTACCTAGGATATTAAGGTCAAGTGCGAAACATATTCGGGCACAATGTAAGGGTTTTCTTCCTAAACCTCCATTTTCATTCAGGTTATGCTTTATTTATATATACACCAATTTCAATCTATATTTTTTTTATATAATTATTATAAATTATATATATATATGTTCCAAAATCATATATCCAAATCATTTCATCATTATTTTATGGGATAATAAATGTTTTATAGGGTTCTCTTTTCATTTCTTCCCGATACGCAAGCCTGACTAAATGGAACGTCTCGATTTCTTACCCAGTTTTAAGTACCATACACAATCTATATCCCCTAAATGCATCAAAATGTATCATTATACAAAACAAAATTTGGTTTTGGATGAGGCCTTACCCTATTATTTTCAGACATCTTGGCCGAGGCCTTGAAAATATGTTTTAGATGTATGATATTATGCATTCCCTCATTATGATATTATTAATTGATAAACCATGCGATATTTGACTAATATAATATCCATGATTAAGTTTCATTATATTATGATTAGTTATATGGATTCATTTACTCATCTTTCATTCCTTCTATATTATGCTCAAGTTTATTTTTAAAGGCATGTGTTCTTAGTTATTCACCCTACCAAATGTCTATGTTTATAACAACATCCACTGTATTACTTACCCTTACTGATAATCTAATATCACCCCTTTCTTATGTTTTATTTTCCGTAGGATGAGAAGATTAATATTATTATAAATGACTTGTAGGGATAATTTAGGAGTTCATTGGTGTTTTCAATGAAATTTCTATAATGTTTTTCCTTTAAAGTTGTAATGTAAAGTTCATGTATGTAATATGGTTTCCAAAACTAATAAAATAATTGGTCCTTTGGTAGGTGGTTCCTTGTAATCATATCAATGTAATATAGTAAGGCATCTGATCTAGGATACTAGGGTCAGGGTCTTTACACTGGATACGTAGGACACCTCCTTAAGGCCCAATCTCTATATTAAACATCCCAAGGGAAGTCCCAATACCTAATCCCCCACATCCATATGCCATGAGGATGATCACTTATCATCCCTTGTTTCCCACACTGATCACAACTCACGTGGGCTTAGGGATCCATAATGAACACCTCATTAGCATCATAAATATCCACCATCAAGGTCCATCGCTGCATGAAATCCCTGTTGAGTGACATGATATAAACATCCCTCATATAAGGGAATTTACCTTGAGTCCAATCCCAAGGGCATAATCGTACTATGGTAACTATGATTCCTGCTATAATAGGGATATGTAGGATGTCTCCTCAATATATGATATTAAATATTTGGTGCCTTAGTGCCCACACATATGTCCTCTCCTCATGAAGTTAAACTATACGAGTTTAACGAACTACGTGGGTTTTGATTCCTATAATAAAAAGAATACATAGGATGCCACATAATGGCTCAATCCATTCCTTAGAATATTAAATGACTCCCCACATGGAAAAAATTTCAATGTTCCTAGTTATACAACTTCAATATATAAAGCAGTTATTCATCACTTATAAACTGATGAAGAACCTCAGATACATATAGATTGATTCACTAATGAGATCCACTTTCCTCTGTTCACTAATGAGATCCCCTTTATTTTAAACATAAAGAGAGTTAACTTATGATCATTGTTTTTGGGTAACTGGTCCTGTATCTGTATTAGGAAGAGATTTGTGAACATATCTTAAATCTATAAGAGAGTCCCTGAGTAGGCAACAATTCCCCCGAAAGGGCATGATAAGCCTGACCCCCATCCTCTTGACCAATGTGATTCCCTAAACGTTATCTAGTATGAAACCCCAACCAACCACCCACATTTAGAAATAAGGTATGTACCCAGTTATGGATGAGGGAACCATTGGGAGTTTCCATTAATAATGAAAATGAATTGACATTAACAATTTTGCATGAAATCAAACCCCCCAAATCAACTGTCGGGTCACAATAAACCCACCTCAGTGAGGGTTCCCTAGTTGTATATTCTCCATTGAATCAAAAATGGTGAACCTGACATGAATCCATGAAATAATAAATTATTGGGTTATTATCCATCGGGCTATTTTGTTTACAAACCATACAAAAATATAAATGGTGATCCCAACATGAATCTCTGAAATAAAAAATGATTGGGTTATTATCCATCAGGACATTTTGTTTTCATACCATACACAAATATAAATGGTCAACCTGACATGAATCTATAAAATTAAAAATGATTGGGTTATTACCTATTGGTCCATTTTGTTTGCACACCATATGCAAATAGAAATGGTGAACCTGACATGAATCTCTCAAATAAAAGAATGATCGGTTAATCATGCGTCAGGACACTTTGTTTTTCATATCCTATACAAAAAAATATAGTAAGATAGACATGATCTTACAGATGATCCTATGTAACCAGAGTTCTCATGAAATAATTTCATCCTCATTTTGAAAATTCCAAATGACCAGAATGGTCAGATCAAGAATAAAAGGAAAATTGTGTTAACTATGAATATCTGATTGATCACATCATGCCTACGATATTTCACTAATCAGTAACCTTTTTCCTTATTATATGTATGATTTTAGATACTAATATCATCACCATCATCCTAATCTAAGATAATTTTATCATCCAACTACTGTTTTGAAAATTCACATGTGGATGCAACCCCCGCTGGTCGCAAAGTGATCCCACCTTCCTGATAACTTCAACGTCAGGTGGAGAACATAATGGTTCAAGAGTACCATCGACATGGTACAATCCCAACCCCTAAGATTGATTTTAAGGGTCTCTAAGTACTAAAGATGACGAGTTTGCATCATCCATAGAAAGCTGTAGCTAAGCTAGTGGTCCTTGTTTCTACAACCAACTACTTCAGGATCTTATCCCCAAAGCATGAAAACCACCACCTTTATATATAATGAAGGTGGACTAAGAAGAAAGATACGACTCCCTTCTGGTGTAGGGGTTTCCCAGGTAGTATCCTACCAACCACCGTTGCCAACATTATCCCACCAGTACCCACCAGCCGCCTGCTAAGGGTACCACCCAGCACACTGCCACCTCTGATGCCCATGAACAGGCCTCAAGGAAGACACATTGGGCGAGGAAGGTTTTGGATAACCGTGAGTGGGATCATAGACCTAGTTCCACTGATGAAGTCTTTCGGCATATTCTGATGGTAACCAATGAGTAGGCTCATATCACTTCTTATTTGGAATAAGTCTATGGGCATATTCCTATAACAAGCACGGGAGAGGCACATATCCCTACCCCCATGCATGAAGTCCATAAAGACATTTTGGTGGCACAATGTGGAAATAAGTGGGCTCATATCACCATTTCAATCGAAGATATCTTCTAGTACATAGTGTAGATGGAAAATGTGGAGGCTTATATCCCCCCACACACTTTTATAAAATTATAATACATATTAGAAACAACTGAATAACTCCGCCAACATATTAGATCATTGGTACAGATAATGGGACATGCACATATTCTTATCCCTACATCCATGACAACTCAACACTCTGATCCTCATGAACATGTGGGTTCTCCAAAGCAAGCAGACCCTATTGATCCTATATAATATGATTATCGACATATTTTGGTAAAGGAAGAGGCATCAAACCAGGGTTATATTCCCATTCCAACTGGGGATCACCAGGTGAGAGGGGAACATGCCTTGGGATAGGGGAACATGTCCATTGAAAAGTTCAAGTGGCATATTCCAAAGGCCCAAGATCGGGATCATATCACCATTATAGTCAAGGATCACCAAGTGAGAGGAGAACATACCTTGGGATAAGATCATATTCCTATCAAAAAAGTCCAGCGACATAATCCAAAGGCCCAAGATCAAGTTTATATCCCCGTTCTGGCTGAGGATAACCAAGTGATAATGAAACATGCCTCGAGACATGATTATATTTATATCAGTGAATCTTCCTAGCATATTCTAGTAGAGCATGGAATCCAGGCACATAATTCTACTTCTAGAAATGAACGACTGCACCAGCATCATTCTGAGAAAATATATGAGGAGGCTCATATTCCTTATCCCATTCCAGAGGTACTTCAACATATTCCATTGGGGAATTCATATTCATACTAGGATCATATTCCTAATATAACTAGGGCTCACCAAGTGAGAGTGGCACATGCCTTAGGGAAGACTCATACTCCTACCAAGAAAGACCAGCGGCATATTACAAAGGCTCAGGATCAGGCTCATACTCTCATTCTGACTGAGGCTCACCAAGTGAGAATGAAACATACCTCAGGAAAGAATCATATTCCTATCAATAATGAGACAACTCATTGGAATATTCCAGCATCTTCTTAGCAGTGGAATCATACTCCCACAACACCATATCTTTATAAGAAAGTTTCAAAAATCATCATACAATAGGCTCACAACCCTACACAATTCCCAAAGGTAGTTTGGAATATTCCGACCACAACATATAACACAGCCCATATTCCTAATTTTCTCTATGCTAGTTTCTTTGAGGTAATTATAGACACATTCTCAACACCACAAGGGTCCATAAACTCTTCAAATGAAGTATAAGATGATCATTATCGTGATAGTCCTCCTCACGGTAGTGTGGATATGGATTGTAGGGACTCTACTCTCAACATACACCATGTTCAACCTCCCCATGATGATATCTCCCACAGAAAATTAAATCTGATCCTTTCATAGAAACCTTTGTATAGAGATGTATTCAAAACTCTGACACCTTCGTATAGGTAGGTTCTCGAAACATCAGGGTAAAACTAACATAGTTCCCCATCAACTTATAGTAACACTCCACTCCAGTCAGTAGGCAAACCTCAGAATCATCATTTATGGTTTGACTGGATGGAAGTGTGCAAGTATGATGAAGAGTAAGGTGAAATTTACATATAGAGAGAGTTATCCAGAAACAACCTCCCTATCATGTTATGGCCTCTCACCACTTTTGAGTATAAGGTATCAGATGATCTAGAAAAGGAGTTCATTCCTTATCTATGCCAAAATATGTGGGCTAATCATTAGAGGATAAAGGCTAGAAACTTTTGTTATTCAGGATATGAGGGTCACCTTCAGACCATCAAGATACTCTATTGTTTACTGGACCTGGTCACCATATCTATGGCCTACGATCCAAAATCAGAAGATCACAATGCAAACCTGCAATAATATTTACTCTATTGCATCACAAAACTTCTACATATTATATCTGAATCCACATAATGCATATGTATTCAAGGATGGGGACAATATGGAGCATTACACATTGCATCACCCCTAGAACAATAGAACCCCTCAAATATGATGTCCTGCAATGTCATAGACTGCGGTGAAATCAGGTGACTAGGTAATGCTCAAGCTAGTTGGTTATAAAAATAAAATTACCATTCTTAAAAGGTTCCTAGAAATCATGAACAGAGGGAGATTATAGCCATCATACCTTTAAAATAGGCCACTCAAAGAAATAGTAATACACTTCAAGCATGAATACTGAAGTTATGATCAAACGAATAAATTCCTGTAAAGAATGGTTCACATCATGGGATACCATAACACAATGCTCCTACATGAGCAAAACTGCGTCACATAAAATGGGATGCAGTAGTAGTTGCCATATTAGTCACCCAAAATCGGACCCACTTTAATAGGTTGGGGGAATATATACCACCACCTCCACCTCCTAGATCGTCAATTCTCAAGAGGATTTGGGACACATCATCTGCAACTATGAACAAACCCCAGCCCGCTGGGCTGGGGGAATTTATATCACAATCACCATTACTAGGTTCATCATCCCCTAAGAGGGTTTTGGGGAAATCAGAAGTGATTTCAGATCAACCCCACTCTATTGGGATGAGGGAATTTATATATCAATGTTCATCCCTAGAATCATCAAATCTCTAATAGGAATCATTGGATCCTCAACAATAGGATAGGATAATACTAATTACAACCCCAAATAACCCCCAACCCATAGGTATTGGTTAATTTTCATAATCATCATCACCACAGATAGAACCATTCTTCTTTGGGTTGGGAGGTAAAGATCAATGGTTGGCATTCCACCAGCTCCTCCCACCACAAGACATAACTCTGCTATTCAGGGCCCATATGGAAAAAACGTCTAGAAAATCCCTTAAATTAACTATTAATAGACCAATATGGGAGGAATTTATAGTTAATTTGATCATACTACATCAGGGTCACAAGCCAAAACAGACCAATATGGCCAAGAGTTTGGATAATGACCCTGAAGAAGGCAATACAGAATCAACCTATTGCATCAAAAGTAATGGCACAACCACCATTAATCAATATGACTCTATGAATGTTTTCAATATCAACATGTCATATATTATGGATCAAGAAATGAATTTATAGGTCCATAACACAGAAAACATACCCTAAGAGGAGGGTGATTTGGATGCACAAAACGAGGCAGCGCGCACCCGAAACCAAAGAAGGATCCAAAACTTAGCACCCCCAAATACTGAGTTGACACCTCCATGGAAGAACATTTCCAAATAAAATAGGAAAGGTATGGCTATATCCTGATCACCACCCATAAGAGTTGAGGTTTCTTCCATGAAGGAACAATTTTTTCAATATGAGAGTGAGATGTAAGCTCTTAGACAACTCAATGAGGAGCTACTTAGGGGAAATATTCACACTAGGTATCATCTTTAAGAAAATATGAATATTATCCCCCCATAATTGATCTTCCAGCAAGATTGGTATCTGAGTGTCAGAACTTCTTCGTATCTAGGAATACAGTCTACATGATTGAGGAATTCGAAAATGATTGTGACTTCCCTCCATTGCGGCGATAGCCTCTCCCTCACCAGGGCAATCATTCACTATTAAGAAGAATCAAGAATTAGCAGAAGACAAAGGCTAGGACACCTCATAAACCCCCACCCACTCCTTGTAGACGTGATATGGATCATAAAAAAGTGAATCCATAGATGATTAACATCACCGAGTCCCTGTCTACTCGGATAGAAGTCATGCAGGGGAGACACACACCTGTGCAGCTTAAGAGGAATCCATGTCCCAAATGGGTGGATGATACTCTGCCTCTTACCAATTTCTTAAATCTTAACTTCTACACTTTTGGTGGTTTATGTTACCTCAAAAAATATCTCACACACTTTGAATCTCGATGTGGGTCGATGATGGACCCTCGGGAACAATAGGATGCAATAAATCCGAGTTTTTTTTTGTAAAAACTCTGTCAGGGACAAATTTTGTTTAGTACAATAGTCTACTAGTGGTATATTTTTTAGGATGTGATGACCTTCGTCTTTAATTCCTTTATTAGTTTAGTTCCACACCGTGGAAAATGAAAATCATTGAACTGAAGAACTGCTAGCAATGTGAAAATGAGAGAGTGTCTGACTTCAAGAAATGTGGAAGGGTTTAACCTATTCACTTGGAATCCCTAAAATATCATAAAGTAATCCCATTAATTATATGAATTTACCTATATATTTTACTTAAAATAGTTCACATAATCTTTATGAAATAACTCTAGAAGCTTCTATGGATGTACCTTTATCTCTAAAGGTTTATTTATCTAAAATATAATAACTAATCATGTCTAATAATTGAGATTTTTTTTCTCTAACAAGGTATATCATTTACAAATAATTTTTATTTTACTTTAAAAAATAATTATATTTCAAAAAATATACATAAGTAATATATTTTATATTCATCATTTTTTATCAATATTGTATGTACATGATTCAAGTGTTACTAAAATTTTAGTAAAGTATCAAATACCATAAAAATATTTATTCTAAACATGAAATAATTTCTTATTGTGTCTAACTAGAAATTGAGATAAATGTTTTGGTAATGATCAATACAAAAAAATAGTTTAAATAGAATTAATCTACTAGTAAAAACAAATACACATGCTCCTCTTTATTGAATTAGGAATCACTCTTTCCCAAGTTCTTAAAGAGCTCACCTTAAATACTATAATGTTTTTGAATCCCCTTGGTTCCTGTGTTTGAATATAAGTATGTGAATTGTATATTGTATTTAATACCAAATAAGTAAAATAAAATTTTTACATACAATGATGAATATACCCAAAGTATATTCTATTATTATATTCTTCTTCAATTTATTATCGTTAATATTCCAATGAACTTTATTACTATATGAGAAGTAGATAACTTCTTGTTCTACTCCCTACCTCTAAATATTTTGTCTTTTTGAAGGATTTTTTAAAGACATCATTGTCATTGAACTTTTCATGGGATTTTCAACCTACTATTTTATTATTTTCACCATAAGAGGTGCGGAATCATGTTCCCAACATTCCATATCTTCTTAAATAAGAATAGTCAAGAGATTCTTGAGAGGATTCTACATACTATTTATCCCATATTTCTAGACGAATATGAAGTATCTAGGTGTCAAGGATGATAATATGATATTAATGGATATTTTCATATATAAATTAAAGTCCATTTTTACTAATTGATCAATGTACTTTCACATTTTGAAGGTAAGATCACTAGAAAGGTACTTGTATCCTTGTTTACACTAGCATAGTGTAGTAAAAAACTCATTTATCTTATGCATATCTTTATCCTTATGAAGAGATAGGAGATAAGATATCATGGTTTATGCATCCATGTATTTTTGTTTCATCTTCATATATACAGACATAGATAATTGTATAATGCTATAGAAATTAGAGGAATCTTCTATATTAAAGGTTCCAGGCACAAAAGAAGCCAATCAAGCCCATTATTAACAATGAGTTTTTATTATTTCCAATGAATAATCAATAATAACATAATGATGAATCATCAAGTTTCATGAATAAACCTGAAAAAACATGATTAAAGAATCCAAAACACTAGATAGAGTATATTTTTCACATTAAACTTATAATTAATTTAATGATAAAAAGAATACCTTTGATCTTGAGATTTATATATGATAGAAATGTTGATTGTTAGAACCCCATTCACGATATACCATCGTTCTTATATGAGGATCCAAAGTAGAACCCATCTAGTGGTAATCCACATATTCTCCTTGATCTCAAAACATTACAGCCAAATATTTTAGTGCTGGTGTAGAGTAATCATTCATATTACATCATTCATGTTGAGAATAATAAGTGATCCTTCAAAAATGATGACCAAATATCTTATTCTCCCAGTCTTTAGAGAGAGGAGTAATATGTGGAAGATCTCTCAGTCTCGAGAGAAACTCTAGAGACATTCTTAAAGAGAATTATATATGGAGAAGAAAAATTCCGCACAACCAAATGATTCACTCATTTCTTAAAAAAACTATACAATCAGGTATTTATAGAGGTAGGTTAGAGAATTAGTAATTTCACATAGGCCCTTAGCTAATTTCTTAATCCTTAGAAAAATCCCACATCTAATAATAACAATAATAATAATATTATTATTATTTCTTTTATGCATGCAAGTATTGGGGGTAATATAAATATAAATAAATAAATTAATATTTATTTAAATGATATTTATTGTATCATTTCTATTACTAAGCATTTTACTCACCCCAAACACCTTCCATTAAATTTACTGAACCTTGAATAATATAAATATTATTCATTTTATAAATGAATAAATATTATTTTCATGGTTTTGTGAATAAATATTTATTTCAATATCCATGTAACTAAATAAATATTTATTAATAAATAAATATTATTTATTACCTTTTCAATAAAATAATAGATAAATAAATATTGTACTCAACAAATTTAGTAATAAATATTATTTTTTAATATTCACATAACTAAAGAAATATATATTTAATAAATAAATAAATAATATTTATTACCTTTTGAATAAGCATTCTTATCTCTCTCTATATCACATACACAAAAACACATATATTCTAATTTGAATATAATTGGTGACTTAATATTTGCGATCATCAAAATCCTGAATAAATATTATTACTCACTCAGGAGAATATTATTTATTCCAATTATTAAATCAAAATATAATTTAACTAATATCATGAAAAAACTAAGTCTGTGACCCTCTACGCCTCTTCCTCAGTGGCATTAGTCATGGTTGTCTAAATTCTAATATTAGCATCTACCGACACATAAAGGCACCCATAGAAGAAGAATTTAATTTTGCAATGATAACAACCACATATAAATTCTCACTATATAATACAATTCCTTTTTCTCGCTATATTATAAATAAGGTTGCATACTCCTGCCATCAACCTATATGCTCGATATATCTTTAGTTGACTATATGAAATGATGTCAATACATCACAACAATAGATTTTAGTTTGATAGTTTTAATCTAATCAAAGTGACGAGAAATCAAATTTCATTAATATTTAAGTGAAAAATCCTCTATTGATTTATTTATTAATTCCATATCACTCAAGATTAATCCAACACACCCTACTTTATCATGAACATATAAAATCACTATTTTCATCAATACATCAAAGTACATGACTCATGATATGCATTAATAATAATACCAACTCTAAGGACCAATACACATAATCATATATATGAATATCCAATGACACATAAACATGTGAAATTCATACTTGTGGCCATATTATCATAACCTAATATCTTGTAGATTACCAAGTGAAAACTTCATGAGATGAAGCCTCATCTATTTATGAGAATGAATAACCAGACAATCAAACATATTATGTGTCCCTTCAGAGAATGTTATCTAACCATAGAACATAAGTTCAATAATATTTCCATAAAACTTTAAGTTTATCATTATAGTGGGGAGTTTTTATGACCTTTAAATGAGGAAAATACTATGATACATTATCACATTAATGTTATGAAAAATAACAATAAAAATATGATAAGATATTTATTTATATTCAAGACCATTAATGTACAAGAAATATAGAGTACAAAGTAGTTGGTTCTAGAGAAATAACTCCAAAAGAGTCTCACTTACAATAGATCCAATTGCTAATGATCTTCAATCCATTATACCTCACATGATAGTCATGATTATATTGAGATAAGTATTTAGTAAATGGGCCCACCACATTCTATTCCATAGAATCTCATCTTACTATAACCTCACCTCTAAAAAACAAAAAAAATCCCTCAAGAGATGATATCCCAGTGTATTCAAATTTTGTTACCCTATCAAAAACCTAACATCACAGTTATTACCATAGTCAAATATTATCATTATAATGATATTAATATCACTATTTGTATAACCAAAATTAGAATATGTTGTTTCTGTAGTTCTTAAACTACCTCAGAAGTGATAATGTACTTATTTATTGTTGATATGGAATCCATAGGCTGTAATAAGTTTTTATTCATATTAACTTAGTCTTACCATGATCCTAGATCAAATTGATCAGATGTAAGACTAGTGTTATATCCCTTTAATCACTAGTATTCCCTTTTCTCCATTAATCAGGAACTCATCCAGTTCAACTTTATCAAGTACTACCAGATAACTTTAACTGTAAGTCTGTATAGTTAATTTTCTTCTATTTGATAAATTTCTATTATTATTTACACATAAGAAATATAAAACACATATAAATTCATGGATTCAATGACCCGAACCTTCCTGGTCCATCACTTTGTCAAATTTTGATGTTTAGGGTTTCTTGGACCCCATCGATGAGTCATGAGGGCATCAATGTTAGTGGAAGGGTGTCATTATGGTTTCACCTATCGATGCCACCAATCGGTATCACAAATAGGTGTCTCACTGATCGGTCTCACTGATCGGTTCCACACCTAAACGGTGCCGTAGAGGGGTGTTTGGGTTTCCTTCCCCAGTTTTCCCTCAACGTCTCATTTTAAGTTTTAATACATCTTTAAAGTAATTTAAGGCCATTTTAAATCCCATAAATGATTTCTTAAATCTCGTAAGAGTGGGGCGACCCTTGAATTACCAAAATGTTTGGCCTCTCACACCCTTTTCCGTGTCTTCCAGCCTCCATGTTTTCCAGCTTCTCCCATATTACATGTTTTTACAATTTAAAGGAAATCTATCAACTCACATCCATCCATTGGTCTATCTACACCGTTTCTAAGGGGAATTATTAAATCTAAATTAATTACTACATGTTAAATCTCCCAAATGCGTGGTCAAACCATGATCCGCTTTTAAAGAACTTAGAGATTTCACATCCTGTAACTCTAGGATCAGGTTTTTATCGCGTTGAAATATTCTTCCTCAGTCTCTTTTATTCCCTCTTGGTGTGCTTGGATTCCCTCTTTCAGAGACAAATCGTGTGCCGTTCTAGAGACCTTCCCGCTCAGCCATGGAGTTTTCTTTTCCTGCAAGTCATGCCATCCCCATTTCTTGGCACAAAGAGAAAACTTTGATCCTTTATCATCCATGTAGGGGTTTATCCTTCATCTCTCTTTTCTGTGCATCATACAGGGTGGTAATGATGGTGATCCTTCGAGACGTAGATAAAACCGACTTTAACAAAGATAACAAACAGAATTTTAAAGTATGAAGGGATAGGGAATTTGATGGTGTTTCTGTATTATACCCTTGTTTTATGTTTTGAATTTTATGAGATTATGTCCACTAAAAATTGTGTCCAATGGTGGTCTTTTATTTCACACTAACGAATCTCTGTTTTTCAGGAAAATCTTGTGATTGAATAACTGTAACATGGAAACTGGTTAATCATGTAAAATCGGTTGATTAAATGGATGCCTAATGACCAAGAACCCCTGTGTGATCACCACGATTAACCAAACAGAAAGAAGGAACTTAATGAATGGTGTTAGATAAATCTGAAAACTTCTTTGCTCTGTTCTGGTGATATGTATGGTTGCTCTGTTGATGCCTTGTGGGGTAATGTGGATGGGAATGAAATCTCTGGTTGAGAAGTTGTTGGTTTGTGAATCTGAGGCCATGTGGAGCAGGCAATGAATGTTATGGACCCTATATATTGGGTCTTGGTTTGGTTCTAGTGCATTGAGGGATCTCATGGATCCCTTTTTATACTGTTACTTAACAAGATAACTAGGTGTGAATGCTTAAATGTCTTCCCTGCTATTTTCCTTTAGTTATTGTTTTGACTTGTGGTTATGTCTGTTAGTTTCTCGGTAGTGGTGGAATTTTTTAAATGTAATCAATTGATCATGATAATGAGAATAATTATAATGGGGGAATTTTTTTCTAGAATTGGGTTGTGTTATGGTTGTGGATGTTGTGTATTTTGTGCATGTAGGGATAGTAGCAAGAGTGGTTGTGTATGGGCTAGTTGTCTATTTCATAACCCTTAGTTTGAGATGAGTTCTTTATTACCTATATGTATAATACTTATTTCTTGTGTTTCTTATACACACCCCCACCCATGTTGAGAACTTCGTGCCAAACACCCCCATTTCATGGGGGGGGGGTGTTTTTACCAACATTACTAAGAGTGGATGGTTATTAGTGCCTTTTTTCTCCCTATCCCAGGTAGCCCAAGAATCTGCGGGTAGGTTATGACAACATAAGGATCATTATGTACCAAGACTCTTCGGGCAAAATGTGTTGTGGTGGTTGGCCCAGGTGTGTTGTGAGCAGGTTTTTTTTCAAGTGTCTTCTGGATGAGGCCCAGGTGTCTTCGGGTGTGGTAGTGGTTGTTATGGCCTAGGTGTCTTAGGGAATAGAGGTGGTTGTTATGGCCTAGGTGTCTGTGGGTGTGGTTACATGTGGTTGTTGTGGCCCAAGTGTTTGCAGGCGTGGTTATGTGTGGTTGTGGTAGCCCAGATGTCTGTAGGTGGGATGCGTGGTGGCGACCTATAAGGTTGTTGTTGGGGCAGTAGTGGGAATATAGTGAGACTTGTGGGGGGGGGGGGTCTTATGCATAGGATTTTCTAATTAACTAGTGGTAAAGCGGTGCGGGGTACCTAAATATCAATGTGTTATTACTATTACTTTACCTAACTTTCGTTATTTGGGGAGTGTGCCTTGGTGAGGCTGGGTGGATAGTTTCCATGCTAGGTGTTTTGGTTATCTCTATCTTTCTCATGGGGCATTATATTTCCTCCCCACTTGTGCATGAGAGCTTTTGGTTTTCCATACTGAGTATACCTGTATACTCACCCTACATATATAAAACTACTTTCAGGTTTCCAGGAGGACTTTGAGGACCGTGCCATACCTTACTAGCTTGAGCATCAGGATAGTTGTCGTTGTTTCTTTTCTTTATTTTGGTACTTTCCTTTTGAGTTTTATTGTATTTTTTATTAATTTATTTTAAACATGCATATGGGAATGTATTTTTGGATTTACTTTTACTTTTAGTTTTGGAGTTGTTTGGGATTTACCATCTTATCTCTTGATATTGTTCTACAAAAAGGGTAATGACTTCCATATTATGTGTGATTCTATAGCCTTGGTTCTAGTCACCACTCTAGGGCCTATTGAAGGTAGGAATCAGGGGTCATTATCTCTCCTTCAAATTGAAGAAGGAAGGTTCTAGCAGTTTTTTGTCCATTCCCTCATTTTGGGGAAGGCAGGTCATGACAATGGCGTATGAGATAAATTCCTAGCACTTAACCTTATGAAATTATATTCATAATTATATTCTCATATTCCCACACATGTTATCCTAGAGAGATTTCATACCACATGACATGGGAAATAATTCAGTTAAGAATTTTTCCATTTGGAATCACTTTAATACCTTTTCAACATATGTATTATGAATAGATTTAGTAACTTATATATTTAATTTATAGATATTTTCCCCTAGAACTTTGGTTTCTACTTTAAGAAATTATTAGATAAATTCATTCCATAGTCATAAAAAATTGGTAAGACTAAATAAATATTTTCTATATGTTATCAAAATATCTATCCTGCTCATTTTTTTCATAATAAAAGTGAATTGACCACATGGGAAAGATCTCACATTTATCTTAACATATCTATCTTGTAAAAGTATATTTCTCCCACTAACCTTTGTTAAACACATGACTCTCATTTGTTGAAAACAAATATTTTATGATCATTATGCACGCTACTATCCATAAATGGAATTGTACAATTTTCATATCTTTATTGGCATTTATTGGGGTCACCAGCCCTTTTAGCTGTGTCATATAGTCATCTTTAATAGGGTCTCTATTTAGGAAACTGTACTTGACATCCAATTTCCCAATATTATGATTATATAAAATAAATATTACAAGTAAAATTAAAATATATTTTATATAATGATTAGTATAAAGGTTTTTTCATAGACTATGTCTAGACACCGGTTAAACATTTCAATAGTCAATCATGCTTCATTAGTATGGTCTTGATCATCCATGTCTTGTTTAATGCTTGCATACTCACCAGTGGTATCAAATTATGAAAAAAATAAAAATATGGAATCCATGAATTTTGGTCCATGAAATTCATTAAAAAATATAATAAAACTTGTCAATTTCAACTTATTTCCAATTATAGAATCCTTATTGGATTTATTACTCTTAAGAATAATATATAATCCACTATGGTGAATACTAACATCATATTTTTTGTTTTAACTATCATACATAGTATGTGTCTCTAGAAAAACTCCTCCCATGGATATTAATGGATTTTAGTGTTCCTATACCAACTATTTTTCGTATCGAGCCTCAAATTCTTCTAGTTTTATCTTTCTCCCACTATCTCCATTGGAGATCTGCACCCTATTATAGATATATAGCTGGCCTAGACTAAAATGGGATATTAATAAACTTAATGGATATATGATAATTAATAAATATTCAACTAGTTTTTTATTAATTTTTTTTATAGACAAATCCATATTTTAACAAACAATTATTATTAAACACTAGAAGCTATATGTAACACCCCAAGATTTTTTTGAAATATATTTTTTTCAAATTAATTTAATCTTTTTGATATTTTTCATTGCAATTAACACTAAAAATAATAATTTTATAGATATTAAAGAACCAAGTTGGATTGTTTTATAAAAAATTCCAAGTTAATCGTGTACTACATGCAATATAATGGTTAGCTTCCTCTATACAGAACACTCTGGTAAGATTACGTTTCATGCAAGATCGAGTGTTCCCAAACAATAATATATTATATAATAATAACCTAGCCATTAAATTATATTTTATGAATATTATTAACTAAATTATGTAAATATATGGTTTTCAAAAAATAAAAAAAATCAGTTATTTAGTTACGAAATATTTAGAAATGAATATAAGAACCAATTTAATATAAAGGGAGTATTTTTATAGAAAACTATTTTTATTCTCACAAAGATATTTTGTCCAAATAAATTAAATTAATTATTATTAGTGTGTGATATTAATATAATATATAAAATATATATTCAATCAAATATTTTTTATATTCATACCATATATTTTATAGGTATAAGATAAGAACAAACCCAATTTTACACATAAAAACCTCTATTTTTATTTAGGTACTTTTATCACCTTTTGATGATAAACGTATTTTAATTCTAAAATTTTGCAATTTTATAAATTTTATATGTAAAAAAAACTTCATTTTTGAATGATAAACATAAAAATCAGATTAGGGTGAATTTTTGGTATTTTTCTGTGAAGTTTTATTTTTAATGAATAGTGAAACATACTGTATTTTTGTTCAAAACTACATTTTAATCTAATTTATTTATAAGATTAAATTACATTTTAAATTAATTTAAAAGTTTAATTGGATAATTTTTTTATAAATTAATCCAATTTAGTTCATTAAAAGAAATTCCACATTGAAATTGGATATAAAAACTTAGCAAAATTTTGATCATTTTTACTTTAAAAACTTACATTATCGACCCGACTGCGGGATTAAATTTAAATTAATTTCTGCCAATTATGTGATTTAAATTTATAAAAATGGATTCAATATTTGGAATCATAATAATTTATAATGTTTAATTAGGTCAACTTAGTTTTTGACAAAAAAATATTAGTGAAAGTAATTAAAATAAATTACAATGATTAAGGTTAAATTAAACATAGTAAGGGACTGAACCATAAACTTAAGAACCAAAAAAACCTATAAAATTGTCCTAAAGCCATTTTATGGAAATATTTAGACCCTATCCTCCCTTATTTTTAATTTTTACCATTATTCAATCCAATTTTAATAAAAAAACATCTTTGGGGTTTGCTTTTTCCAAAATATTACAAGAGTACCACTCAACCTCCATTATAAAAGTCCTCCTCTCCTCACACTTCCTCACATATCTAAATCCACTTAAGTTTAGTCAAACTATAAAAAAATATCTCATAAAAATCCCTCAATTTCTCTTTGAATCCTTATTTTGGTATAAAATCTTCTAAGGAAGCCCTTTGGTTCAAGCCAAAAGGAGTTACCCAATTAAGAGGTAACACCCTCCCTCAAACTCCTAAATCCTTATTTTGGTATAAAATCTTCTAAGGAATCCCTTTGGTTCAAACCAAAAGGAGTTACCCAATTAAGAGGTAACACCCTCCCTCAAACTCCTATCTTTTATTTTCTTTCTATACTCCCTAAAATATTATCATTCCATGATTGTATAAAAAAAATATTTTCAATATATCAGGATGTTTTTATTCTAAATATTATACCTACACTTACACACACTTCCATCTAATGGGTAACAAACATACTGTTTACGTGTACGACGAACTACCTCCTCACTAAATGATGATTGTTCAATTTTCCTTTACCGCCTCTAATGAAGGAAATTTTAATGGAAACTCTATTTATATATTTTATCTATAATATTTATCATTTCTTTAATATTATGTAATTTTTTTTCAACACATATATTTATACTTTTCATTTTGTGTTAATACAATAATTTCATTTGAGGAAGTGTGGACTACTACCCCCTAAAAGCAATGTGATTCATACATACACTACATGGAATATATTAAGGATGAGTTTAATGAATATATATGAAATATATGATATAATAAATCTACTTTAATAATGATATATATATGCTTGTGTGAGTGTGTGTGTTGGTGTCTTTTACTTTCTTTCTTTCAACACGACAATTAAACGGAAATAGAGTTCATGCGTACATACGGCCTACCGTCTCCATGAACGGTGTATTCCATTTCATAATTATATATTCTATAAATTATTATAATACAAATATAATGAATATAAATTATATTTAAAGCATGGTTTACATTCTAGAAATCATGATATAAATATAAGGACCAAATATATAACAAATTAAGACACATGCGAAAAACAAAGTGGATATTACCTAAAGTGAAACCTTAACATAGAATTGTTATCAAGCAGGAAATATAAATCCATAATCAAACTATTAATGATATTATAATTAATAATATGGTTTTTGATAGATTTATAATAAATTTATATTTATTATACAGGATATTTGAATATGTATGACAAGAGTCAAGACATAAGGTAAAAGAATTTCATCTCACTCTTTATTTTTATGAGATACATGCCTTATTAACCACTCACTTATTTTGTGTGGTGTATATACTGCCCATAAATGTATTTTATTCCTCTTATAATTTAATCTATGGGTATTTACATAACCATTTTATGATCTTTATATCATGTGGTTTAAGTTTCAAAGTTACCAAATCGGTAATGTAATTTTTGTCTCAATTTGCCTTCTTTGAGACACATGCCATGTTATGCACATATATTTTTATATGAGGTGCATAAAATGATTTTAAAAATTTATATCATGAATCTACTTATTTTCTTGATATTTTAATCTCCATTTAATTTAATTTTCTCCCATGTGTAGTATGATTCAAAGTTACCATGTGGTAAGAGTTTATTGAAACAACCTCACCATTTATCAAGATTATTTATGATCATGTTTTTATTGATGAAATCATATGATCAATATTTTAAGAACACTCATGAATTTTCTTATCCACTGGTTAGTATTTATGTATTCATGTATCAATACCATTTTCTACTATTTTTTACTTAATATAATTAAGAAAATGTGTTTAAGAAAATATGACCTTACTTCTCTCTTCAGTCAGAAATCCGTGTTCTTTCAAAACCATGCTTTCCAAAAAGGGATTAAAATAATATTCTACCAATATCCTATGATTATTAAAGGAAATTTTTACCCTTTTTTCTTTTACCAATGTTTTCAAAGGAATATTTTTATCACTTTCCAAACAAGTCATTTTTCTTAAATTTTACCATGAAAAAGAAATATTATTTTTACCTCGTACGAAATGTACCAATTTACTCACCATAATTTATTTGAATTTTCATTTTCAGGTTTAAAAGGTTGATTTTTAAGAATTCTTTTAAAAAATTAATTTTCAAAGAAATGGTTTTCAAATCATTTTCATGATTTTATTATAAGTTTTCAAAGTATTTTTTAAGGAAAGTGGTTTTCAAAATGTTTTCATTATTCTTTTATAAGTTTTAAAGGAAAAAGGGTTTTCAAAATGTTTTAAATCTTCTCTATATGTTTTAAAAGTAAAAAATCTATCAAAATAATTTCAATTATTCATTTATAAGTTTTCAAGTTTATTTTCATGAAAATTATTTTCAAAAGGATTAATATTTTAATAATATTTTTTCAATAAAGGAAGGATAATTCCCTCATGAAGTGTTTTTAAAAGATATGTCAAAATTATTTCCAATCTAAGATAACATCTGTTGGTGTTACTCATACCTTTTTGAGGAAATGATTCAATGTTTCCATCCATATTTTTTCTATGAATGGTTTACATTTTATGGAATGATGTCTAAAAAATACATTTCTTTTTCATGGGTTATATTCTTCTCAAACCCACTTCTTTTCAGGGGTTATGATTTTGATAAAATGATTATGAAACCTGTATATTTTTTCCATAGGTTATGATACGATTACATGTTTATGATACCCATTTCATTTTATGGGTTAAGATATTTTTGTTTATTATATTTTTGAATATGTATGTATGATTTTATTATGATATGGGTGGGACCTATATCTCCCTACAATGTATTGGGTAAAGACTTATATCTCATGAGATAGACATGGATGGAATAAGGAGTGAACTTGGTTCAGTATTATAGGGATGGAATGAGGAGAAAACTTGGTTCAATAATACAAGGGTGTAATTGAGAGTGAACCCAGTTCAGAAAAGGATTTTTTCCACTAAGATGGTCTTGGAAGTGATGTCTTGGCTACTATGGAAATCATATTATATGCTTTGTGTCTACCACAATTCCATGTTTTATTACTATATCATGCTCTCAAGTATTATGTTATTTTTTTCCTTATGATTTCTATCTTATGAACTACCAATATTTATGACATGATTCATGTTTATGATACTTTATATGTAGGGTATGATTTTCTATTTTCATGACCATGTTCTCATACCCTTATGATCCAGATTATGCTTATATATCTCCCTTGTTTACCCTTACCGAGCATCTGATCTCACCCCTTTTTATGCTTCATTTACCATAGGTTATAAAGATATGTGTTATGTTTGATGTGTCTAATATGGGTGCTAGTCAAGAAGAACCTAGTGGGAGATGATGTAGCCCCTTTATGTACCAATGTTTATGTTTTCTTGTTTCCAAAGGCACTAGACTAGTACAATATTTGGGTGTCTATTTGTATTATGTTCTAAGTATTCTGAAAAAGTGATGTAATGTCTATGTATATCAATATTTGGGTTGTTATAGTTGGTATAAGAGTAAAGGTTTAGTTAACCTTTGGAAACTAGGATGATAAAACCATTGTGATAACTTTATAGAAATGTCTAAGGATAAGTATGAGGATAAGAAAAAGTATTGTAAAATATCCTATAATTTTGGTAAAGGATAGAGTGAGTGGTTTCCTAGAAATAAATCCCTATCTGGATATGAAAAGTGGATATGGATATAGCATAGATATAGCTAGGAGTAACAACTCCGACAAGCTGTTCCGAGCCTATCTTGAGGTAATCTGGTACACAACAACGTGCCTTACTGCACACCTAGTTTGACAGTCTCGGGTGATATTCTTTGGGAATTCACAAACTCTTCATGAACTATTATGAAGGATTTAAATATAATTTAGTTATGAATAACCTTGGGTAAACCTAAGGTGTCTTAGATTAAGGAAGGTGTCATAACTTAGATATCCTATAAATGACTTTTCATAATTTTGTGGTTTCTCACTATGATAATAATTTCTTATTCAATGTTTTTTGGTTTTACCCAATGGAGGGAATCAGAAAGAACATGATTAACATTGAATGTTGTGAAAAATATAATGATGAAAATTAAAATGTGATGACACTAGAGTGAAGGATGTTATGATCATTCCTAATCAGTTTTCAAGGAACATGATCAACAACATGTACCTTAACGAACACTTGGACTCACCAAAGAAGAGAAGGAAGGAGTTGACTAAGAGTTAAGATAATAGAGACCATGGAGGAAAGAATATTTAGTTTCCTTTGTGTCAAGAATGTATAAATAATCACCTGAGTGAATGTCTTAGAGGAACATGAAAGTGTTTTGACTGTGGAAAATAAGGACACAAAGATAGTGACTATAAAGGAAAAATAAAGGGTTCAGCTAACCAAATGGTTGAGAATATTGGCCTCCCAAATATATCATTAAAGTTTAAATTATTTAAGTGTGGAATGGATGTTCATTATGAAAAAATATGTCATAAGTGGAATGATCCTAAATAGAATCATCAAGGTGGTATGAGTAATGGTTATATTGCCGATGATGATGAGACTACAGAGGAAATGTAAAAAGAAAGTGGTATTAAGTAATAGGATGAGGTAATCTTATTATGGATTATGAATGAAGTAGAATAATAAAAAAATTTATTTTGGATTCAATAATTATGTTATATGAATGGTGATATAAAAAAGGATTGTCCAGTTTATATTTTTTGCTAAGGATTTAAAATATTATGTTGAATGTTTCCGATGGACTGGAAAAGTGATTTAATGATAAGGTGATATTCATGGGAAACAAAATATTAAGGGAAAGATAATCATTAATGTGTTCCTAATGTTAAGATAATGATTTTTGGATAAGTTAAATATTGGATATAAATAAGTGAATTGGACAGTATTGATTACCCTGGATCTGTTTATTGATTGGTTGAAAAAGTGGTCTATGTCATCATGGATGAAGTTTAAAACTTCTTGGATTTAAGGAATATATCCAATGACCTTTGTAATAATGAAGAATTCATGTTTTAAAAAAGTATTTATGGTAATTACCATGTTTCAAGAGAATAAATGATGAGATTATTCACATGTTTAGAATGTGACAACCAAGAGATACTTTGTGATACACGAAGGATCAATGTTAAAATGATTTCATGAATTTATCTCTAAAGTTTTTAATTTTTTTCAGAAGTGTTATAAGGTTAACCATTTATTAAAATTTTAATTTAAACTTTAGATGAAGTATTGATGTATTGAGGTTGTATTAGTAACCTTAGTAAAAAGGATATTTACAAATTAACCTTATTTCAAGGATGTCTATCTTATTTATTTTGGAAATTATATTAGTGTGGTTTTAGAAAAGGACATAATGTATGTCATGTGACAACCAATAAAGTCGAGAAAGGCCACGAGTCTTGAACCCATGAATGAAGGACAATAAGGGTTTCATGCCTACCAATGGCCTATATGATTTCTTGGTTAATGTGTAATTATTTATGATAAATAAATATTAATGACAAACCATAAGTGTTAATTTTTAAGTTTAGATATTAATTTATTTACCATTTTGACTTTTAAGAATATTTAGAGAAAAATATTTAGACTTTTTAATTTTTATGGGCCTTAAGATCCACAAAAATTGCATTTTAGTGCTTTTGGCTTCAAAGTTAATTTCCAAACATCCATTACATGAAGTAATGGATGAATTAAAAATTGATAAGAGCATAATAAAAAAATAAAATTTTGTTTATATAAATATATAAAGTAATTATATTTATTTATATTCTTAAAATAATTAATCAAAGTTAGGGAAATGATTAAAAAAATGTTGTCTTAATACCTTAATTTTTGTTGAGCCAATGACCATTTAGGTAACGACCCAAAGTTTAATTAATGGAAATCTTTCTTGATCTATTTAAATGTCTCGTTATGTAAAATGTTTATATAAAATGTCAAATTCTTTGGTTTTATGTTAAGAATTGTGACCGTTGCTTTTATAGCTGTTGAATAATAATCACATGATTAGTATAAATATAAGGCTTTAACAAACCCAATTTACTCAGACAAAGGAAGCGATGGCCTCATCCAGTAGAATTGATCCATACGAAACCCATTTTTCGGAGATCAGAAAAGAGGTGGCATCTTTGGGCTTCGCTCTTGACCAAGCCCAAGCTGAGCTCCATCATGTCAAGCTCGAACGTGACCGTCTATGGGAAAAGTGAAAGTTGATAGAGATTACCACTCGAGCGATATTATCTGAGCCCCCCCAAGAGTCTATCACCATCGCACACCTTACCCTTAGGTATTATGTGGCTATTTTAAGGGGTTATGTAACAAATTGTTAGTACTGTGTTCATGTACATTATTTTTTGTATATAAAAATGAATATACTTTCTTGTCATTATTAATACATTGTAAATAGTTTTTAAGGTGCAAATAGTGTTTTTAGTTATTATTTAATTAAGAATTCTATTTTATTAAATTAAGGGATTTTTTAATTAAATAATATTTTAATAAAATATTATTATTATTATTATTAAATTAATTTTATTATATATAAATGATCATATAACTTTATGAATGCAATTGTAATTTTTATTAAGGTTTGAAAGCCATTCTTGTCAAAACCCATGAATTTTTGATAAATGTCGCTTTTTATTTTAAAAGTGAAAATTAAAATATTTAGAAAATTATTTAGATAAAATAAATGTTATTTCTGGAATCAGGACGTCGAAATTATCCAACGGTGAATTTTTCATAATTTTATGAGACAGTCAATTTTTTGGGTAAAAGTTAAATACTGTTTAAATATATAATGTGTTTTATGACATCATAATGACCCAATAGTGATGTAATAAAATACTACAAGCTTTATGTTCGGCCAATATATGTTTCAACATTAAAATAATGTGATTTTGGGTTTTTTTGACTTACTTTTCAAAACATTAATGGACCCTTCAAGACTTATTAAACACCTTGTCTTTTTAAATTGTTTTCCATAGGAGTGTGACTCACCTCCACATAAGCAACCCTATTATTTTAAGAAGTTCGGAATTTGGACTTATAAAATATTGTTTTCCTCTTCCCTTTTCCAAAAACTATGGTCAAAAACCGTGGGATGGTTTGTGGTTTGGATTAATTTAATATAAGGGGTCCCAAACCAAAATAATAAATAATTCCCTCACCTTTCCTATATAAACCCACCCAAGATCCCACTTACTCCTCACTAAAAGCCTTTAGACTTCGTAAAAACTATGCCCTACTCTCTCTAGAATCCTCCCAATGTTCCCCAATCTCCCAAGAAGCCTCACTCAAGCCTCTCTTAAGCCTTTGGAAACACACTTCCAAGTAAGGGTTTTTTCTTCCTTTCTCATTTTTGTCCAATTTTCTTTAAGTTGTTTTGCCCTTTTAATTTCAATTATGAATCTTGGGGGATGGTTTTTCACCTCCCTCATACTTCCCTATTTATGTTTTAATTATGGAATACCCCTTTATCTCTCATTAAATTCCTCCCATGTACACCCGTTACTATGCCGAAATTCCGAAAGGAACTTCTCTCTCCTCATTTACATTCAAGCAATACTTTTGTATCATGAATCTAAATTCCATTACAATTTTTGGGAAATGTATATATATTACCTCCTTACTGTCCATTACATGTAAATATGATGATGAACCCCTTTATCTCTCATTAAATGCCTCCCATGTACACCCGTTACTATGCCGAAATTCTGAAAGGAACTTCTCTCTCCTCATTTACATTCAAGAAATACTTTTGTATCATGAATCTAAATTCCATTACAATTGTGGGGTCATGTATCTATATGAACTCCTTACTGTACATTACATGTAAATATGATGAGGAATCCATTTCTCTCTCATTAACCATTTTTTATGAATTCTTATGTCACGCCGTTACGCTGCCAAAATCACACCGATTTTCTAAGCCAATGCCATTGTGTAGTGAATACCATGCCCATTTCTCCATAAAGGGTATTCACATTTATGAACATTTATTTATTGATTATAAAGTTTCATGTATTAATTCCACATTCCTTTATCATGGAATAAATTATTATGTTTTATGAATCCATGTTTTATGATCCATGTGGCACACTTATGCCTGAAATCAAACGTTTAAGAGGGGTGCGCCCTTATAGTGCTCTAATGCATTGGGTAAAGTATAGTATCATGAGACGTCATGTGAAATGAGTGTTGAATCATGATAATTCAAGTGAAATAGGGTTTACTCGTGCTTCATGTGCAATTAGGATTTACTCATGCTCCATGTGAAATGAGCCTTGGCTCATGCTAATTCCATATTAAGTGTTGTTGCCACATTTCCATGTTATGATTATCATGCTTTATCATGCCTTTATGTTCATGTTTTTATTGTGTTATATTGATATGCCTATTGTATAACATGTATTTTACTCCTCATGTATTCCATGTTTATTCCCTTAATGAGCTTTATAGCTCACCCTTTTCTTATGCATGTCCTCAGGTTATTCCATGAAATGATAAGTACGAGGGAATGTAGTGGTCATGTAAAGGAAGTTTTCAATAAAGATGTTGTATTTCATGTTTTAAGTTGTTATGTAATGATCCCAATCCCAAAATACACTATACCTCTCGATCTTCCATGTTTTATCAAGTGAATAGTTTATGTAATAAATCATGTTTAAGTTTGTAATAAAAGAAGGGTTGTCATAGTTGGTATCAAAGGATAGGTTTAGTTATTTTTGGGATTAGGATTAGAAAAACCTAGTAAATCCTTAGATAAAAGACTATGTATAATAAAAATATCCCAAAGTTTTGGTAAGTACTGAGTAAGTGTTTTATCAAACAAATACATCCCTGTCTGGATACGAGCAGGTAGAGGTGGCTCTAGCACAGATGTATCCTAGGGGTAAAACCCAAAAACACTGCTTTGAGCTAGACTCGAATGGGAACTGGTGCACGACAATGGGCCTTGATGCACTCTTGGTTAAGACACTCCTGGGGGATATGTTTTGATAAATTCATAAGCTTAGTATGAACCCTTATTAAGGGAATTAAAAAAATGCCCCTAAGAATATATGTTAAAATTAGATCATGAAAAGCCTAGATTGAATCCTATATAATCATGAGTTAAGGAAATAAAAGTTTATTAATAAGTCATCAACTTTTGTATTTGTATTACCATTTATGTGTTACCCCCTACCTTTCCTTTTATTCCAGCCAATGGACGGTAATAGGAGGACTCGGGCTAAGAACCGGTGTGAAGATCAGTGTGATGACTGTACTATTTAGATGCCCAATCCAATGGGAGCAGGAATCGTGAAATTTGTCATGATTCTCTCTCAGCTTACTAAATATTTTAATAGAAACATAGGTTAAGAGGAACATACAAACCCCCCAAAGAAGGAACAAGTAGCTATCGAGAGCTTCATGAGACAAAGGCCTCATACTTTTAGTGGATCATCCGATCCCACGATCGCTGAACAATGGATCAACTCCATTGAAAAGATCTTCTCTATCCTTGAATGTTCTGAACAAGAGAAGGTTCTCTTGGCAGATTATAGTATGGAGGGTGAAGCTGATCAATGGTGGACGTTGATCAAAAATACGAAGCCTGAGGAGAAGATCGAGGCATTGGAATGAAAGGATTTCCGGAAGATGTTTTTCGATAAATATTTTCCGCGCACCCTCCGGCTTAAGATGGAAAGGGACTTCCTTTACCTCAAGTAAAAAGATGAAGAATCCATTGGAGCATACGATGAAAACTTCACAAGGCTTGCATGATACGCTTACAGCTTTGTTGTTTCCCCCAAATGCAAGGTTGACCGCTTCTTTGGCGGGCCGAAGCCTAGCCTGCGGAAAGAATTATCGATCCGTGCCTTCGACAGCTATGAGAAAATTGTCCGATGTGCCCTCAAGGTTGAAATGGATATCGGGGAATTACAGGGGTATCATGGGGACAATAAGCATAAGTTGGACTTCAATGCTGGTGGTCCGATGGATAAATCCAACGGTGCTAAGAAGATCCATCACCCCACTTTCCAAAAGTGTGGAAAGAAGCACCCTGGAAATTGCCTCAAGGGGACGAGGAATTGCTTTAGGTGTGGAAGAGAAGGGCACCTAGCTGTTAACTATCAGCAAGAAAGACCCACGACTGCGATAGAGGAGAGGAACGCTCCGTTCGAACCTCAACGCGTTTTTCATTGCTACAACTACAAAGAACTGAAGCATTTTTCAAATCAGTTCCCTAAACCAAGGGTTTTCAGAGGCAACCAACAACCTCCAAGGAACCAAGGAAGATATTTTTCCATCACTTCTGCCGAAGTGAACCCCGACAATGAAGTGGTGACAGGTACGCTAGTTATTCATTCAAGAATAGTGAATGTACTTTTTGATTCAGGTTCTACGCATTCTTTTATATATTGAAAGTTTAGTAGAACAATCCGAGCACCACCAAAAATCATGGAAGTGAAGATGTCGGTGAGTATGACAAATGGGGCAATCATTTCATCCCATGAATATAAGTCCTCCCTTGTTATAATATGTGGATTGAATTTCTCGGCGAACCTCTTCATACTCCCTCTGGTGGAATTTGATGCAATTCTTGGCATGGATTGACTTTCCTTATATAGAGCCAACATAAATTTTCAGGAGAGGGAAATCACACTCCATATGGAGAATCGACCCCCCGGTTCTTTACAAGTGTAAGGAGGAAGATGAATCTCATTTAGCTCCATAATCTCAAGCATGGATATTACTGCCCTATGAGCATGCGTATATAGCTCAGATGATTGAGTCCAAGGAAGAAACCATCCTTGAAGAAATGCCTATTGTGAGGGAATTCGCTGAAGTGTTTCCCGAGGAACTGCCTGGTCTTTCTCCTAGAAGAGATGTTGAATTCTAAATTGAACTTATACCAAGAGCGCTACCAATATCCAAGACTCCATATAGAATGGCTATCGTGGAACTTGAAGAGCTGAAGAAAAAACTACAAGAGAATCTGGATAAAGGGTTTATACACCCAAGTGCTTCACCATGGGTTGCACCAGTCTTCTTCGTCAAGAAGAAGGATGGGTCAATGCGGCTTTGCATCGATTATCGTGAACTTAACAAAATCACGATAAAGAACAAGTATCCTCTGCCACAGATCGAGGAATTTTTCGATCTGCTGCATGGAGCACAATACTTCTCCAAGGTATATTTGCAGTCAGGATATTATCAAGTAAGGGTGAAGAAGGAAGATGTCCCCAAGACTGCTTTTCGTACAAGATACAGGCACAATGAATTCATAGTAATGCATTTTGGACTCACCAATGCTCCATAAATATTCATGTAATTGATGAATAGAGTGTTTAGAGATTACATAGAAAAATTTGTGGTAGTCTTTATAGATGATATTCTAATATACTACAAAACCAAGGAGGATCATGAGGAGCATTTAAGAACTATACTGGAGACTTAAAACAAGGAGAAGCTCTATGAAAGGTACAACAAGTATGAGTTATGGTTGAAGGAAGTCTCATTCTTGGGCCATATCATTATAAGTAATGGGATATCTGTGGATCCCTCAAAAACAGATGCAATTGTGGGATGGCTGAGGCCAACATCGGTAACAGATATCCTTAGCTTCTTGGGGTTAGCTGGATATTATCGACGATTTGTGAGAAATTTCTCACGATTGTCCAACCCTCTTACCAAGATAACTCAAAAGGGAGTAAAATTTTCTTGGAGTGATGAATGCGAAGAAAGCTTCAAGGAGTTGAAAAGGAGGCTTATCACTGCGCCCGTGCTCACTTTACCCACAGGTGGGGAAATTTTTGTGGTATGCAGTGATGCTTTGAAGAAGGTCTTAGGCTGTGTGATGATGCATAATGATAAAGTGATATCCTATGCCTCAAGGCAGTTGAAAATCCAGGAACGATACTATCCAACTCATGATCTGGAGTTGGCGGCGGTGATCTTTTCCTTAAAAATCTGGCGGCATTATCTCTATGGGGAGAAATGTGAGATATATACTGACCACAAGAGTCTTAAATATATATTCACACAGAAATAGCTTAATATGCACCAGAGAAGATGGATAGAGCTTATCAAGGATTATGACTGTTCAATACATTACCACCCTGGGAAAGCGAACAAGGTGGCAGATGCCCTAAGTAGAAAGGACCCAGTGATTCTATCAATGATGAGAATTGAGAGGGATCCAATCTTCTTAGACTTGATGAATATGGACATGGGAATCATAAATAAGGGAGCATCATCAATCATTTCACAAATTATTGCTCAACCGTCTCTTTTGGAAAGGTTAAAGGATGCTTAAAAGGATGATGTAGGAATTCAGGAAAAAGTGGAAGCTATCAAAAAGGGGAAATCCTCGGAGTTTAATGTTAATGAAGAAGGAATTGTGTGATTTGGGAAAAGACTATGTGTTCCATCAAGTCCAGAGCTGAGGAAGGAGCTTTTGGATGATTCACGTAGTTCACATTTCTCTATTCACCCAGGGAGCACAAAGATGTATCGATATCTCCGAGAAAACTTTTGGTGGGATAATATGAAAAAGGAGATCGCTGAATATACATCAAAGTACCTGGTGTGCAAGAAAGTGAACGCAGAGAGGCATAAGTATAAGGGGATGATGCAACCATTTCCCATACTAGAATGGAAATGGGAGAACATCACCATGGACTTTGTCACCGGACTTCCGAGGACATCCAAAGGAAACAATGCAATCTGGGTTGTTGTGGATCGTCTTACAAAGACTGCACACTTCATTGCTATTCGGGAGGATTTCTCATTGGATCAACTGGCACAGATATATATCAGGGAAGTGGTAAGGCTGCATGGAGTTCCACTATCTATTGTGTCTGACCGAGATCCAAGATTCACCTCTAAGTTTTGGAAGAGTCTTCAACATGCTCTGAATACTGAACTGAACTTCAGTACGACCTATCATCCTCAAACTGATGACCAATCCGAGCGGACTATCCAAACACTTGAGGACATGTTGAGAGCGTGCTCAATGTACTTTAAATAGGATGGGATCAACATCTTCCTTTGGTTGAGTTCTCTTATAATAACAGTTTTCACTCGAGCATCCAAATGGCACCATATGAAGCCCTTTATGGGAAAAGGTGTAGAACACCAGCATGTTGGGATGAGGTCAGTGAACGTAAGCTGCTTGGACCAGAAATGGTCAAGGAAATGGTGGATAAGGTGAAAACCATTCAACAACATATCAAGGCAGCCCAGAGTCGACAGAAGAGTTATGCAGATAATCGTCGATGAGATATTGAGTTCAAAGTTAGAGACATGGTTTTTCTACGCATATCTCTGTGGAAGAAGGTCATGAGGTTTGGAAAGAAAGGGAATTTAAGTCCAAGGTACATCGGCCCCTTCAGGATTCTTAAATGTGTCGGGGCTGTGGCCTATTGACTAGCACTTCCACCTACCATGGCCAAAGTACATGATGTCTTTCATGTATCCCTCTTAAGGAAGTACATACCGGACCCTTCACATGTACTCTCTTCTGAGGTGGTACAGTTGGAGGATGATCTTTCTTATGAGGAGCAACCAGTGAAGATCATAGATTGTAGAGAAAAAGTTATACAAAATAAGACAATGACCCTCGTCAAGGTGTTGTGGCGAAACCACAAGTTTGAAGAAGCGACTTGGGAATCGAAGGAAATGATGAAGCTGAGTTACCCACATCTGTTTTAGTGCGGGAAAAGGAAATTTCAAGGGCAAAATTTCTTAAGGGGGAATATTGTAACGACCCAAAGTTTTTTTAATAGAAATCCCACTTAATATAACTAAATGTCTCGTTATGTAAAATGTTTATATAAAATTTCAACTTCTTTGATTTTATGTTAAGAATTGTGACCGTTGCTTTTATAGCCTTTGAAAAGTGATCACATGATTAGTATAAATATAAGGCTTTAACAAACCCAATTTACTCAGAAAAAGGAAGCGATGGACTCATCCAGTAGAATTTCTCCATACGAAGCCCATTTTTTAGAGCTCGGAAAAGAGGTGGCGTCTTTGGGCTTTGCTCTTGACCAAGCCCAAGCTGAGCTCCATCATGTCAAGCTCGAACATGACCGTCTACGGGAAAAGTGGAAGTTGATAGAGATTACCACTTGAGCGATGTTATCCGAGCCCCCCCAAGAGTCTGTCACCATCGCACACCTTACCCTTAGGTCTTATGTAGCTGTTTTAAGGGGTTATGTAACAAATCGCTAGTACTTTGTTCATGTACATTATTTTTTGTATATAATAATGAATATACTTTCTTGTAATTATTGATACATTGTAAATAGTTTTTAAGGTGAAAATAGTGTTTTTAGTTATTATTTAATTAAGAATTATATTTTATTAAATTAAAGGATTTTTGAATTAAATAATATTTTAATAAAATATTATTATTATTATTATTATTAAATTTATTTTATTATATATAAATGATCATATAATTTTATGAATGCAATTGTAATTTTTATTAAGGTTTGAAACCTATTCTTTTCAAAACCCGTGAATTTTAGATAAATGTCAGTTTTTATTTTAAAAGTGAAAATTAACATATTTAGAAAATTATTTAGATAAAATAAATGTTATTTTTGGAATCAGGATGTTGAAATTATCCAACGGTGAATTTTTCATAATTTTCTGAGACAGTCAATTTTTTGGGTAAAAATTAAATACTGTTTAAATATATAATGTGTTTTATGACATAATAATGACCCTATAGTGATGTAATAAAATACTACAAGATTTATGTTCAGACAATATATGTTTTAAAATTAAAATAATGTGATTTTGGGTTTGTTTGACATACTTTTCAAAGCATTAATGGACCCTTCAAGACTTATTAAACACCTTGTCTTTTTAAATTGTTTTCCATGGGAGTGTGACTCACCTCCACATAAGCAACCCTATTATTTTAAGAATTTATGACTTTGTCCTTATAAAATATTTTTTTCCTATTCCCTTTGCAAAAAAATATGGGCAAAAACCATGGGATGGTTTGTGGTTTGGATTAATTTAATATAAGGGGTCCCAAACCAAAATAATAAAGAATTCCCTCACCTTTCCTATATAAACCCACCCTATCTCCCACTTCCTACTCACTCAAATACTTTGGAGTTCATAAAAACTCTTCCCTACTCTCTCTATAATCCTCCCAAGGTTCCCCAAGCTCCAAAGAATCCTCTCTCAAGCCTCTATCAAGCCTTTGGAAGAACACTTCGAAGTAAGGGTTTTTTCTTCCTTTCTCATTTTTGTCCAATTTTCTTTAAGTTGTTTTGCCCTTTTAATTTCAATTATGAATTTTGGGGAATGGTTTCACAACTCCCTCATACTTCCCTCTTTATGTTTTAATGATGGTAGACCCCTTTATCTCTCATTAAATACCTCCCATGTACACCCATTACTATGCTGAAATTTCGAAAGAAACTTCTCTCTCCTCATTTACATTCAAGAAATACTTTTGTATCATGAATCTAAATTCCATTAAAATTGTTGGGAAATGTATATATATGACCTACTTACTGTCCATTACATGTAAATATTATGAGTAACCCCTTTCTCTCTCATTAAATGCCTCCCATGTACACCCATTACTATGCTGAAATTCCGAAAGGAACTTCTCTCTCCTCATTTACATTCAAGCAATACTTTTGTATCATGAATCTAAATTACATTAAAATTGTTGGTACATGTATCTATATGACATAATTACTGTCCATTACATGTAAATATAATGAGTAACCCCTTTCTCTCTCATCAACCATTTTTTATGAATTCTTATGTCACGCCGTTACGCTGCCGAAATCGCACCGATTTTCTAAGCCAATTCCATTGTGTAGTGAATACCATGACTATTTCTACATCAAGGGTATTCACCTTTATGCACATTTATTTATTGATTATAAAGTTTCATGTATTAATCCCACATTCCTTTATCATGGAATAAATGATTATGTTTTATGAATCCATGTTTTATGATCCATGTGGCACACTTATGCATGAAATGAAACGTTTAAGAGGGGTGCACCCTTATAGCACTCCAATGCATTGGGTAAATTATAGTATCATGATACATCATGTGCAATGAGTGTTGAATCATGCCAATTCAAGTGAAATGAGGGTTTACTCGTTCTCCATGTTCAATGAGGATTTACTCATGATCCATGTGAAATGAGCCTTGGCTCATGCTAATTCCTTGTTAAGTGTTGTTGCCACATTTCCATGTTATGATTATCATGCTTTATCATGACTTTATTTTTATGTTTATCTTGTATTATATTGATATTTATATTGTCTAACATGTATTTTACTCCTCATTTATTCCATGTTTATTCCCTTACTGGGCTTTATAGCTCACCCTTTTCTTATGCATGTCCTCAGGTTATCCCATGCAATGCTAAGTACGAGAGAATATAGTGGTCATGTAAAGGAAGTTTTCAATAAAGATGTTTTATTTCATGTTTTAAGTTGTTATGTAATGATCCTAATCCCCAAAGACACTATAACTCTCGATCTTTAATGTTGTATCAAGTGAATAGTTTATGTAATAAATCATGTTTAAGTTTGTAATAATAGCAGGGCTGTCATATTTTAAATCATCACAGATTTATGACTTTGAGGCCCTCAACATTTCGTTTACCATTCACTTATTTGTGATTGATGACCTCAATAAATCCCTATAAATATTTACACTTTCCCTTTAATCCCATATTTTCACTTTCCAACCATGTTCTCCCATGTGTAAATCTAGTTATATGTTACTTTGGGTAACTTTCGGTTTCCAACCTTGTTTTTTCTAAAGGAAGTTTTAGTGTTCATTTGTATGATGTGGGTTTCTGTGAAAGGAAATCTCAAGTATTAAAATTTTTATAAGATATAAAAATTTCTAGGGCTAAATTCATTTTAATGGGGGTAGAATTTAACACATAGAGATTTTGTGAAATATATATATTTTTCAATTAATTTAATATTTTTTATATTTTTCATTTCACGTGACACTGAAAATAGTTATTTTATATTTATTAAAACACTAAGTTGGTTTGTGTTATATGAAATAATAAGTTAATCATTAACTACATGAAATATGATGTTTGGATTCTTCTATATATAACACTTAGGTAAGCTTATGTTTCACGCAAGACTGACTTTCCTTGATGACTTGCGTAACACGCAAGACCGAGTGTTACCGAATAATAATATATTATATAATAATATATAAACTAGCCATTAAATTAGATTTTATGAATATCATAAACTAAATTATTTTAATATATGATTTTTACAAAAATATAAAACAAATTAATCAATTAAAAATTATTTAGAAATAAATATAAGAACCAATTGAATTTAAATGGAGTATTTTTATAGAAACCTCTTTTTATTCTCACAAAGCTATTATATGATAATAAATTAAATTAATTAATATTAGTGTGTGATATTAATCTAATATATAAAATAATTATTCAATCAAATATTTTTGATATTCATCTGATAGATTCGATAGGCATAAGATAAGAACAAACCCAATTTTACACATAAAAACCTATATTTTTATTTAGGCATTTTTATTTCCTTTTAAGAGAGAACCTATTTCAAATATAAATTTTGGAACTTTTATAAAATTTTTATGTCAAAATAAACTTCATTTTTTAAAGAAAAACATAAAAATTTGGTTTGGTGAATTTTTAGTATTTTTCTGTGAATTTTTATTTTTTTAATGAATAGTGTAAAATACTGTATTTTTGTTCAAAATTGTTTTTTCATACAATTTATTTATAAGGTTAAATTAAATTTTAAATTGATTTAAAATTTTAATTAGATAGTATTTTTACCAATTAATATAATGTAGGTCTTTAAAACAAATTCCTCAATTAAATTGGATACAAAAACTTAGCAAACTTTTGATCATTTTTACTTTAAAAATCTACATTGTGGACCCGACTACAGGATTAAATTTAAATTAATTTCTGCCAATTCTATGATTAAAATTTTAAAAAATATATCCAATATTTTGAATTAGCATAATTTATAATTTCTAATAAGGTAAAATTAGTTTTTTTCCAAAAAGAAAAGTGAAAGTAATTAAAATTAATTACAAAAATTAAGGTTAAATTTAATTTAATAAGGGACTAAACCATAAAATTAAGGCCCAAAATGATGTATAAAATTGTCCTAAATACATTGGATGACCATGTTTTGACCCTATCCACCCTCTTCTTTAATTTTTACCACTATTGTACCCACTTTCAATAAAAAACGTTGGTGGGGTTTCCTTTTTCCAAAATATTATAGGAGCGCCACTCCTCCTCCATTACAAAAGCCTCCTCTATTCCCCTTCCTCACATCTCTCAAGGAAATTAAGTTTGAGAAAAATCTAACAAAATATCTACCCAAAATCCTTCACTTTATCTTTTAAGTCTTAATTGGGAAGAAAACCTTCCAAGGAAGCCCTTTGTTGCAAACCAAAAATAGTTATCTGATTAATAGGTAACACCCTCTCTCAAACCCCTTTCTTTTATTTTCATTCTCAAATCCCTAAAATATTTTCATTCCATGATTGAATAACAAAAATAGTAAAATTAATATACTATTATGTTTTTATACTAATTATTATACCTACACTTACACACACTTTCATATAATGGGTAACGAACATATTGTTTACGTGTACGGCGGACTACCGCCTCAATAAACAATGATTGTTCATTTTTCCTTTACCGCATTTCCTAGTTGACATTATAATGGAAAACATGTTTATATATGTTATATATAATATTTATTATATCTTTAAGCTTTTTTAATTCTTTTACAACACATATCTTTATACTTTCCATTTTGTGTCAATATGATAATTTCTTTTGAAGAAGTGTGGACTACCTTCCCCTCAAAGCATTGTGATTCATACATACACTACATAGAATATATTAAGGATGGGTTTAGTGAATATATATGATATAATAAATCTACTTTAATAATTATATATATATATATATATGTGTGTGTGTGTGTGTTTCTTTTACTTTCTTTTTTTCAACATGACAGTTAAACAAAAATAGCGTTCATTCATACGTATGACCTACTGTCTCCATGAATGGTGTATTCTGTTTCATAATTATATATTCTATGGATTATTATAATACATATATAATTAATATTAATTATATTTAAATAATGTTTTAAATTCTGGAAATCATGATATAAATATAAGGACCAAAGATATAACAAATTAAGACACATGTGAAAAACAAAGCGGATATTACCCAAAGTGAAATCTTAACATAGAATTGTTAACAAACTGGTAATATAATTCCATAATAAAAATTTTTATGGTATTATAAGTAATAATATAGTTCTATTATAGATGTATAATAAATTTATATTTATTATATATGAAGTTTGAACAGGTATGATGAGATTCAAGACACAAGGTTCGGGAATTTCATCTCACTCCTTATTTCCATGAGATACATTCCTTATTCACTGCTCACTTATTTTGTCCGATGTTTATAATTACCATTAATGTATTATATGACTCTTATAATTAAATATATTATTATTTACATAACAATTTTATGATATTTCTATCATGGGGTTTAAGTTTCAAAATTTACCAAATCAGTTATCTAATTTTTGTCTCAATTTTCTTTCTTTGAGACACATGCCATGCTATGCACCTATATTTTTATTTGTGGCGTGTAAACTGATTTTAAAATGTTATATCATGAATATACTTATTTTAATGATATTTTAAGCTCCATGTAATTTCTTTTTCCTACACGGGGAGTAAGATTCAAAGTTACCATTTGGTAATAGTTTATTGAAATAATCTCATTGTTTATCAAGATTATTTATGATCATATTTTTATTGATGAAATAATAGGATCCATATTTCAAGAAAACTTGTAAATTTTATTATTATCTGGTTATAATTGATGCCTTTATGTACTATTACCATTTTTTCCACTCTTTGGTACTTAAGATAATTAATAAAATGTTTTTAAGAAAATATCACCTTACCTCTCTCTTTAGTTGAAAATCTACATTATTTCAAAACCATGCTTTCCAAAAAGGGATTCCAAGAATATTCTACCAATACCATATGATAATTAATGTAAACTTTTACCTTTTTTTTCTTTTACCAATTTTTCAAAGGAATCTTCTTATCACTTTCCAAACAAGGCATTTTTATAACCTTTTACCATGCAAAAGGAATATTCTTTTACCTCATACGACATGTACCAATTTACCCACCGTCATTTATTTGAAGTTTCCTTTACTTGTTTAAATGGTTAATTTTTAATAATTTTTTTTTAAAATATATTTTCAGAGAAATGGTTTTCAAATCATTTTCAAGATTTCTTTATAATTTTTGAAAGTATTTTTCATAGAAAGTGGGTTTTAAAAGGTTTTTATGATTATTTTATAAGTTTTCAAGGAAAAAGGGTTTTTAAAAGGTTTTAAATATCCTCTATAAGTTTTCAAAGGAAAAAGGCATTCAATTTTTTTCAATGCTTCCTTTATAAGTTTTTAAGTTTATTTTCATGAAAATTATTTTCAAAAGGTTTAACGTTTTAAGAAGCATTTTTACAAGGAAAAAAGGATAATTTACTCCTGAAGTGTTTTTAAAAGATCTTTCAAAATTATTTCCCATCTAAGATTACATCTTTTGGTATTAATCATGCCTTTCTGAGGAAATAATCAAATGTTTACATTCATATTCTTTCTTTGAATGATTTAAATTTTATTGAATGATGTTTATAAAATTTGTTTCTATTTCATGGGTTATATGCTTCTAAAACCTGCTTCTTTTCATAGGTTATGATTTTGATGAAATGATTATAAAATCTGTATATTTTTCCACATGTTATGATATAATTACATATTTATGATACCCATTTAATTTGATGGGTTAATATATGATTGTTTATGATTTTTGGCACATTTTTGTATGATTTCCTTATGATATGGGTGAGACTTATATATCTCTACAATACATTGGGTAAAGATTTATATCTTATGAGATAGACATAACTAGAATGAGGAGTAAAATCAGTTCAGTATTATAGGGATGGAACAAGGAGTGAACTTGGTTCAGTAATACTGGGATGAAACAGGGAGTGAACCCGATTCAGTAAATGACTTTGTACACTAATATGGTCTTTGAAGTGACGCCTTATCTACTATATAAATCATATTATATATTTATGTGTCTGCCAAAATTCCATGTTTTATTCCTATTTTATGCTCTCATGGATTATGTTCTTTATATCCTTATGATTCATGTCTTATGAACTTCCCAGATTTATTCCATGATTCATGTTTATGATCCTTGATATGTAGGTTATAATATTCTATTTTCATGACCATGTTCTCATACCGTTATGCTCATGATTATGCTTATGTATCCCCCTTGTTTACCGTTAAAGAGTGTTTGAGATCACCCTTTTTTATGTTTCCTTCCCCCAGGTTATGAATATATGTATTATATTTGATCATTATAAGAAGGGTTCTAGTAAAGAAGAACCTAGTGGTAGATGATGTAGCTCCTTTATGTACCAGTGTTTATGTTTCCATGTTTCCAAAGGCACTAGAACAGTATGGAATTTGGGCGTCTGTTTGTATTATGTTTTATGTATTCTACAAAAGTGATGTAATTTATATGTATGTCAATATCAGGGTCATTATAATGTTCCTAATATATTATATTTTAATTAATATGATATTTATTATTCAATATATTCGGTACATGGTAAGTTATTATTTTTCTATTTGTGAAACATGCCTTGGAATAAATTATAGAATATTTGAAATACATATAAGATATTTCATAGATCCTCCTTCACTAGCATTAGAAATTTTATGTCTAATAAAATGCGAGGTTGATATCACCTTAACTAAACATATTAATGATAAATTAATACTTGGTTATGATAAACTATGAAAATACCTCATGGAGGATCCTATATCCTTTATAAAGTGTATTCATTTCATCACTAATAATTCATAAATTATCTTAAAGGAATATCATGAAGCATATGAGCTTACCTATTAGGTTCACATTTAAAATAATTTATACATTATTTCTGACCTAACTATAGTATCTTTATGGGATAAATTTATTTCTAAAGTTTTATTCATCAAAAACTTGATAGGGAATTAGTCAGTATATCTAGTGTCTTATCCCAAAAGAGACTAGAACACCCTTCAAGATATAAACTTTTCAAATACTATTATTTTTACTTGAAAAATAATTATCTTTCTACAATGAGTTATTCTAAGTATTATATATATATATATATATATATATATATTCATCATTAGTTATCAATTTATGATAGTTAGGATTCAATAATTACCAAACTATTATTTGTGTATGAAATACCATAAAAATACTCATTCCAAATATAGAATAATGTCTTTTTGTGTCTTATTAGACACTGAGAAAAATATTTTGGTAATAATAAATACAAAATAATATTTTAACTTTAATATATTAGGAATTATTGAAGTTATTAACTTCTATTTTACTGATCTATGAATCACCCTTTGTTATCTTCTTTAAGAATGCATCAAAATTTTAATAATTTCTTTGTACTTTCTTGGTTCCTGAATACATATGTAAAAAAATATTGTATTTAATTACCAAGAATAAAGACAAAATAATTACATGAATTAATATATATAAAGTAACAAATTCCACTTAAATTAATTGTAGTTTCTATTCCAATGAAATTTATTTCCACATGAGAAGAAAATAATATCATGTTCATTTACTTTCCCCTTGTTCTTCATCCTCTTAGTCAGGCATTTCTAAGAGGCCTTAGAAATAGTGTTAGTATTTGAACCTTTTTTTCTTTCCCTTCCTCTTGTTGACCATAAGTACATAATTGTTTTCCACTTCATGTCCTTATAAACCTAGTAAAATAGAGTAAGGAGATCTGGGAGAGACTTCTCAGTGTTGTTCATATTAAAATTTAGAACAAAACTAGAGAATCTCTAAGGGAGTGAATCAAGTATATGATATAAGAGTAATTAATTGAGAAACTTAAACCATATATTGTATATATGATCAATGTATCCAATCATCTTGACCACATGAGGTTCATTCGACATACCCTCTCTAAGTTTTCATGTAAAGAGTGCCCTTGAAATCTTATACAACTTATATCTTTATCTCTCCTAATAAAGATCCTGAAGATTCTTGAGCATGGTATGTGCATCATTATTTTCACAAGACTTCCAGAATTTAGTAGATATGGATGAAAATATAAAACACTGTATACTTAGCATATCATCCAAGAGCTTTAAGTAGACACTGAGATCATATTTACTCACCTTCTTAGTAGACAGATCTGGAATTTGGGATTCTAGCATTTAATGATTTTGTTCAATGTAGTACAATGTGAAAGTGCCTATACCAATTTTGTAATTTACTATCATTTAGGAGGTTTTTTTATCTACTATAGATAATAGTAATATCAATAAAATTTCAATTTTCTACAACAAAATATAAAAAGAAAATTATTTTTAATTTACTTGATTACCAAAACATGTGAAATGGTATAAATTTAATTATATTATTAGTATCCCACTATTTTATCAAGTCTTAATAGTTTACACCATTGGACTCATAATGTTCTATCACATAGACATTCTATTTGTAAGGATCCATATTTACTTTCTCATAATCCAAAATACATCCTTCAAAATTATTTGATGGTATTTAGGTAGGTGGTCTAGCCAACCACTAGCTCGTATTTCCCTAATTCATTTAGTGGACTCTCCAATCCTAAAATCTTGACTCAGATTTTCTCAACACTTTCCTCCAATTTTCTCTAAGTCCTAATTTAGCAGTCAACCCTCAATTCCAACTTACTTAAGTTGACCCAAAACTTTAATTATATTCCCTTGATAATTGAAAAAACCCTGAATTTGGCCAAATAAGTACTTTAAACTATGGTTTCATTCATAACTTAAGTAATGTAAGGATTTTTACTTGATATTAATTTGAGAGATTTTTTTTATTATACATAAATTTTATTATTTTATCTCATACATACCTTGTTAATATTATGTGGATTTAACATAATTAATTAACCATATGTCTATAAAATATTTATGTATAGTCTATTTATTTTACATTATCTTACATGTCTTAGTGTCTTATTTAATTTATGTGATCACATTGAATATAATATAAACATGTAAAACATAAAATAGATAACCATATATCTTTAAAAATAAAATAAATAAAGTTAATTGACCATGATATTTTCTAAATCAATCTATAAACCGAGGAAAAAACTCCTTGAGTTGGGCTTGGATCAAGTTGCATCATTTCCACCATCAAAATTTGTATCTTCTTGGTTTGTTTTACCTTGGATTGGGTTTTGAACCACCTTCTTTCCTTGGAGCTCCATCCTTTAAAAATTTTATTCGAACATAGGTGATGGGAACCAGGAGTTTTAAATACATAAAATAAACCATGGACACACAAGTCCTACATAATAAAGGTGGGAGGGATGACTTGGAGAGGTGCCTGAAAGCACACAATATAGGACCCCAAGGGTATTAATACCATAGACAAACCTAATAGGGATATATCGTTTGATGGAGATTCCACACCAATACTATACATTAGGTTATAATAGGTGGATATTATAGCTTAAAAGTATATAATAGTAATAAAATCTTAATAATATCAGGAAAAAAGTAGGGTGAAAATTAAAATATTTGAGCTTCTTACCTTTGAAAGTAGTGAAGAGAACATGGAAAGGAGTGTTGATAATGTTGAGGTGGCTAAAGTGAGACCTGTTTTTTCATGATGACCCTTCAGATAATGGGTTTGGACCGTGTCAATATGTCAATACATGGAGGATGGGAATATATATAAGGCCCCAGCCTTAAACCATACTTAATCTTGAGTTATTACAAGATTACACGTTGAGGATCTTTTCAGGTTTAGAGTTTTAGAGAATTAGATCATAAAACTTGCATTACATTCCACATATAAACAAAGTGGTTACATAAAGATAGTATTCTTCATTCCCATCAATGGAAACACATTTAAAATAAAACATGGATTATTTCTTGACACATCCTTGACTCTATCATCTTATCATGTACCTTTCCCTTGACCTGTGAAAAACATTTCAAAAACATGGGATGAGCATAAAAACTCAGTATAGGTTATAAAAAAAACATGGAAAGGAAACATGAGTTCATATATACATAAGAATGAAATCATACTTTACCCATAAAACATAGGCACTTTAACATACCTCATAAAATCATGAATAAATCATAGAAATCATAAGACATAAAGGTAACTTGAGGCATTCATAACATTCTTACGTAGGGAGTAACCCTCTTGGTTACGTTTGGAATACCCATCACAGTATATTCCCTAAAATCTCTTCAGAGAAACCTTAACGTTTCACTCCTTCACGTTACCCAATGCATTGGAGAGCTATAACGGGCTCACCCGCCCTTAGTTTATCACGAAACCACCCATCTTCATAATAATGCCCAAGAACCATAACATAATCATATCACATAAAACATGCATAAAGGAAACATAACATTTCCACATTTCAATCACGAGATATCAATACAACACATTGATATAATAAAAACATTATGAAAACCATTTTCAATACCAAAGTAAAACATGGTATTTATTTTTTGTTTTAAAAAAAAGTATGACTTGTAGAGGAAGCCGAAACTCAAATAACGGTCACAACGGCGGAGAAGTCGTTGTCGCCGCATACGTACGACAAAAACATTCCCTTTTGTCATTTAGTAAACGCTTCGTATAAAAATATTCCTTTTGAATAAACGTAAAAGTCAAAGGGGTTTATACACTGTATAAAAGAAAGTTGTGTATAAATAAAATATGCCTCAATGAAAGGAGATTGAGACGAAGTCCCATACCTCGTATCCGACTTGACCCGACCGTTCTTTAATATCCTGAATAATAAACTTGAGTTAATCTCTACTTGCTTATGAATCTTTTTCAAGTTCATTATTCCTTTTATACCATGTTATGAACATCATGTAATCAGTTAAGTTAATAATGTTCATTTTGTCGGTATTTGGTTCTTAAGTCAAAAATAGACTTCTTACACTTACATGTTGTTAATTTGGTCAAAGGTTCATTATATCCAGAATGGTATTCATGATGTAGATATCATATATGTCATATATATCTAGTACATACATGCATTTATAATATTACATAATCATTTAGAGGTAAGAAATGAAATGCACCGTTCATGGAGACGGTAAGCCGTACGTACGCATGAACGCTACTTTCATTTATATTTCGTATTTTATAGAATGGAATCATAATGATATAAAGGTATATTATAATTCCAGTATAATATCATATATAATATCATAGTTCCATCCTTTATATGTCCCACATATGGTATTTAACGAATCAAATCACTTTGAGGGGGCGGTAGTCCGCACTTCCTAAAATGAAGATATCGTGTTTACCCATAATGGAAACCATAAAGGTATGCCCAAAATGAAAAAAAAACAGAAGATTAAGGAAAACATAAACATATTATATATCATATATAAAAATAGTGACATCATAATGGCCACCTTTGAAGGTGTTAAATGAGTATTGAACAATCATCGTTTCGGGAGGCAGAATTTCTCCATCCACGGAAACCGTATGTTCTTTAACCATTTGATGTAATTTTGTGTGTGTGTAGCTCAAATATATCTTATAAAAACATCCTAGTATATTGAATATACTGGTGTTGTTACAAAAGAAGTAAATAAAAAGAGTTTAGGGGGTTGGAGAAGCAAAATAAAACAAATGAACATGAGAGAATGAATTACCTTTAAAAGTGTAACTCCTTTTGATTTGAGCCTAAAGGCTTCCTTTGAAAGGATTCTTCCTAAAGGGAATCCTCTAGGATGAGTATAGGGATGTGGAGAGAGTAAATGGGCAGGGGTTGGCCGAGCCAAAGGCTTGAGGAGTGTGTGAAATGAGGTAGAGGTGGGGGCCTTTTATAAGAGGAGAGGAGGGGCACTTTTGGAAAGTAAAGAAATATTACTTTATTTGAAAATGTGTTTCGGTTTTAAAAGGTCCCAAATTGATATAATTCGTGGATAAGGTGATAAGAGTTCGAAATCCACTCATCCAATAAGTTTTGTACATGTGTAGTTCATAGATTTTACATTATCTTTCCATTTTATTTAAATCGTCAAATAATGATGTCATCGCTGCATCATGATTATGTCAGAAATAATTTAATTTATTTAATGTCTAAAAATCATAAAAAAAATACTATGATGTAGGAAATCTTTTGAGCTTTCCCATGACTATTTATAATCAAATATCTGATCTTTATAACCCTATGTAAAAATTGTTTTCGTAAAACATATTATGTTTGTGTCATTTTTACTTTTACATTAAATAAAAAGTTATTTATGTCATTTCCCAACCAAAATGTCTCCATGGGGTCCCCAAGTTGACCCATGGATTGTCTTGGTCGGCCATGACACAACCAATAAGGTTGGGACATGTGTCTAGGTCATTTCCTATTATTAAAGCATTATTTATACCTTAAACTACCCTAATTACCACTAATCACGATTAAAAACTTAATAAGTTACTATTCACCAAAAAAATTATTTTAATCTCATTGAACCACATTTTACTTCTTAATGACAACCATGTATGTCGGATTTTCAAAATTCAATACACATTAGTGGTAAACTTTCATTTAACTGAAAAATCAGTTTGCTTGATTACCACTTAGTGGTTTCACTATTCATCAAAAATTGAAGTTTTTCAGAAAATTACCAAAAATTCACCCTAAGCTATATTTGATATTCTGAATTCAAAAATGAAGTCTATTTTACAAAATTCAAATCATATAAGTCACATTAATTAATTTAATAATTAATTCCCGCTGCCAGAGCAAATAGCGTGTTTTTACAAAACAATAAGTATCAAAAGATTGACACCAGTTTAAGTCCAATTTCAAAGTGAAATTGATTCCAATGACCACCATTGGATAAAATGGTAAAAATATATTCTAATTTCACTTCAAAACCAATTCATAACATAATCTAATCATATAAATAAATTAGATTAAAAATCAGTTTTGATGTAAAATGCAGTATTTTTCACTATTCATTAAAAAATGAACATTGTCAGAAAAATACCAAAAATTCACACAAGGTAAATTTTGATGTCCCAATCATAAAGGATAAGTTTATTTTGACAAACATAGTTTATAAAATTGTCAAAATATAGATTCAAAAATGGTTTGCCATCAAAAGGCAGTAAAACAATCTTTTAAGAATATTAGTGTATTCTATGCATAAGATTGTATTTATTTTCATTTTAAGCCTCTATAACACTATCTTAATCATTAATAAACATAGATAAAAATATATATTATTCATTACTTACTTGGGATGTTACATCCTTCCCCCCTTTAGAAAATTGCGTCCCCGCAATTTATTTACTTATCGAATAAATGGGGGTACTTATCCCTCATTGCATTTTCAGATTCCCATGTTGCCTCTTCAATCATGTGGTTTTTCCACAAAACCATTACCTGATGAATCACCTTATTCCGTAACACTTGCTCCCTGTGGTCAAGAATCTGGACCGGTTGTTCCTCATAAGATAGGTTCTCTTCCAGCTGAACTGCCTCTGGACTCAAAACATGAGATGGATCTGGCATATACTTTCTCAACATCGAAACATGAAAAACATTGTGTACCTGAGATAAACTCAGAGGTAAAGCCACTCGGTATGCAACTGATCCAACTCTCTCTAGAATTTCGTATGGTCCAATGAACCTTGGACTCAACTTTCCTTTCTTACCAAATCTCATCACACTTTTCCAAGGAGAAACCTTGAGAAAAACATGATCACCTACCTCGAAAGATAGATCCTTCCTCCGGTTATCTGCATAACTCTTCTGCCTGCTCTGAGCTGTTCTCATGTGTTTCTGAATCAGCTGAACTTTTTCTGCCATCTCTTCTACCAATTCTGGTCCCATCAACTTCCTTTCACCCACTTCATCCCAGAAAGCTGGAGTTCGACACCGCTTCCCATATAATGCCTGAAATGGTTCCATCTGTATACTGGAATGAAAAATATTATTATATGAAAACTCAACCAAAGAAAGATGTTGGTCCCAACTTCCCTGATAATCCATAGAACAAGCTCGTAGCATATCCTCCAATGTTTGAATTGTTCGTTCTGACTGCCCATCTGATTGAGGATGAAAAGCTGTACTAAAATTTAATTCAGTACCCAACGACTTCTGAAGGCCTTTCCAAAAGTTAGAAGTAAACCTTGGATCACGATCCGATACAATGGGGAGAGGAACTCCATGTAACCTGACTATCTCTTTAAGATACAAACGGGAAAGTTGATCAAGAGAGAAAGTATCTCGTATAGCAAGGAAATGAGCAGATTTGGTCAAGCGATCAACAATAACCCATACTGCATTATTACCTCGAGATGTCTTCGGTAATCCAACAACAAAGTCCATGGATATATTCTCCCATTTCCACTCTCGCACTGGTAAAGGATGAAGCATCCCTTTCGGTAACTGTCGCTCTGCTTTAACCTGCTGACAAGTCAAACACTTCACAGTAAAATCAGCAATATCTCTTTTCATTCCATCCCACCAGTAATACTCCCGCAGATCTCTATACATCTTAGTACTGCCCGGATGAACTAAAAATGGAGAACTATGAGCTTCACATAACAACTCTCTTTTCAACTGTGAATCACAAGGCACACACAATCTCTTCCAAAATCTCAAAACACAATCATTATCAATGTTGAATTCAGGCAACTTACCTTTCTGAACCAGCTCTACCTTTTCCTGCAACTCACTGTCTTGCTTCTGTGCTTGCTTGATTCTATCTGATAGAGAAGATCTCACTGATACCTGAAACAAAACAGAAGGACTTCCTGCACCAACAACTTCTATGCCAAAGTTCATCAAATCCTTAACCAAAGGATCACGTTCCAAACGCAACATTGTTAATGAAGCATTACTTTTTCGACTCAAAGCATCAGCCACTTTATTTGCTTTTCCCAGATGGTAATGAATTGTACAATAATAATCCTTGATTAATTCCAACCATCTCCTTTGTCTCATGTTTAACTCTTTCTGAGTGAATATATACTTTAAACTCTTGTGATCGGTATATATTTCACACTTTACTCCATACAAATGATGCCTCCAAATTTTTAAAGCAAAAACAACAGCAGCTAATTCCAAATCATGTGTAGGGTAATTTACCTCATGAGTCTTCAACTGTCGTGAAGCATAAGTAATTACCTGATCATTCTACATTAGGACGCAACCAAGTCCTTTCAATGAAGCATCACTGTATATAACAAACTCACCATTCCTGGAAGGTAGTGCCAAAACTGGAGCATTCACCAATCTTCTTTTCAATTCCTGAAAACAATCATCACATTCTTTTGTCCAGATAAACTTAACACCCTTCCGAGTTAGCTTAGTCATTGGACTAGATAACCGTGAAAAATTTCTAACAAACCTTCGGTAATATCCCGCCAAACCAAGGAAGCTACGAATCTCGGTTACATTTGTGGGTCTTGGCCATTCTTCCACAACTTTTGTTTTTGCAGGATCAACAGCTATTCCATCTTTAGAAACAATGTGACCAAGGAAAGAAATTTGTTGCAACCAAAACTCACACTTGCTGAATTTCCCATACAGTTTCTTTTCTTTTAAGGTTTGCAAGATAACCCTTAAATGTTTTTCATGCTCCTCTTTACTTTTAGAAAACACCAAAATATCATCAATGAAAACCACCACAAACTTATCCAAGAACTCATGGAAAATTCTATTCATTAAGTCCATGAATACAGCAGGTGCATTGGTTAGCCCAAAAGGCATTACTACAAATTCATAATGGCCATATCTCGTACGAAACGCGGTCTTTGGAATATCTGCCTCCTTTACCTTCAGCTGATGGTACCCCGATCTCAAGTCAATCTTTGAAAAAAACTGAGCTCCCTGGAGCTGATCAAACAAATCATCGATATGAGGCAAAGGATATTTGTTCTTAACAGTGATATTATTCAAGGCTCTACAATCAATGCAAAGTCTCATAGAACCATCTTTCTTTTTAACAAATAAAACAGGAGCACCCCATGGTGATGTGCTAGGTCTAATGAAACCTTTCTCTAATAAATCTTGCAATTGATCCTTCAACTCTAAAATTTCAATTTGTGCCATTCGATAAGGGGGTTTTAAAATTGGCTTAGCATCAGGAACTAAGTCAACAGTAAACTCAACTTCCCGATCTGGTATTATTCCAGGCAACTCATCAGGAAAAACATCAGGATACTCATTTACCATTGGCACATCATTAATATGAATAGTTCCTTTATTTTCAATGACGTGTGCAAGGTAACATTCATTTCCATCTTTTACAAGTTTCTCGGCCTCTTGATATGTTATCAAAAGTAAGGGTTCATTCTTGTAAACAAACTGAAATTCTTTCTGAAAAGAAACTTCTTTAGCTCTACAGTCAATCTTAGCATGGTAAATAGAGATCCAATCCATACCCAGGATAACATCAAACTCTACTAGAGGTAGAACAATAAGGTTTGCAAGTAGGTTCTTTCCACAGATAAGGATATGAAGATTCTTATAAATTATTTTTGCCTCGACACTTCCCCCAGGTGTTTTTACCAAAAGTTCAGGAATCATTTCTTGAGATGGTATTCCCATTTTACTAGAAAAGGTTTCAGAGATGAAAGAATGTGTAGACCCCGAATCAAACAACACACTGGCATAATCTGAAAAAACAAACAAAGTACCTGATACAACTTCATTTGATGGCCCGACATCTGCTGAAGTAGTTGCAAAGGATTTCACCACCCCTTTCTGCTTGTAGTCTAACTGCTTCCCATCACTCAAGCTCCTTGTCGGACACTCGTTTGCATAGTGACCCATCTCATTGCACTTATAACATTTCACTAACTGTAAATCAAATTTGTTCTTACCTTCACCTTGATCCTTTTCAGTGCAATCACGAGCCTTATGTCCCATCTTACCACATCGGTAGCACTTCCCAGAATTCAGAAGACATTCCCCAGCATGCCTTTTGCCACATTTATCACAAAATGGAAACTTAGTTCTCTTACCATCAGTCTTTTTTGAAGAATTCTTACCTTTCTCCTGCCACCTCGGTCTCTTCTTCTGCGGGTTGTTATAGAAAACTTGGTCATCGGAAAACTGCATTTCCACCTTCTCAGCACATCGAACAAGCTTATCATAACTTTTAAACTCATGAGAAGCTAATGCCCTTCGGTATTTTGGCTTTAATCCTGAGTAAAAATGATTGATTTTACTATCAAGGTCCCGGATAAAATTTGGAGCATACCTTGCCAATCGAGTGAACCTTTCTTCATAGGCAGCCACTGAGTCTTCCTCTTGCCTCAATTCTAAGAATTGATTTTCCATCCTAAGTCGAACAGCCTTAGGAAAATACTTCTCAAGAAACATACCTTTGAATTCATCCCAGTCAAGAGCATCAATCTCATCGGCGTCCCTGATATTTTTAACCATAGACCACCACTGATCTGCTTCACCCTCCAAACGGTAAATAGCAAGACTAACCTTTTGATTGTCCGAACACCCCATGACATCAAAAATCTTCTCCAGTGCTTTAATCCACCCTTCAGATAGCACAGGGTCAGATGATCCTCTGAATGATGGTGGATGTTGCCTCATGAAATGTTCCACCACTGACATGTTCCTCTGCGGTTGTTCTGGCTGATCTCGTGCATGGATACCACCGCCATTTATCGCTTGAGTCAACTGCGCCATTACTGCAACAAACTGTTCAGTTCCAATTCCGACCATCTCAGGATGCTGATTCGGAAGGTTATTTCCTTCTGTATGCCTTCCTAGCACTGCTTCCCTGCTTCCTCTGCGGAAAACCATTCTGAACAAACATGTCTTAGATGAAGAAACATGGTAATCTTTAAATGCTATATCATTTCGAAAAAAATATATTTTTGGATAATCATTTAATAGAATTCTAACTCCTAAAGTTATCTAAACCAACCTCTGATACCAACTATAAGGCCCCAGCCTTAAACCATACTTAATCTTGAGTTATTACAAGATTACACGTTGAGGATCTTTTCAGGTTTAGAGTTTTAGAGAATTAGATCATAAAACTTGCATTACATTCCACATATAAACAAAGTGGTTACATAAAGATAGTATTCTTCATTCCCATCAATGGAAACACATTTAAAATAAAACATGGATTATTTCTTGACACATCCTTGACTCTATCATCTTATCATGTACCTTTCCCTTGACCTGTGAAAAACATTTCAAAAACTTGGGATGAGCATAAAAACTCAGTATGGGTTATAAAAAAAACATGGAAAGGAAACATGAGTTCATATATACATAAGAATGAAATCATACTTTACCCATAAAACATAGGCACTTTAACATACCTCATAAAATCATGAATAAATCATAGAAATCATAATACATAAAGGTAACTTGAAGCATTCATAACATTCTTACGTAGGGAGTAACCCTCTTGGTTACATTTGGAATACCCATCACAGTATATTCCCTAAAATCTCTTCAGAGAAACCTTAACATTTCACTCCTTCGCGTTACCCAATGCATTGGAGAGCTATAACGGGCTCACCCGCCCTTAGTTTATCACGGAACCACCCGTCTTCATAATAATGCCCAAGAACCATAACATAATCATATCACATAAAACATGCATAAAGGAAACATAACATTTCCACATTTCAATCACGAGATATCAATACAACACATTGATATAATAAAAACATTATGAAAACCATTTTCAATACCAAAGTAAAACATGGTATTTATTTTTCGTTTTAAAAAAAAGTATGGCTTGTAGAGGAAGCCGAAACTCAAATAACGGTCACAACGGCGGAGAAGTCGTTGTCGCCGCATACGTACGACAAAAACATTCCCTTTTGTCGTTTAGTAAACGCTTCGTATAAAAATATTCCTTTTGAATAAACGTAAAAGTCAAAGGGGTTTATACACCGTATAAAAGAAAGTTGTGTATAAATAAAATATGCCTCAATGAAAGGAGATTGAGACGAAGCCCCATACCTCGTATCCGACTTGACCCGACCGTTCTTTAATATCCTGAATAATAAACTTGAGTTAATATCTACTTGCTTATGAATCTTTTTCAAGTTCATTATTCCTTTTATACCATGTTATGAACATCATGTAATCAGTTAAGTTAATAATGTTCATTTTGTCGGTATTTGGTTCTTAAGTCAAAAATAGACTTCTTACACTTACATGTTGTTAATTTGGTCAAAGGTTCATTATATCCAGAATGGTATTCATGATTTAGATATCATATATGTCATATATATCCAGTACATACATGCATTTATAATATTACATAATTATTTAGAGGTAAGAAATGAAATGCACCGTTCATGGAGACGGTAAGCCGTACGTACGCATGAACGCTACTTTCATTTCTATTTCGTATTTTATAGAATGTAATCATAATGATATAAAGGTATATTATAATTACAGTATAATATCATATATAATATCATAGTTCCATCCTTTATATGTCCCACATATGGTATTTAACGAATCAAATCACTTTGAGGGGGCGGTAGTCCGCACTTCCTAAAATGAAGATATCGTGTTTACCCATAATGGAAACCATAAAGGTATGCCCAAAATGAAAAAAAAACAGAATCTTAAGGAAAACATAAACATATTATATATCATATATAAAAATAGTGACATCATAATGGCCACCTTTGAAGGTGTTAAATGAGTATTGAACAATCATCGTTTCGGGAGGCAGAATTTCTCCATCCACGGAAACCGTATGTTCTTTAACCATTTGATGTATTTGTGTGAGTGTGTAGCTCAAATATATCTTATAACAACATCCTAGTATATTGAAGATACTGGTGTTGTTACAAAAGAAGTAAATAAAAAGAGTTTAGGGGGTTGGAGAAGCAAAATAAAACAAATGAACATGAGAGAATGAATTACCTTTAAAAGTGTAACTCCTTTTGATTTGAGCCTAAAGGATTCCTTTGAAAGGATTCTGCCCAAAGGGAATCCTCTAGGATGAGGAGAGGGATTTGGAGAGAGTAAATGGGTAGGGTTTGGCTGAGCCAAAGGCTTGAGGAGTGTGTGAAATGAGGTAGAGGTGGGGGCCTTTTATAAGAGGAGAGGAGGGGCACTTTTGGAAAGTAAAGAAATATTACTTTATTTGAAAATGTGTTTCGGTTTTAAAAGGTCACACATTGATATAATTCGTGGATAAGGTGATAAGGGTTCGAAATCCGCTCATCCAATAAGTTTTGGACATGTGTAGTTCATAGATTTTACATTATCTTTCCATTTTATTTAAATCGTCAAATAATGATGTCATCGCTGCATCATGATTATGTCATAAATAATTTAATTTATTTAATGTCTAAAAATCATAAAAAAATACTATGATGTAGGAAATCTTTTGAGATTTCCAATTACTATTTATAATCAAATATCTGATCTTTATAACCCCATGTAAAAATTGTTTTCGTAAAACATATTATGTTTGTGTCATTTTTACTTTTACATTAAATAAAAAGTTATTTATGTCATTTCCCAACCAAAATGTCTCCATGGGGTCCCCAAGTTGACCCATGACTTGTCTTGGTCGGCCATGACACAACCAATAAGGTTGGGACATGTTTCTAGGTCATTTCCTATTATTAAAGCATTATTTATACCTTAAACTACCCTAATTACCACTAATCGCGATTAAAAGCTTAATAAGTTACTATTCACCAAAAAAATTATTTTAATCTCATTGAACCACATTTTACTTCTTAATGACAACCATGTATGTCTGATTTTCAAAATTCAATACACATTAGTGGTAAACTTTCATTTAACTGAAAAATCAGTTTGCTTGATTACCACTTAGTGGTTTCACTATTCATCAAAAATTGAAGTTTTTCAGAAAATTACCAAAAATTCACCCTAAGATATATTTGATATTCTGAATTCAAAAATGAAGTATATTTTACAAAATTCAAATCATATAAGTCACATTAATTAATTTAATAATTAATTCCCGCTGCCAGAGCAAATAGCGTGTTTTTACAAAACAATAAGTATCAAAAGATTGACACCAGTTTAAGTCTAATTTCAAAGTGAAATTGATTCCAATGACCACCATTGGATAAAATGGTAAAAATATATTCTAATTTCACTTCAAAACCAATTCATAACATAATCTAATCATATAAATAAATTAGATTAAAATGCAGTTTTGATGTAAAATGCAGTATTTTTCACTATTCATTAAAAAATGAACATTGTCAGAAAAATACCAAAAATTCACACAAGGTAAATTTTGATGTCCCAATCATAAAGGATACGTTTATTTTGACAAACATAGTTTATAAAATTGTCAAAATATAGATTCAAAAATGGTTTGCCATCAAAAGGCAGTAAAACAATCTTTTAAGAATATTAGTGTATTCCATGCATAAGATTGTATTTATTTTCATTTTAAGCCTCTATAACACTATCTTAATCATTAATAAACATAGATAAAAATATATATTATTCATTACTTACTTGGGATGTTACAATATATCCTCACAGTTGGGATGGATGGGACCCTCACTGTAGCATGAGTACTCAATTTCAGGTTGTCTTGGCTAAAGTGGTCAGATTTTGTCTTGTTTGTCCTCTCCAATTCTTTTTTTATTTCTTTAATAAAGAGGCATTCAAGCCTCAACCCCCTTATATATTATCCAATAATTCCTATAGATACAAAGGAAACCTATCCAATTCAATTTATCATTTAATAAAATAAATTAATTTTATTTAAAAATACTTAAGTACACAGTGTGTAATTGGAGGCAACATGATGTGTACCCATATGAACTACCTAATATCAAGCCATAATCATGTATTGTGCAATCAAATGATATGTAGTGTACATGTAATGTCATACAATTTACATGGTGTGCACTATCAATGTATGGAACATAGACATATTCTAATTTATGCAATGTGTACCACTTTTAATGCACAAAGAGTACACAATGTATAATGATGATATACCTGGTGTGTAGTCTTGAACTTAACATAGAAATTAATTAAGCATTTAACATTAATTAAACATTTTCACATGGTGTGTACTCTCAATTTATGATACATGAAACATGTGTTAATTTGGTTTAATGGTGCAATTAATTTTCTTTCATTATAAATTAATTTACCCAGTGTACAACCTGTCTTGGCATGTAATACTTGTAAATGGGTACAATACCATGTGTGTATTAATTACACAACATGTGTGTATTAACCAATTATACAACTCATGTGTATTAATTAATTACACATCATGTGTGTATTAATTACACTATGTGTGTATATTAATTATACACTAAATGTGTATTAATTAATTATACATTGAATGCTTATTAATTAATTATACACTACATGTGTATTAATTATAAACTTTGTGTGTATTAATTAATCACACACCACATGTGTATTAATTATATGCTATATGTGTATTAATTAGACATCTTGTGTGTATTAATTAAGTACACACCATGTTTGTATTAATTATACACCATGTGTATATTAATTATTTACACATGTAGTGTTTTAATTGTACACCACGTCTATTAACAACATGAACACCACATCATGTGGGGCTACACAATGTGTAGGTGAGTTATATTCCATGTAACCATGAAAACTGTATGCAACATATGTATGGTATCTCCATTTGTTCTCAATTTTTTCTTATTTATAAAAGGGTGAAAAAAGAAGATATATTTTATTTTATATTAAAGAATGAAAACCAAAATAAAAAACTTACAAAGAATTTTGAAATATATCAACAAACTATAAAATAACTATAAATTTAAATGTGACTACATTAATACCATTTCAAGGTTCTGGGTGTAGTAGAAGCTGATAAAAACCATGCCAAAAAATGAATTTTTATCATTTACAATGAATAATCCATAAGAACATGATGATAAATTGTCAATTTTCATGAATAAACCTGAAGAAACATGTGAAGTAATATCATAACACTAGAGATAGAATCTTTTTCATGTTAAAATTATAACCAATTTAATGAAAATAAGAATACATTTGTTATTGAGATATTTATTGGATGTAAATGTCGATCGTTCAAATTATATTATTGATATACCATCATTATTCTATGAGAATCTAAAGTATAATCACTTTAGCAGTAATCCACATGTGTTCCATGATCTCAAAAAAATCATTGATGAATCTATGGGTGCTAGCACAGAGGAATTAATCATCTTACATCATTCATGCAGATCATAACATGTGATCCCTAAAAAATAATGATTACATCTATTATTTTCTTAGTCTTGAGAGAGAGAGTAAGAAGAGGTGGAAGATCTACCAGTCTTGATAGAAACCCTATAAAAATTCATGGATATAATTCTCTAGGGAGGATAAATGTTGTACACAACCAAATGATTATCACATTCCATCTAGAAATGATATAATTGGGTAAATATAGAGATAGTTTAGGGAATTAATAATTTCACATATTCCTTTAGATAATATCTTAATCTTGAGAAAAAATCCATATCCTATAATAATAATAATAATATTATTATTTATTTGATGTGCGCATGTCTCACAAATAATATAAATACCAATAAATAAATTAATATTTTTTAAATGATATTTAGTATATCATTTTCATTACTGAGCATTTAACTCAGCCTAAACACCTTCTTCGACATTTATTGAACCTTGAAAAATATAAATATCATTCATTCATTAAATCAAAAAATATTATTTTATTAGTCTTATGAATAATTATTTACTTTAATATCCACATAACTAAATAAATATTTATTTAATAAATAAATATTTTTATTACCTTGTGAATAAAACAAAAGATAAATAAATATTCCATTCACCTAATTTGAGAATAAATATTTATTTTCAATATAAGAATAACTAAATAAATATTTATTTAATAAATAAATGAATATTATTTATTACCTTGCAAATTAGGATTCAACGCACATAAAAGCCCTTTGCCTTGATATCTCATCAACCAAGATGCATAATCATGTCATTAACCTATATACTCAATATGTCTTTCTTTAAGTATCTGAAATGAACATGAAAATCCACCATGGATATGAATTTTAGTTTTATAGTTACATTCCAATAAAAATTCCAAGAAATAAACTTCATTTAAGATTAAAGGGAAAAATATTTTAGTCACTTATTCATTAATTCCATATCACTCGTGACCCACCCAATGTACCCTACTTCACCACAAATATAGAGTGTCATGGTTTATATTAATACATCAAAGTACATGACTCCTGATGTGAATTAATAATAATATCATGTCTAAGGACCAATACACACATTTGCAGATAGAAATATATAATGAAGCGTAAAAATGTGGAAGTCCCACTTGTGGTAATATTTTCATAACCTCCTCTCTTGGAGATTACTAAGTATGAACTTCATGAGTTGAAATATAATCTACTTACGAGCATAAGACACTCAACATTTAAGCATATTTCTTATCTCATCAAAGAATGTCATCTAAATGTAAAAAATAAGTTCAAGAATATTTTCATATAACTTCAAATTTTTCATTATAGTGGGGAACTATAATGACATTTTAATATGATATATACTCTTTTACATTATCACATTGATGTTAAGTAGAAAAAAAATAATATGTAATAATATTTTTATTTATATTCAAGACCTTGAATATATAGGTAATATAAAATAAAAAGTAGTTGGTTCTAGAGAACAAAATCCAACACATATAATTATTATAGGCATCCTTTTCACCTACACTCCCTTGGTGAGGTGGATGATCAGGAATAGAGGACTCCAACACATAGTGTAAATTTTCTTTTTGTAGTGAAATATATAAATGACTGCGCCACTCTTAGAAATTTATGCTAGTGAGGACATGATCTGAGTCTAGAAATAATTTCATTTTCCCCATGGCTTCACATGAAAATTTCTAAAATATATGAATGAATATTTTAGTAATTTATCTTGATTACAATGTGTATAATAATAAATTTATTTCATTAGTCTCACACTATTTTATCAAATCTTAATAGCCCTAACTATTACATTTATAATATTCTGTAAAGTAGATATCCTAGGGTAAATGATCTATATTTCCCTTATCATAACCCAGACAAGGGCCAAATCAAATTATATGAAGGTATATAGGTAGAATGTCTAGACAATAACATTAACTGGAAGTTACTTGATCTATTGAGTGGACTACCCAATGCTAAAATCCTTACTCAAATTTTCTTGACACTAGCCTCCAAACCACACCAAGTCTTGTAAAGTAAACTACTCTTGATTTCAACTTGTTTTTGTTAACCCAAAATTTTCATTAGAAATCCATGATAAATGAAAGTGTCCTAACAAGGGGAAAACCAACACTTTGATCTATGGATTTATTCTATGTCAATTAATGGAAATAATTATCTAAATTAATATTTTATTGAAGGATTTTATTTATATTTATGCATTAATATTCTTTATTATTTACTTTTACATGTTTATTAATATTATTTTGATTTTACATAATTTTAATTAATCATATCTAATAAAATAATTTGTGTATGATCCTTTTATTTTATTTTATCTTAGAATAATTTTTATTTATTTACTTTATATGATCATGATTAATAAAATAAATATACATCACAAAAATAAATAACCATTCATTGATCAAATAAAACAAACATGTTTCATGATCATGATCTTTCACTATCATTTGGTTTATCAATAAGATGATAAAACAACCCTTTACCATAGGGGAATAACTCTTTAAGCTAGTCTAGGATTGATTTATAGTATTCCACTTTTGACCTGTGTATTATATTTTTTGGATTCACCTTAGATCAGTCTGTTACCATTTTCTTATACTTGGGAGATCTTTATTTTACATATTCTTACTCACTCATAGGTGAGAGGAACCATGGGCTTGAGGTTACATAAAAGAAACCATGGACACATAGACCCATACATAATAAGGAGTGATGATACACTAATCATCATATTAATTAAATAATAAATTTATGAAAAAATACATGAAAAAAATATTTAAATTAAATATAAATCTGACACATACATAGGCCGGTCAATCTCATGATCATTCACACATGCAATGAATACACATTTAAAATAAGTTATAATTCATTTAAATCATTTTTTATTAAGATAAATTCATAGAATTAATAATTATTCATCTTATTAATTAATTCATTAACTCTTTATCTTAATTATCCATAAAAATAGTCTATGATATACCCATCCATTGTAAATTTAAATAAATTAGTTTTTAATTAAAAGTAATTAAGTACATGGTTTGTATTGGAGTCAACACAGTGTGTACAATCCTACTTCTCATTAAACCCATTTCCGGTATTTAACTGTAACACAACATGTACAATCACACGACCTAATGTGAAACTAATACTATGTATGGTCCTTGTGATGTATAATTTACTTACATGACATGTATTCCTATATGGTGTGTCATGATATAAGCAATGTGTTTTCCCATGAGTCAATTCATGTAGTTTACATGACATTTATTACTACACAGTATGATTTAAATATATACGGTCTATATCACTGGTAGTTCCCATGAAGTAACAACCATACACATTGTGTATGTACAAAATTACATGGAAAATAATTTATAAAGAATATAATAGCCCTCATGGACCACCAAATTACTCAGTGTGTAATCCATGTCGTAAAACCCTACCACTCAGCTTGTACAACTAGCTATACGTAGTGTAGATTGGTTTTTGTTTATTTAATTAATTATATTAATTTTTAAATCACATGACATGTATGTCTCAGTGTATTAATGTTATGGTTTTTACTAAATTACATGACATGTAAAACTAGCCACACAACGTGTGATTCATTACTATCCACCCACATTACATGCCTAAGGACTCAACATGTATTTAATGCAGTTTATTATACGTTATGTGACATGTATAGACTACTAAATGTAATGTAATTTTCATATTTCATTTTCTATTGGATGATACTCAATACACAATGTGTATTAATTACAATCCATTTACTTTGACCACAAAACTTTGATGATTTACATGGGGACAAACCAAGTGGGATAACATGGTGTGTACACCAACTACATGTTGTGTACACATTATCAGACCATGTTCAAAATGGAGGTCAACATGAAACATGTAATTATTCCATGTACTGAACACCCACATGATGTTCCATGATTTACATGACTCGTCCTTATGTGGTTTTCCAAGGGAACATGATGTGTAGTTTTTTCCGTTACACGTAGTGTAACCATGACTGTCAGCCAGAATCCGTACCACCTATGGATGGGATCTTCAAACATTATCTATCCATTTTAACACATTATTTATTATATGAAATCAAAAAATCATTATAAAGTGACTTTCATATTAAAGAAAGAAAAAATAGAAATGAAAAGCTAAAAAATAATTGTGTAATAGATCAACAAATAATAAATAATTTTAAATTAATATATAACTGCTTTGATACCACTTGAATGTTTTGGGGAATAAAAAAAGTAATTATACCCATTCCTAACAATATTTTTCATTGGTTTCATTAGACAAAATAATCAAAACTAGATGAAGGAACCCCCAAATATCCATAGATAAGGTCATTTTGCATATAATTTATAACTAATTTAATGAAATAATTACCTAAAATTGAGTATTATTTCATTATTTATTAATTCAGTGGATTCTAGTGTAGTCTCTCTTTTGTAGAGAATAATACAAAGTATAATTTCTCTAGTGTTATCCATATGTTCTCCTATAATCTCAAAAAATCAGTGACGTTTACCAAGTGCTAGCATAGAGGTATTGATCATCTTTCATCATTTGTCATTGATTTCCACAAGAACTCCTTTGGAATTGAAGGATTCCATCTCTTATTCCCTCAGTATTAAGAGGGAGTAGGAAGTTAATTTCACATTATTGAGAACATTCTTGAGTGGTTTTCTTGGTCTAGAGTGAAATCCCTTGAGAGAATATTATTTTGAACACCAATTCTCATCTCCCCTAAAAATGATATAAGTAGGATTATATACGTAGGGTTAGACAATTTATAATTGGGTAGAATACCTCATATAATTGTTAACTTTAAATAAACCCCATTTTAATTAATAATAATAATAATATTATTATATTCCATTACATGAACTAACTCACATAATATTTAAATATAAAATTTAACTAAATAAATCGATATTTATTTAAATGATATTAAATAAAAATATACCACTTAAATTGGGACCCATCTTGGCCAATCAATCCTCCATAAAATTTATCAAACCTTATATGATAAACATTAATTATAAATAAATATCTTTATAATATTCATTCATTTAATAAATAAATATTATATTTACTAACTGAAAAATAAATATATATTTAATATTAACTTAGCTAAATAAATATTATTTAATAAAGAAATAATTATTTATTACCTTTTGAATAATAAAAAAGAGATAAATAAATATTTTATATTTTCTAGGTTATAAATAATATTTATTTAATATTCAAATCACATATGTTCTAAATAAAATAACTTTTGATTGAATTTATACCATTAGCAGAACCTGAATAATTATTAAACCAAAAGTATATAATAATATTTATTCAAAATATTAAATTCAAATATAACATAAATGAGATTATAGATACTCTTAGTTTGTGACCCTCTAGTCCTATTTCTCAATGACATTAGGCGAGCTAACCTAAATTCCAATATTATCCTATAGAAACATGTCAATGAACCCATAGAGAAATAAGTTAATGTCATAATGACAACAACATCATATGAAAACTCATTGTGTAATATAATACATTCATCTCGATATCTTATCAAGCTGGTTTCATAGTTATATCATAAGCCTATATGGTTGATATATCTTTCTTTGAATACCTAAAATGAAATCATAGATTAATTACCATGGCCATAGATTTAATAATATATTTCCATTCCAATTAAAGGGTATGTGATATCCACTTTTATAAAATGGAAGGGAAAAATCCTTTCTTAACTTGTTCATTAATGTCATATCACTTATGATCACCCAACATAATATAATTTTTAGATAGAATATATCATCTTTTTTTAGCAATACATCAAATTATGTGATTTATGATATACATTAATAATATTCTGAAGTGTAAGGACCAATACAAATGTCCACATATAGGAATATCCAATGACACATATAAAATGTGGAATTCTTAATGGTGGGTTTGTTCACATATACTCCTCTCTTAGAGATTACCAAGTATGAACTTCATGAGAAGAAGTCTAAATGTATTATGAGACTCTAACAACTAATAGTGAAACATCATATATGTCTCATCAGATAGATGTCATCCAAACATAAAACATATATTTAAAAATATTTTCATAGAACTCCAAGGTTCTAGGGAATTTCTATATCCATTCAATGTGATAAATAATCTAAGGACATTATCACATTAATTCTATATAGAAGAAAACTCATCATATGATATTATATTTATAAATTTTTAGGTATGTGTATATTCTAGTAATCAAAAGTACAAATTTATTTGGTTATACGACACCAATTTCAATAGGATGCAATATGACTACGATAAGTATGTGGCATGGGATATCATCTTCTCCCGAGTTATGAATTTTTATTTTTTTACTGGGATATTTGATAAGTCTATCTCCTCATATATTTTTCATAGATAAAAACTTCCCTTCAAATCCCTAGTTTAGGCAGGATAATAAGTTATGTAGTTCTCTCATTCTGAAGTAGATGAATTTCCCAGTGTGTCGGATCTGAAATAGGGTGATTCCCACTAATATTTTACCACAATAAAGTGGTATATATTAGGTTTTAAGATGTAGGTATCATGATTCTCCTCAAATGGATCCACTACAATATATTTTTATGGATAGGGCATGTTTTCAGGTACATTAAAACCACTTATATGTGGTGAAATGTCTTTACCTTTGTATTCCATCATTCAACCAGCTTCTGAAGACTTAGTTTTCTAGTTTCAAGGTGGGCATACCTAGAGGTAGGCTTGGTATTATTTTTTTGTTTCCATTTTCTGGTTTATCTAGTTTTTTCATAATGAGATTTGACATGGATCTAACCCTCCCTCTCATGCTTCCATTTGTGTAATAATTTTCCCTATTTATAGGGATCTCAATGTATCCTTATAGAATAAAAAAATGTTGTCTTTTTTAGATATTTTTATATGTAAAGTTCTCCATATCCCTCTTCCTATCAAGAGTATTGTACGAGGATATTGAGTTAAGTGTCTTCCTTTGATTTATTGTTATAAAATGAATACTGATGAGTTCTATAGAAAATTTTCAATAGATGGGAGAGGAGTTATGAGAAATCATAGATGTTTTTCTTTGTATTTACTACCCTGACTATGAATTTTATAGGAGGCGATTCATCTCTTGTTATGGAAGATAAAGAGGATTTTATGGGGATTTATATCTATAAGGATAATGGAATGGTTCTCAAAATTTTTAATCTCAACTCATCCATCATTTTAAAGTCTCTCTCATCACCTAATACTGATCACTAGTCTATTATATAATTTATTCATCAGTTTTTCAGCATGTGTAGAGGCCACACCTACCTCCAACATACTTTAAATAGGGGAACGTAGTTTTGAACTTTCTCATGCCACCATAATTAAGATTTTTTTTAAATAAAACGACAAGGATATAGTAAAATAAAAAGGATCTAGAGAATCATAGGGTTCAAAAGTAATGCAACCAAAGATAATATTCCTTAACAAGGTCCACAAATCCGGGGTAAGGGAACCCATACTAGAAAAGGAAGTAAACATACTATCTTGGGTATCCCTTGAAGTGAGATAATCGATAACTTTTTTACCCTCATCCGTGTTTGTAGTAACACCATATGGTTGTGAATAAGGTTATTACATCTATGGATATGATATTAAATAGACCAAATAATGAGAATTTTCCTATGCAGAGAGTTAAGGATGGTCAAGGAGTCTATTTAAACTCTATTCAGTACAATATTATTGAAACTATATAACTAATGTCTATTGAGAATATTTCATACCTCTGCCACTAGCCTTGAGGGAGTGGCCTCTAGATGGGTGATGGAGAACTCCTAGTTTCCATGATACTCCTTAGGAAGGGGGATCTCTCCCACCATTTAAGTAGCATGTACAGGTCGACTGCTGGACTTATGGTCCTGGAGATAAAATACCTCTTTGATTTTGAGTGGACCTCATGCCACACATTATTCTTTACATCCTAGATGCATCAACAGATGGATTCCATGAGGGTGGCCCATGACTTTATCTCATGTTTATTTCTTCCTAAACCATGGAACCACAACTGAAGAAATTGTCCCTAGTAATATCTCAGGATTCCAACTTGATGAACTCACCATTGGATCACCACATATAATTATCCCATTACCCTTCAAATAACATATGAGTAGCTGATTTCTATTTAGGGTTTCAAAAAACGGAGGCATTTTAATGCGAAATTGACCCCCTTATGTTTAACCTCCCTATTTTTGGATATAACATAGTCTTGGATCCTCCAAACTAAAATTTTGTACTTCACTAGTATTTATTTTCATCAGATTAAATCACCCTAGCTATCCATCACTTAATATGAATGAAATAAATCATGATACACCTTCACAGATAAATTCCTTGATGATGAGACCATGAACACACATTTGTCTTTTTCATTTTTCATCATTATCATATTGAATGTGTCTAGTTTATCCTAGTTAAAGATTAAATATATGGAATTGGTATGGTCACTCACTTTCTTAAAGGTAACGTCCAGCGTTAGGAATCCTAGGAAGCCTAGTGTAACTCCTGCCTAGTTGTGATCCTAGAAGATGACCAATACCTATCCAATAATCCAAGATGTATGTAATTAAAGAACAAGGATATGATAGTTAATAATTAACCATAATCTAGAGACTCTCCCCTTTTTAGAACCCATATCCTTCCCATACTTGGCAATAATAAACTTTTCCAACAAATTCTGACCTTTAATAACCTCCCACACCAACTTAGCCTACAAACTATGCATCATGTCTAAAACACTCCTCATAATGATTATGTATTCCTCTATGAACTTGGACATACTTTACCAAGACACCCGGTGATATACTACATACAAGTGAGTGTCCCATAGTAATGAAAAATGGGTCCAAAACCCATGGGATTCATAGATATGGAGAAGATGTGGGGAGGTATGAGACTAATTGTTTTGACCTTTCAGAGTGTGGGATTATGTGGGTTAAGCCCGTATAGATGCATATCAAGATGGGTTAAGCTTATGTGTGGTTGGGAATACCCGTGGGCTTAAATTTATAAAAAAAATCATGAAATTCATTCATCATTCCATGCTTACCTTTGTGAGCGGTCACCATTTCTACCCATGTCAAGACACTGACATCAGTCGCCAGTGGTTCCCTCACATTGATTATGAACCTCCTCATCTAAACCCATGACTAATTATGGTATTTGAACTTCATATTTCTAGCAAACATGACCCCATCTCTAAGGGTGAAGCTATATGATCTCAAACGTTTTTAGAGATGTATCTATATTTTTTTCAAGTATTCTTTTACCTTATTTTGAGCATATATTTTTTAGGTTTTATCTTGGGTGCATTTGGGTGAAATTTAGATGTTTTTGGAGGGATATTGGGTAGTGTATAGTTGGAGCATGGTTTGACCAAACCATGTTCCCTTCCCCAAAAAACCATGTGAACCCAAGCAGAGTGGATTCACATGACTGGCACACAGTTTTTCAAACTGTGCACCCTCTTAGGAATAACTGTGACCCCCCTAGAAGAGGTATACGATTTAGGTGCACAGTTTGGATAATCTTGTACCCCTTCTTAGGAAACTATGAATATGGTTTTTATTTTTCTAAAAATTGGTTTTTAAAATCCTGAACCCCCTGGAGTTCACCCCAATTCAAACCAAATCAGCCCTAACCTATTCATCCCATTTTGGATGTTTGTGGATGAATTCCTAGGGCTCTCTACCTCAGTTATTAATGATTCAAAGTCAGAATTTAAGATCCACCCCTCTCTTGGTAAGATAATCTCATCTTAATTTGTTTCCTATATTTCTCCCATTCTTCATCCATCATTTGAAGGGGTGTCTTATCTTGTTGGTATTATATCTAGATCTAAGTTTGATGGATCTTTATTCATTTGATCTTGGATCTTGGTTTTGATCTAGATCTTGTTCTTCATTATGATCATGGTTATTATTCTTAAATTGGGGATTTATATTGGTGTGCATTTTTCAACGATCTTGAGGTAGGTGGTATAAATTCAATTCCCACAGTCTTGAATTCCAATTTCTTGTATCTGTTGTGAAATTTTAATTAGCATGACTAAAAATCAAATCTTTAATTGAGTAAATCAATTGTTTAATTAATTTATGGAAATATGAAATTGATTTAATGTAATTTCCATGTGATGATGAATTGGGATAAATTTGAGAAAATGGAATTAGTTGAATTGGATTAATTAATTTTGAATTAATTAATGGAAATTTTTATGATTATGAAATTTGAATTGGATTAATTAATTGGAGAATTAATTTATGGGATATTGGGATTATGGAATTAGATTAATTAATTTATGAATTAATTAATAGATTATTGTGATTGTGGAATAGGAAATAGGGATATTGTGATTGGCCAATTAATGTGTTAAAAAATTAATTGACAATGAGAATTATGAGATTTTTTACTTTACCATTAATTGGTTAATGATTTATATGATTAAATGATGATAAATGGTTTAATGGTGATTTTCATATTATTCCATGTGAATTAAAGTGTTAAACCTTATCTGTTTAATAAGTTGAAAAGGTACATTTTAATGAGAATATGTGAAAAAAGGTTAATAATGCTTAACCTTGATGTTTATTAAATTGTGATATGCAAGTGATATTTTGATATATGTGTAGTATTTTGATACTTGTGATATTGTGATACATGTGACATTTTGATACATGTGATAATTGATATTTGTGTGTGGGACATGGACTACTGGTTCAAAATCCCATAGTGATAAATGAGCGTGGGACACATACTTCTGCTTCAAATGACCACGTGTGTAATTTATTGATAATGAGTTATGGTTCATGGACCAATGCTTAAAATACCCATGGGGTCCTAAGCATGGTGATCTAGGCCCAAAATGTTGACATTGGTCTATGGTTCCAATTAGCCATATTATGAATTTAAGTTTAATGGATAATTAAAGACCATGTGTTATAATGAACTGTGAAATGATTATGTGATTTGGTTTATAATCTATCATGGGATAAAGAAGGTATTTAGTTACGGGTGTCCTCCAGAACTTGAGAGTTTATCTGGTTAAATAAACAATAATTGAATAAATGTAATTTTTTTACTTTTTGCTTGTATTTTATTCTTTATACAAATGCATACAATGTTATTGATTGGATATTTTTTATATGAAATTGGTGGTGGACTACTAATCTGTACTCACACCCTAATCAGGATTCCTGATTGGTACCTGAATAGACCTTATTTTTTAGGACAGGATAAGGGAAAAGACCTTGTGTTAGATGGATAAGTCGGGATGGATCATGGATGAGGGAGCCTGACTTAGTGTTGGGACACGCTTGGGAGTTGTTAGTGTATTTATTTATTTTGGGGTTTTCATATTGTAACTTGACACATATTTGGAATTACATATATAATATTTTATTGTGGATATTTTATTTCTCATTTTGGTCATCATGTGATACTGGTATAGTTGGCTATAAGTTATATCATTTGATTATTATTATTTATTTCCATTGTTATGATACTTTGATAAAGAGGGTATAGTCTCCCCATGATTGATATTTGACCCTCAATTCTAGTTAGAAGCATTTGGAATACATGAATCCATACTTGAGGTCATGTAACTGACTGGCTCAGGGAAGCAGTGTGTAGAAACTGGGCTGGGATGTTACAAATTGGTATAAAGGAAGTTTTATTTTCTTTCTCTTTTGTATTACTATTTGGTAATGTATACAAAATAATAGGATGATTTGGGCCTTAGTTAATAGATTCTTCATAGGAGTAACAGATCCATTTACTAGGGTAAAATCCAAATACCCCAAGTGGGATTGTTGTTATCAATGTTTGTTGTTACAGTTGATGTTATTTCACCTCAAGTGATGCTCTTATTGTGTTATATGATTATTATTTTTGATATTTTTCTAATATTTGACTCATGTCTCAATATTTCATGAGATTTGAGTATTCATGAATCATTCTAGGCACTCATGATTATTTTTTTAAATTCATCATTTTAGTCTTTCATGATAAAATAGGTCTTGGGTAAGTTGTTGAAATTGAAATGTTTTTCCTTTTTTATGAAATGAATCTGAAATTAGTGCCTAATATGGAATTAAAAATTGTAAAATGGTAAAAAATTTGAACAATTTGGTGTTTAAATATAAACTTGAATAATTAGAATGATTTTACCCTTTATTAATCATAACCTAGATGTAGGATGGTTAAGGGTAGTGATAGCACCTCACTTTTGACCACTTGGTAGGGTTTAGGGGAATGATTTGTTATGGATTTATGTGAATATCCATAACTATGTTAATGTTGTGAATGTTTCCTAATATGTGCGTTTGGAATTATAGAGTTACTCCTCCATGATGATTCTTTTTAAGAGGATGAAAAGAGATTATGGATGGAAATAATCCACCAACAATGGAATCTGAGGCACCGATAGTGTTGGATGAGGAATTTGTAGAGAATTTCCAAGAGAACCTTGATTGCTTCATGCAGTTTATGGAAAGAGACCTAGGGTGGGTTTTGAAAACCATGTCTAATCTAACACAAGATTTTCAGTTACATCACCCTCCGACATTTACCAGAGAGGGAGGAACTAAGACAATTGAGTTTGGGATCGAGTCTATCCAGACTATATTTGACCACTCAGAGACTCATATTGAGAAGAGAGTCAAATTGCTTGCTTACATCTTATGTGGTCAAGAAAATAATTGGTGGGAAATCCAAACTTAGGATGTACAGATGGTGAGTATGGAGTGGAAGAAATTTTAGGAGAAGTTATTGGAGCACTTTTACCCCAAGACACTCAGGTACGAGAGAGATGCTAAGTTTATGAGGTTGAGTCCGAGGATTATGTCTATGATTGACTATGCTGGATGCTTTACTGATTTGAAACATTTTTCTCCAATGTTTTAATGAGATGATTCTACTTCAACAAAGTGGTTTTAGGATGGGATTAAATGTGAAATTAAGTCCCAAGTGAATATTTTTAGGCTAAATAAGTTTTCAGAAGTTATAAATCATGCCCTCATATCTAAGGCGAACCTGAAGGAGGCTTCCAGTTGAGGAGATGTGGTTTCTACTAGATGGTTTGGAGGTACAACTTCTGATAGCAAGAAGCGTCATTATGAGAATGTTATCCAGAGTAGCAGGAAGTAGAGTGGATAGGGGGAAGAGTTAATTACATAGGACCTTTCTTGAGTGATCTGTCACCAGTGTGGTAGGTCGGGAGACTTCCATAGATAGTGCCACCAACCTCCATTAGAGTGAAGAGAATATGGTAGGATGGGTCATCTATAGAGGTTCTGTAGGAACTCATGATATATGGGTGATAATGGAAGATCTCATAAGAAACAGAGTACGAGAAGGGGATCTTTTTCACCGTACAATTTTGGAAGTTATAGTACAACTAGTTGTGGTAGTCAATCCAGTAGACGTGGTGATTCTAGGAAATATCACCCATATCAGAAGAGTGGTGTAGATCAGAGGAATCAAACTTCATTACAAGGAAGATGGTTAAGACAGTTTCATTCCGCTCAGCCTACACTGGTGGATAATAAGACTGGACCATCGACAGTTAGAGGAACTATTCTTGTAGCTTCTATTCTATATAGTGACTTAATTTATACTGTTGCCTCTCATTTATTTATATATACAAAAATTTTTAATGGTTTGAGTATGGTGGTAAATTTTGTGAGAGGGGTGATGACGATAGATACACCTTTGGGAGTACGATCGAGAGAAATCTGTTTGTACGAGGGGTGTTCTCTCGAGGTTGGGGAGTATCATTTTCTCTGGGATTTTTACATTCGTGACATTTATGGCATTGATTTAATTTTGGGTATAATTTTTTTAGTATCATACTGACCCCACATAAATTTTTACCATAGGATAGTGACTTTTACCTCTCATAAGGGTGAATATTACATACACTATGGAGAATGGGATATCAATGTGGGACATACATGGATAACTCATCTGCAATTGGGGGAGATCATCAACTAGGTTGCTAGTTTGTTGTTGGATCATAGTGGTGTGATGTATGGTGTCTTCCCACCCAGAGTGGGTAGGTTCTAGGATATGTTTCCTAAGGAATTTTTAGGGCTTCTACCTAAGTGATATGTGGAATTTACAGTTGAGCTCATGATTGGGGATAAGCCAGTTTCTATTCCACCATACAGAATGGAACCAACATCGCTTCAAGAGCTTAAGACTAAACTATAGGAGTTGGAGGATAATGAATTTATTCATCTGAGTAGGCCTCATTGGGGTTATCCATTTTTGTTTGCTAAGAATCCTGACAAGACTCTACACTTGTGTATTGATTACCCAAAGTTGAACCAGACGACTATAAAAAATCAGTATCCTCTTCCATGTATCGACAATCTATTTGAATAGTTTAGGGGAGATTGTGTTTTCTAAAATATCGACTTGAGATTAGGGTACCGTTAGTTTATATTTCTACCTTCTCATATACCTCAGACTCCTTTCAGAAGCAATTATGGACTATATGCGTTTTTTGTGATGCTTTTCGGGCTGACAAATGCACCATTAGTGTTTATGGACTTGATGAATAGAATCTTCCACCTGTACCTGGATTAGTTTGTGGTAGTATTTATGAAATAAATATTGATGTACTCTAAGACTCATGATGATCACACCCAATATCTAGACATCATCCTAAGTACACTGAGAGAGCATCATCTATATGCCAAGCTATCTAAGTGTCAATTATGGATTGATGAGGTACACTTATTAGGTCACATCATCTCAAAGGAAGGTGTGTTAGTGGACCCAGATAAGGTTTAGGAAGTTGTATCTTGGGAGTATCACAAGAACATTTTCGATATCCATAGATTTATTGGGTATGCTTTATATTATCAGAGGATCATCGAGGACTTTTCCAATTTGGAAGAACCACTTTTGATCTTGACCAATAAGGGACTAAAATTTGAATGGTATGAATCATGTGAGAATTATTTCCAAGAGTTAAAGAAGTGATTGACAATGACACCAATCTTCTTCTTACCCGAGCCAGGTGAGGAGTATATGGTGTTTTTTGAGGCTTCTAGGATAGAGCTTGGAGTAGTGTTAATACAGGGAGATTGATTTATAGTGTATGAGTCATGGAAGTTTAGGCCACATGAAAAGAATTACCCTACACACAACCTTAATTTAGATGCATTTTTTTATTCTTTGAAGTGTTGGTGACATTATCTATTGAGTGAAAAGTTTACTATGTATACTAATCACAAGATCATAAAGTATATCTTTTCACAGCGATATTTGAATCTCTGGCAGTAGAGATGGGTTGAGTATATAAAATCATTTAATTTTGAACTATCATATTTATCTTGGAAAGGAAACAATTTTGATGCCACTTTGAGAAGGAAAAATCAGACTCAGGTAGTTTAGGAGTCTAGTGATGAGTGGAAGATGATGACTTTATTAACTAAGATACATGTAGTAGTTCAAGAGATCCAAGAGAAGATGACTCTTGTATCAGTTTTAGTGGGTTCTACACTTTTGAGACAGATCAGGGATAAGAAGTATGATGATATGGAATGTTTTTCCTTGAGGGAAATCCTTGAATCTAGGGAGACACCTTCAGAATGGACCATAGATGAGGATGAGATCATCTATGCCAGGAATTGGGTTGTTGTGCCTATGAGAATACAGGAGGATCTGAGGCGTGAATTTCATGCCTCGAAGTGGGTAGTGCATCCAGGGGTGACCAAAATTTACCATGACCTTTGGCGATAGTTTTGGTGGCTAAGTATGAAAAATGAGATAACAAGGTTCGTGACATGATGCTAAACTTGTAAACATGTGAAGGCTAAGCATCAATGACCTAGGGGTTTACTATAGCCATTTCCCATTCTGAAATGGTAGTGGGATGAAGTTACTATAGAATTTGTGGTGGGTCTCCTAAAGACGCCTTTGAATAATGACTCTATTTGGTTTATTGTGGACCGCTTGACAAAGGTAGAACATTTCTTACCGGTTTGGGAGTCTTTCTCAATGGATCAATTAGGAGAATTGTATGTCTGAGAGATAGTCCATCTACATGGGGTTCCATGGAATCTATTTTTAGACCATGACTCATATTTTACTTTATGCTTCTAGGAGGTCTTATAGAAGGCACTTGGTATGTTTTGTTGATCACAAAATTCCACCCCCAGACAGATGGGCAGTCAGAATGAACTATTCAAGTGCTTGAGGAGATGCTATGAACGTGTGTTCTAGGCTTCGGTGGGTCTTGGAATAAGCACATAGAAATTTTGGATTTCACCTATAATAATAGTTACTAGGAAACTATTCAAATAGAACCATATGAGGCTCTTTATGGTAGGACATGAAAACCATATCTATATTGGATGGAGGCTGGTGAGTTAGAGTTGTTGGGTCTGAGTCTCGTACATGAAACATCAAAGTAAGTTTAGTTGATTCGAAAGCATATGGATATGGCTCGAATTAGACCAAAGTCATATGATGATAAATATAAATGACCCTTAGAGTTTATAGAGAGTGATCATGTATTCCTTTGAGTGTCACCTAGATTAAGTCACCACAAGATTTGTAGATAGGGCAAGCTGGCACATAGTTTTTTTGGACCATTTGAGGTTATGGAGAGAATCTGGATGGTGGTATACTGATTGGATCTTCCACAAAGGTACAATACTATGCATGATATTTTTCATGTGTCATAAATTCAGAGGTATCATCCCAACCCTTCTCATGTGATTGATGTGGATGATGTTGAGATTGAGACTGATGCGTTCTTTAAGAATCATCTGATACATGTGTTGGATCATAGTGAGAAAGTGTTATGGGGAAAGACTGTGCCAATAGTTTGTGTTTTGTGGCTACATGGATGTGTTTTGGAGGAAATATGGGAGAGATAAGTGGATATGTAGGATCAATGGGATGATATTTTTGACTCGGAATCTTAGAGTTTCTTTGGAGTAAAGCTCGAGGACAAACTGTTATAAGATGGGGAGATTGTAAGATCCTAACCTTTTCTAGAGATATATTGAGCTTTTTTTCATGTATTATTTTTCATTTTTTGAGTATATCTTGTTTGGGTTTAATCTTGGGTGATTTTCGATGAAATTTGGAAGTTTTTAGAGGGATATTGAGCAGTGCATTGTTGGTGTACAATTTTCCCAAAATCGTACCTCCATCCCTAGAAAACCATGTGAACCAAAATGGAGGGGATTCACATGGATGGATCACAGTTTGAAAAACCATGCCCCATCTTAAGAGTAATCGTGAACCCGCTATAAGATTTGTATAGTTTTTTCAAACCGTTCTCCCCTACCTAAGAAACCATGCATGCAATTTTTATTATTCCGATAATTGGTTTTTAAAATACCAAACCCCCAAACTTCACCCCAATTCAGCCCAACTTAGAAATAACCTATTCCTATCATTTTGGAGGTTCTAGAATGAATTCCTAGGGATCCTGACCTCCATTATTAATGATTCAAAGTCCGGATTGATGATAAAAACCTCTCCCTATAAGATAATCTCATCTCTATTGGTTTCCCTTCTTTCTCCTATTCTTATCCCATTCATTGAAGGGATGTTTCCCCCTATCGGTATTAGATATTGATCTAGGTTTTATGGATCTTTATTTTTTTGATCTTGGATCTAGGTTTTGATCTAGATCTCATTCTTCTTCATGATCATGGTGGTTTTTCTTCAATTTGGGATTTCCTTTGGCGAGCGTTTGTTAACGATCTTGAGGCAGGTGGTCTAAATTCAATTCACATAGTCTTGAATTCCAATTGTGTGTTTGTGTTGTGAAATTTAAATTGGCATGACTAAAAATTTAATCATTAATTGAGTAAATTAATTGTTTAATTAATTTATAGAAACATTGAATTTATTTATTGTAATTTCCATTTGATAATGAATTGGGTTAAATTCTGGACAATGAAATTGGTTGAATGGGATTAATTAATTTGTGAATTAATTAATAGAAATTGATGTGATAATGAAATTGGAATTGGAATGATTAATTTTTAAATTAATTAATGAGATATTGGGATTGTGGAATTGGATTAATTAATTTTTTAATTAATTACTAGATTGTTGTGATTATAGAATTGATGGGAAATATGGATATTGTGATTGGTCAATTATTGTGCTTAAAAATTAATTGAAAATGTGAATTATGAGATTTTTGGCATGGCCATTAATGGGTTAATGGGTTATATGATTAAATGATGATAAATAGTTTGATGGTGATTTTAATACTATTCCATGTGAATGAAAGTGTTGAACCTTGTTCGTTTAATAAATCAAATAGGTACACTTTAATGGGAATGTGTGAAAAGAATGTTAATGATGATTAACCATGATGTTTATGAATTTTTGATATGCATCTGATTTTGTGATATATGTTTAGTATTGTGATACTTGTGATATTGTTATACATGAGATTTTGTGATAGATGTGATAATTGATATTCATGTGTGAGACATAGAATGATGCTTCAAAAGCCTGTATTGATAAATGAGTGTGGGACACAAATCAATACTTCAAAATCCCACTTGTGTGATTGATTGATAATGAGTTATGGGTCACATACTAATGCTTCAAATACCCATGGGGTCCTAGACATAACGATCTAGGCCCAAAATGTTGGCATTGAACTATGGTTCCAATTTGATGTATTATGAATTAAAGTTAAATGGATAATGAACACCCATGTGTTATAATGAATTGTGAAATGATTATGTGATATGGTTTGGAATTATAAATGATCCAAATTAGGTATTGAGAGAATGAGTGTCCTTAATAAAATTGAAGTTTATGTGGTTAAATAAAGAATAATTGAATAAAGATAAACTGTTTACTTTATTGCTTGTATTTTATTATTTATACAACTACATAAACTGTTATTGACTGGATATTTTTGTAGATGCCATCGATGGTGGTCTAATGATTTATACTCACACCCTACTTTGGATTCTTGATCAACACCAGAATAGACCTTATGTTTGTTGGACTGGATAAGGTCAAGGACCCTGTATTAGATGGATGAGTCTAGATGGAGCATGGATGAGGGAACCAGACCTGGTGTCGGGATCAGCTTGGGAGTTGTTAATGTCTATTTATTTTTGGGTTTTTCATACTTCTTCTTAACAATTACTTGGAATTACATATCTACTTTTTAGTTTTGGATTTTTTATTTCCTATTTTGGTTATCATGTGATACTAGTCTAGTTTTCCTATTTTTTATATCATTTGGTTATTATTATTTATTTCCTTTATCATGCTACTTTGATAAAGAATGTATAGTCTCCCCATGATCAATATTAGACCCTCACTACTAGTTGGCAGCCTCTGACTTATAGGGAGGCATGCCTGAGGTCATGTAACCAACCGGCTTGGGGAACCGATGTGTGGAACCTGGGTAAAGATGTTACAGACTCGCAAATCACCGGCAAGTAGCAGATTCCTAACCACCCTCTCCTTCACCACCCCCACTCAAACTACTCCCTGCTCCATGAGCTTTCCCCGCCGAGCTTAATGGAAGGACATAAGTAGCATTTGATAAATAACATGTAAAAATTCACTAGAAATGGAAGGGAGATGGGGAGGGTGGTGGCATAAAAGAGGATGATGTGAAGTAGGCTCCCCTCATTGCTGGGAATTCCAGTTCTGGTGAAGATTTGGTGAAGTGTCTAGTTACTAAACATGAGATGAAAACCCACTAGTGATGAGGGTGTCAGCTGGATGGTGCGACACCAAAATACCCTCTATAATGCCTCTTAGACCTAAAATAGATGGAATAGAACTGAAATTAATAAACTTTTCACTGTCAAAATCAAATACAATAGCCCTAATGAAACTGACTATCTTGAAAATAGTGGTTATGTGCATACTAATAATCAAAAAAGTGGTTCCATGGAAGAGGATAAGTTGTACAATGAATTAATTACCAACACCTCCCTGATAAACCTAATAATATAAGAGTGTGAGAGATAATTCTTCAAGAAAATGTTTTAGAAATAAAAAAATAAATATTTGGGAAAATAATTGAGAATTATCATGAAGTTATGATGAGTTTCTTTATGGGAATTTTATCTTTAGGATAATATAGGTGGTGGAATCCAAATTCCAAAGAAATCCTTCTTGACACCATCATCTGGATGAAATGTACATAAAGTTATAAATAATGAGAAAAATATATTATTTAAATTCATATAATCAATATTTTTTTAAATGTGGGAATTATCACAGGTTACTCATGGGCTTATATGGGGAAGGAAAAACTTGATATTTCTTTATGACATTGTATATAGGATTTTGAAGACAAACCCGCATGGTTTAAAACCCATGCAAGCTTATCCTGCCCTACCATGACCCACCCATTTCACATAACTATCATCCCAAATAAAAGAGGATATAAAATTCTTGATATATATTCACACTAACTTCAGAACCTTTAAAACATACAGGATATTCATGGGAATTTGAGGGGAACATAATTTATAAGAGTAATTCTACCTCTGAAGGATAGGAAGTGGTTCTTACAATTGTTAATGTGTTTAGTTATTAAATCAAATAATTCATAAAAATGATGGATACATATTCATCTAGAAGATATTGGGGCTCCCAAGTGTTCCATAGAAAAGAATCTTCTATAAATGCCCAGGGTGCTCTCAGTAATACTTGTACAGCTCTCCGAATATAACTTTGATATGTAAATGATGATCTTATATCGATTCATATATCGGCCACTCTATTTTAAATAATCTTTAGTGTCTTGTTGATGCATTGAATAATCATTATAGTTCTATTATAAAGGAGATCCATGTCATCTACAAAAATGATATAAGAGACACCAATGAAGCTAGGCTTGCATATGAAAGGAATTATACTATAATTTTGAAGATTCTTATTGAGATATATACTGAGAATATCCCAAGTGAGAGTAATGACACTGGGTGAAAATGGATTTCCCTACCTCAACCCCCATACCAACTTGAAGAAGCTAGAATTCCTTCATATAAATTTGATAGATAACCAAGGGGACCTGTAGCATCTAAAAAGTAAGTGAGTATCCCAAGTTGAGAAGCTCATACAAGACATCACCTTAAGGATAAAATTCCATTCCAAAAATTCATATGCATTATCCATAAAATTTTATAACAATGTTGGAGTCGTGATATTTCTTATTAGTGTCCCCATCAATTTCTTGAGCTAAGCCAATATCACCCTGGATGGACCTACCCTTGATAAATCCAAGCCACTCCTCAGAAATCTAGTTCTTAATATGTAGGGATATTTTCCTATTGATAACACTATCAAGCAACTTTTATGGGAAGTTTCACATATTAATGGTTCTGTATTGTCTTAGTGAGGAGGGGTATTTAACTTTCAGTGTGAGAATCAGAGTGTTAACACATGCCATCCAAGGGATAACACCACTGAAAAAAATCGTACAATTTCCATGATATCAACCTTAACAAGGTCCCAAGAATCCATGGAGAAAGATACCAGGAAGACTTTAGGGCTAGGTTATATTTTTGGGTTGGGAGAAAGAACAAACTCCCTAATATGCTTGTCATCTAGTATGTTCTTAAAGAAATAATTGTTATCATCACACACCACTTTAAGAATAACATCAAATAGGTCTGCATGGCCCCTCAAATACCCATCCGAAATGAAAGGGTTAGGACCCATGATTTTTTTTAAAATTCATCTCAACCACAAGTCACACCACCTTAAGATCATTGGTGAAAGAAAAGTCTTCCATGAGGATGGTTATCTTGGCAATCTTCTGTTTATCTTTGATGCATTCTTGGAAGTACACCATGTTATCATCTCCCTAATTTAGACAAGAAGAACTAGACTGATCACATTCAAAACCTTCTTATTCTAGGAGAATCTCTATTAACATGTTCCATTTATGGAAAAGAGTTTTGAAAATATTATTTTCCCAACCATCTTAAACTCATGACTCATATTGATCTATCTCCACTTTAATGGAGTTAAACTCATGAAAATGAGGGGGGGGATGATTATTATTCTAATATTGAAGATACCTATTCAGTCATATCATATTATTTTCAAGGCCAAACCACTAGCTTCCTTACATCGGTTTAGACCATGATGTGTGCACCACTTTTTGATAACTAGGATCAAAGGTCCATTGGGTGGAAAATAAAAAATGGACACTGCTATCTATTATGGGTGATAGATTAACTAGGATTGGGGAATGATAAAAAAGGGCCTAAATAGAGTGCAAAACCATTGCATTCAGGTACAAGGATATGGATTAGAGAATATAGAAAAATCTATTGAGGCAACATCAGGTACATATATTTCCTTTTTTATTATTGCACGAGTAGTTTTTTTCTCCCAAAAATCCCATGTCTAGAAGGATGGAATGACACATGAAAGAGGTGAAGTCTCATCTTTCCTTACAAGGATAAGTTTCCCCTCCATTATTTTTTAAGGATCTATGATCATGTTAAAATCTACTCTAATGATATACACCGAGTCCCCTTGGTTGAAGGAACGAAGACCATGCCACAACTACTCCCTAGCTGACACATCACACTTGGCATATAGAAAGAAAATGAACCAACTGCACACTTTGAAAGTGAATTTTGCAGCGATGAATAGGTTGGAAACCTCAAAATTCTCCACCATTAAGTTTCTTTTCAAAAAAATCCTTATATGCTGGTTATCAGGGTGGCCATGCATGCAATCATGTAGGCCCATCCAATGAGTGAACTCAGTTATCTTAGATAATTGTATCTTTGTCTCATGAACCTCCACAATAGAGGTTTTTTTGTTATGAGAATCATTAGAGATGAAGTTAAATTTTACCTGGCTTCCCAATCCATCAACATTCCATATTATGAAAGAGTTTATTGAAGGATAAGATGTATTAATTGAATTCCTGATGATGAGAGGCCTTTAGGTTGGTTATAATGGACTGCTAACATACACTTGGTATGGGAATGAGTGTGAACTCTACTAGGGGTGAAGATAGGGTGCATGCAGTTTGGAAAATGTCATCCAATTCTAGGAGAACCTACGGGGGATCAGCTAAAGAAGAAAAACTATTGTAGATGGGAAGGGGTGAAACACTGGATGGACTAGGGTCTCTTTCTTAAGGAACTTGAGTAAGATTTGTGGAAACCATAACCACCTTTCCATGAAAAGTGGTCTCTCAAAATTATCATTCAAAGAAAAATGTGGGGGACACTCCCTAATTTGGGAGTCCTCTTTATCGGCAATAATTGGTGCATAGATTCCTTGGTTGACAGCCAACCCAGCCAACACAACAACCTTTATGGACAAGTAATAGGCAATGGGATGTGTTTCTCAAGGTTAGATGAGCTACCCCAACCATCAAAGGAATGTTTGGTTATTTTTGTTCATCTATAAAATGGGATGTAATCCCATGATTTGGAAGGAGTATAAGTGATGTGATTGTGTGATCCTCTGATGAGATATGGAGAGAATAAATTGGCCCCTTCTACCATGGACGTAGGTCAACTGAATGAACCACATTAAAAATTGTGTTTTCATCCATTTTGTCCTTTTTTGTGTGATTTTTGTTTCCACACACCTCCATTGCACCCTTAGAAGTGGTATTAAAGGGAGCCAGAGTGTCGGAGTTCAAAACATTGAAGAGACGATGAGTTTTATAGTGACTAGAAAATTGAAAGTGGTTGAATTATTTTTCTGAGGCTAGATCCATGAAGAAGATGACGAGATGATTCCAACGGTATAAGTAACATTGAAAATGGAGTTGAAACGAGCCTTGTAGAGCTAATAAAAGTTCTGGTCAAACCGTGGGTGAACAATAAACCCATTCCAGAGAAGAGGAAACTATTCTAGGACCGTTAAAATTTCTAGTAAGATTCCATAAGTTGCTCTGGCGTGCCATATTAGCGCCATGTTATCATCACATCTTCAGACGATCTTGGATGTTGACACTATTTTGGTCATTTCTTGATCAATTAGTGTCAGTTTTTGGTGATCCAAGAGTCGATTCCAGCTATTTCAACCATTTCGTACGTATCAATATAGTTAGTTTTTTAAAATTATAACTTTATAAAGTGGTTTCCAAAGTGTGATACATCAATGGTGGTAATCGTGTTTTGTCACATCGACGATGGATGGTGGTGGTGCACTACCAAAATTTGATATCGAGAGGTTCGATGGTCAAAATAATTTTGGATTTTGGAAAATCACGGTGAAAGCTATTATTGTGTAGAAGGGCATTATCAGACCATTGATCGAAGAAAGGACTGAGATAACCAGTGATAATGATTGGAAAGATCTTGAGATGTAGGTTGTCAGCACAATTTGACTGTGTGTAGAGAACAACGTAAAATACTCAGTGTTGGATGAGACCTCACCGAAGGAGATCTAGAAGAAGTTGGAGTAATAATATATGGAGAAGTTGATCACAAACAAATTATTCATAAAAAAGAAATTGTAACTGTTGTAGGTGGATGAGGGAACAAATTTGTTGGATCACACCAATGAATTCAACAAGATCCTAACGCAATTATTAGGGATTTGTATGAAGTCTGGAGAGGAAGAAAAAACAATTTTTCTTTTTTCATCATTACCAAGATCATTTGATGGTCTTGTGACTGCATTTCTCATGGGGAAGGAAACATTGAAGCTGGACAAGGTGATGGAATCACTTCAAGATTTGAAGGAATTCCAAATACTTGAGACACATTCAGGGGAGAAAATCATGGTGATATGAGTTGATAAATGTGGGAGGAGCTGATATTAGAAGTCAGGAGGTAAAGAATGGAGGACAAAATCAAAGGGATATGATTCTCAAAAAATCACGTGTTTCTGGTGTGATAAAAAGGGCCACTATAAAAGTGACTGTAGAGAGAACAAATATTACATTATTGGAAAAGATAAAGACAAATAGAAGGTTGCGAACATTATAAAATTATTGGCAGATGATGAAGTTTGCATGACAATAGGAATCTTACACTTAGATGAGAGAGTTTAATGGGGAGAAGTGAAGTGTCATTATTGCAAAAGATATAGGAACACGAAGTGGGATGTCAATTTTTAAAAAACAAGAATGAGAAGGCTCAAAATAAAAAGGAAGGAGAATGATTTTTGGATTCAGGGAGCTCAACACACATATGTGTGACCAAAGGTGTGTTTAATACCTTTTAAAAGGTTCAATATTCAGCGAGACTTGGTGATGGGTCAACATACGAGGTTTGAGGAGTTGGGACTGTGAAATTGAAGACACCCGATGGAGTAGTACGTAAACTGGTTGACATGAAATTCATTACAAGGATTAGATGAAACTTTTTATCATTAAGTAGGCTTGATGATAAAGGGTACAAGATTTCCATAACAGGTAGAGTGTTGGAATTATCACATGGGGATGTAATGATGCTTACTGGGAAAGAGTCCCAAGGGTTATATCATTTTATGGGGACCATAGTCAGCTCCATATCGATTGAATAAAGTGTAATTTCCATATCATCTGGCGTGAAGATGCATGTTTTATTTTCTTATGAAGTTTTCAATGCCTGTAAGGAGACTGCAGGTCTATTTTCTACCTCAAATTGGTCATGAGGGGGAGATTTGTGGGGTCCACTCCCTAATTTGGGAGTCTTCTTTGTCGGCAACAACTGGTTCATAGATTCCTTGGTTGGAATCCAACCTATCCGACACAATAACCTTCGTTGATGAGCAGCAGGCGACGAGACATGTTTCTCAAGGGTAGATGAGCTACCCCAACCACCAGAGGAATTTTTGGTTGTTTTTGTTCGTATATAAAATGGGATATAATCCCATTATTTTGAAGGAGTAGAATTGGTGTTATTGTGTGATCCTCCGATGAGATCAAAAGAGAATAAATTGGCCCCTTCTCCTATGGACGTAGGTCATCCGACCGACCCATGGTAAAATTTATGCATTCATCCATTTTCTCCATTTTTTCATGATTTGTGTTTCCATGCACCTCCATTTCACCCTTACAAAAAACATTTTCAAGAATATGAGGGTCGTACTCAGCCTGTAAAATTCCAGGTCAAGCCTTCGTAAAACAAAAATGGGGAAATTCTAAAGAGGGAGATAAGGCCACTAGAAGGGGATAATGAGAAAGAGTAGAATCACCCATGCTTGGAGAAGTGACCAAGACCGACTGAGCCAAAATAACTTGGACATTGTCCCTCAGAGTTGAGGGTGGTTTGATTTGGTCCAAGTCAAAAAAAGGGAAACCTTGAAGCCAAATATTTTTTTTCATACAAGATAAAGATGGGTGCCCCTAAAAATGACATTCTGAACATAAGTAGGCCAGAGAGGAGTAAAAGATATTTTACCACCATGAGATGAAATATCTAGCCTAAAGAAGGATATGTTCTGGGGGAGGATTGAAAAGATCCATTTCTACCGATAAGTAGGCTATAGAGGCATCAAGTAGATGGAGAGTGGATTAATTCACACATAAGAAAGAAAAAATAATGTCACCAATGTTCTAATGAAACATAGTATTGAGGAAGGGAAAAGGAAGCCCTGTAATATTAATCCAAACTACTACATGTGGGGGATTCGTGACCAGAATATACTCCCATTAACTACTTGAAAATATTGAAGCACCACTTACCAAAATATCCGAAGGATCAAGAACATGCCTTCATGAAGTATTTTTTGGAAGAGATCACCACACATAAGGATTTTTGATTGAGCACCGATACCCTTTCTGGAGAGTCTAGACCCTAGGATTCAACCAAGTCTTGAAACATCAGAAGCAGGGTTCAATCTATGGAAAACCTTGACACCAAGGTCCATTTGTGAAAATCCGAAAAAATAATGAAATATTATTTCAGGAAAACGAGCGCTGAAGCCCCCTCCATTTTATTTGATCATAGATTCACCAAAGGAGTCTCAGGGATATGTGAAAGATTAATAGAAGGAGTATTCAGGGGACGAATGAGGATGTCTTTAAATGAGGGTCCAACTTTCACTAATTCCCTAGGTGGTTGAGGGAATGACCCAAATACAGTGGCCAAAAAATACATAGGTGACCAGGAGAAGAGGGAGGAGAAGGCCCAACAGCTAGAGAGGAAGGGTTTTCCACCTTCGATAGAACAGGAAGAGGAATAAATCTTTGAGAATTTATTTTTTAGACCCCCCATGAGGTAGGTCCTATGATCTTTCCCCATATCTTTCATCCCATCCATATTAAAAAGAGATCTTTAAGCATAGAATGTCATTTAATGGAATAATGAATGTTATGTGAATAATGAAAAGATAACAGGGGATGATGATGTAGAATTTCAAGTATAGTTTGGTGGAATCGTTACAAAAATGATTCAAGTAGCTTGCAAGTGACTAGGAAAAAAATGAGGTACTTTGAGTTACTTTTGATGACTTTAACATAGCTTATAGTAAGGAAAGTAATATCCTCTATATGGTGATGAGGCTAGTTGGATAATTCAATAACAAAATTTATCTGTTATTAAATTATCATTCACTTCCTTTGGGTCTAGGAAGTGGGATTCATTGTGGATGATATAGAAGTTGTATTGATACATGGGAAGTATTTTATGAAAATTAGGAGGGTCTCCTAATTTTGATTCAACTATTTATTGTGTGTACTCACTACCTTGTGATTTCATAAAAATTTTGACTGATGGATATCCCTGGTGACTAAATATAGTGACAGATCTGCATGACACTCACTCACTCTCTAGTGTTAGAGCAAGATGATAATGGTTATAATCAGTATCGCCCATTACTTTGGGATGAGATATGTTAAATATTTGTAGGGGTAATTAAGGATGGGTAATTCCTCCAACATATCTATTATGATATAGACAGATATGGGTATTTATTTTATTATCCTTGATTTAAGAACACAATAGATGAGATGCGTGGAGAAGTGTGATTCCTTCATCATTCTTAGTATGTGAATATGATGATAAAACTTAAATTTAGTGGTGACACCCATTGTTTCCCATAACATTGGGATCAATGTGGATGATTATTAACCCAATAATGTTTCTCCTCCTACCTATTACTCTAAGACCTAGGATGACCATATATATAGCTGCAAACTTGGAGAAATGTTTTTCTTCTAGTATCCCATCATACATATTTATCCTTAGAGATGTGTATTTCCTCCGGTGTAATAACATGTATGCACACCTATATTTATAGACCCTAATTTCCTCTAGTACTTATATAATAATGGATATGTGTATTTACTCCAGTATCTCATACTTTTTGAATCTAGTTTAAATTACTGGACATGAAATCTATAATGAGATATGTGATCAGTTTTTATTTTTAGATATACTATATAAGTAAGAATTGGTATTTGGAGAGCACAAAAAAATCAGATATGGGTAGCTTGGTTGGGCTTGATTAGGATTTTATGACTATATTGATGATCTATCTGGTGAAATTAGTTTCTCGTACCAATTTTACCAAGATATGGGTAACTTTGTATGGATTGACTATATTTATGATGATATTGGGAAATCATCACACTATGCCCATGAAAATTATCTGATATATAGGATTGATGACTTTGGATCCTAGGGATTATAGTATATGTGTATAGCTAGTTGAGTGAAGATCATAATGGCAGTCACCCTTAGTCCATTATTATGTGGGATGTCACCTGATGGGAGGAGTTAGTGGTATTAAATGTTATCATTTTTACAAGATTATTATATTGTATCAATTTACATTATACTCTTGTGGTTCCTATTATATCAGTTGCATTGTATCATGGTTTTTTATATATACATGAGAAAGTTCTTTATTATCCAGTTTATGCTTCAAGAATATATAGTGGATACTGGTGTATGATAGTGGGTGTTATGTTGTTTAGAGGTACTTCCTCCAATTTTGGGTGGACCCCTTAGTGTTAGTCACTAGCCCTTGGCCTAGTGGAGGTAGACTTGGAGACTTCAACCACCTCTACACCAAGACATAATTGATTCTAGAAGTAAGGGTGGGTTCATGGCTTCCATAACATCCACTATCACCACGCAACTGGGACTTCCCAAAAAATTTCATTGGATAAGAATACTATCATAAATGTTTCTATTATTACATGATATTAAGATTAAAAACACAAGTAAAATAATAGGATATATTTTTAAACTTTCATTATATAATAACCTAACTCTATACCCATGACTCAAGTGAGGTAGGGTGGAAGGGTGGGTGTTGGTTTTTCTTTAAAAATAATTACACAATAGAAGATAAAAAGAAAATACAATGATTGAAGAAAATAGAGCACAATGAAAATATTTTATTTAGATTCATGCATTCCCATAGATTCTGCTTCACACCTATCAACACCTATGTTAGAAAATCAAATCAATATTCTATAGTGATTCTTCTATCATCAAAATCACCAGCAAGATCATTATCTATGTAGATGAAAAGTTATTTTTTAAAACTTTATTTGAGATAATTGATAACTTGCTTATACTTTTTATCATCTACTAGACCCCATTATATCCATATTTTGTCTATGCCTGTTGGGATTCTTTGAGAGCATCTATGTGTTTTTATTACTAATGGACTCCTACTCCTTACCTATAGATTGTTCCTTGATAGTCTCAAAAATTTATTTATGGTATGAGAATGACTTTTTAGCCTTTATAAGTATTTGATAATCAAGAAGTTTCACTTATTTAAGATCAACAAAAATTTATAAATCATTAGGGACAATTAAATAAATTTATATCATAAGACAATTAAATAAAAGTGTTAAATATGATTAAATATAGGTTTTACACAAAGAAGCCATACTTGTATTTTTTGAAAAGAATATATATTTTATTTCCTTAAAATATATTTTTATGATTTTCCAATAAAACTTATTTTAATAAAATGGTTTCATTAAACATAAGTTATTTGGTCACATAATTTTATGAAATCATAAGTAATTTTTCAAAGGCTCAAAAATTTGATCATGTCCTAAAAATTAGTATTTTTCAATAAAAAATATATTATTTAAAAAAAATTAAATTTATCTTAATTATAAAATTATATCGATAAAATTAATTTTATTTTTTGAATCAGTACATCAAATTTTTCTTAGGTTGTTTTTTGGGATTTTTCTAAAAAAAGATGATTTTTAGTAAATAGTAAAAACATTTTTTTAATACTTATATTGAAGTTAATATTTATCACCTTTTTAAATTGAATTAAATTAAATAGATCTCATATTTTTAATTATAATAATAAAAATTCATTAACAAGGCCAATTTAATTCTAGTTATAAAAACAAATTACCGAGGTAAAAATTGAGTTACTACGGTAAGAGTGAAATGAGGTAAAAAGTGATTAAATTAAGTAGTAAATGAATAAATATCATAAAAAATTATCATTAAATGGGTATATGAGGAATTAAAAACCTTATATAATATTTTCTATATCAATTATAAATTTATTTTCCAGCTTACTTAATAACGACATCCATTTTTATATTAAGAAAATATATTTACAAAAAATGCCACCCCTCACATATAAAAGGATCCCTTCACCGCCAGTCTTATCCACACACCATGATAATATTAACTTGAACAATAACTACCTAAATCCCTCACCTATACTCTTTCCTATATCCTATAGGTTTTTATCTCACCAAAAGACCAATCCTATGTGCCCTAAGGTGTAGTCCAAAAGAGGTTATCCAAAAGGTGAGGTAATGTTTTTAACCAAGCTCTTTAAATCTTTTCTTCTTTTACCTCCTACAAATTTCTTCCATAAAAATTTAAATATTTTTTATTTTTATAATAAATATAAAATAATTTTATCATTTTAATGGAATATATATTATCCAACTTCCTCCCATTTTTTTTGAAAAATGAAAACGTCACCGGTGTTATGTGCTGACAAATGCCTCCATGGATGACATGTTTCATTTTTTATCACCCCCTTCATGGATAGTTATAGAAATAATTTTATCATTAAATATGATTATAATAATAATATTAAAAATTATTTCATTTTCTATTATTTATGAATAATAATTAAACTAAATATATCAAATATAGTTCATAGTGGTCTTTAAAACCGCCTAGATGAACATCAAATTAAACAATAGAATTTATACTCAAAAAACCATGATTATGGGATTACTTAAACTTATATATTGAAATTAAAACCATTTCATTTATCTTTTTTAGTTGTGATCTAATTTTAAAATAACCTCGATAATCTTTAACAAATCAATGTGGCCTTGGAGCCGTGAAATGAACATCCTCAAGATAGTAAGAATAAACATGTCATCTTAATAAAATGATTATAAAGTGAATATTAAAGAATTGTAATAAATAAAATATAAATGAAAAAGTTTATGAAGAAATTATTTAATAAAATTAATTTGGTTATTCTTGAGTTTAGACATGTAAACCAAGCGATTTAGGACCCAGAGTAAGGGATCATACCAACCACCCTCTTTTATTTCAAGTTATGCTTTTTATCTCTAAGATTCATTTTATATATTCTCATGTATCTCTTATATATTATGAATATAAATGTCTCTAATATATATATATATATAGTTTATTTTATATTTATTTTCCAGGGTTATACATGTTTTACAAGTTCCCTACTTTATCTTTCGTTAAAATAAGCCCTTTTAAGGGGGAATTTACTATTCATTATTCATTTTCATGTGTATATATTTTAATGTTTGTTTCCCCTAATTAAAATTTTAAAATGATGAATATTTTATAAGAAACCCTTCTGGATTACTTCTGGTTTGAGGGAGAAGTTTATTTTCTAACTTTATTTAATGGTTCATTACCTATTTCATAAAAAAAATTAAGAGGTGAATTTCTATAACAACTACTCTACCCTTTCTCATAAAGTATTATTAACTTGGACTCCATATTTAAGAACTATGATTACTATTTCAAAAATGAATGTATAAATTATTTAATCTATTATTTTCTTGGGAATCTTTATGAAATATCCAATGATTATGTATTGAGACAAGATCACATAACCCATTTTTTTCCTTATTAGTTTTTCATATGACTATGCCTTATATATGATTTATTTATATGAAACATATATTCATGCATATATTATGATGTGATTAGTGGTCCTAGAATTATATAGCCCTATAATACATTGGGTAATGTGTAAGTCACTGGAGTTATGATGTTGGAATTATCTGGTTAGGTGATTCCATTATGATATGATGTTGAAATTATTTGGTTAGGTGATTCCATTGAAATATGATTTTGAAATTATCCATTTATGTTATTCTATTATGATATAATGTTATAATTTTCTTATTAGGTGATTCCATTGAGATATGTAATTGGAATTATCTGATTAGGTGATTCCATTATGATATGATGTTGGAATTGTCTGTCTAGGTGATTCTGTTAAGATATAATGTTTGGATTATCTGGTTAGGTTATTCCATTATGTTTTGTTGTTTTTTATATTAAAAATCATGTAATACAATGTTTATGAGACTTAGGTTTCTATAGTTGGTATAAAAAAGGTCTAACTATTTTTAGATATTAGTACTAAAATAAATTATTAAAAACCCTAGGGATAAGTTTATGTAGAGAAAAACATCTTAAAATTTTAGTTATATATAGAGAAAGTGGTTTCATAGTAGGATAATCCATATCTAGATATAGAAAAATGGATACAAGATCTATCACAGATGAACCTAGGGGTAATAACCTTGAAATTTTTTGATTGTGTATTAAATCAATCCTCACTTGGTGCACAACCAGTGGGCCTAACTACACATCTAGTTTGACACTCCCAATGGATATAATTTTCTTAACCACCTATTATTTACAAACCATTCTAAAGGTTTTGAATATTTTTTTATATCATGAGTCATGACTATATTAATAACATCCTTATCTATTTTCATTAGTAAATGATAATTAAAATTTTGGGGAGTCAATTTATTTAATGGGGTAGAATATAACACCCTAATATTTCAGTATGTATTTTTCTTTAAATTAATACTATGTAAAAAATATTGTATCACACACAACTTATAACCAAAAAAAATAAATGATATTTTTTATTTAGATAAAATTATACGTATTAAATGTGGCCATTATAACATAGCCATTGAATTAGAAGATATAAATAAGAGTAATTGAATTATGAAATCTATATAGAAAAGTGTAGCAATGACATCAAGTGGCATAATTATTCCTTATGAGGCTTACTTGTTTGATCTTAGAAAGAAGGTATAAGCACTATGGTTTTCCCTAGACCAAGCCTAATTTATAATTTAATAAGCACTGCTTGAGAGAAATAGTTTTCAAGAGAAGTGCAAGCTCATGGAAATCACTATGATATTCATGCTAGGTAAACTAGCACCCATAACTACCACCAATGTACATATTACCTATATATCTTATACAAAGGCCTTTTGGGGTTTTTTAGATAGATTTTAGTATGATATAAAGATGTAAATATTAATAAAATATATAATTATTTTCATTATTATGAGTATTTCTACACCTTAATATTTTTTTTATAAATTAACTTTTAAAGAATTTTTTGTAGTATTCTAATACAAAGGGATTGATGATAAAATAAAATAACATAACATAAAATAATAATAATAAATTAAAACATGTCATACCCATTGATATTTTTTGTTGTTATATATTAACTCAAAATTTTCTTCAATAGAGTAAAGGTAATCTTTGATATGGATGGACTGAAGTTTCCGACAACCTTCTTTTATCTCCAAGAGGATATGATTTCAGTAATCATTGATAAATCTAGCTCAAGTAATATGGAAACCTTTTCGAACATTCAACTCCCCTATAAATAACTCTACAACATATCCAAATCTTCTTCTATACCTTGGTATAATTAAGGATCATTATAATCTAATTAGAATATTTTAAAAACCCAATTATACCTCCCCAACACTCTTTCAAACATCCTAGAGGTACTGTTCTCACCAAAATACCAATCCAAGGTCCCTTAAGGCATAGTCCAAAAGAGGACATCCAAAGGAAGAGGTAATATTCTTAACTGATTTATTTTGATACTTTCTACTTCTAAATCCTCCAAATTAATTGCATAAAAATTTAATAATCACATCAGTATCATAAATATACTAGAGATTATTTATTTTAATGTAATATCCATTGTCTAACTTCATCTCATTTTATTCAAAAAAAATGAAAACATCTACCATGTTATGTGCGAACTACCTCCTTCATGGATGATATGTTTTTTTTTCATATACTCCTTTATTAATGGTTATATAATTATTTTTATTGTTAAATTTTACATTAATAAGAACATTATGACTTATTTAATGTTTTGGAATGGATTAATAATCATTAAACTAAATAAAAAAAAATCTAATTCACAATGGTTTGTAAAAATGCCTAGATAAACATGCCAATAATAATAAAATTTCTATTTAGTAAACTATGACTATGAGACAATTTAAATTATGTAATGTAATAAAAATAATCTCATTTCACTTATGAAGTCATGTTATCATTTGAAAATAACTTCCATAATCATAAACAAATTGAAGCGGTCTTGGAACTATGAAATGAACACCCTTATGATATCAAGAATAAACATGATGTCTTAATAAAATGATTATAAAATGAACAAAAAATATTGGTAATAAATAAAATATAGATGAAAATGGTTTTGGATAAAGTATTTATTAAACATAATTTGATCATTTAGAAGTTTATATGATTGAACCATACAAGTTAGGACCCGAGGTAAGAGATCCTTTGAACTACCATCTTTTATTTTAGGTTATGGTTTCTCCATCTAAACCTCATCTTCACTATATATTATTATCATGCATCTCTTATATATTATGTATACATGTCTTTATAATATTTATATACTTTATTTTACCTTTATTGTTTTGGGGTTATACATGTTTTTCAAGTTCCTTTATCGATCATTCGTTAAAACAATCCTATTTAAAGGAGAATTTCCTATTCACTATTCTTTTTAATGTGGGAATCTTTTAAAGTTTGTGTACCTAAATAATTTTATAAAATGATGACTATTTTATGGTGAAACATTATAGTTTACTTATATTTTTAAGGATAATTTCATGTGCTATCCTTCTTAAAATGTTCTTTACCCATTTCTTAAAACATATTTTAAGAGGTGCATTTTAATTTATAATAATCCACCATTTCTCATGAAATATTATTAACTTTGACACCTTATTTAAGAACTATTCTTATTATTTCAAAAATTAATGTCCAAAATATTTATTTCCTTATTCTCTTGTGAATATTTATGAAATATAAAATGATTATATTTTTATATAATATTACACAACCAATTTCTTCCTCATGGGGTTTTCATATTATTATTTCCTCGGAATGATTTCATTATGTGGCCACATATGCATGTATATATTATGATGTGATGGGAGGGACTAGAATTATATTACCCTCCAATGAATTAGGTAATGTTTAATTCTACAAAGATATAATTTTGGAATTATATGGTTAAGTGCTTCCATTATGAAATGTTGTTGGAATTATTTGGTTATGTGATTCTATTGAAATACAATGTTGGAATTATCCAGTTAGGTAATTCCATTATGACATGATGTTATAATTATATGTTCAAATGATTCTATTGAGGTATGATGTTAGAATTATCCATTTAGGTGATTCCATTAATATATGATGTTGGAATTATTCCATTAGGTGATTCCATTAAGACATGATGTTGGGATTATCCGATTAGGTGATTCCATTAAGGTCTTGGCAGAGAGCCTTGAATTATGTTTATGATGTCATGTTTTATGCTTTTGACACATTCTTATGTTTCCATTTCCTATTATATACTTTATTTCTACCCTAATTACATAAGATTATATATGATATTTCTATTTTATGATACCATTTTATGCCTTTGTCACATATTTTATGGTTCATTGTCATGTTCACTCCCTTACTGGGATTTATAGCTCACCCCTTACTTTATGTATTTCCCCAAGGTATCTTATATAGTAAGAAGAGTTCAAAGATATTTTAGGAGCACATTATGGAGATTAAAATAATAAATACTTATTTTATATTTAAGTTGATGTATTATGTGTATAGTCTTCCAAATACACTAGACGTCTAGATCCCGGGTTTGTCATTTATGTTATTTTTTATTAAAAATCATGTAGTAATTTTTTTATGACTCATTTTTCTATATAGGTGGATTCCTTAACATAGGTTCTACTGATGGGGGTACTTGGAGAAGTTTCTCTATGCAACTTAAGTTTTATTGCAACTTCTCTACCTTTTTATACTTGTGTTATACTTTCTATTCTTATCACAGTTTTAAGAAATTATTACAATAACTTATGTTATAGTTTTGTGTAGCATGATGAACTATGGTAGATCATTAGAAAATACACGAAAACCTATATCTCATTTCCACATCATAACTTCTTGTAAAATATAATCCCTACTTAAATGGATTTTATTGTGACGAGGACCATACCAGTGATGAGTCTTTCAACATTTCTTCTCACTGAGGCACACCATGGACTAACTATGATCATCAATATTTATATCAGTCATATACTCAAACAACATCAAGTGAGAAAATGGAGGTTTCCTTCTGGTTCATGTTTTATATGGAGTGTTCTTTCCCAACACCTTTATCATAATATGTTTTATCAAGTACACCACATTCTTGAAACGCCCCATTATTTTATTCTTTTAATACCTTGAATAACTTATCTAGCACACAAAAATGAACTAAAATGAACAAATAATATATTTTATTAAGATATAATATTACAAAACCATTAATAAATTATGATAATGTAATAAGAAACAACACTATTAAAATTACAAGAGTAATAAAACCACAAGTAAATAAAAAGACCACAAATGTGAAATCTCTATCCTTGTGGTTTGACTTGAAGATTGAGTCATCAATTAAAACTATATAAAGAATAAAATTCATTATAAATATAATATAATTTTTGAGAGAGAAATAAGAAAAAGGTATTAATGAATTTTAAATAAGTATGTGAAGTTATATATAGGGGTCAAAAAGGTAAATATGACCATTATTTAGTCATTGTAGATATGGTTGTTTGATATATAGTCATTGGATATACATGTATCCAATGAATATATTGAATATTTTATAATTTTAAGTGAAAAATGTATTAGAAAAATTTATTTTCTATTTAATTAATTTAAAATAAATATTTTTGGATTGGAATAAAATAATACTAATTAATTTGTAAAAATATATTTTATTATAATGAAATTGATTTTATAAATTATAAATTTTTGTTAAAGAGTGATTTAAATAAAATGGGTTGATAAAATTTAATTAATGATTCATAAAATTAGTAAATTAAATCCATGAAATAATAAAGGAATATAAGGAATAAAAATTTAATGATTCATAGTAAAAAAATATGTTTTATTTAAAAAAACGTGGTTTTTATTTGAAATTTAAGTTTCTCATATTTAGATTTTAAAATTTAATGAAATTTATTGCTTATATATATAAACAAATTCATTAAAATTCATAAAATTATTATTAATTGATCAGAAATAAGAATAAAATCCTTTAATGTTTTAAAGGATACTTTTCTAAAAAATAGTTTTTTTTCTATACATGTTATGTTTTTATTTAAATGATAAATTTATCATATTTAGTATTTTAATTATATTAAATTGATTCAAAATTTGTAATCAAAACATCTAAATTATGTAATAGGGTTTATATTATATTTTTGGTAAGAAAATAATTACCATGATAAATAATTAAATAATGTAAAAAGAGGCTAAAATAGGTAAATTGACATGACATGAATTTTGAATAATTAATTATATACTTAAGGAATTATATAAGTATTTTTTTAGGTTTGGAATTAAATCCTGTAGTTTAAACAACCATTTCCTCACCTAACCCACCTAACTCCCATGTGAAACTACATTTACTCTTCACCTTGATCAGGTTTCCAAATAAATGTACCTCATTTTCACCTATAAAAGGAGATCTCATAAAATCACTCAAAAAAACTTCTATACTTTGGTTTTATCTCTAATGAAAACACAAATTTTCTCTCCTAAATTACTCTCTCACATTATGTATCTTATAGTTTCAAGAAGGAGTCCTAAATTCTTTATTTAGAAGGAACCAATTTTGAGAAGGATAAAAATTCTTAAAGTATCTAGTTATTCATTATATTTTTTAATTATATTCTCATATCCACTCTTTATTAATCTAATTTATTGATTAAATTATATATTACTGACATCAATATGTTTCTGTAGAAATTATATTACTATAATACTATTCCATACTCATACATGTTCATTGGTACAACATGTTCTTTCTTGGGTTGGTTCAACCACCTACATAAATATTACTATTTCATATTCACTGTTTCCAATGTGAATGAGTATCAAGATATTATTAATAGTAATATATGACATTAAATATTAATTTATTTTATGAATATGTTTTTATAAGTGTGAAATAGAAATTAATGTCCATTATAAAGTAACTCACCGTTATCAGTAAATTAACCAAAACATACTCATTGTGAATTTTATTCTCATGAATTTGACCCATACCTTCCATCAAATGAACATAAGAATTCATAAATCATTTAAAAATAATGATTCCAATACCTTGAAAGATCCAATAATTATAATTTTTTGTCAAATAATGAGGATCAACATTCAAATTATTAAACTTATATGAAACAATCAAAATTACTAACTTCAAATGATGTAAATAAAAAATAATTAAGAAATATATGTGTAATTAATGATTATAATTAAATGTTATAAAAGGTAATTTATGTGAATAAGGTTATTAAATAAGTGATTAAGATTAATATTTTTATTATATAGGGGGGTTATTGAACATTAAAATCACCCTGGATTAAATGTAAGTGTTTCTTTTCCTATTTCCATTTGAAATTTAGATTATATATTAGTAAATTTACATCAAGGGTGATTATGTATTATTATCTATAAAACCCCATATATTTTATTCTCCTTTTTTTTAATAAACCATTTTATTATAAATTATTTATTTAAAAAATTTATAAAAATTTAAAAGAAATTTCTTCTTATTTTCTAAATGATTTTCTATGATTCTTGTATAGTGTTTTTCATATATGTAAATAACCTTTAAGTTTCTCATGAAAATCATCCAATTTATATCTCTGGACGATTTATTTATGAACTGTGGATATTTTCAAGAACCTTATTTCTTTATTATGGGTTATTTATGATATGGTTTATTTATAAATGTGATCATGTTCATGTGTCACACATATGTATGATTTGCTTTTGTGATACTGGTGGGACCAAAATTGTATATCCCTCCAATGCATTGGGTAAAAATTTATATCTCGTGAGATGATATATATAAGAGTAATAAATAAACTCAATACATCATGTTTATGTGGATTAGGATTGAATCCAATCCATTTTTTATGGGACTAGGTAGTAAAACCAATCCATAATTTTTATGGGAGTGGGGAGTGAACCCAATATACCATGTGATAATGGTCTTAATAGGGATCCTTGACATAATAAATGATTCCCTATGATTATTTTTGTGTCAGATTCCTATGTTATGTTTCATGGATCATGATTATTGTCTCATGATTCTATATTTCTATGATTCAATCACAATTTATACCAAAATAATTATTCTATATTCATTTTTATGATCCATGTTTCATTGAGTATGAATTACTCATGTTATATTCATATACCTTGATTATGTTCCCTACCCACATATTCATATTATGCTCACTTATGATCCTAAATTTTTAACTCATATGTTTTTCACCTTACTAATAATTTGATATCACCATTTCTTATGTTTCCATTCCCAAGATTATGGTGAAGAATATAACATATGATATGTCTATAAGGGGGTCAAGTGAGGAAAAAATATTGATAAATATTCACAGTTTTTGTAAAACTAATCATTTATGAATCTAATATCCAAAGACACTAAAACTATAGTTTGTTGGGTATGATTTATTATGATATGTAATGGATATTCATGTAAAATTATGTATTATTGATGTATGTTATGGTTGGTTCATCTCAATACCTCACCACCTGACCCCATAATTCATCAAGGACATTCATGCTCTTGAGTAATGACCTTTTATTTACATAATGGTTTGATTCCTTCCCTCCACCATAACATTTTATTTTAGAGTTTATGGTGTAGTGAGATATATATAGATTCAACACTCCTTGTAAAATATTTTTAATTAATTTTAATGTAATTGATAACCATGGTCTACACTTATCACTTGACCTTTTCCCTGGATGAATTATCTATAAGAAAATTAAATATATTGAATATAGAGAAGGTTTGAATTGTTTTATTTTCTAATTTATACATACACCCAACAAATATAATTATAAAAAATTATAAAGAAATAGTTTTCACAAAAAAAAGTGCATGATGTTATTGGTCAAAAGAGATCAGTGTGTAGTATCTCTAATGGGGTTTTCACTCTGAGGTTTTATTGGATGGGAAATGGACTTCTTATCTCTTGGAAACCAAACATCAACCATACTTCTTGTTAGGATGTGTAATCATAGAGATTCTAATATCTATATTCTTATCCCCCATTATCATAAAATAATGTAAATTCACATGGATGGCCCTTGAGTTCCAAATATATGTTGGATTTTCTAGGCTTTCTATAAAACATGTCAGCCTATAGATTTCCAATCAAATATTATACAACCAACTCGGTGAATTCATCATTATCATAATAAGTGTATTGCTCATATCATATATCTTTATGGAATCACTTAATATCACTACCTCATTACCATTATCTTTTATCTACCCAATACTTCCAATATTATTGTAAAGTATAGGTATGAAGTTTACCTCCTAAAGAATATGCTTGTTTCCATTTCCCCACTAGAATATGATGACACCTATTACCATTTTCTATACAGTGGGTCCTCACCAAATTTCACCTTATCAGTAATAAACTCATATAGCTCTTATAACTTTTATTGGTGTCCCATAATGTGGTTACTGGCTCTATTTTCTAGATACTATACATTGGTGTGGATGTGCTGCTCCTCCACAACATGTAATTTGGGAACCACCTTATCGTCTTTAAGCAGCATGACACCCTTCAATTATTCTTATACTTGTGTATCTTACTAATAATCTACCATCATTAGTGTAGGATTATCATAATGGGTGTATGTGATATTGGTATCCTCTCCAGGTTTCTTATTTTAACACTCAGAGGCGTAATTCCCTATTTTGTTATAGTGGAAGCATTTTTTGTGGATCTTGTCCCTTATTCCACTACTGGTACCATTTCTACCATACCAAAATTATATATTAGTATTAGCATGATCTTATATTCCATGAATATTCTAGTTGACATATCCCCTTCCCTGGTCATTATTTTTTAGGCTTTGTGATGTCATTCTTGGATGACTCCCACCATCTTTTTGTGTGTGTGTAACCCACTCTACCTGGGTGAGTAGAAGGTGGTTTTAATGGCCATCAACTTTGGTAATGGGTTCCTCATATTAATTTAAATGCTTATTTTCTTCCCTAAACAACATATTATCCACATAAAAGTGTTTCTCTAGTGAGTCCATGACTGAAAAATACTTATTGGGAAAAGAATAAAAAAAATTCTCAACAAATATTCCATTTGTTATGGTGGTTTCAAGTTCATTGAATTTATTTTCCAATCCACTAATTATCCTTGAAAACTCATCAACAAACTCAGTCTCCCTCATCCTAATATATTTGAACTCACTCTTCTGTGTATATGATATTTCTTTATTCATACAATAAATGACAATATATTAGGATTTTTTATTGTCCCACACCTCCTTCATTGTCTTCTTATCTATGAATTATAGGAGAACATCCTTAGGTACGTATTAGAAAATTCATTCCCACATCATCTTGTCTTGAATTGGTCTCACCACCACTGAAGTAGTGGGATCAATGGTTTCCCAAACTCCCTAGGATTCCATGTTTGTTTCCATATTGATTGGATAAATGAAATACTTTATAGGGATAAAAATTAGGTAATGAAATGGAAATACAACCTCCTTCATTTATTTCTATGAAATAATTTCCATCTCTTTGAACCATTGGCGTTGGTCTATCAACATAGGCTCTAATACCAAATATTGTTTTTTATTTAAAAATATTTACACAATGGGACATGAGAAGAAAATATATTGAGGAAAAAATATAAAACACCAAAACCCCTTATTCCATCAAAAATAATTTTCCACAATTACAATGAGAGATAAATCAATTAATAGAGGAAAAAATGAAATTAAATTTGGGTCAAAGTCATAATTTTTTAGACAATATTTAAATCCCAAATAATTAAGTTCCATTACTACCACTAATTATTAAGTTTCATTATTTGAACCCATTTATTTATAGTCAATAATTGACCCCTCAAGATCATATTTTGACTATAAACATTTTGTGGATAGTGAAGGTGAAACAAGACCACAAACGAGTTGAATGATTAGATGAGGGAAAGGCATCAACTATAGCATTCAGGAAAAAATTTCATAAAAATAAGTGGAAAATGAGTAGAATAATATATAAAGTTAAGAAATTTTTTACTAAAAAATATAGACAAAATTTTCCCAATTCCCACACATGACTCCATCACATTCACACCCAATTTTTGGGTGGAAAAAATAAGAAAATCAAGGGCTTGAGATCCTTGAAATAAACCAAAAAGGAAAAATAGGGTGTCTTGTCTTTTTAAGAGGAAGAGGAGGGAAATAATTCTTAATACAATCAAATTCATAGAATCCATACACATATGTTGAATCCACTATATATCTCGATGATAGAGGGATATTTTCATGAAATATATTTTAATATTTTATCCCATAAGAATGTAGTATACCAGTCCCCAAGGTTTTCTCTCAAGGATGTTGGAAGATAAGTTCAAAACTATCACTCTTGCTTTTTATATTTTTTAAAAGAAGAAGAAAATTAAGTATTTGATATGTTTGTGAAAAATTTAAATAATCATAATGAAAATTTATTAAAGGAAAAAACGAGAGAGTTAATATTCATAGAAAAAACATTGGATTAAAATTAAGTTTGGAATCAGATATAATAGTAATAAAAATAAACAAGTTTCAACCTTTGAACACATCGTTCTTTACTGTGAAAAGTGATCTTATTTGAAATATTCGATTCACACTCTAAGACATAAAAGTGTAATACTAATTATTTTAAAAAATCACACCAATAACTTAGTATGAGTGTTATTATGCCTAATAAAGTGATTCAATTACTCAAAAAATTATAAGAAGTTAAACCTAGTTGAACTATCCATGATCCTAAACAATACCTTTCTTAAGAAATTTAAATAGTGAGATCAAATACTTTAATTTTTAAAATTGAACAATAATCCAAAATTTATTAGAATATAATTTCATTGCATAAAAAAATAACCGACTTCATTTAAGAATACCACTTATAGAAAAATAAAAATATAATACAATAAAGTTTAGTATTTATAAGGGAGGTGTATGCAGATCTACTATGCTCACAGCTTCTTTGTGAGTTTATCCAAATATGGATAAACCAATATAGACTCTATCCTTATTACTTGTTTCTATATGGTCACTCATTTCTCTACCACTATACTTTTCAATACCCTTTTACCAGTCTTTTTATGAGTTGTATTCATTTTTCATAATAAAGGGGAAAAGTTTGAAAATGATAGTAGTATTTTATTCACTCTTGGGGAAGGATTTATTGAGATAAATTATGTTACTTTAAGAAGTTTCTATAGGCTATGATATTAATCTAGAGATTTTTGAGTTTAGTAGGTTGAAGTGGATGTTATTATTGTGTTTTTTTGTTTTCAACACATAAAGAATGATCACATTTATATATAATGATTTTTGAACTGATATTTTTTATTACAACATGTGTTAATGATATTTGAAGAATAATTCACATTATCTTCAACATGGTTGTTGAATAAATATTTAATATTGAAAATTGAGATGTTATTATAAGGCCATAAAAAAATATATTATTTTTTCATGAAATATATTTGATGAGAAATTATATATGGCTATATATTGAATTTTTGGATAAGTCATTTTGGTGGAGTTTTCCAAAAAATTGGAAAACCATAGCCCACCATGAGAACTATATCAACTTCAAGAAGGCTCGAGTTCAACTACCCTTTATTGACCATGGTTTCATAAGGGTGAGATAAAGGGAGATCCTATATACAGTTAGGCATGGGTGCACACATGGCACGAATGTGGTAGGTAGCATGGGGTAGGAATGTGATGTTTAGCCTCTCACATACAGGAGGAAAGGGAGGCTATAGGCAACCATTGTCACTAGTAGGACCTGATCAAGTGGTATGGTGAGAGAGGTTATTTATTAAACTATAATAATTGGGTTATCTTTTTATGGGTTATATATGCTTTGCGGGTAACTAATCACCCATTATTATATATATAAACATAACATGGGATGCCCGTTCTAAATATATAACACCATTCAATTAAAGGCTAGATGATCTTCAACCTTCATCCAGTAGGGTTTGTTGTGCTTGGTTTTTGAATCAACTACCAGATTTTAAACTAAATGTAAGAATTTAGTCATCCATAAGTTATGAATTTTATGTTTATATACTGAAAATTTTTATCAACCACATGAAGTATCGGGATGTATTATGAGGTTATCCGCCTTGAGTTGTGTGATGGATTTACTATATAAATCCAATGGAATGACCACGATCTATCATGGTAGTTAGAATTATCATGAAAAAAGGATCATAGAACATGTGAACATCAACTATTTTCATGAAATTTGAGCTACTATAAGTAATGCTAGTAATTGACCACATGATTTCAGACCTACCGTGAGTGATTCCAATCGACAGTGTATGAAAATCAATATCATTAATACACGTTAATTCACAATTTATTATATAATAATACACATAATAAAATACAAAAATATAGATAGGCCTATTTTATTTGAAAATTTAGATATATAACATAATAACTTGAAAAATAGGGATACAATGATATTATTTAAAAAATCCATAATATTCCCTTAATATCCATTGTTCTTCTAAAACTGCACAAGATAAACTAGGGATATACATAAAGAAGGTGTGAGATATAAAGACTAGTAGGGGAATAATAAAATTATAACATGATTAAAATAATACATGTTAGTCAATATTCATATCAAGGTTACATAAAAGGGTTGATAATCATAAACATGAACATCAAAGCATGATAAAGATGATAACATCAAGGGTACATAGAAATGTGGCAACAAAAAACATGACATAATAAGAATAAGTCAAGGATAACCTCCAAAACATGATAAAATAGTGTTCTTAGTATATCATCACATGAACTATACATATAATATCATGAGATAAAAATATTTCCCATTTCATTGTAAGACTATATAATTCCAGGACCACCCATCATATTCATATCATGTACATGCATTTGTGTGCCACATAAATCATACAACATAAGAATATATTTCATCACTTTAAAACACATGATTAAGGAGTGTAGGAAACATACATGGAATTACCCAATCAATTAAGGATAGTTCCATCTAGGTTAATAACCTTAAGTGGAAATGGGGACGGGTATTCAAAATATAAAAGTTTTTTTATGGAAAATCCCAAGATAATTTTGAGAGTATAATAAGTGTACATAAAGGTTAATAGAAGAGATTAATGAGAGTGAAATGTGTTATATAATTACATGTTAATAATAATTATAGTAAAATGGATGTGTAAAAACACATATAAACATGAAAAATTGGAAATAAAAAGGCTTAGTACAAAGAGGGTACTCAAATTATAAAGGGAGAGAAGAGGATCCCTTACCATGAGAGGGTGCTTCTAAAAGCTTGGGAGGACATTATTAAGAGAATAGGAACACCATGGGAGGGATTTAGAGGGGTATTGGGAGATTAAATTCATGATAAATGGGTTTTGAGTGAAGAGGAGTGAGATGTTAGGTAGGTATTTATAGCAAACATGGGGGGATTCTTTATAAATTTCTAAACATAGGTTTTGGACACTATATGATTATATAATAAAAAACACAAACCTTACCATGGTTTTTGACCATTTTTTCAACCAAATAAGAGTGTTGTTTAATAATTTATATATCAAAGAACCTAAATCCTTAAAATAATACTCCCGTTGATGTGGAAGTGAGTTATGTTTATAAATAATTGATTTTAAAACCTTTAAATATAATATAAGTTTTTGAGGATTCATTAAGGGTTTATAAAATTAATATAATAACATAAAAAACACATTATTATAAACAATAAATTTATATTTTTTTATTTATGCCTTTTATATAATTTAATACATCACTTTTGGTCCATTATGACGTCATAATACAAATAACATGTTTATACAGTGTTTTATTTTAACCTAAAAATTAGGCAATCTCAAAAAATTATGAAAAATTCACCATTGGATAATTTTAATGTATTTATTTCAAAAATATTTTTTTTCATCATTTTTTTAAATATGATAATTTTTACTCTTAAATAAAAATACTAATTTATTGAAAAATATTAGTTTTTTTGATACTAACAATATTCTGACACTTATAAAAATTACATTGAAATTTATTAAATTATATTATCATTTATATTTAAATAAATATTTTTTAATAAGAATATTTTATTAAAGTAAAATATAATTTAAAAATTCTTGAAATCATCAAAAAGATCATTTTAATTGAATATATATATATATATCCCAAAAAATACAATTTTGATTTCTTTATATAAAAATAAAATTTTGATCAAACTCATTTATAATTTATATAGTAATAATAAAAATAATTAAGTATAATCATTATTTCATTAAAAATAATATAAAAATTCATACTACTTAGGTCTAGATACATAATCCCTTGTTACACCAGTATACACCATAAGGGTAAGGTGTGCGATGGTGAAACTCTCTTGGGGTGGTTCCGCAAGAAAATATTGGGCCATGATCTCAATAATCTTGGACATCTCCTATAATTGGTTTCACTCATGATTAAATTGTTTAATCTCAGCATGGTAATGGTCAAGGGAAAATACTAATAATTCCATCTCCCTTATAATCTATAATAAATGGGATTCATAGGGTATGATGCTACCAGATGAGGCTATCACTTATTTCCTCTATGTGAATTGGATTTTCTCATAAAAATTAATATATAATAATCATAATAGATACTGTATAATTACTATATTATAATTATTTATTATGATTTATAGTATTTTAAATCTTACACGATATAACTTATAATGGTCCAAAATAACGATAATAGTTCATGTGTTTTCTATAACTTCCTTACTTAATAAGGAATTTATTCATTTGAAAAGGAAATTTCATTTTTAAAACTAAAAGTCATTACATTCTTCCCCCATTTAAAAATTTCACCCTTGAAATTTTATTTCCTACACTAAAATAGATAATTAAGCTTCTATTTCATCACCTATTATGGTTCCCAAGTTTCCTCCTCAAACTTGTGGTTCTGCAAAAACACTTTGACCAAGTGAGTTTTATTGTTTTTTATAACTTTGTCTCTATGATCTAATATCTTCACCATTAACTCCTTATATAAGAGTTTATTCTTAAATGGTACCACCTATGGATTCTGTATATGCTATGGGTCTAGTATGTAATTTCTCAATAAGGATACATAGAACACATCACCTACTTGAGATAGGTTAGGCGGGAGTGATAGTTGATAATTCATAGATCTGATGAGATCCAAGATCTAAAAAGGAATGATGTATCTTAGACTAAGCTTTCCCATATTCCTAAACCTCATGAAATTCTTATATATAGATATATAAAGGAACACCTTATCTATGAACTTAAACTCTAGGTATCGTTGATGATTATCTGCATAGATTTCTATCAACTTTGTGTAGATTCCATATGAATTTTAATGGTTTGAAACTTTTCTATCATCTCTTGGATAAGATCTGGTACCATAAGTTTCTGCTCCACAACATCATTCCAACATGTTATAGTCCAAAAACTCTTCCCATATAGAGCCTCATAAATTTCTATTTGAATACTAAAATGAAAAATATTGTTATATGATAACTCCACTAGGGATAGGTGTTGATCCTAACATCCTTGGAAATACATTGAACATGATCTTAGAATATTCTATAGATTTTGAATTGTTATTTTAGACTAACCATTCGTATGAGTGTGATAAAAAGTACTGAAACTCAGATTTATATCCAACACTTTCTAAATGATTCTCCAGAACCTTTAGGTAAACCTTAGATCTTGATCAATCAAAATGAATAGTGAAACTTCATATAGTGTTACCACTTCACTTATTTATATCTTGATAAGTTGTTCAAGAGAGAAATATTCATTGATAGGAATGAAATGTACCAACTTTTTAAGGTGATCAACTACCTATAAGATGGAGTTATTTCCATTAGATGTCTAGGGGAGTCCTATGATGAAATCCATGGTTATGTTTTCCCATTTCCATACTAGTATAGAAAATGATTGTATCACACCCTTGGAATTTTTTCAATAACCCTTTAATTTTTAGCATACCAAGCATCGAGATACAAATTCTAGAATATCCATCTTCATGTTATCCCACTATATGTTTTGATTCATATCATTATAAAAATTAGTTATTCCTGGATGAATAGAGAAGGATGAGATATGTGCATTATCGAGAAGTTCTATATTTAGTTCTGGTTTTTATAGGAAAAATATTTGGGTTCTAAGCCTTATAACTCCATCTTTAGCAATGTCAAACTATGGAATATTCACTACATTTTTCTATAACTTCACATCATCTTTTGGTCCTACTTGATCCTCTAAATAATGGATGGATGGTTAATTATTTGAGAAAGGAAGGATTAACATCCTTATATTATTCCCATGTATATCCTTTTCATATCCAATAAGATTGGATCCATTTTAATCCTCATCATGGATAGGGTTATATGGTCCTTTCTACTCAAATAATTTCCCCCTTTTTTTACCTTCCCATGAAGGATATAGATTGAAAATTCATAATAATTGATCATATATAACCACCTTAATTCGTGTATATTGATCTCCTCTTTTTTGAATATATACTTTAGGATTTTATGATCCTTATATATGTCACACTTTTCCCCATAGAGATAATGTCACTAAATATTCTACTTGAATATCACCACATAAAATTCCAGATCATGTGTTGGGTAGTTATACTTAGGGATATTTAATTGGTTGGAGGTATATGCTATCAATTTTTCATCTTTCACGAGTACACAAATTGATCCTTTTTTAGACTCATCACTGTAGATCACTAATCCTTCACCATTGGTGGGTAATGTGAGTACAAGTTTAGTGATTATCCTCTTCTTTAACTCTTTAAATCTCTCATTATATTCATCAGTCCATAAAAACTTGACTCCCCTCTAAGTAATATTGGTTATTAGGATTTAAAATTATGATAAATTTCTCACAAATTGATGATAATACCCAACTAATCCAAGGAAACTATATATTTTCATCCTAGATGTTGGTCTAGGCCATCCTTCAATTGCTTTTATTTTTAAAGGATAAAAAATATCCCTTTATCGGTGATAAAATTCCCTTGAAATGTTAATTTCTCCATCCAAAACTTGTATTTACTATACTTCACATACAACTTTTCCTTTTAAAAGGTATTTTGTACAACATTAAAATACTCCTCATGTTCCTCCTTTCTTTTAGTACAGATAAGAATATCATCTATAAAGGCTACCAATTTTTTTTGAGATACTCCTTAAAGACTCTATTTATTAAGTCTATGAAGATAGGTAGAGCATTATTGAGTCCAAATATAATCATTATGAACTCATAGTGACATAACTTATACAAAAAGTAGTCTTTGGGATATCATCATTATTCACATTTACATGCTTATATCCTGACCGAATATCCACATTAGAGAGTTACTGTACTCCATGTATCTGAACGAATAAGTCTTCAATCTGTGGAAGATGTTACTTGTTCTTTATTGTGATCTTGTTGAGATCAATATAATCAATAAAGAGGTGTATTGATCTATTCTTTTTCTTGATGAAGAGGACGGGTGCACCCCATGGTGATGCACTTGGGCATATAAACCCTTTATCCATATTCTCATATAGTTACTTCTTCAACTATTTAAGTTCAACCCTGGAAATTATATTTAGAGTATTAAATATTGGAAAATCTCTAGGTATAAGTTTTATTGAGAAATCAACCTCTCATATAAGAGGAAGACCATACTTTAGGAAACACATCAGTGAATTCCCTTACAATGTTCATGTCACGAAGGATGATATTTTCCTTAGTCTCAATTATTTGAGCTAGATACGATTGCTTATAAGGAAATAATATACATGTTTGAGATGATTATGCCAACTAATATTCATCCTTCTCGTTTCACTTAAATAGAATTAGAGTATGATTCACGATATGAAGGGTGATTTCCTTCTATTGACAATTTATGTTGCCTCTATATAAGGAAAGCCAATACATAAACATAATTTCATAGAATTATAATAAAGGGAGTATAACAAGCTTCATTGGGAAGTTTATCCCAAAAATATGGATAGAGGATAAGTTTTATACTTGGGATGTGATGATTTCCCCAATTTCCATTTTCATAAATTTCTCCACTTCCATGTTTTGAGGTGGTGTTTGAATAGTTATACTAAACTTTCATGATATAAAATAATGTATAGAATATGAATCAAATAATACATTATCTATTATTGAATGTATAACTAGTGTACCTATCACTACATATTTTTCTAGATCCACCTTAGCAGTTGTAATGACAAAATCTCACCCTTTATTTCTAGGCCTTTGTGGTTGTTGGTGTCAATTATCATCGACAACCATTGGATTAGGGAATTGATTCACATTATGTCCTTAATACTTATAGTTCAAAAATTGGATAGTATGATGAGGGTTGACCAAAGAATTAATTTCTTTCATCATATTGGTGGGTTTCTCCCATCATCATTCATTAGCTAGGTGTCCTTCCTTCTTGCACCAAAATCATTTCATTATCGCTTTCAGGCAATTTCCAGGATTCTTATTCCCACACTTTTGATTAGTGGGATGTTGTAATTTCTTATCACTATTATATTTATCCATCAAACTCCCAAAATTAAAATTTATTATTTAATTACTATCTCTATACCCATGAGACCCTTTAGATTCATTGATATCTATTTCAACTTTGAGGACACATCAGAAAATTTCCTCATAATTGACAAAGTCTTGAATCCCAAAATATTTTCATAGAATCATATTTATCTAACCAAAGATGTTTTCAAATTTACTTAAAATAGAGATGAAAAATCCAGAGGCATATCGTGAAAGTCTTGTGAAGTTATCCTCACACACCTCAATGGATTCATCATCCTTTCTCTTGAGTCCATGGAAATACCTATCCGTTTTAAGTTGGAGAGTGCAAGCAAAATATTTATTGAATTTTTTTCTAGAATTATTTATGCTCTATAACTTCAATATCTTCCTCAGGATTCATATTTTTGATCAAAATCCACCATTGATCAGCTTCTCCTTCCATAAGATAAACAACCAACATGACCTTCTCTTGCTCACAAAATTTAAGGGCGGTGAAGACCTTTTTAATGGATTTGATCAATTGTTACATGATTAAGGTATCAAAAGATATAAACAAATTTGGAGGCCTTTGTTGCATAAATTTCTCAATTGCAACTTTTTATTTATTTTGGGGATGTGGTATTTCCCCCTAGTACAAGTTTCTATTCAAAAATTGAGTTAATTGAGAATGTATTGTCTGTAAGTTTTCAACTCCTTCTCCCATTGGGTTGGGCATCTCATTTGGGAAACCATTAAATTTCTCATTAAATTGGTTGCTAACTCAGTTCCTACTATTCTAATACATTGACTAAAATAAAGGAAAAACTAGGGATGATAATTTTAAAACTTCTCAACACATAAAAGGGAAAATACTAATATTTATTGGATAAATCATAAATGACACACATTCCTGAACCTATGAATTTCTAGTTTTCAATATAAGTTATCAATGGCCTATTTCCTAACATAATATTTTTTGGAGTTTTTGTTCCCTTCATAAAAATTCATAAAGAGATTATGAATTTACCAAAACATATCCCCAAGTAGTGTCAAACTAGGTGTGTAACATGACTCTTTTTGATGCACCATGGATGATCGAGTCATAGCCCACTTCTCCCTTTTCGGGGTTATTATCCCTAGGTCCCAATGTGCATAGTCCAAATCCACTTTTATTATCCAAATAAGGATTTGGTTTCTTAGAAACTATTTACACTATACTTTACTAGAATTTAGGGCTATTTTTCTATGTTTATAATTATTAAGAAAGTAATTCACTAAGGTTTTCTAATACTAATTCCCCAAAATAACTATACTTTCCTCTGATACCAACTATGAAAATCCATATCTTTAATACACCTTAATTAATAATTTATTACATAAAGACACACATAATACAATACTAAAAGATCAAGAGGCCTAGTGTCTTCATCAAATTAGATACACAACATAATAACATGAAATATGGATAAAAATATATTATTTAAAAACTCCACAACATGCAGTGAATATCCATTGATATTTAAAACTATACAGGATAAACTGGGTATATACATAAGAAAGGGGTGAGCTATAAATTCATGTAAGGGAATAATCAATGCATAACATAATGAATGTAATATATGTTAGTTAATAGGCACATCATAGTGACATAAAGGGATGATAGTCATAAATATTACCATTGAATCATGATATAAGATAATAACTTCAAGGAAATATAGGAATACCGGAACAACAAAAAAACATGACATCCTAAGAATATGTCAAGGATAAATTCCAAGAAATAATAACACATCATTATTAGGATAACCTTCTGTGAACCATACATGAAATATCATGAGATAAAAACAACAACCATTGCATTAGAGGGCTACATAATTCTGGTCCCACCCATCACATTCATATCTTATACATGCATTTGTGTGCCACATAGATCATACAAAATAAGAACATATTTTACCACTTTTAATCCCATGATAAAGGAATGTGGGTTAAATATATGGAAGTATCCAAACATTGAATGATAGTTCCATCTAGGTGAATACCCTTGAGTGGAAATGGGGAAGGGTATTCATAATAAAAAAGTTTGGCAATAAAAATCATAGGATAATTTTGGCAGCATAACAGGTGTAAATAAATGTTTATAGAAGGGGTTAATGAGAGTGAAAGGTGTTATATCATTACATTATAATCATAAGGGTACTAAAAGGGTTTTTTAAAAACACATTACAATGTGAACAAATGGAAATAAAAAGGCTTAGTACAAAGAGAGTACTCAAATTAGAAAGGGAGAGGAGAAGTTCCCTTACCATGAGAGGGTGTTTCTAAAATCTTGAGAGGAGCTAATTAAGAGATTAATAATACCTCCAGATAGATTTAGATAGTGATATAGAGATTAAAATCATGTTCAATGAGTTTTTAGTGAATAGGAGTAGGAGGTTGGGTGGGTATTTCTAGTAAAATAGGGGGTTATTCTTTATTAATTTCAAAACATAGATTTTCAAATCTATATGATTAAATAATAATAAAAAACCTTACCATGATTTTTACCAAATTGGAGTGGTTTTAAATATTTTATAAGGATATAACAAAACTCATTAGAATAATACCCTTATTGATGTGGAAGTGAGTTATCTTTATAAAGAATTGATTTTAAGACCTTAAAATATAATGTAGGTTTTGGTGGATTCATTAAGGGTTTATAAAAATAATAAAACAACTTCATAAAACACATTATTTTAATGGAGAAATATATTTTTGTTTGTGTATTTCTTTTATGAAATTTATTACATCACTTTGGTCTATTATGAAATCATAACACAGACCGTATATTTATAGCGTATTTAATCTTTATACAAAAAATCCACTATCTCAGAAAATTATGAAACAATTTCTAATTATCTAATTTCAACATGATAATTTTAAAAATGATATTTATTTTATCAAAATAATTTTCTAAATATGATAATTTTTACTTTTAAATAAAAATCCTTATTTATTGAAAAATATTTGTTTTTACAACACTAACAACTTTCAGACCCTTATAAAAATTACATTGAACTTTATTAAATTAAATTATCATTTATATTTAAATAAATATTATTTAATAATAATATTGTCTTAAAAAATATTTTATTTTAAAAATTCTTGAAATTATTAAGATGTGTGTATAATTGAACATATATATTTCCAAAAAAATAAAATTTTGATTTATTCGTATTAAAATCAAAATTTTATCAAAATCATTAATAATTTATAAATTAATAATAAAAATAAATAAATATAATAATTATTTCATTTAAAAGAATATATAATTTCATACTTCTAGTGTCTAGATATGTATCCCCTTATTTTACTAGCATACATCCTAAGGGTAGTGTGAGCAGTGGTGATACTTTCTTGGGGTGGTTTGATGAACACGATTTGGTCAATGATACAGATAAAATTAAAATTATCCTGTAAATGGTTTTGATTAGGATTTAGTTTTTGAATCTCAACATTGGATTGGTCAAGGAAAAATACCAATGATGCCATATCCATTATAAGCTTCAATAAATGATCTTTATAAAGAATGATCCTGCAAGTTATGGCCATAGATTCTTTCATCAGTGCCACTTAAATTTTATTATAACCCTTAATATATACTAATAATAATAGTCATTGTATAATAACTATATTATTAATGGTTATAATTCTAAATTCTCTTTTAAATATGATAAGATATAACTTATAAAGGTCCAAAATAACCAAATTAGTGCATGTTTTATCTATAACTTCATTACTTAATAAGGAATTTATTCATTTGAAAAGGGAATTTCATTTATAAAACATCGGTTTGTTACAACATACCAACCTAATATGGGTAAAATGAACTGACTGCATGTATAAATGAAATCCGGTGAGAATAAATTTATATATAAAGAGCTGATTGAATGACCACATGAAATATTCAGGACCCACCATATGTTGGATTTACTGTATTGAAATGCTGCATGTCACATGGATATTTATTTTCATTATATGAGTTTCATGATCATATTATGATAAAAAAATGATACCATGATCTTTTGGTGTCATAGAAGACCATTTATTCATTCTAGGGGTTTCATGAGAGTACTATATTGAGGACATGGCCACTGCTGTGTATTATGTGTCTGAAACAGAGAAGTGAAGAAGATCTCAACACACCCCAAAACTAGATTGTTATCTACAAGATGCAAACATATCTATTATTACCAGAAAATTTGTTATTATTATATTAATGTGAGATAAAATAATTATTCTTGAAGCAAAATAATATTCAATATACTTTTAAGGATAATTATAAGGATTTTCCTTATAGTGGTTAATTTTTTTTTGTTCTGGATCATATGATTGCTAGTTTTACTAGATCATACCAAGGATTAGCTACTCACATTGAGTAGTGAACCTTGTAAATTTTTTTACCCTTCCCATCTATTCTTGTGTGTGGTAATAAAACAAATCAATTCACTTTAACAATTTATGAAGTTTGTTTAAAAGGAAAAACTTAAAATTTATTAATCACCAATTCACCCCCCTCTCAATGACCCTAGTGATACTATGTTTCTATAGTTGGTATCAAAAGGTTATCCTTCACCTATGTTTAGTGATTTAAAAATATTTTTTTAAAGTTTCTATCGGATTGAACAAATTACCGATTTATATTATCTTGATTGAATAATCTAAAACCAGTGAATAACAATGAGATTCCTATGTTTGATGAGAAGTTTTTTCATATTTTGAAGGTCAAGATGATTCCATATCTCCTGTTTATCGATTATGATGTTATAAAAGTTATAATTGATAGATTTCTTCTCCGTGATGAAGATATTTTTATGAAAATAGTAAATTAAAATAATTTTTAAAATGATATTCATGATAAGAATGATATTTTATCTTCTATTCTAGTGAGTTATTTTATGAATGTTATACGAATAAATGCCAAAAAATATACCTGGGATAAAATTAATAATATCTATAAAGGAGAGACTAAATTGAATTGGGCTAAGGTCAATTTTGTAGACTTTAGTATGAATATATTCAAATTAATGATAGTGACACTATTTATAGTTTCTTTACATAGGTAAATGATGTTCTAAGTACTATAAAAGTCTATAGTGATATTTTGAAAGATTATGATATTATTTTAAAGATCATATGTATCTTATTAGATAATTTTGATTCTAAAGTCTATAATTTAGAAGAAAAGGATCTTAATAGTATTCCTCTTTATGATTTGTATAGTATTTTAATTTCTTATGAAATGAGGAAATATGATGTTGTTAAGAAAGAGTTAAATTATGAAAATGAAATTACTTTTAAATCCTTAAAATTTGAGAAAATTAAGAAGATTTATTATAAGGATAATACAGATGGATCTCAAAATCCCGGTTTAAATATAGATGTAAATTTTGTTAAAATTTTGCCATTCATCACAATAAATGTGAGAAGATACAAGGTAGGGTTAAAAGTTAAGCTATAACTTAGATTCCTTAATTTTGGTGTTGTTGATTTTTTTTATAAAATTATCTAAAATAGAAAGAAGATGTAGCTAGTGATGAAGAAGTTGAAAAATGTAAAATATTCTCAAATAAGAATGCTTACAGGCCAAAATTCATTTCTAGAATAAAGGGTAAGAATTTATCAAATAATAAAATGATAAATTCTTTATCTAAATATGTTAAAAGTAAGATTAGTGATGAGTAAGAAGAAGTTAATATTGATAATAATGTTAGTGAAAAGACTCTCATTACTAAATTTAGTGACAGATATTTCACTAGGGACAGAGGTTACAATTACGGAAGTGAATATAATGAATCTAAAATGGAATTCATACTGAAGATATAACTAAGATAATTTATCTAAAAAATTTCAATGCTTAAAAAGGAGAACAAAAGTTAAATAAATATAACCAATCTACCAACAATATGGGATCATCCCATGGATAAGACTAATCTAAGCTGTTGAAGGGGATTAAAGATCTGAAAAAGTTTATTGATGATAAGAAGATTAAAGTACCAATATGGAAGAAAAAATTTAAGATTTAGAGAAGGATATTGATCTTTCTAAAGTGAAAATAGTCAATGTTAAAGAAGAAATGAACCTATCGAGGCTCATTTTTTAAAAATATATTCATGAAAATGGAGAGACTTTAAATAAAAATTAAGTTTGATAAGATCAATAAAACCATCTTCCTGGTATGATTTTAGTGCTAAAAATATTTGTAAAAATGCTGAAAGGAAGAATCAAGTTAAAAGAACTAAATTCGTGGTTAAATCGAACGAGTCACAAAAATCTGGAAATTCTTGAAATTTGAACTTTGATTCAAAATATTCCATATTTAGTGACTCTAAACGTATATAAAATTAGTCTGTTATAAAGGGGAAAATGTTAGGAGATAATCGAAATTTTATTTCACAAAAGGATCCATGATTGATGATCAAAATATGGAGTAAAGTCAGAAACACAATTCTTGATAACATGCTATTTTAAAAGTTAAATATGATTTTTATGGATATTGATGGTATTAATAAGGTTTTAGGAATACAAAAAATATGTTTTTATTTAATTAAAATCATCATTATGAGTTAAGAATACTTAGTAAATATAACTTTAGGGGGAGTCATCTCAGTCAATGATGATAGATTTGAAAACAAATTTGTTTTTTAAAATATTTAAAATATATTTCAAATATTGGAAGAATTTTGTGAAATATGTGATCATATGAGTCACCTTGATAAAGGGTGTCTCACCTTTCTACAAGAAAAATTGGGAAATAAGTATCAAGAGAAAAAGGAGAATAATAGAGAAAATTCTCTTATTATAGAAGTTACACTTAAAGCATAAAATAAATAATGTTTATGGATTTTGGATAGTGGGTAATCTTCATATATAATGAATACTTGAAGTTGTAGAATGATTTTAAAAATCATAAATTATGATCTATGAATATTGGTAAATTATGGGTTACTCCAGATCAAAGGGGTTAGTTCTATGTTATTTGAAAAGAAAAATTAAAATCCAAGAACACCCTTTATGTTGTTGGGATTAAACACAACATGTTGAGTGTGTATCAGCTCTGTGATAAAGTAAATTAAGTGATTTTAAGTAGAGAATAATTTTTAGTGAAAATTATTGAATATAGAAAGGTTGTGATAAGAGATAATCTAAAAAAGGGTAATTTATTTCAGGTTGGAGATGCACAAAATATATGCCATTTGATCATGAAAGCAGAAAATGAATTTTGACACAAAAGGATTTGACATATTGGCTAAAGTAACTTGAGAAAACCTATTCAAATATAACACATTCTTAATATTTATATTATGAAGAGAGATATTGATTATATTTTCTCTACATGTTAGAAAGGGTAGATTACTAATTCTTTACACAAAAAGGTTGAGGTTTACACATATTATCCTTTAGAGTTAATTTATTATGTTATCTATGAGCTCATAATAAAGTAGTTAATGAATGGAGATAAGTATTTAATTTACCTTATTGATAAATTCACTCATATTAAAAGTATTATATTTATGGAACATAAATAATAGGATCAAAATATGTTCAAGAGTTATAGGATAAGTGCTGAAAAATAATATGGTTACTCTCTAAAGAGATTATAGATAGATAATGGTTTTGAGTACACTAATAAGAAGTTTAAATATTATCTTGAAAATCATATAATTCCTCATGAACTCAGGGCACCATACATACCACAAATAAATTGTGTGGCTGAACAAAATAACATAAATTTAGTATATATGGACAGAATGATATTGATAGAGAATGAAACCTATTGGTATTTTTGGATATAATCTGTTGGAGCTATAGTTCATGTTCAAAATAATTGTTTTTATAGAACAAATTTTTACATGACTTCATATGATAATTACTATAATAAGACTCAAAGTTTGAAGTATCTTAGAGTGTTTGACTTTCCTTTTATCATCAAAATTAAAGGTGAAAATTTGGGTAAGTTTGATCCAAGAGGTTGAAGAATAAATCTTATTGGATATTCCATAAATGGAAGGTGATATAACTTTTATAAAAAGCAAATTAAAGGAATTATTAACACAACTGATGTAAAGATCAAGAAACATACAAAGAATGAATTTGTTGATACCGAAGAAAGTTATAGAATCAATGATGATGTTGATTCTTTTAAAAATCCTAGAGAAGTTCTAGACAATGATAAATGTGGTGAATATATACATAGTGTAAAATAAGATTCATCCATTTAAAGTGATGAGGAATAATAACATTCAAATCATCTAAGGTTGATAAGATAATTTTAGGTCTAAAAAGTCATTGGAAATCATGGGAAATAAATACAGAGTAATATAGATATGGGGAAAAAAATATCATACCTCATTGTTCTATCAAGTTAAACCTAAATATGTTAAATAATAATTAGAGAATCAAGAGTGGGTTGATTCTATGAATGAATAATTTGATCAAATTGATAATAATGAGACTTGGGAGATATTTTCCAAACCTAAATATAATAAAGTGATTGGAACAAAGTGGGTATTTCAAAATAAGTTGAATAAAAAGGAATTAGTGAGAAATAAAGTAAGATTGGTGTGTAAAGTATATTCACAAGTTTAATTAGTACACTTTGATGTTACCTTTACACATTTTTCAAGGATTGGAACCATTATAATACTAATTTATATTGGATTATAAAGGTAATACAAGATATTCCAAATAGATGTTAAGACTGGCTTCTTCAATGGTGAGCTAGAGGAGGAGGTTTATTTTAAGAAAGCTTGTGGTTTCATACTTGGATAAGACTTGAATTATGTTTTTAGATTAAATAATGATTTATATTGATTGAAACAAGATCTAAGAGCATGATATTATAATATGTAATCTTATTTGAAGAGGTTGAATTTCAGGAAGCGAAGAGTGGGAAAAAATCACTATATCAAAGATAAAAAGGGGGTATCTATTATTGTTGTTAATTATATATATGAAATCATATTTTATATAAATGATGAATAAATTTGTTAGATGTTTTCTAAGGAGATCATGAAATTACTTGAAAATTAAATGTTTAGAGAAATGAGGTATTTTTTTATCTTACAAATCTCTAAAAAAATAGATGATTTTTTTTCTTAATAGAAGGAAATATTGAAGAGATTTGGAATAAAAGATTCAAATCATATTTTCACACCAATTTCATAGGGAATAAATATTTTGAAATATGAATAAGGAAAATATATTGATTCATGTGAGTTCAAAAAGTTAATTGGATGTTTCTATATCTCACAAATTTAATTCCAGACTTGATATATAATGTTACTATATTTTATAGATTTTAAAATTCACTTAAAGAAACCATTTTATTTTAGGAAAAAGGATTATCAGGTATACAAAGTGTACAATAGGTTTTGGGTTGAATTATGAAAACAGAGGGATGTTGGATCTATTTGGTTATACAAATTCAAATTGTGAAGGCAGTGTTGATGACATAAGATCTATATCTAGTATATTTTTCTTTCTTGGTGATAGGTGTGTTTAATGGCACACTAAGAAGTAGAGTTATATGTCGTTAAGAACTTGCAAGGGTGAATATGTTTCTGCAAGCCATTCCAAAACTTAATTATTATGGATGAAGACATAGTTATAAGATTTGAATGTGGGGGTGAATCAGCCGACGTGATAATCAAAGTACTATCAATTTGTTTGAGAAGCTTGTTCAATATTCTAGTTGAAATAAAATTGATATTATATATCACTTTATTATGGAGATTATGGATAAAAATGAGTTAAATTTAGAGTAAATTCAGACAAATGATTAGAAATCTAATGTGTTTGCAAAGCCTTTTTCTAAAGAAGATTTTCAGAATCTGAGGTTAAAGTTGGATGCTCAGACTCACCCATCTTAAGGATATGGTATGATTTTTAAGTTCCTTAACTCATATTTTATTTGGATATTGTTGTCAGAGGGGGACATAAATGACAACTTAAATATCTTAATATTTATTCCTTAAAAATAAAATATGGGTATAAAAATATTTTAGCAGTATCCAATGATATGTGCTTTACCTATTCATGGGGAGAATATATTTAGGGGGAGTTTTTAAAATGTTTAAGATAGTAAATTAGCATTGTTACATGTGTGAATAGTCTATTTTAGTAGTTTATTGAAGTGAATGAATTTTTTTTGTATTACAGATTCTATGAACTGTTTAATGAGATTAACAGTTTAAGTGGTATAAATTTAAATAAATATTTTATTATAGACCACATGATTTTATTATTCGATGTTCTTATATCTTATAACGAGTTCTCTCATATAGGCTTATAGAATTATTGAATGATGATTTATTTCAAAGCCTGATAACTTTGGAAGTGATTTATATTCCATGTTTTCCAACAAAATCCAAAGGGGGAGACAATTAAGACCACACATATTATTTAAATAAGATTCTATATGTTTTTGATATTCCTCTATTGAAGTTTTAATGTATCAGGTTTAATTGGATTTGATTCTTGTGTAGTCTTTTATTGTCAGCACAAAAATCATGTTTAAATTTATAATTGAATTTTTTTGAAATAATATTATTGATAATGAAATGTTATAATGATATTTGATGAATAAAAATAATTTTCTACAACATGGAAGTCTAAGCAATATAAAATATTGAATAATGAGACGTTATGAGAAGGCATAGAAAAATATATTATTTTGGAATGAAAATTATTTAGTGATAAATTATATGAGGGTATTTATTGAATTTATGGATAAGTCTTTTTATGGAGTTTACCAAAAAATTGAACAACCATAGAAAACTATGGGAACCATCTCAACTGAAAATAGGATCTAGTTCAACCACACCTTTCCAGCCATGGCAGCATATGGGTGATATAGAGGGAGAGCCTACACATGAGAAGGCACAAGTGCATGTATGACACACATGAGGTAGGTATCATGTGGTATGCAAGTTATGGTTATCCTATCATGTTTGAGGTGTCATGGGAGGCTATAATTGACTATCGAAACCAGTGGGATATTGAATCTGTAGTATGGTGAGTGAGGTCATTTATTATGAAGATGTAATTTGAGATATCATTCTATGTGGTATATATTCTTTTCAGTTAACTATTCACCTATCATTAAAAAGATGGACATAACATAGGTCTCCCGATATAAACAAACGACATCATTTGATTAAAGTCTGAATTATATTCAACTTTAATCCAATAGGCTTTTATGTGCACATGTTTTTCATTAACTGCATAAGTGTAAACTGACCGTAAGATTTGAATCAACCACGAGATCCTCATGATAGGTTAATATACCATAAAGTTTTATTGACTTCATGAAGGACCAAGAGCTACCTTGAGGTGACCTACCATGAGTTGTGGGATGTATTGATCATATGAATCCAATCTAATGACCTCAATATATCATAATAGCTTGAACTACCATGAATAACGGAACTTCGATCGTGTAATCATCAACTAATTGCATGAAATATGTGTTATCATGATTAATGATAGTAATCAACCAAATAATGTTAGAACTATTGTGTGTGATTACAATTGATTGGGTGTACCTACTGTGGGTGATATGGATTGACCACTAGTAGAAATGACCTATCATGAGTAGATTTTACTATGTGAAGAACAAATCAACTAACTACATGAAACAACCAGGACTGTAACACCCTGAGTTTTTGTGAACCTTTTTTTTAAACAAATTAATTTTATTTGATGTCATGCATTTCATGCTACACTAAATAAAAATTTAACTATACTATACACCAATATAATCATGCACTACAAGCAACACCGACTTGTCTTGCGTTACACACAACACCGAGTTTATATGAAACATCATTTTATTGTTAGAATTATTTAAACGAGATAGTTATAACATAGAAATTAAACTTAGTAATATGAATAGTAATAAATAATTTTTAAATATTATTTATAATGGTTTTATATAAATAAAACATATTTATAATAAAACATGTAATTTCAGTAAAGTCTTTATATATTTGAAAATACTATTTTCTCAAATGAGCTGGTTTTTATTTCCTTATGTGAAAAATAATAAAATTAATTTTAGAAAATTTTAAAAATTTAATTTTATAAAACAAAATTCATTTTTGAATTAATAATTTCAAAATTATCTTAGGGTGAAGTTTTTAGATTTTTCTAAAAAACATCATTTTTGGGGGAATAGTGAAAAATACAGAATTTTAATTAAAAACTGCATTTTCATCTAAATTATTTATATAGTTATACTATATTTTAATTTAGTTTTAAAGATTAATTATTTCAATTTTAAATAAATTTATACAATATATGTCATTGTAACCAATTTCACAATGAAATTGGATATAAAAACATCCCAAACTTTTAAACATTTTTGCTAAAAAACCTACTATCGCGACACATCTGTGGGATTAATTTTAAATTAATTGATGAAACTTATAATTTATAAATATTGATTACATATTTTTAATAATAATAATTTATAATATCTATTAATTTCAACTTATTTTTTGATGAAAAATATTAGTGAAAGTGATTAAAATTAATTACAGTGATTAAGAGAAAAATTAGATTAACAAAGGACTAGACCTTAAAATTAAGGCCCAAAAAGACATAGAAACTCTTCTAAAAGACATTGGATGTTCATATTTAGACCATATTTTCCAATTTCTATGAGTTTGACCATTATTGGATACACTTTACATGGTAAAAACGTGGGTAAAATTCTATTTCAAAAAATATATTAGAATTCCACTCCGCCTCCACTATAAAAAGGAACTCAACCCTACCATATATTCACACCTCTAAATCCATTTAGATAGCCCAAAATCTTATTAAATTAGATACCAAATCCTTCCAATAATCATATAATCCTACTTTTAGGAATAAATCCATCCAAGGAATCCCCTTGGTGCAAACCAAAATGAGTTACCCAAAGAAGATGTAACATCCTTCACTAACTCTTTTGTTTTATTTTCATTATCCGCCACATCAATTATTCATATTACATGATTATATAACAAAATAAGTATCATAAATATACTAATTTGTTTTTATTTTAAGTTTTCAACCTACACTTACACACACTTCCATCTAATAGGTAAAAAACTTACCATTCTTGTGTACGATGAACTACCATCTCACGAAACAATGTTGTTTATTTTCCCTTTACCACATATCATGGTGGGGAATTATGACGGACACTATATTATTATATTATTTATATTATATTTATTATTATTTATACTTTTATAATTATTATTTAACACATACCTTCTTTCTCTCCATTTTTTTGTAAATATGATAACATTGTTTGTGGACGTGCGGACTACCGCCTCCTCAAAGCGATGTGACTCGTTAAAAACATAGATGGAATATATTAAGGATGGGTTTAAGAAAATTATATGATATATATGAAATAATAATTATAAATTAATTATATTATATATATACATATATTTTATTTACATTCTTATTTTCAATTTGATAATAAAATGGAAACAACGTTCATGTGTACATACGGCTTACCGTCTCCATGAATGGTGTATTCCATTTCATATTTATATATTTTATTGATTATTATAAATACATATATAATGAATATATATGATATTTATATCTTGTTTTACAATATTTAAATATCTAAATCAAGATCTAAGTAAGATGATCAAGAATAATAAGTCCAAACATGTATGAAGAACAATGTAGACTTTACTCGAATCGAAACCTTAACATGGAATTGTTAATAAGAAGGTAATATAAAGTCATAATAAAACCATATATGGTATTAGATATAAGAATATGGTTCTTTAAAATATGTATAAAAAACTTATATTTATTATATAGGGGATTTTTAAGAGTACAATGAGAGCCAAGGCATAAGGTAAGGGGATTTCTAGTCTCACTTTTAATTCGATGAGATTTATACCTTGTTCACCACTAATTTCTTTTTTGTGGTCTATATACTACCCATGATTATATTTTATGATCATTATATTTAAATATATTGGTATTTACATATTCATTTTATGATTTGTCTTTCATGGTGTTTATGTTTCAAAAGTTTTCAAATCGGTAAAGTTGTTTTGTCTCAATTTTCCTTATTTGAGACACATTCCATAAATAAAAAAAACCATGTCTTCAAAAATGTTTTAAAGGTGATATTTTAAGATAAATTTCAAGGAAAAAGGATTAAAAAATGTTTTATGTTTTTCAAATAATCCTTTATATGTTTTCCTAGTGTTTTCAAATAAGTTGTTTTAAAAACATTTTCAATTTATTTTTATAAGTTTTCAGAGTGTTTTCAAAGAAATGGGTTTCAAAACATTTTAAAAATTTATTTTTAAGTTTTTAAGTTTATTTTAAAATAAAATGGTTTTCAAATGGTTTTAGGTTTTAAAAATAAATTTTCAAATAAGAAAGGATATTTTCCTCAAGAAATACTTTTAAAAGATATTTCCAAATTATTTTCTTTCTAAGATGACATCCATTGTTGTTACTCATACCTTTCTGGGATATTGATCTAAAGGTGTAACGTCCCGTTTTTGGGTGCCACCCAAGGGTGCCCCATACCCGATTGGTCACACAACCTAAAAATAATTTCCTAAAACTCCAGATATTGTCAACAAGTAGTGAGGGCCAATGCCTGATAATGGGTAAACTATGATCTCATTAGTAGAGTATGCATAGTGGAATAACAAATAGTAAACAATAGAGGAAGAAATAATACCATACAACAACAGTAAACAACAAAATACTGATAGTAATATAACAACTGGAGCATATATAAATGATGTATATCACATGTGTCTAGGAAATCATCCAAAAAATCCATAATGCTGGAAATACACTGCTGAAACCAAAGTACAGAAATATAGTAAACTCTAATAGAATTGATAGCCTCTTCTTGGTCCCATGCTCTCCAACTCCAACAACAATCAAGTACCTGATGAAGAAGGACTCTTTCCCTTATCTATACCTATAACCATATAATCTATTTGGGTCCAAAAGCATGACCCAAATAGGGTGTGAGACGAATCACATTAGGAAACCACCAAAAGATCCGTGCTTAATTGTCAGTGAATATATATAGAAGGTAATATGCATAAATGAAGCAATAAATGAGGAAGTACTCAAAAGTAAACAATGATACAGTTTTCAATTACATTAATTTACATTTATTTATTATTCCATCCATTGAATAATGAAATCTCAGGATCTAGCCTATGCTCCGTATCCCCCTGTGAAATAGTAATAAAACATATGTCTTAGAAGACTATCATAACAATCAATTAAGACCAAGTCCAAGATTGTGTTTTAGATTGGAAACTCGTCACAATCAATAAATTTTCCACAAATGACCTGATGGGAAAGATCTAATGGTTTAACCCCTATTGTCCCACATAGCATAGAGTAATGATAATGACCTCCTGGGTCACTCTCACGGTCAATACCCCTACGTCTTTGTAGCATGAATAATTTATAAATGACCTCCAGGTAGCTCTCACTACTAATACCCCTTGAGTCAACATATCATAAATAAATTATAAATGACCTCTTGGGTAGCTCTCATGGTTAATACCCCTAGTTAAAGGTCTACACCAAGGATCACACAGTAAAAGTGGAAACCCCCACAGTTTCCCTAGTCCAAGGCTCTCACAGTCCATTGAAAAAACAACACGCATATCATATCGAGAAGCACATGTAATCTAAAACTACTACTTGGATAAACATTAACAAGCATAACACATGTAATCCATATAATCTAACAAACTCCATCCTAAGAAATTCAAGGCATGGAAACAAGGTACGACTTATAAAAAACCTAGGCCAAATAGCCACAAGCTGTCAGCTAGGGAAACACACCCATGGGGCGTCCTGTAAAGAAGGCATCTGACGTTATGCATATACAACAACCCATTTTTAATAAATTTAATCATAAAAGGTAAATAATAGGGTTAAATTCCCAATCCAGAAATACCCCAAACATGGGTACGCGAAAATTTCATCATATATAATCCAAATATGAGAAAAAAAGGTACAAACCACTTACCTTGATGTCGTACGATCAATATAATTGAACTTCAGCCCTTGAATCGGCCTAGAATGACGTAGATATACAAAAAGGGTAAATTAGATCATCCCAAGATAAATCACTAGAGAATAAAAAAAAGGCTCAAGGGGAATATATAACTCACTGGTGGAAATCCAATGCACTTGAAGATGTCTTAATCAGAGCTCAGACGGAGAATCGGGAGGCGCTTGAAGTTCGTATCCATTCTGTCGCTCTCCTATATGAACTGGGGGAAGAAGAAATATGTTTTGTACATGGGATGTGACCCCGCTATGATTTATCAAATAAAAGAAAAATTACATGGAGTTTTCATTAAACGTACACACCGTGTATTTGCCTCAATCAGCCCCCACTTTAGGTGGTCTTCCAGGTCACCACACGACCATGTACTCGGCCGTTACATAGATAGTATGCGACTGTACGTGGTGTCAGGGTACACGGTGTGTAATCATAAGTACACTACTTGTACTTAGAAAAATTAAAATTTCTTCCCCTTTCCTCAAAAACAACCCGAAAATAAAGATCCATACCTAAAATGAAGATCCAGGTTCTTACAAACTTCCCCCTTTAAGGAATTCGTCCCCAAATTTCCCTTACAAGGGTGGTGAAGAAGAATCTTTGAACAACTCCAGCCACTGTGATCGCACATTGGCCTCCCTATCCCAAGTCATATCTTATACTACCTCATGCTACCATAACACCCATACAAGAGGAAAAGACCAGCCATAAAAAAACTCCCTGCTGCGATCCACAATCCGAATAGCGTGCTCCTCGAAGGATGCATCCACCACCAACTCAACCTTTTCAGGTTGAAAGACATGATACAGGTCTGAAAAGTATTGTCATAGATGAGAAACATGAAAGAAATTTTGTATAGCCTGATACTTTTGAGGTAATTGAAATTGATAGGCAACCGGTTCAACTCTCTACAAAACCTCAAATGGCCCAACATATCTCAGTGAAAGCTTTCCCTGTCTCCTAATCCTCCTGTTTCCCAACCTCGTTGTGACACGTAAGAAAACCTGATCTCTAACCTTGAACTCCAGAGGTCTTCTCCATTGATCAACATAATATTTATGGCAAGATTGTGCAGTATCCATCATCTTCCAAATCAACTCCACCTTCTCCATGGTCTCTTAGACAGGACGAGGTCCTAGCCTAGTTGCCTCTCCTCCCTCCAGCCAACATGGGGGTGATCGGAATGTCCTACCTTAAAAATCCTCATAAGGTTCCATATAAATTGTTACTTGAAAACTATTATTGTATGCAAACTCTACTAGGAATATGTGTCTCTACCAATAGCCCCTGAAGTCCAAGATGTATTCTTGAATAATGTCCTCCAAATCCGAAATTGTTCACTCAGACTGGCCATATGTCTGGGGATGGTAAGCTGTACTCAAAAGTACATATATACCTAAATCCATATGTAGTCCCTTATAGACACGAGATGTAAACTAGGAATACCTATTTGAAACGATAGAGTGCATAACCCCTAGAAAACATACAATATCAGGGATGTATAACCTTCCAAGCTCATATACACTGAAGTTTCCCTTAATCAGTAAGAAATTTGAAACCTTTGTGAGTCTGTCAACAGCAACCCAAACCAAATCATTCCTTTGAGGAGACCTCGGTAAACCCATCATGAAATCCATCGTGACATCATTCCAATTCCACTCAGGAATGGGTAACTATTGTAAAAGCCTTACTTTTCGCTGATGCTCTGCCTTCACCTGCTGACAGGTAAAACATCTCATAAAAAAATAGAAAATTCCCCCTTTCACTCCTAGACACCAATACTGACGGTGTAGATCTCGATACATCTTACTAAAACTAGGATGAACTTCCCATGTCGAGGCATGAAAATCTCGCAAAATCTCCTCATGTATGTCTACTGACACCCATATGCACCCATGAAAACACAAAAACTCATCCTCACCTATGGTCCATCAAGGAGTTGGGTCTTCATCCGACACACTCTCCCATAGGACTAGGCCTTCATAATCTAATAGCTACCTCATTCTCACTCGATCCAGAAGAGTAGATGCAACATCTATAGATGAAAGAAACATCTACCCCTGTCTATCATGCACCTCTAAATGCATATAAGAGAACAGAGCCATAAGCTTCCACTCACTACTAGCCTCTTTAAATACCTGTATCTGAGTCCTCCTACTTGACACATCAGCCACTACGTTGCCTTTCCCTGGTTTGTAGGCAAGATAAAAGTCAAAATACTAAAGGTAATCAATCCACCTTCACTATATCAAATTTAGATCATGTTGAGTAAAGATATACTTGAGGGTTTTCTGGTCAATGTACACCATAAAATTCTCTCCCAAAAGATAATATCTCCAACAGCGCAATGCACGCACAACTACAGCCAACTTGAGATCATGCATCGGGTAATTCCTTTCATGTGGCCTCAACTGCCGAGACCCGTATGCAATAACTCCTTCCCCCTGCATAAGCACTACTCCCTACTCGATACCTGATGCATAAAAATAAATGGAGTAACTCTTTCCCAACTCTAAAAGAATCAGTATCGGTGCTGAAGTCAATCGCTCTTTCAACTCCTAAAAGACTGAATCGCAAAAATCTATCCACAAGTACTTCACACCCTTTTTAGTCAGGCCTGTCAGTGGTGCTGTTAAGCATGAAAAGTCCTGTATAAAGCACTTGTAGTAACCATCCATCCCCAAAAAACTCCATACCTCAAAGAAATTATTTGGATGCTTCAAGGAAACTACTGCTCTCACTTTCTATGGGTCTACTTATAATCTTTTCTTTGAGATTATATGACCCAAGAAGTGAATCTGGTCCATCCAAAAGTTGAATTTTGAGATCTTAGCATATAACTGATGATCTATTAGTCTACTCAATACGATCTCAATATGGATGGCATGGTCATGTCAAGTATGAGAGCACACCAAGATATCCTACATGAATAAAACCACAAAAAAATCCATGTAAGGATGGAACACTCGGTTCATCAGTTCCATGAAAAATCACAGCGCGCTCGTGAGACCGAACGACATAACCAAGTACTCATATAGACCATACCTGCTCCAAAATGCTGTAAGAGGTATATCTGATGGTCTAACGCAAAAATGATGATTACTAGATCTCAAGTAAATCTTCAAGAACACTCTATCTCATCAAAGTTGATCAAAGAGATCATCAATCCTCACCAAGGGATATCGGTTCTTAATCATCAACTAGTTCAACTTCCAATAATCCACACACAGTCTAAGGGTACCATCTACCTCTTTGAAAAAATGATAGGCAAACCCCAAGGAGAAGTATTGGGTTGGATGAAACCCTTCGCCTGTAACTCCTCTAACTAATTCTTGTGCTCCTATAACTCTGGTGTATCCATCCTATAAGGAGGAATGGACACTAATGCTACTCCTAGAACAAGCTCAATGGAGAAATATACCTCTATCTAGAGGTAAAACTAAAAATTCATCGGGAAATACATCTCTAAAATGATCCATCACTGGAGGAAAGTCCATCTGTGAAGTCCCCTACTCATCCAGATATAAACTAGAAATCTGGGAAATAATTCCTCCCAACCCATGATGCTCGGGTCCAGATCTGCTATCCTAGACATCCCATTCACCCTTGTGTAGAAAAGACCCACCCTATGGTGATGTGAAACTCACCCTGCGATGATAACAGTCAAAAAAGTCCTGAAAGGAGACTAACCAGTCCATTATGAGAATGACATCGAAGCTTGTCATCTCTAAAACATGGAGGTCCCATAAGAAGTGAGACCCACCAACCTCAAGAGGGAACTCATTGCACTAATGTACACTAGCTATCCTAATCCCCAATGGAGTTTCTAGTGTCATAACATCATCCTATGTAAAGATACATATTCCAAGGCTCTCCACAACAATAATAGATATAAAACTATGAAAATACCCTATTTCAAAAAGATAAAAAGATAAAACTGAGGCAACTAGAATCACACTTCTATCTATAGAGGGTCTGAGATCCTACTCTTGCTGGGTCTGCTCTATCGCAAAATCCTGGCCTGTACTATGGCCTTATGACCTTTCCCGACTACCCAGAGTTGATCTACCCTGATTTCACTGAAGACCTTCCATCTGGATACCCCATCCATGACCACCTCCTTAGTCTGAGCAACCTAATGAACTCTAGTTCCCATACTAATGAGAAATTGGTGGTCCTGCTCTTAAGTGTGGAGTCTTAACCAATCCAATCTCACTAGATGATGGTGAGAAATATTGACAAAAGTGATGAAGAACTATCTTGTTGTAAGATAAGTACTCAATTGGGTCTCTTAGGCACTGAGGTCTCATGTTCCCACTCTTCTCGCATTGGTAGCACCTCACCTGGCTACCTGAAGATACATCCCTGCTACTGGAATTACCACGTGAAGGCTCCCTGTGTCACTTCCTGCTATCAAATGAAGGAGTACTAGCCCTAGATGACGAAACACCCTGGCTTGAAGCTACCAACTCCATCAGATTGCACTTAGTAATCTGCACCTAATTTACTATATCAGTCACTGAAGCCATCTTGAAAACATTTATCTGTGATCATATTTCATACCTAAGACCATCCTCAAAATTCTTAGCCAGTGACAACTCGTCACCTCCCAAAACAGTTGCGAAGTGATGAAGCTCTGTGAAGTGTAATGAGTAATCCATCATTAAAAGAGTTTCGTACTCCAAATGCATGAACTCTCGGGCTTGGTCATCCCTCAACATCCCAGGGTAGAAGTAATTATATAAGGTTCTCTGAAACTCTTCCCAAGCCATATACCGATTACATCCCACCTGTGAGATAACATCCCACCATCTATTGGTAGAATCACACAGTATGTACATCCTGAGATTCACCCTCCTCTCAAGAGGAATTTTCAGATTCTCAAAGATAGTAATAATGGAATCCAATAATATATCTAGGGCCTGTGGTCCTCCATACCATGAAAATGTGGGAGGATGCTTCTGCTGGAACACCCGCGTCAATTCTTCCATAGTCAAGGTAAGATGTGGTGCTCCCAAGAAAGTCTGAATCATCCTTATATGGAACTTTGCATCAACACCCATGTCTGGTATAACAGTTGGTTCCAAGATGGGCATAACGAGAGGATCTGATGGTAATCCCTGATCTAATATTTCTGGTGTCTGTTCATTGCCCTGTACTTGGAATACAACCGAATGATGTATTAGTGGCATGAATCAACAAGGTCAAGATCCCAACTTAGTTCAATATTATCATGGACTGCAACTTAAAAGTGAAAGAACAGAACAAGATAAATAAAACATTCACGTTTTACAAAACAGGGTTACAAGGCCTGTATAACTACTACACAGTGTGTTCCTGTAAGATTTTAACATGGGTATGTGCCTCTACCAACTTGGTCATGTAACACCCCATACACACAGTGTGTTCCACCTAAGACATGTCATGTTCTTGAGTTTTCCATCCTTCCCAAGTACATATATATGACTAGAACTATACGGTTCTCTCATGGTGTAACACTACATGGTGTGCACAATCTACACACGACGTATAACACTTAAGTCCCATCCACTCATTTCATTAGTCACATGACTAGATACATAGTTGATAACTACATGACATGAATAAACGAGACACAATGTGTATAACCTATGTTTCAACCACTCAGGTCATTGGTCACACGACTGGATACATGGTTCTTTATAACACAATGTGTACAATCTAGACACATCGTGTTCTACCAAAGTTTTCCAACCTCATGTCTCTGCTCACACAGTCAGTCACACGGTCAAGCACTACATGGAGTGTACTCCCAGTACACGGCGTGTACTTAATAAAAGTCATTCTTTTCTAACTTAGGAACACATGGCGTGTGTTTATAACATCACACGCTGTTTTGTATAGGTTTCTAGACAGTAAGCCTCTGAAAATTCTCTAAACCCCACCAAATCTTAAAATTTTGTCTAAGCCATGCTAATTTACGATCCGTAAGATCCCATACTCCACACAAAATCAAATTTTGGCATCCTATTTCACATCATGCCATAATATATTTCAATTAAATCTCAAACATGATCCACCAAATTCTAATCCAAGAGGGTTAAAGGTAAATTGGCTTTTTCCTGTACACGAGTTTGCTACTCTCGAGTAAAGATTATTACCAACTCCCTATTCCTTTCTATACCTATCTATAGGCTCCGATTAGTAAGACAAAACAGGAAAGAAACTCCTCCGATACCACTTTGTAACATCCTGATTCTAGGTGCTGCCTAAGGGCGCCCCGTACTCGTTTGGTCACATGACCTCCAGAATATTTCCCCAAATTCCAAAGGCTTCTAACTAGCATCAAGGTCAAAGGTCTGATAATAAGAAAACTATTCCCTCATTGGCAGAATATGCACAATGGAAAAAAATATTAAACAATAACAGAAGCAGTAATACCATACAATAATAGTAAACAACAGAAGACTGATAGTAATATAACAAAAAGAGCATATATAAATGATGCATATCACTTGTGTCTAGTAAAGAATCCAAACAATTAACAGTGCCATAAATACATTGCTGAAACCAAATTATAGAAAATAAGTAAACTCCAACAGCATCGCAAGCCTCATCTTGGTCCCATGCTCTCCATCTCCAACAACAATCCAGTACCTAATGAAGAAGGGTGCTTGCCCTTATCAATACCTGAAACAATATAATTTATTTGGGTCCAAAAGCATGAACCAAATAAAGTGTGAGATGAATCCTAGTAGGAAACCACAAAAATATCCATGCCCAACTATTAATGAATATATATAGAAGGTAATATGAATAAATTAAGCAATAAACTAAGAATTAATCAAAAGTAAAAAATCCTATAGTTTTCAATTAAATTCATTTACATTTATTTATTATTAAACCATTTGGATAATGGTATCCAAGGATCTATCCTAATATCTATACCCCCCTGTGTAATAGTAACCAAATATATGTCTCATAAGACCATCTCAATAATCAAGTAAGACCAAGTCCAAGCTTGTTCTTTGGCTTTGCAACTCTTCACAATCATTCAATTATCCACAAACAACGCTCTAGGAAAGTTCTCATGGTATAACCCCTATGGTCCCAAATAACATAGAGTAATGACAAAGACCTCTTGGGTATCTCTCATGGTCAATACCCCTGGGTCTACATAGCATCAATAAAATATAAAAAAACTCCAGGTAGCTCTCACGGTCAATACCCCCTGGGTCAACATATCATAAAGAAATTATAAATGACTTACTGGGTAGCTCTTATGTTCAATACCCATGGATCATCGTCAACACCAAGGATCACATGGTCCTATGTAAATAAACATGGAAACCCCTACAGTTTTCCTCATCTAAGGCTCTTATGGTCTATTAGAAAAATAGCACACATATTATATCAACCAGCACATGTAATCTATAACTACTACATGGATAAATATTCACAAGCATAACACATGAGATCTATATAATCTAAATAAATCCTTCCAAATAAATTCTGAAGAAATACATGATTTTATAGAGATGGGAGACCATATCTCTCTAAAACCCTCAAATGATTAGGGATTCTTTTCCCGATTATTTCGATCTTCACCCTCATGGCGGATTTTCGCATGCCTAGGAGATTTGAATCCCATCACTTCGTGACTTCTTGGATGAAACAGACACCTCATCAACAAGGTATTGTTTAAGAAAAGCGTAAATATGATGTCTCAGATGAAAAATTCCACACTCATATGTTGCCCGATAGATCTCAAGGGATCTGGTTTCTCGATGCTATGAAGAGTACAGATCTGGGAAAAGACAACACGATGAAGACTCCCCTTTTCAAGAGGCTTGATGATGGTGGTTTCTTGGTGGAAGCGGACCCTAATTCACTTCAACAATGCATAAAAATGTGAAAATTCTCTGTCATGGGCCGCATATCCTACCTTAAAGGTGACCACCCTTGTCCTTTTCCTGATTTAAATTAATGTATTGCACACTACTGGAATACTTCATATTGGTAATTGATACCAACAAGAAAAGGCTATTTTCAAATTCGGTTGGAATAACAAGATGATATAGAGAAGTTTTGGAAGACCATAAATATTAATCTAAAACTGGGTTTCCTTAGAATATCTGAATAGGAATTTTTCTTTCAACCCACACACATATAGGAATACCATGGCACAAGTTTGGGTCAAACTACATGGCCTGAATTGGTTTTATTAGCACCTAAAAATATTGAATGATATTGTTTCCTGCATCGGATCTCCTCTCAAAATTGATCAAAGAACCTTAAATGATGACTTAGGCCTTTTTGTGGGAGTAATGGTGGAAATTAACTTAGATTCAATGCTTCCCAATACAATTAATTTCAATGATAATGATTACAAAACTAAAATTAGAATAAAATATGAGAGGAAACCTACTTTTGTGACCTTTGTAAGATCATTGTACATACAATATCTAATTACAGGGTGGTTAAAAAACAAGTAAATCATCTAATTGAAAATTAATTGAAGGAAATAAGAAGAAATATAAAAGATAAATCTCCCATGTTGGACATACCAGAACTCCCCCAAAAAATCTAAAATCTGGGTAAGAAAATCACACAACTTGGCACACATAGGGAATAACTCAGGTATAACCTGGGAAGATGTTGTTGAAGAGGAAGATAAATCCATTAAGGAAAAAATCCTCTAAGAAGAAATAAAGAATCTGGTTTTATATACTATTAGGCTATCCAACCATGAACATGAGAAGGAAGAACTTATTACCTGTCAATCTGAACATGTATCAAGCTCTAATTTCATCAAAAAATCTTAACATACACTGGGTAGGAGGGATACAATATCTCCACCTAAAGAAATGCAATTCAATACAGGAGACACATGTACTGCAACTATTCATAAAGATAATTTCCCTGGTCTACTTTTGTGAAAACTATGGATGAACACACCTTCTCAGATTTGGGTACAAGACAAATCCAAAAACCATCCCTCTTGAATGCCATTTCTACTATATGGATAAATAATGAAACCAATAATAAGGAAAATGACTTAGGTTCTTTTCCCTCTACTCACAATACTTCTTCTGTAAAATCTGGGAAGCTACCCACTAGACCAAAGGCTGTTTAGGCCGAGGCACATACCAAGATTACTAAGCCTAATAGAAATGTTTCCATGACCTTGGAATTTTTAAAACATGTAAAGGGAAATACACCCTTGGTATAAGATCCTATGCAAATGAAGGAAAATAATGACTCCATGGAGCAGATTCAATGCCTTCCATCTGATCTAGAAACTATCTAATAGTTTGACACAACTATTTAAAAGGATCTAGGTACCCCTATTCCTCTTTCTACAACCTTCCATTTTAATGGTACTCAATCTATTGATAGGGATGATTGTTCTTAGTATCCTAACAATTTTTTATCTAACCAAAATGCCAATTATTTGATGTTGTGTAATAAGAACTCTACAGACTCAACTATGAATGATTTAATAAATGAACCTACTAAGAAGAACCCTCTCATATCTAACAATGAATAGGAACAAACCAATTGTAGTAACAATTCTCAAAAGGTTAGATGGTCTTCTAGAAATAAAGGTTCGGGAAAAATGAAAAATGGGAGTTCTAACTCCAAATTCAAGTTTAAATGAAGATTCGTTTGTAGAATTGTTAGGGTATTTCCAACTCTTACATGTTCACTATTCTAAAAAGAATGGTCAACACTCATAATACTATGTAAGTTTCTATTTCTGAGCCAAAAAATACCTTTTCTTCTAAATACTCTCATTTGTTCTAGAATAATTATGTTTTTACTAGTGCAATCAAAAATACCTCCAATACTAAATCTCTATGGATTTTTTCGCACTCTTATTTACATAATGTTAATATTTTCAATGTCTCTGACTATATTTTTACTTGAAACTTTAATACTGATGGAACACACCTTTTCTACTCTTTTGTTTATGCTAAGAATAGATACCAAGAAAGGAGAACTCTATTGAATGACCTTTCATATCTAGGCACTAATATTAATGATCCTTTGTTTCTTATTGGATACTTTAATGCCATTTTCAACTCAAGTGAGAAAATCGGATCATCTTATGCTTCTATTTCCATGAGAGAATTTAAATCTTCGATTGAAGACAAAAATTTCATTGAAATTAATCTCACTGGTGCGAAATACACTTGGTATAACAGACATTACAGTAGAGTGGTTGCCTCCAAGCTGGACATAGCCTTCACAAATTTCCTTGCTTTAGATAAATGGGACATTTTCTCCAACACCACTCTTCACAGGCTGAACTTTGACCATCACCCCATCCTAGTCAATGTCTCCACCAAATAGATGAAACCCTAGTTGCCTTTCAGATTTAAAAATGTGTGGTTATTTGATGTCGATTACAATAATGTCATCCAAAACTGTTGGTATTCAATGTATCACAACAATATTTCCTTTTCCTATAATTTCAAATTAAAACATCTCAAACAGACTCTCAAAACTTGGTGTAACTCTATAGCCAAACAAATTAACAATGACATCCTTCTTCTTGTTGAAGAACTCAATGATCTACAAAACAAGAGCACCAGCTCTGACCTCAACACTGATCCAACTAAAGAAATAATCATTGTGGTTAAACTCAACCATTTTCTCAATTTTAAAGAAAATACGAGGAAACAAGAATTTAAAGTTAAAAGGTTATCAGATGGTGATAGAAATACTAAGTTCTATAATTCTCTTCAAAGAATCAGGTAGGATAACAGGCCATTAACCATTAAAAAGGATGGGGAAAAGCTTCTTGAAAATTAATATGACATTTCTCATCATATATTATCTTACTATGAATCCATATTCAATGGTCCTGATATCAACAGAGGCCTGATTTCTAAGTTCATTCCGATAGTGATCAATGATGGGGACAAAACTTTATTTCTCAACACTCCACTAGATCATGAAATCAAAGACACTGTCTTTATTCTGAATCCTGATAGTGATCTGAGTCCTGATGGATTCAATAATGGTTTCTTCTAAAATTATTGGGATTTGATTCATGTCGATGTTTGTAAACTTTTCAAATCCCTTTTTTTTCCAATGGTGTGCTTCCTCATGCTCTTAATGACCAATTTCTCACCTTAATCCCAAAAGTGGAAAATTCCTATGGGATTAAAATATTTAGACGCATTTATCTTATCAACAATCTTTATAAAATCATCACTAAAATCATTTCAAATAGAATTTCAACTATCACAGACAAAATTGTCTCATGGATCCAATTTCATTTTATTATGGGTAGATCCATTCAATAATACTTTTGTCTTACCTCTGAGTGTGTAAATAACTTGAATAAAGATAAAATAGGAGGTAATATTACAATTAAACTTTATATTATAAAATCTTTTAACACCATGTGTTAGAGATTTATATTCAAGGTTCTTCAAGGTTTTGGTTTTAGTGCCTCTTTTATCACTGCAATCAGAACTCTATTCAACTCGGCGTCTATCTACATTTTGATCAATGGATATCCAAAGAGATAATTTAAATTCACCAAAGGTGTTAGGAAAGGTTACCCCCTCTATACCATTCTATTCTCAATAGCGAAAGACTATCTTAGTTATCTGATCACCTGTCTGGTGGAAAAGAATAAGCTGAAGCCCATCCATGTATCTAGGAATGTGAATGCTCCTACCCAAATTTTTTATGATGATGACATCATACTTTTTCTTCAAGGTGATAAAGGAAACATTATTAACCTCAAAATAGAACTCTCATACTATGAATATTTTTCTGGTCAAACCATTAGTTGGAACAAACCCTTCACCTTCTTTAGGAGGAACTTTCCTCCTAGAAGAAAATGTAACATTATTAGTGACTTAGGTCTGAAAGAAGGTATGCTCCCTTTCACTTATATTGGTGTTCCCATCTTTTGGGTCAGAACCAAGTCCTTCCACTTCACGACTATAGTTCACCAAGTTCAAAACCATCTCTCTTATTGGAAAGGTAAATCCCTCTCTCTATGGTAGGTAGGACATGACTTGTAAAATCCAATATTGTCTCTAAGATGGTTTACTCCATGATGATCTATAAATGGTAGGTTAATCATATATAAAAAATGAACATTGCTATAAATAATTTCATCTGGATTGGTAGTATTCTTGAAATAAATCTTGTGACTCTCCCCTGGTCAACTTATTGCAAGCCCATTGAGAAAGGTAGAATTGGTATAAAAAATATAAAGTACTCTAATGAATCCCTTCAAGCTAGACTCACTTTGAACCTTTTTGATAATACTTATGAAGATATTACCTTCCTTGAAAATATATTTATTGACAAACATAATATGGGACATTATAATTTCATTAACTCTTCCATATGGACATCCATATAACAATATTTATCCAATATCATGAAAAATTTCAGATGGATGGTCTCTAAAGACTCCTCCATGAAATTATGGTTTGATAACTAAACTGGCACGACTTAAATTTCTATGATATCTCTCGATAAAACCCATGAGAGTGCCAACTGCTCTATTAGAGAAATTATAAAATCTCAACTCGATCACCTCTTTGATACTATTATGAATGTCATTGAAAAATACCCTTTCACATACACTAATGATTTCTTAATTTGGGAACCTATTCATAATGGAATGCTTAACTCAAAAAATTTCTACAATCATTATTTTTGTAACTCTGAAAGTGACTACAGTTGGATAAAAAATTTCAAAAAGCCATGGATAAAGCCTTAAAGATTCAATCTCATTTGGTGACTTGATCATAATAGAGTTCCCACAGAGATTAGTCTTCAATATTTTGGAATCCAGCTCTACTCTAAGTGAAAAATATATAATCAACACAGAGAAGATGCTAATAAACATTTTCTTTCTTGTGATACTTCTTCTACTCTTTGAAACTATATTCTTGACATTTTTGACTAAATATGGTTGATTCTTAACTCCATCAAAACTCAACTAAATAAATGTATAGAAATATAAGGCTCTCAGCAAATCAAGATCCTTTTCCTAGCTGTAGTTTTTGAGCTCTACCATGTGATCTGGTATGATCTGAATGTTATTATTCATAAAAATTACTCACTCAATCAAAATGCAGGTTAGATGTAGATCCTTATTTCCATGCATGAAGATACTTTTATGCAAAAGGGACATTACCAAAACACTGTTCATGACTTTGGAATCTTGTGACGTCTACATATTAATGGAAATTTCTATCAACCTCATCACACTTTAAAGGTGTTCTGGATTACTCCTATTTCTGTATGGATCAAAATTAATATTGATGGAACATCCGAAGGTAATCCGGACCCTGTGGGATATGGTGTTATATTCCAGAATCACCTCGGTCCGATCATTGGATATTTCATGGGTAGATGTGGCATTGTAACCTCCCTTGAAGCAAAGATGATGAGTTTAATATATTCTATTACCTTCTCCAATCTCTTTGGTTTGAACAACCTCTATATTGAAAGTGACCCAATGACCATCATGCAAGAGATTTGGAATGGCATAATACATCTTGATTTTTTGATTACTACCCATTGGATGGAATGAACCCGTTCACTTATCAATCTCAACTATATCATCACACATGTTTATCAAGAAGCAAACATGGTTGTAGATGGCCTGACCAATGTGGGAGTAAATCAAGACATCACCTGGTTCGAAGACCTCCCCATTGATCTTATTTACTTATACTAAAAATATTATAATATGATCCCGTATTTTAGACTCATGTAAACTTTATTTTGATAATAATTTTGCTTTGGTCGTTTTGGGCTAAGGAATCATCTTTTTTTTTTAAAAAAAATCCTAAGAAATTCAAGGCATGAAAACAAGGTACGCCTTATAGGAAACCTAGGACAAATGACTATAAGCAGTCAACTCAGGAAACATACCCATGGGGTGTCCTTTAGACAAGGCATATAACCTTACACATATGCAATAACCCATTTTTAATCAATTTAACCATAGCAGGTAAATAATAGGGTTAAACTCCCAATCAAGAAATTCCCCAAATGTGGGTACGTGACACTTTCAACATATATAATCCGAAGATGAGAAAAAAAAGTCATAAACCACCTACCTTGATGTTGTAAGATCAATATACTTGAACGTCAACACTTGAATCAACCTATAAGGATGCATATATACAAAAAGGGTAAAATCGATCATCCCAAAATAACTCATGAGAGGGGAGGAATCAGGAATAAAGGCTCTAGAGGGAAATAAAACTCACCGGTGGGAATCCAATGCACTCGACAATGTCTCAATCAGAGTTCAGATGGAGAACCAGGAGGCGCTTGAAGTTCATGGCCATTCTGTCGCTCTCTTATATGATCAAAGGGAAGAAGAAATATGTTTTGGACATGAGAAGTGACCCACTCTGATTTATCAAATAAAAAGAAAAGTACACGACATGTTCATTAAATGTACATGCTGTGTATTAGCATCAACTGGCCCCCACTTTAGGTGTTCTACAAGGTCACCACATGGCCTTGTACTCAGCCATTACATGGATAGTACATGGATGTACACGGTATCAGGGTACATGATATGTACTCCTAAGTACAAGATGTGTACTTAGAAAAAAATTACATTGCTTCATTTTTTCTAAAATAAACCCTAAAATAAAGATCCATACCTGAAATGAAGATCTAAGTTATTACAAAAGGTTACATTCATATTCTTTCTCCGAATTGTTTATGTTTTGATGAAATAATGTTTATGAAACCCATTTATCTTTAATGGGTTACATGTTTATGAAGCCCATTTCTTCTTCATGGGTTATATGTTTATGAAACACACTTCTCTTCATAGGTTATGATTTTGATGAAATGATTATGAAACCTGTCTATTTTTTCACTTGTTATGATATGATTACATGTTTATGATACCCATTTCATTTCCTGGGTTATGATATGATAATTTATGATATTGTGGCACATGTATGTATGATTTCATTATGATATGGGTTGGACCTATATCTCCATCCAATGCATTGGGTAAAGATTTATATCTTATGAGATAATGATGAGATTCAATTCAACAAGCATGATCCACTGTGGAAGATTGAGACACATGATCCACTATTGTAAGATGGGGAAACAATATACACTATAAGAATATGGGGAAACCCAATCCACTATAGGAAGATGAGGAAAGATGATCCATTATAAGGATAGAACTGTGACTGGGGATGGTGGTGTGTCTTGCCCAGTAGATGTAGCCCCCAAGAAGTACCATGATAGGTTATAGCAATGTGTCTTAACTTATAGGGAGTGATATTAAATGTTTTTGTGTATTCCAAAATTGCACATAGTTTTCCTATGTTGAGATTTCATGGATTATTCTCTTGATTCCCTTATTATTCATGTCTTATAAACTACTAATATTTATGCAATAATTTACGTTTATGATATTTTATATGAAGGGTATGATATTCTAATGTTATAATCAAATTATCATACCCTTACACTCATTTTTTTTCTTATATATCCCCATTGTTTCACCTTACTAAGCATCCAAGATCAACCCTTTTTATATTTCCTTCCCTAGGTTATGAAGATATGTATTAATTATAATGTGTCTAAGAGGGGCGCTAGTCATCAAGAAACTAATAGGAGATAATATATCTCACTTTTGTGCTAATGTTTATGTTTCCATGTTTCCAAATTCACTAGGCTAATAGGGTCTTCAGGTGTCTATTTGTATGATGTATTAAGTATTCCACAAAAGTGATGTAATGTTAATGTATGAAAAGAGGTAATCTACATAGTTGGAATCAGAGAAAAATTTTAGTTAACATTTTGAAACTAGGATGAGAAAACCTTTGTGGGAACTATGAGGAAATGTCTAAGGATAAGTCTAAGGATAAGGAAAAGTATTGGAAAATGCAATAGGATTTTGGTAAAGGATAAAGAGAGTAGTTTCCTAGAAATACATCCCTCTCTAGATACTACAAGTGGACGTGGTTCTAGAATATATTTACATAGGATTAACAACTCCAATAAGGTGTGTTAGGCCTGACTCGAGCATAGCCTTGTACACGACAACGAGTGTTACTACACATATGGTTTGAGACTCTCGGGGGATATTCTTTGGGAATTCACAAACTCTTTATAAACCATCATGAAGGACTTAAAAATAGGTTTTTTATAAATAATCTAGGATAAAACTAGGGTTTTATAGATTAAGGAATGTGTCATAATTTAGACATCATGTAAGTGTATTTTCATTATTATGCGGTTCCTCAAAATGAAAAATCTTTATTACTCTATGTTTTTTAGTTTTAGTCAATGGCTAGAAACCCAGGGAACCACATTAATGGTGATTGTAATAGATAATGAAATGGTTTTACTCATGATAATCTGAATTCTATGAGAGTTGGAATGAAAAAATATCATTGCTATGCTCACCCAAATTTCTGAAGAAATGAGTCATATTGAGCTTCCAAACAAGCAAAGGAGGGGACAACATTATATTGAGTTAATCATGAGGAAACCTCTAAATTATTTCAATAGTTATTCTGTTTCGCTTGTTGCTGAACACTATATTAGTACCATAGAAAACATATTCTCCATTCTCTAGTGTTTGAAACATGAGAAATCCATTATTGATGTTTATTAGTAAGAAGGTGAAGTTGAACAATAGTGGACTCTAATCAATAATACGAGGAAACAAGATGAAATTGAATCCATAGATTGGGATGATTTCAAGAACGTATTCCTCAATAAGTAATTTCCTCATATTCTTCATATGAAGATAGAAAATGAGTTCCTTGAGTTGAATAAAAATGATGATGAATCTGTTGGTACCTATGAGGATAATTTCACAGGACTTGTGAGGTACAGTTATGTAATTACCATACAACCCAAAAGTAAAGTTGATATGTTCTTTAGTGGCATAAATCCAAGTCTCATAAGGGAATTGGACATAAGATAATTTATTATCTAAGATAATATTGTGTGTTATGCAATCAAAGTTGAAATAGATGTTGGATTGATGTATCAATATCATGGTTTTAACAAAAAAATGAAGATGGAGTTCAAAGGAAAATATAAAAAACATGGAGAGAAGATGATGAGCCTTCCTTTATGCTCTAAGTGTGGAAAAAAGCATAGAGGAAATTTTATTATGGGTCCTAATAAGCGTTTTAAGTAAAAAATGGAAGACCACCAGGAAATTGATTTATGTACTGATGAGAATAAGTTATCCAATGATAAAAAAGAGGAAACGATACATAGAATTCACCTCCCACACCTCAGTGCTTCAAGTGTGAGAAGGATGTGAATTATGATAACTAGTTTCCAAACCCAAGGGTTAGTGATAATGATTGGCGTCAACAAACTCTTAAAATGAGGGACAAGGGGAAATCTCATGCAATCATTGTTTCTGATGAGGGGTGCGATAATTATGTGGTGAAAGGTACAATTACCATCCACTATAGAACTAATAATATCTTATTTTCTTCTGGATTTACCCACTCTTTCATATCCAAATAAATTTATAAGGGTATTAATATTCCACCCAAATTATTAGATGTGGAATTAGCAGTAAAAACCCATAATGGTACACTGATTTCATCTCAAGTGTATGATTCCTCTCGGTTTATGTTTGTGGGAATGTAATTTCTGAAAATATTATTATTCTTCCCCTAGTAGAATTTTAAGTCATATATGGCATGTATTGACTTTAGCTTCATAAATCCAACATTAATTATCAAGTAAATGAAGTTATGTTTGATATTTCAAACCAAACTATAATCATCTATCGGTGTGATGATAAGTATAAACTTCCTATAGATATAAAATGTTTTGTATGGGTCTTAATTCCCATTTATAAGACATGTTTGTCTCAAATGATTGGGGATAAACTTGAAATATTTGATATGACTGTTGTTTGGTAATTTTTGGATGTGTTCCCGGAAGAGTTTCCTAGACTTCCACCAAAATGTGAAGTTGAGTTCTCTAAAGAACTCGTACCTAGTTCCACACCAATTTTATAGACTCCCTATAGAATAGACCCAACTGAGTTGTACAAATTTGAGAAGATACAAAAAAAACCTTGATAAGGGATTAATTTGGTAAAGTGTGTCACCTTTAGGTGCATCTATCATCCTTTTGAAAAAGAAATATGGATCAATACGAGTCTACATTGATTATCAAGAGTTTAAGAAGACCACAATCGAGAATAAGTATCCTCTTCCTTGTATTGATGATTTGTTTAATCAACTGCATGAAGCTCAATAATTTTCCAAAATCAACCTTTGTTCTAGATATCAACAATTAATGGACAAGAAAGAGGATATAACCAAGACGACATTCCATACAAGGTATGGATACTAAGAATATATAATGATGCCTTTCTATCTTACTAATTCCCCTGCTATCTTCATGGATTTGGTGAATAGAATATTAAGAGATTACCTTGATCAGTTTGTGGTAGTATCTATTGATTATATTCTTATATATTAAAAGAAAGGAATAACATGAAGGCCACTTGAGAATTGTACTAAATACCCTAAGGAGAATATGTATGAAAAATTTACAAAGTGTGAATTTTTTCTACAAAAGGTTTCATTTTTGGGGAACATAATCTCAAGATATTCTATAGTAGTATATCCATCAAAGATTAAGGCTATTTAATGTTTATCCAGACCAACCATAGTGACTGAGATTCATATTTTTATTGTTTAGCTAGATATTATCAATGTTTTGTAGGGAATTTATCATGACTTTCTCATCCTCTAACCAAGTTAGCTTATAAGGGTTCCATGTTACTCTGGATAAATGAATGTGAGGAATATTTCAAGGAACTGAAGAGAAGGTTGGTCAATGCACCTGTAGTTACAATAAACTTTAGTCGATAAGGGTTTCTAATCTATAGTGATGAAACCAAGATGGGATTGGGATGCATTATTATGAAAAATAATGTGGTTATAGCCTATGCCTCATGATAATTGAGGATTCATGAAAAAAATTACCCAACTCATGATTTTGAGTTACCAGCGGTATTTTTTTCATTAAATATATGGATACATTATATTTATGGAGAAAGGTGTGATATATATACCAATCATAAAAGACTAAAATATATATTAAAACAGAAAGAGTTAAACATGATACAGATAATATGGTTAGAGATGATAAAATATTATGACTCCTTAATACATTACCACCATGGGAAAGAGAAAAAGGTGGCCAATGCTTCGAGTTGAAAGGATCATTCCAGCATATCCACGATGAGGATCGCAAAAGAACTAATATTTTTGGATTTACAAATGATAGATATGGAAATATTTGAGGAATGGGAAAAATCTTATGTTTCTCAATTGAATGTTCAACCCTTTATCCAAGTGAATATCAAAGAGGTGTAGAAGGACGATGGAGAGCTAAAAAATAAAGTTAGAGATGTTCCAAAGTTTAACCATGATCTGTATAGAATGATAAGGTTTAGGAACTTTGTATTTGTTCCATCCAAACTGGATTTAAAGGAGCTGTTAGAGGAAGCTCATAATTCTTTATTCTCTAATCATACTGGAAGTACGAAGATTCATAGATAATTGAAAGAATACTTCTGGTGGGATGACATGAAGAGGGATATGAGTGAGTTTGTATCTCAATGCTTGGTATTACAAAAAATTAAGGATAAAAGATAAAAGTCTAAGGGGATGTTTCATCCATTACCCATACCAGAGTGTAAATGGGAGAACATAACTATAGATTTTTTCATTGGACTCCCTAAAAAATCTAAAGGGTTTAATGCTACATGGGTGGTAGTTAATCACCTTACTAAGTTACAACACTTTATCATTATCAGAGAAAACTTATCTCTAGATAATATATCCATGATATACCTTAGGGAAGTGATAAGGTTGCATGGAGTACCACATTCTATTATATCTGATTTGGATCCAAGGTTTACCTCAAAGTTATAGTGAAGTCTTTGGTAAGCACTTGATTCAGAATCGAGTTTCAATACTAATTATCATCCTCATATGGATGGCTAGTCTAAAATAACAACTCAAATCATAGAGAATATGTTGAGATATTATTAATTGGATTTTAAATATGGTTGGGATCAACAAATTCTTCTAGTTGAGTTTTATTAAAATAATAAATTTCACTCAATCATTTCGATTCATCCTTATGAAGCCTTATATGGAAAGAAATTTAGATCTCCAACATGTTGGGATGAAGTTGGGAAAATAAATATATTAGGACCTAAGATAGCTAAAGAAATGGCCAAGTAAGTTAGATCCATTCGACAACATATCAATGCATCACAAGGTTTATAGGAAAGTTATGATGATAACCATTGACATGATCTATAATTTGATTTTGGTGATAAGGTTTCTCTACAAATATCTCCATGACAGAAGGTTATGAGGTTCTGGAAGAAATGGAAACTAAGCTCTAGGTATATCAGTCCCTTTGAGATTATCTTTCATATTGGAATGGTATCATATCACTTGGAACTTACTAAAAATATCTTTGAAGTCCATGATTTTTTCCATGTATCTCCCCTGAGGAAGTAAATATGTGACCCTTCACATGTACTAAGCTCAGAGACCATACCGTTGGAACATGATCTTTCTTACAAGGAACAAGAAATTGAAATTATGGATCATACATAGAAAGTTATATGAAATAAGGCCACTCACGAGGTGAAAGTTTTTTTAGAGAATTCACCATTTAAAGGAAGATATTTTGGAACTTGAGGATATGATGAGGTAGAAATATCCTCAATTTTTTGTATCAGAATAATGAATTTTAAGGGTGAAATTCTTTTTAAGGTGGTAGAATGTAACACCCCAAGTGTTTTTGAACCTTTTTTGAATAAATTAATTTTATTTTATTTCATGCGTTACAGGATACACTAATTCAAATACTAATTTTATTCTATACTAAGATAAGATTTCACTATATGCAATACTGACTTAACTTGCATTATGCGCAACACCACATTTCTATAAAACATCTTTTTATTATTATAATTATTTAAATGTGGTAGTTATAAACTAGCTGTTAAACAAGTTAATATGAATAGTATTAAATACTTTTTAAATATTATTTATAATGGTTTTATATAAATAAAACATATTAATAATAAGACATGTAATATTGGTAAATTCTTTATTTGTTTGAAAATGCTATTTTCTCATATGAACTGCTTTTTATGTCCTTTAGTGAAAAATAGTAAAATTAATTTTAGAAAATTTTAGAAATAGAATTTGATAAAATAAACTTAATTTTTTAATTAAAAATTTCAAAATTTTCTTAGGTTGAATTTTTGATATTTTTCTAAAAACATCATTTTTGAATGAATAGTGAAAAGTATAGAATTTTAATTTAAAATTTCTTTTTCATCTAAATTATTTATATAGTTAAATTATATTTTGATTTTATTTTTAAAGTTTAATTAGTTAAATTTTAAATAAATTTATCCAATATAGTTAATTGGAACCAATTTCACATTTAAATTAGATATAAAAACATCCCAAACTTTTAAACATATTTTTTTAAAAAAACCCGTTGTCGCAACATGTTTGCGAAATTAATTTTAAATTAAATTATTCCAATTATATGATTAGAATTTGAAAAAATGGATTAAATATTTGGAATAATAATAATTTATAATATTTAATAAATTCAACGTAGTTTTTTTCCAAAAAGAATAGTGAAAGTGATTAAAATTAATTACAACGATTAAGAGAAAAATTAGCTTAATAAAGGACTAAAACATAAACTTAAGGACAAAAATGAACAAGAAACTTTTCCAAAATCCATTTAATGTTAATATTTATACCCTAGACTCCCTTTATAATATTAGGACCATTATTGGAGCTAATTTACATGAATAAAATGTGGGTGGAATTCCCTTTCCAAAAATTTACAAGAATGCCACTCCTCCACTATAAAAAGGCACTCACCCCTCCCACTTATTCACATATATAAAGAAATTTGGCTCGACAAAAATCTAATAAAATAATCTCCAAAAATTCTTCCCCTCATTATATAATCCTACTTTTGGGAAGAAATCCATCCAAGGAATCCCTTTGGTGAAAACCAAAAGATTTTACCCAAAGAAGAGGTAACATCCTTCCTCAAGCTATTTTATCTTATTTTCATTCTCCACCACCTCAGTTATTCATATTACATGATTATATAATAAACTCAATATAATAAATATACTTACATGTTGTTATTATAAGGGTTATACCTACACTTACACACACTTCAATCTAATTGGTAACGAACGTATCATTCTTGTGTAGGATGAACTACCACCTCACGAAATGGTGTTGTTTGTTTTTCACTTACCACCTATAATGGTTGGGAATTATAATGGAAACTCTATTTTTATATTATTTATTTGAAATTTATGATTTATTTATACTTTTATAACTATTATATAACACATACCTTCAATCTTTCCATTTTATGTAAATGGGAAAACTTCGTTTGTGGATGTGTGGACTACCACCTACTCAAAGCGATGTGATTCTTTCACACTTTAGTTTGAATGTGTTAAGGATAGGTTTAGTGAAATTATACAATATATATGACATAATAATTATAATGGAATGATATTATACACATATATACATATATTTCATTTACTTACTTTCTTTCAATACGATAATAAAACAGAAACAACGTTCATGCTTATATATGACCTACCATCACTGTGAATGGTGTATTCCATTTCATCTTTACATATTTTATATATTATTATAAATAAATATATAATAAATATATATTATATTTATATCATGTTTTAAATTTTTTAATAATTAAATCACTTTCTAATTAATAATTCCAAAAACAATAAGTCAAAACATGTATGAAGAACAAAGCAGATATTACCCAAAGTGAATCCTTCACATTGAATTGTAAATAAGGGGGTAATATAAATTCATAATAAAACCATATATGGTTTTATATATAATAATATTGTTCTTTAAATTATTTATAATATACTTATATTTATTATACTGGAGGTTTTTACGGGTACGATGAGAGTCAAGACATATAGTAAGGGGATTTCTAGTCTCACTTTCATTTTATAAGATTTATAACTTATTCACCACTTGTTTATTTTGTATGCTGTATATATTTCTGATAAATATATTTTATGATTATTATCCTTAAATCTATGTGTATTTAAATATCTATTTTATGGTCGCTCTTTCATGGGGTTTATGTTTCTAAAGATACCAAATCTGAAATGTAGTTTTTTCTAAATTTTCCTTCTTTAAGACACATGTCATGGATTAAAAAAACCATATTTTAAAAAATGTGATAGAAAATGTTTTAAAGGTGATATTTTATTATCATTTTCAAGGAAAAAGGATTTTGAAAATGTTTTATGGTTTTCAAAGTATCCTTTATAAGTATTAAGGTATTTTAAAAGAAATAGTTTTCAAAAAAATTTCAAGTTTTTTTTATAAAATTTCAATGTGTTTTCAAAAAAATGGGTTTCAAAAAAATTTCAAGATTTATTTATAAGTTTTCAAGTTTTCTTTAGAACAAAATTGTTTTCAAAATGTTTTCTGTTTTAAAAATTATTTTTCAATGAATAAAATATATTTTACTCTAGAAATATTTTCAAAAGTATTTTAAAATTATTTTCCATTTAAGAAGACATCCTTTGGTGTTTTTCATGTATTTCTAGGGAAATTATCCAAAGGTTACATTTATATTCTTTCTTCACAGGTGATATTTTTATGCAACCATCTTCTTTTCACGGGTTATGCTTTTAATGAAATTATTATGAAACCTGTCTTTTTTTACATAGGTTATGATATGATTACATGTTTATGATACCCATTTAATTTCATGGGTTATGATTTTATTTTTTATGATCATGCGGCACACATATGTATGATTTCATTGTGAGATGGGTGGGACCTATATATACTTCCAAAGCATTGGGTAAATATTTATATCTCATGAGGAAATGATGGGATTCATGTTGATGGTCTTAATATACTATGGAAGATGGGGAAAATTGATCAACTTTGGGAATATGGGGAAACCCAATCCACTATGAGAACATGGGGAAACCCGGTCCACTATGGGAAAATGGGGAAACCCAATCCACTATGGGAATATGGGGAAATCCGATCCCTTAAAGGGAAAGGACTAAAACTGGGTATGGTGGTGTATCCCACCTAGTAGGTATAATCCCCATGAAGTTCCCTGATAAGTTCTAGCAATTCACCTTGACTTATAGGGTATTCTATTACATGTTTTTGTGCATTCTACAATTCTATGTCTTATTCCAATGTTTTTCTTCCATTTTTTATGCTCTTGATTACCTTATGATTCATGTATTTTGAAATTCCAATCTTTATGCCATGATTTATGTTTATGATCTTTGATATTAAAGGTATTATCTTCTAATGTTATGATCACATTCTCATACCATTATTCTAATGTTTATTCTTATATATTTCCATTTTTTACCCTTAATGAGCATATGAGATCTCCCATTTTTATGATTCCTTCCCTAGGTTATGAAGGTATGTATTAAGTATGATGTGTCTTAGAATGGTGATAGTCACAAAGAAACTAGTGTGAGAAAATGTAGCTCAATTATATACCAATGTTTATTTTTCTATGTTTCCAAATACACTAGGCTAATATGGTCTTTGGACATATGTCTGTGTAATGTATTAAGTATTCTAAAAAAGTGATGTAATGTTAATGTATGAGAAGTGAGGGACACTATAAGAAACTAACATATAGTATATCAATATTATTGACATTATATATGTCGTGTAACTAGTTGTTTTCATTACATGGACATCATGATAATTTGGGAACTAAAAATTGAGATCACAAGATTTTGGTCTCAGAGATGGACATTCATGCATGCTAGGGTTTGAGTGTGAGCACAGAGTTGGGTATGAGGTCATTTATCAGTATTGAGAGCATGAAATGGATAATAATAAATATAATAGAGGATCTTCACATATAATCACATGAATACTGTCATTTATGCATGAATGAAGAGGCCATGTGAGTTTAAATGATAAAAGACGATGTATGCAATACAAATGAAAACAATCATTCTTGAATTTTAGAAAGTGCATGACACACACACATTTAATTAATGGAAATTATTGTAGAGGTATAAGGTTCAATGTTATTTATAAGGAATAATTCCAATATTAAATAATGAATAAGGGTTTGAGAGATAAAGGAGAATATGTGAATAAAGGAGGAAGTCTTTTAATATAAATTCATGGTCTCTTTAATATATGAAAATTTAAATAAAAGTAGATTTTTTAGAATAAAATAAGAAATAAAGATATGATATCAAGTGTTTAAATTAACATGGATTATGAATAACTATATACAGTTTTAAGTAGTTATGAAGAAGGTTCATTGTGAAATTATAGATCTGAAAATTATGATAGATTTGAATTTGAATTATTCATCTGGTCTTCTATAAATAAATTATAAATCAATGAAGGAGAAATATTTTTGAGTATTTTGTAAAGAACAAAATAGGGAATTTCTTCATGAATTTCAAAATATGTAAAGTGTAAGAAGAAGTTTCTCCTACCATTATTCTTTAAAGATTTTTATTCTTGATGGTGATGTAGTCAGCCTATGAAGATGTTGCATGGAGTGTTGTGCATATGATTTAAAGTGAAGAAGATATCAAAACACTTTAAAACTATATAATTGTTTATAGGAGGAAGACATATCTTTTTTTACCCAAACACTATATATTATTGTATTAGTATGAGATGCAATACCTGTGAGGGATGCACCAAAATATTTTGGAGACTTATAAAGAGAGTTATAAGGATTTTACTTGCTTCTAGTGGTTTAAAATATTTTATAATTGGATCATATGATCATCAATTTTACTAGATCATGCTAAATACTAGCTACTCACATTGAGTTCTGAACCTTTTAAATTACTTATGCCTTGTCTGTGTGTGATTGTATGTGGTGTAACACTAAATGAATTCAATCTAATAAGTGATTAAGGTTATTTAAAGGGAAAAAAATTAAATGATTAATCAATGAATCACCCGTATCACTGAATCTAGTGATCTTGTTTTCTTACACCCTCCACAGTTGAAATATCTATATTTAATTATTCTTTAGGTCATAAGAGTGAAAATGGATCTTCATTGCATATTAGGTTGGAAACCTTTCACGAGGTATTTAAATGGGTTGAAATATTTTAAATCTCCTTATTTTTCAGCCTCTTCACATATAAAATTTAATACACCTATCATCCGATATAACTATATTATTTTAGTTGAATCTCTCTACAAGGGGTACTGGTCATGACTATGATTATTAAAATTTTCTCCACCATAACATATCTTAATCATTCATGGTGAGACTGATTTATTCAGAAAGAAAACTTTTACTTGGAAGTGGTACTTGGTTTCTTAAAAGTATCTTCATGAAATGAATCAATTTATTATATTGTGAATATTATTCTTCTTTTGATTTTATTTTTACCATCATGACATGAAAATTTTTATTTCTTGATTTCTGTAAAGTATAAAACCTAATGGGAGCAACTCTAGTAAATTTTCAAAAGGAAAATATCTTACACAAATCACTCTAAACAAATATCCAAATATAAGATAATGAAAATATTAAAAGAAATGTATGGTTTTTAACTTTAAAAAATATTGGTTTAACTTCATACATAATATTATGAACATATTATGTGATATATAAGAATTTCATCTTAGCTAGATTTCACAATTTCAGTTCATGTGTAAGATGATATACGTATTATGTGATACGTAAGATTATGAACATATTATATGATATGTAAGATGATGTAAATTTCCAAAATTTGGATTCAAAGGGTCAAATAAGAAGTTTTTGGTTAAAACATAAGAAGATGAACATATTAATTAATATGCAAGATGTTTCAGTTTTCAAAAATTCTAATTCCAATGCTTGTACAAGATGATGGACTTCTTAAGTGAAATATATGATGATGAAATTAGAAATATTTTCATTTATTATACCCAACATCATACATATCTACCATGTATTCCAAAATATAATATGCATAAACAAACACTTATCCAAAATTGGAAACACATAGCCAAAATTCGGTCTTTTAGTCCAAAATGACCATTTTTCAAAAAATTAACAAAAACACAAGTAAAAGCATAGATTATTTAAATAATTCAAGAAATGAAAAAAATTCACTTAAAAATCATTGATTGAGCCTATAATGAACTGAACCGAATACCCTATCAAATTGGACCCGACCCGATACGCCATATACTCGAAGGGCATTCCTGATCCCCACGAGCTGGTGACTAGCACCCAGGCATTGAAAAAAATACTAAGGAAACAATTTTTCCTAACCAAAAAGAAATACATGTAACATATATATAACATATAAAAACAAAATATAATAAATATATTTCACAACTGGAAGGAAATAGTGGAAACCAAACAACTTATGAGAAGAAAAAATATATAGGTACAAGTATAACAAAAAAGGACAAACAAAACAAAAATAGTTACACCAATAATCCCCAAGTGATAGTGTTGGAAAACCACACCATATCACTATATATCTACCCAAAATCAGTTGACATAAAACCCCACAGACTCACTATGATTTCTTTCCTTTCCCTGCATCAAAATACATACACAGGTCTATGCACTTCCAAATAAGTGCACAAGGTGTGATATAACAGGCTTATTAGGATCCCACCTAGGTGTTACATAACAATTATCTATCCAAAAAGCTCAAGTATAATTATTTCAAATAAAACATGGAATGATAAGAAATAAAATAGTTTTATCAAAATCCTAGAAAACATTTTCCATTTTTCCTAAAAATTAAAAAAATAAAGGCATTAATTCAAAGTCAAAGCATGCATATCACAAACTAAATCAGTACAAAGATAAATAATATGTAAATAATTACAAGGGAATCAACAGGTTAGGCTATTAGACCAATCATACCATAACAAATGAATATTACACAACAAGTCTCTAGAACATAGGCCTAAGGAGTAGAGAAAAAACCAATGAGTGAACTTCCCAACAATGTAAAAACATGTCTGTAGAATACTAGGCCTAGGGGGAAAAGAAAACCCCTATGAGAAAATCCCCCAATGGTAAAATGGAAGATGAACCTAATCTAAACCTTCCACATATGTAACCAAGGATTGTAATGTGTTTCATTTCATAAAACATTTTTATTCTTTGAAAATACCCCCTTTTCCATTTACAAAAACAGTTAAAAAAACTTTTATCATAAATCCATTTACACACACAAAAAAATGAATAAAAATTTATTTATAAATCAATTTATAAAAAGAAAATGATCAATAAAGTCTATAAATATAGGCTAGAGAAAGAAACACCTACCTCAACTCAGGATCACACAGGCCCAAAAAGGATCCACTAACAAGAATAATGAAACAATGACAACAGAGGATCTAGAATCAATATAAAAATCTTAGAATTGATTCAATTTAACCAAAGGGTTGGTAAAGGAGGGGTACCAAAACATACCTCAAGAACAAACACCTGTTTTAATACAATGAAAAAAAGGAAACAACCCCCAAAACAATATTTCACCACATATCTAGAATAGAGACAAAGGAATAATCATTAATGACCAACAAAGCTGATAAAACAATGCCACGGTGTTGTCACGATCAAAGAAACAAAGAAGAAGAAAGTCCTACTCACCAAGGGAGATGAGAACCAACTACTATGTTGATCCAATGTCAAACGGATCAATCTAGATCAAATGGAGACTCCCAAAATCACTGGAGAAGCCTTCTAGGTTAATATATTGAAGAGATATAGGAGTATAAAATAAAACATAACTCGTATGGTTCCCGAAAATCCCTACTCACAAAAATTACACATATTTTAATTCCTTTAAATGTTATTTAATACATGATGATCACTTACACTGGAAAACCTATAGCCTTTTTAATTAAAACTGATCTTTTATCATTACATGTCCTGTAACCAATACAAAACATGTAATCTTTTCATGCTGTGTACACAATTAAATACTTGTGTCTGGTGACCAAGTAAACACTGTGCAACCCCTTTACACACTGTGTAATCACCCATTATACAACAAAAAACTCCAAAACAAACTTAGGCATCCTCTAAATTTGGGAAAAATCCCACAAATCCATGACACATTTATACCCACATTTCATTAATGAAAAAAACATCCACCCCTTAACTTTAATTAATTTTTCATAGAATTTTTTTTCTATCCTTAGGAGTCCCAAGACACACCCAATTAAATAGGAAAATAATAAAAGAGGGGGGAACTGCATGAAATTGGGTAATGGGATGTTACAAGATCCCCACCATAAGACTTTTCATAACCATGAAGTCATGTGGAAGAATGAATTCTAGTAAAGAGGTGAGGCCATTATTCCCTAATCAATGATTTACACTCCCAAGTCTCATGAGAATATAATCCATGTATCCATAACACTCAGACTAATGGAATTGAATTCCCACACAATACTTTCACTTGAGATTCAACGATCTTGACTGGATGCTCAATAACAAAAACATCTGGCTCTAAATAAATATCCTCCCTACTCAGAACATGAGAGATATTATGATGATATTTTCAAAGATATGATATGTGGAAAATGATATGAATTCCTATCAATTTGGCCAACAATTCCATTTGATAAGAAATGTGCCCAATCCGTTCTATGACCTCAAAGAGTCTAACATATCTCAGATCCAAATTTACTTGTTTTCCAAGCTAAAGATGACCCATTAGAGGATATACTTTCAAGTAAACCCAAACACCTATAGAAAACTTCAAAGGATGACAACGTTGATTCGTATAAGATTTATATCAACTCTATAGTATAACCAAACACCAATTTATTTCTTGAATCCTCACAGATTCCTCCTAAATCACACTCAATCCCACCAAATAAGCTTCTCGCACCTCTGACTAATAAAAAGGTGAATTCTATAGGATTCGATTAACATGATTTTCCTGACTATCTCTCTGTGATTAATAATATATACTAAACCTAATTTGAGTCCCCATCACCACCTGGAGACTTCTACAGAATCTCAAAGTAAACATAATATCCATATCTAAAACAATTACCAAAGGAAACCCATGTAACCTCACAAATACTTGTATATATAGCTTACCCAGATCTTTAACCTTACTGGAATCTCTGATCAAAATGAAATGTTATGACTTTGTTAACTGATCAATCACCACCCAAATAGAATTTCTACCTTAGGGAGGTTGTGTTAATCTGTAAACAAAGTACATAGATACCTCATCCCATTTCCAAATAGAAACTAGAAGAGGCTGAAGTAAACCATAAGGTTTCAAATACTCTGCCTTACTCTTTTGGTAGGTGTAACAACAAGACACATAATTTGAAATGTCACGTTTCATACCTATCCACCAGAATCACCATCTCATATCATAATACTTCTTTATAGAACTTGGATGAACAACCCAAAAATAATTATGACAATAATAAAAAACTGAACTTATTAGAGATGTTTGGAAGAAAAAACAATCCTCCAAAATAAGAATACTATCTTAAGAGAGAGACTAACCAAAAATGGTCTCCCCATTATATAGGGTTTCTCAAATCCACCTAAAATTTTCATCCAACTTTTGATTCTATAGAATAGCATCAAGGAAAGATGATGATAACTGAACACTGATTAGAACCATACCTAAAACTTCCTCCTGAGCATTTTGATGAAATTGAGAAAAATCCCCATAAGTTTGCACTCTCCCTTCAATTATAAAGCATCTTACAATGACACTTTCTTTCTAAGACCATCTTCCATGATATATACCTTCCTTGTGGTGTAGGTGATATATAAGTAAAGTGTCTAAGGATATTCCACTCACCACCCATGTATAAGATTAAAGTATTTCTAAGAAAAGATATATCTTAAACTCTTATGTTCAGAAAATACAATGAACCTATCCCCAAAAAAGATACTTCCACTAGCACTTAAGAGCATGGATAACTGCAGCAAGCTAAAATCATGAGTGGGGTAATTATTCTCACGTAGTAAAAGTTTACGAGAATCGTAAGCTACCACATAATCATATTTCATGAGCACATAACCCAAACCAGCACCAGAAGAATCACAAAAAACCACATAACCCTTACCAGACTCATGTAAGATCTGAATAGGAACTGATTTTAGAAGTTTCTTCAACTCATTGATAGAATACTGACACTTTTCATCCCTTGTGAATTTTATACATTTCCTAAAAAGACAATTCAAAGGTGATGCCAACTTTCATAAATCATTAAATATCCATTGGTATTATCTATCAAGACCAAGGATGATAAAAATCTCAAAGAAATTTCGTGGATCTTCCAATGATGATAAAGACTTTAACTTCTTAGGATCAACTGATAAGCTATGATCAGAAATCACATGCCCCAAGAATTTCACTTCTTGAATCTAGAAGTTTCATTTTAAAATATTTCTTTACAAATGACGACTTATCAGGATTTCAAAAACCAAACCCATGTGGTGTTTATTCTCTCACTCAAATATTGAACAAACCAAAACAATATCCCCAAACACTACCAAAAAATCCTTGAGATACCGATGGAATATCCAATTCATCAAATCCTTGAAATCTATATGATAATTAGTCAAACTAAATGACATCACAAGATATTCAAAATGTCCATACCTACTCCTAAAATCTATCTTTAGTATATCACACTCCTGAACCATGAGCTGATGATAATCCGATAGAAGCTTAATCTTTGAAAACCACTTTTCCCCTTTAATTGATCAAAAAAATCATCTATAAGAGGCAAATGGTATTTGTTAATAACTATTTCCTGGTTCAACATCTGATAGTCCATTCACAATTGAAGTGAACTATCCAACTTCTTGGAAAAGAGCACTAGGGCTACCCATGGAGAAACACTAGGGCTAACAAAACCCTTTTCCCTAGGTTTTCCAATTGAATTTTGATCTCCTTAAACTTTTCTAGTTCCATTAAATAAGAAGGTATTGATATCAAATGTGTTCCTTTCATTAGGAAAATCGTCAACTCTATATCCCTCTTAGGAGGAATCCTGGAGAAATCATCTGGGAAAACATTAGGAAACCCCGAACAATGATGGGATGAACAAAAACTGAAGAAAATTCATCAGGATCAATTGTAATAGAAGACAACAAACTTATGTGCTCTGGGTGGGAAGGTATTGGATGACTAGACCTTGGATTCCATTCTCCCTAAAACACCTAAGATCTCCCATTGAATGAAATAATGATACATACTGATTAAAAAAATCATCCTCATATTGATGAGAAACAAGCCAATCCATTTTAATGATGATGTACAATAGATCCAAATCAAGAATAATAAAATCCCATACTAACTTAGCATCAACTATAGATAGAACATGAGAGGGACATTGAAACCACTATTTTTTCTTATTCCCAAAAGGTTTCACTAACTCTATAAAAAAGGACATGAGTTCTATTGGATGGTTAAGCATATAAAAATAGGAAAAATAAAAATGAGCGGTAAGCATTGAGATCAAATAAATTAATCGCTATTGATGATGCAATAAAGATGGGACCTCTCACCATCACTAGACCCGCATATAAATCCACTGGAAACTCATATAATGCATGAAGGAACTACACTCGTGAGGTCTGTGGATAGATCTATGGAGTCTTTGAAGAATATGACTTTTCCATAGTATCCTTTAGAGCTAACAATACCTGAAAATATTGAGTAGTAAACATAGCCTGACCTAAACACTATAGTTGACCATAACGACCAAAACTGTTACACATATTTGTAGGTGAAGGATAATAATTTCATTTGTTTATGACCTTAACACACTAATAGAAAGTCAGGGGAACACCACTAGTTGCAACCAGAGGTTCCGAAGAGGCCTTCTGCTAAGAACCACCTCCACCACTCCCGTGATGATCCTGCCACTTCTTCTTTTTCCCTAGCACTCTACTAAAGATGAAACTAGGTGGAAGAGAACGATAGAAATATATAACATTTCCTTACATGTTCATATCTTACATAATATCCCTTTACACTATATCAACATAGGTCAAAAGCTTCAGCATAAATACCTGCGATCTGATATCCAGTCATAAACCCTGTATATACTTCTAAGCCTTCATCTAGTCATTCTTTATAACTTATTGTGCAAAACAAACTAGCTCAGCAAACTAATTGGTGTATGAAGACACCATAAACTCTTCTTTCTATAAATAGAGGAACTCTAGAGATCTCACTATCATCCATGACTTTGGAGAAAACTAATAGAAGAAGAGAGTCTAAAAACCCTTCCATTTCAAGCCAATGTGTTTATCTTCCATACTATGAAATCCTACCAATGCTTTCTAGAACCCTTAAGTCTGAACACTGCACACTTCACCTTGATATTCTTAGGTGTTTCTAGGAATTTGAAGATATGATAAATCTTTTCAATCCAGTACTATAACCCTTGAGGTTCATTGGTACCTTTAAAAGATAGTGGTTTCCCATATAATAACTCCTATGATTGATCATTGTCTCCTCTAGCTCATGGATATACCTTAAAAACTACATTATGAAATTATTGCACATTCTGGTTAATATCATGAACTATTCACATGATTGCTTCAATAAATTTCCAATCCATTGGAATATTTCCTTGAGGATCATCAACTACACCCTCCTGAGGGACTCATAGAACTCATCTCAAAGGCATATTGCTGCACACTGAAACAAAATAAATGACCATAAAACAGAAAAATATTAGTTAAAACTAGAAAACCTATAATAAAAAACTAATATTAACCTCAAGAACTAAAAATAGGATACTCACATCCCAACATCCTAAGGTAACTTGAGTCTCATCATGGAAAGAGATGGCCAGAAACTTACTACAACATACCTCTCAAGTCCCATCAATCCCATATCCAATATACCAAACATCCTAGGATAAGGAATCTTGAGGAAAAACCAATCTTTGATACCAAACTATAATGAATTGACCCGAATACCCTCTCAAATTGGTACTCGACCCGATACACCACATACCAGAAGGGTGTTCCCAATCCCCATGGGTTGGTGACTAGCATCCGAGCATCAAACAACAAACTAAGGGAACAATTTCTCCCAACTTAAAGCAAATACATGGAATATATATGTATAATAGAGAGAAACAATAGAAGATAAATATATTCTATAACCTAAAATAAATAGTAGAAACCAAAAAAGAAAGAGAAGAAAAAATATCCAAGTATAATCCCAACCACAAAGAACTAAAAAAACCAAAATAGTTACACCAACAATATTTAAGTGATAGTTTGGGAAAAATCTAACCATCTTACCATATAGATAACCAAACCCAAATGACAAAAAACCCCACCACCTTAGTTTGGAGCCTTGTATTTCCCTACATAGAAAGACATACAGAGGTATACAAACCACTAAAGAACTGAACAAGGTGTGAGCTAACATGATCATTAGGATCCAACCCAGGTGTTTCATAAAAAGTCTCTGTAAATAAAACCCAAGTATGATCATTTTAAATGAAATATGGCATGATAAGCAGTAAAGTAGTTTTATCAAAAGCAAGGTAAACATTATTCCTTTTCCCAAAAATTCTAAAATAAAGGCAGGTATAACAATTCAAAGTCAAATAATTCATATCAAAAACCAAAGCAGTACAAATCCAAATCACAAGTAAATCACACCAAGGAACTCAACAAGTTAGGCTAGCAATCTACTCTTACTATAATAAATGAAAAATGAACAACAAGTACCTAGAACACAAGCCTAAGGAGTAGAGAAACACCCCATGAGTGCACCTTCCTATAATGTCAAAAAAATATCCCTAGAAAAATTGTCCTAGGTATCATAGAAAATCACCATGAGAAACTACCCTAACGGTAACAATGACAATGACCCCAAGATAAAACTTCCACCTATGTATCCAATACTTCCCATGTGTTTTATTTCATAAATCATTTTTATGATTTGAAAATACCAATTTTTTTATTTATCAAAAACTTGGGGAAAACCACGTTTTATCACAAATCCATTTACACACAGAAAACAATCATGAAAATTTATTTATAAATCAATTTATAAAAAGAACAGGCACAATATAGTTCATCAACATAGGATAAATACATTACCACTAACCTCATATTAGGGTCACACATTCCAACAAAGGATCCACCAACATGAAGAACAAAACAAAAATAATGGAGGCCCATAACCAATATAAAAATATTATAATTGATTAAATTTAACCAAAGGGGTGGCAGAGGAGAAGAAATGACACATACATAAAGAACTCACAACTGTCACACTATAATCAACAAAGGATAGGATCCTCGTAATAAGATCAAACCACAAATCTAGAAGATAAACAAAGGAATCATCATTACAGAACAACAAATCCAATAACACAATGCCATGGGACTACCGTGATCAAAGAAACAAAGAAGAAGAAATGATTAATCACACGGAAAGATGAGAACCAACTATTACGATGATCCAATGCCAAATAGATCAATTTAGATCGAACTATGACTCCCAAAATCACCGGATAAGGCTTCTAGGTTGAGATCCAAAAGTTATGAGGGAGAATAAAGTAAAAATATCACTCGTACAGTGCCATAAAATCCCTTCTCATGGAAATTACATGATGTGTAATCCCTTTACACATCGTTTATTCTACAATGATCACATATACTAAGAAACCCATCATATTTTTTAATTGAAACTAATCTTCTAACATTACAAATCATGTAACCATTAAACGGAGTGTAATATTTTCACACTATGTATACATTTCATGACTAGTGTCTGATGAAAAAGTACACATCATGTAACCCCTTTACACATCATGTAATCATCCATCTTACAAGAGAAAACTCAAGAACCAACTTGGGAGTCCTATAAACTCGAGGAGAACCCCATAAAACCATTACACATTTATAATCAGATTTCATTAATTCAAACAAACATCCATTACCAAACTTTAATTCATCTTTCTTAGAAAATGTTCTGCATCCTCAGGAGTCCCAAGACACACCCAATTAAAGATGAAAACAAGCAAAGATGAGGGAACTACCTGAAAGCAGGTAATGGGATGTTAGAGAACCATTTTAATAATAAATCACAAAATGTTTCTAAAATATATAAATGATAAAATTTCAAATAAAATTTTAAAATATAGGGGATTAAATCATTGAAATACAAAGTAAAAGTGATGAAAATATGATATCTATAAATTCCACCACACTTAATACTTGTAATCATAGATAAGTAAGAATCATAAGTATTACCTAAGTAAATTCAAAACACAAGTCAAGATAAAAAATTCATCACTAAGGCTCCCAACCATATCATGCCTCCTAAACTACCTTAATTACAAATTCTCCAGTAGTTACATTCAATTCATTACAATATCTTTTATCCTCCCATGTACACAAATACATACCACAATGGAATTATTTTTCTCATCACACAAATATAATTTTTAGTAGAGTTTTTCTCATCTAAACAGCCATAAGGTATACTATTGTCTTGATGAGTTCCTAAATCCCCATCTAATTGAGTTAAGGACTTGTGTTGATTGTGATTACTTTCCTAGGTTATTAAATGGTTAAGGGTTTGTAGGTTTTAAATAATAAATAGTTTTAGGAAGTATCAATAAGTTTTTATATATTTGAAAAAAAAATAATTCATCTATTATACTCAAGAATTAAATCCTCCTCAATCTGATAATAATGATTTAGCTCCCAAAATTATGAATTTTTTATGGAAGGTTCACACTTTCAACATTTCAATTAATAAAAATATCTTCACTCAACTACCTTAAACATATTTTTTCTTCTATTTTATTTTAAAATTTTATATAGAATTGTTAATTTTAAAGGCATAGAGGGTTTCTTTAAAAAATAGTGTGAACTTCCCAGCTCATATTCTCAATGATTAATCTTTTTATATCTTCCCTAAACTTGATATTTATTTGTTTTTATAGAAATTATCATATAATTGATCATTTATTTTTTTGTCTTTTAAAATTTTACTCCAAAAGTATTTAGTTATTATAGCTTCTAAATAGATTCTTAGCCATATATTTTCTTCACAAAGAAGCCCCAAATGATACAATAAACCACACAACAACACCCTCCCCCACACTTGAGTTCAACTATAATCATATAATTACTTATAGAGAAGGTTGGATAATGATTTACGTTTATAATGTGGATACCTAACCAAGTTTTTCTGGGTTATTAAGTGAACACAATGGTTAAATGTTGAAGGGAAGGACAAAATAATAGTTTAATTATAAAAAGGGTTTTTAAAATAAAAATAATTACCTAAATCATATTCAATAAAAATTCCTTAAAACTATAAGGTTTTGAAAAAAATAAAAATTTTTTTATTAAAGAAAAGATTGGTTCACTCAATAAGTGAGGTTATTTTGAAGAAGATATAAAAAGGCTCTAGAATTCTCATAGGTTAGTGATTTCAAATTGTGGATATAGATTCATAGATTGGGATTCAAAAATTTAGAGGTCTTTTAATGAATTTATTCAACATTGAATACAAACCAAACATCATTTTAAAATTAATTTAATTTTTTTTCATGGGTCAAATTAGTTCACATGTTTTAATAGGCTATAAACATTAAAAAGGAATTTAATTGAGCTCACAAGTTTCTAAAACAGACAAAAATGAAAAGAAATAAAAAAAATGAACCAGAAAAATGAAAAAGAAAACTCAAAAAATAAGAAATTTAGAAATAGATGACCCCCCTACACTTATGTTGTGAAACAAACTCATTTTAAAATATTTCATATTATAAATGAGAATAAATAATTATAGACATAAAAAAAAGTGATATGGATGGTCACAAACTGGGCTCAATTCAATTCAATATTTTGATGGTGAATCATATCACTTAGAGGATCTTGAAAACTCTCTCTAAATAGTTTTAATTGGTGACTGTTGACTATTAGTGGCGTTTCTTTCCCCGGTTCTTCAATATTTAGAATACTAACAATAAGGTTTCTAGACCATTTGGAATAAAATTTACCCAGAAAAAACTTGAGTCTAGATTCAAATATAAATAATTTTTATTCTTATTTAAACTCAGTTTTGAGGATTAATTTATCAAGGAATGCTATGGGTTTCTCATTTTATACCATGGAGTTTTCATAGAAATTATATCTAGTTTCTTCTAGCTCTTGCAAGTAGAATATCATTATTTTATATCTTCAAATAGATTAATTTGGAAACTCATGATATACCAAATATATTTATGTACAAACTCCATAGGTAAATAAAAATCTTTCCTATACACTATTCCAAAAGGTGACATTATAATTAGAGTTCTTAAAGCAATTCCATAAGATCAAATAGCATCACCTAATATCAAACTCCAATATTTTGAATTTGGGTGTATATTTTTCTCCAAAATATGCTCAATCTATCGATTTGGATACTCAACCATTCCATTTATTTGTATATGGTTGGGTGTATAAACCTTATGATGAAAACCATATTTCTAAAAAATATCTTATAATGGTGTTTTATAAAAAATGATTTCCTTGATCAGTGATGATAAAATTTGGAAACCAAAACTTACAAAACAAGTTTTCTTTCACAAATTTGAAACTAAATTTTATTCATTAGATCTGGTAGGAATATCTTTTACCAACTTATAAACATATTAAAAAATAATAAAATTATAAATTTAATCAAAATAATTGGGTAATGGTCCCATTTTTTCAATTCTATAACCATTAAATTCTTTAAAAAATAAGATATTTTTTCGGGACATTTCAAATTTCTTGGAGATATTACCTTGAAAATAGTAGGTTTTATTTAATAAAAAATAATTAAAAATCTTACTCGGAAATAATGGTCAAAAAATAAACCCAAATCAATCACTTTTATAGTTGTTTTTAGGGTCCAAAATGACGAAAAAATATAAGGATGTTAAAAATTCAACACTAATTGAATTTTAGAATTTGAGATGCATCTCATGATAATTTTATCACTTACAAAATTAAAAAAATAAGGATCATCCCAAATTTATTTCTTTTCTTCCCTCACTATCTTAGAAAATTATTTCTTGGAAAACCATTAGGATAGTTCATTGGTATCCAAATAAATCCCAATATTAACAAACCATGGTCTAATTCTCTTAAAAGCATAAAGTTACTTGTAAAAAAGGTAGCCTTGTTTGGTAGATAGATTTAAAGTTTATCACTTAAAAATGTTGGTAATATACACAAATGACCTACCAATAATTATTAATACCCTAATTATGTTTAATATACAAATAAAATTCATGAATCAATAAAATCTATCTTTGAATCCTTGGAATAAAACCATGTTTCCTCATCAAAAATATGATTGCAGAATAGTTAGTGATGATATTCACTTTTGATATTAACAAGAAGAATCAAAATTTTCATAAATAAAAAACAATATCTATCATCTTCTTATCTATGTTTGTGTTATTATATTATGATTTATTTAGATCCCTAGAAGCATTATTTAAAGACCCAAGATTTCAGATCCTTTAAAATTCATTCTATGTTCAATAACTTGTGTTACATACTAAAACCAACATAAAAAAACCACAAAAAATAGAAAAAAAATTATTAATAATTCTATAGTAAACCCCAATATGGTAAAAAATTAAGGACTATTACCTTTATCATATAAAAAATTAATATGTTTTATTATTGAGAAATGTTATCATTAAAATTCATTTTCCTTATATATTTTATTTTTATTCTAAAATATTAAAATAAAAATTTTGGAATTTAATTTTATAAAAAAAATAAATTTTTGAATTTATAATACCAATACAATCTTAGGATGAATTTTTGATATATTTTCTAAAATAATTGGTTTTTAGGTAAATACTAAAAAATATTGATTTTGGTAACACCGTCACTTTTATATGACTTAGAAGTTTGTGAAAACTTATATATATATATAAATATATTTATAAATTGAAATAAATCATTTAAAAATATTATTTTCAATTTATAAATCCCGTGTTTGTCATTTTAGAAAAGCATGTAATATTTTATGAATTTTTTTTGACTATTTGTTTAATTAATTTTATGCATGAGGACATTAGGATTTGGATTTATTTTAGCATCAAATAAATATTATTTTATTAATAATGATATTCTTAATATCATTAGAGTTAGTATCATTGACCATTGTTTCCCATATAAAAACTTTATGCATAAAAATACACTATTCTTAAAAGTGGATTTTTATACGTTACATGCACTAACATTAAGATTAATTTCCATACACATATGAATTTAATTTGACAAAATGATTATTATATTTGTGAAAATAATTTTAATATTATTTAATATTGAAAATTTCATTTTTAGGTATAAAATTTAGATTATTAGGATTAATGCTAATTACCACGATAATATTGAAACAATTATTTTAAAATTATCATTTTATTAATGTTAAGGGATTTATATCAATTAAATTAAATTAAAATCATTTAAATAATGAATATAATATTATCTATAAACACATAAATTAATATATTTAAACTCATTTAATTGGTAATCAATACTAAATAATATTAAGAATTCATAATGCTCAAAATGTCATTTTTCTATTAAAGAGTTTTTATACACATTTTTTTTGTTTTAATTTAAATGTTAATTTTATAATTTTAATAAATTTAATTTTATTAAATAGTGGTTAAATTTAGTTTCATAACATTAATTTTTTTTATATTGGTTATTTTATGTTTTAATAAATCATAAAATCACTCAGTTAAAAAATAGTTACCAGTTTAAAAGTAAAAGAGTAAAATTTAAAAACTTAATAGTAAAAACCCTAAAGCCTTTTTGATTCATTATTGACCTAAATAAGCCCCTTAATCTATTATTTAGAAACTTTTGAGCCATATAACTTGTAATAGTGTCATGAAAGTTTTGAAAAATGACAAGTGTATCCAAAAGTGACCCTTTTCTTCTCTTATAAAATGATACCACTTCCACCATTCAAATGTACACATAACCTTGAAATTACACCTTGAAATTTTTCTATTATTAATCCACCATAACCAAATATAATTTAATAAATACCCAATCCATGTTAATGTTTTCTAATCCCTTTTATTCCAAGGAGTATTCCAATAAAATAATAAGTCTATAACATAAGCATTTTTTGCTTCTTAAGTTTTTATTCCTAATCATACTCTTACAAATATATTAACACCATAATGATAAGATGAATTAAATATAATTATAATACTTATATGTTTTTATATTAATGGTACAACCTATACTTATTTATTTCCACCCACTTAGAAAATAAGGAACATCAATCGTGCGTGTGCACGAACTATCGCATCCACAAAGAATCATTTTTATATTTTTTTACTAGTTTTTAATTATTTATCTGAAAAAATAAAAGTAAATTTAATCATCATCAAAAATTAAAAATAATACCGTTATTATTATTTTATAATGATATTATTCCAAAACAAACACCTCCATAACCAAACTCACCAATCAAGTTAAAGCGTGCTCAAGTTTGGGTTGGTTTAACCATATACGCGAATGATGATATAAGAATATATTATAGATGAGGATGGGAAGATGAAAATAATATTATAATAAATAAATAAAAAATTTATTTTTATAAGTTTATATAAATATTTTATTAATTATTTAACTTATTATTAAAGTATATTTTTCTTTTTTTAAAATCACCGAAATAAGTCAACACTGATTACATTTTCACATAATATAACTAAAACACTTATAGAATGATATAAGATCATTATAAATAAATATAAGTTTATATTATTGTATAATAACAATAAAATTGGCATCAAATAATGTGTAATGACATCAATATTTTAAATCATGTACAAATGGTGAAAACTATTAACACTTGATGGTTGAAATATGTTTTAACTAACCAATATAACCATAATAAATAATTATAAATGAGATATATAAAAGTAGAAATATATTAACAATGTTTTTAAATAGATGATAAAGGTATCTATATTTGTTTTACATGAATTTAGAGTGCCATCAACTAAGTAAGGAAACAATGTTAGGGTTTTTTGTCTCAAATTCCTCTCTTTGAGACATATTTTGTATTATGAACCTTTAAGTGGTGTATATACTAATTAATTAAGAATTTGTATCATGAAATAAAATCTATTAGTGATATTTTAAATTCAATATAAATCTATCTCTCCTTAAAGGATTTTTATTTGAATGTTATTCAAGTTGTGTGCTTTCTATTTCAAACCTCATTTTAAAATTGGGACCTCGTAAATATGATAACCCATATGGGGAATTTTTATAGACTTTTATTCTAAGATTAAAATAATTTTATTCTCTTATGGTTATACTTGGTGTGATTTTTCTTCAATTTACCTTGTTTTAAACTAGAAGTTTCATAATAATTTAAAGCGATGTGTTTTTGAAGAAAAATGTTTTTTTAAAGTAAATTCTTTTTATGCTAAACCACACATTTTTTTAGATCATCTCTATATTTATTTAAGAAATTTAAATGGGTAATTTTTTACCACCTTGAAATTCTTTTAAATTTTTTTGAATGAAAATCACTTAATTTTATTTCTTATGTGTATTTTTTAGAAAAAATAATATATTTTTACATTTTCCTCTGAACATATCTTTCTTCCATAATTTTTTTTATATGAAAATCAATATTTACGTTTTCGTTCTTTCTAAAATAAATTATATTTATCATAGTTTTATATGATATTTATTTTAAATTTATTTCAAATGATCAGGGTAATTTCTTATTTCTAAAGTGATTTTATTTCTAAAACTCTTAATATTTTTCCATATAAGTAAAGATCCCTTGATATATCTTATGATTGATCAAGTATATTTATAAAATTATAACATCCAATTTATTTTTTTAGATTCATTATGTATTTATCTCATATATCAAAGTAATGATGCATCACTACCTTTGTCCCACCTAATTGTTTTTTGCGTATAACTGTAATTATTCTTCCATTTCCTTTCTTATTTGAATACCCTATTTTTTATTCCTTTAATTTAAGGGTGTTCACTAAGATTCCACACATAAATATATTATGGTGATTTTTTTAAAATAAACTTATACCCTATATCCATATAATATAAATACTATATGCTTTATTATCTTGGTTGAATGGTATTTTCCTAGAAAGATACTTGATGTGTTGAATGAAACCCATTTTGTTTTAATGGGTTATTTATGATAAGATGAGTTATTTGATTTTAAGGGGACCAAACATGTATATATAATGATGGGTGGGGCCTTACATTGCCCTATAATGAATTGGTTTAAGTTTATGTCTCATAAACTCAAAAGGTCACACAAAGGATTTATCCAAAGCCAAATGGTACACAAGAGGATTTATCCTAAGCTTAAGGGGTACATGGGAAGGTTTTTACCAAACCCAAGGGTACACGAGAGGATTATCCCAATACTAAGAAGGTATACCAATGGTTTTTCCCAGCCTACTATGTGATGAATTCCTTGGTGGATAAAATTGAGTTATGGCTTCTATGCTTATGTTTATGCCATAATCGTATGTAATAATATTGTGCTTCTGATTATAGTCCTTGAATCACATTAAATTTATTATCATTTGTCGCACTTTTTCCATGGTATATTTCTTTTCATTTGTGATTACATGTCCTTGTATCGTAAATTATGGACAAATATTATAGTTATATATTTTTTTAATAAGAAATTTTCTCTCATACCCATGTTTTCTCATATAATCATGATCTAACCCTTGATGACATGTTGATATATTTTTCCTTACTGAGCATTAATCTCAAGACTTTTTTATTATTTTTAATTCCTATAGGTTATGAGGACATGTATAATTTTTGGAAATTCTATAAGGTATTTCAGAGGAGTTAGATTATGGAGAAAATATTGTAGATTAATATTCTTATATAGCTATTCACTGAGACGCTAAACCTTTAGATCCTTGGGTTGTGAAACAAGTTGTGGGATGTATTATTTAAATAATGATATTAATGTATTATTTATGTTGTTTTTATCTTGGGTCAATATAGTTGGTTCTAGAGAAGGGTTTAATTATTTTGGAGATTAATTTAGAGAACATTATAAAAAAAACCTAGGGATAAGTATATGGGATGAGTCTATGCATATGATCACATCCTGGTCTTTTAATAAATTTGAGGTTATGTAGTTATCCTAGAAATTACATCCTTTTGTAGATATTAACAGTGGATATAGGATCAAGCACATATATACCTAGGGGTAATAATTTGAAAATGGTGTGTTGGGTATTAACACAATCGTCACATGGTAAAAAAAAGAGGCATAACTGCACACCTAGTTTGGCACTATAAAGGGATATTATTTAGTTAATACACATTAGAATTAAAAAACCATTGTGAAAGATTTTATTATAATATTAATTAGTATGGTTTTAAAACCCAGTAAAAAATTGACTTGGATAACCTAGATATAGTTATGGGTTAATACAATTATTTCACAATTTAAAAAAAAGGTTTTGTTGGAGAATACATCACTGTATTTGCGTTTTCATATTTATATTTTAAATGTTATCATAACTATTTTGGTTTTAGTTAAAATAGGATTATGAAAATGAAGTGGGGAATGGTATGTTTCAAGAGACCACTATGAATTATAACAAAATAATGGATCACACTTAAATGGTTAAGAATGTTAGTATATTCCTATTATAATAGAAAATTTGAGTTTTTTAGTCTTACCTAATGTAGTGAGGTTAATATATTAATAGAAATTTAATCTTGACATTCACATATATTTTATTTAGAAAGTGATATTTATCAATGATATTATGGAACATTTTAAAATTAATGAGTATTGTATGAAAAAATTGAAGATTTTTCTTCAATAGTTTTACATCAAAGATGTGAAAAAATAATAAATTGTATTAATAACCTTGAAAAGATATTTTTTGACAAGGTTTTATATTTTTGGGATAACTATTTGAGAACACTTGATTGAGGTATGGATAACTCTTTGGTTTAATATATTCATAATATTGAGATAATAAAGGGTGGTTTTTTTGAACAAGTAAGATAGATAGTATTGGTAACCTTAGGATTAGTAATTGATTCATAATATTTTAAGTGTAGTTCATCACATTTTCGGGGTTAAGATATACATTGGATAGCGCGTGACCTTATAAACTAGGGGCCAATACCATTTGAGGGTTAATGATAGATTTTATTTGGAGGAATATATAACTTCAATATTTTTATTTACTTTGAGATTCAAATGTTTCGGGAAAGGTTAACTTTAGAGAATATATGACTATGGTATAAACAATCAATTTAGTTTGAGGAAAGATAAGTATGTTGATATAGCTTCAGATAGTAAGTTATGTGTCACATTGGAAGTTATATATATAATAATGATTATGTTATTAATACCATCACCTACTTTAATCTACTAGAAATAATTAAAATTTACTGGACAAAATTTATTTAATGGGGGTAGAATATAACGACCCAAGATTTTAGATCCTTTAAAATGCATTCTATGTTTTATAACTCGTGTTACATTATATAAACAATATAAATGAACCAAAAAATATTTTAAAAAACATTATTTATAAATCTATAACAAACTCTAAGATGGTAAACAATAAAAAACGATTACCTTTATAAGATAAAAAACTAATATGTTTTATTATTGAGAAATGTTATCTTTATAACAAGTTTTCATTATATATTTAATTTTTATTTTAAAATATAAATTCAAAAATATTATAATTTTAATTTTCTAAAATAAAATTATTTTTCTAATTAATAATATAAAAAATAGTTTAGGATGAATTTTTGATATTTTTTTCTAAAATAATTGGTTTTTAGGTGAATAGAGAAGAATACTAAATTTTCTAATATCATCACTTTTATATGAAATATAGGTTTTGAAACCGTTTTGATATATAAATTTATATAATGTAAAATACATTATTTAAAAATATTATCTTTAATTTATAAAACCCTTAAATATAATTTTGGAAAATTAAGTAACAATTTATGAAACACTAATTTTCATCTATTTTTTTAATTTAATTTACACAAAAGGAAATTTGGATTTAGATTTATTTTATTGTCATATAAATATTATGTGAACAATGATAATATTATTAATATCATTATAATCAATATAATTTATTTTTTTTCTATACATAAACTTTATGTTTAAAAATACATTTTTATTGAAAACAGATTTCTTATGCATTATATGTGCTAAATTAATATTAATTTCACTACATATAGGAATTTAATTTGATAAAATGATTCTTATATTTGTGATAATAATTTTCATTTTATTTAATATTACAAATTTAATTATTAGATATAAAATTTATATTATTAGGATTAATGCTAATTACGACGATAATGGTGAAATAATAATTTTAAAATAATAATTTTATTAATATCAAGGAATTTATATCGAATCAATTAAATTTAAATACTTGAAATAATGAATATAATATGATTAATAAACCCATAAATAAATATATTAACAATAATTTAATTTTTAATCAATACTAAATATGATTAAGAATTCATAATGGTAAAATTTTCACTAAAACACTTTTTCCACACATTATATGTTTTAATTTAAAAGTTAATTTTGTAATTTTTAGTAATTTAATTTTATTAAATAAATGTTAAATTTAGTTCCAAGGGACCCAAATTTGGTTATATGGTTTATTTTATATGTTTATTAAATTATAAAATCACTTAGTAAAAAACTAGTTACATAGTTTAAATGTAAAATAGTAAAATGTAAAAACTTAATTGTAAAAACCCTATAACTAGTCTAGAACATGTGTGAAAATCCTTGTTTGAGACTTAATAGGACCAAATAAACCCAAAAATCTATTATGTAGATAATTTTGATCCATTAACCATGGAATTTTTTTCGTGGTATTATTGAAAAATGATTTTTGTTTCCAAAAAGTGCCGCTTTTATTCTTTTATAAAAGGAAACCACTTACACCTTTCAAAGTTATACTTAACCTTCTAATTATTACTTTAAACAATGATATTTTTCTCCCACCATAACCCAATAAAATATCTTAAATCCCATAGTCACACTAATTTATCATAATCCCTTCAATTCCAAGGAGTATTATAAAGAAAGATCAAGTACCCAGCATAAGTTTTATTTCCTTATTCATTTTTTCTTATCAATCTCCAAAGATTATTCAAAGGAAAGATCAAGTATCCAATGTATGTATTATTTCCTTCTTCATTTTTTATTCTTAATATTACTCTTTCAAATATGTTATCACCATAATAATGTTGTGAAAGTTTTATAATTATTATACAAATATGTTGTTATATTAATGATACAACCCTTATATATATTTATATATATCAATTTAGAAAAACCATTGAATGTCAATCGTGTGTGTGCGTGGACTACCACCTCCACAAAGAAACATTTTTTTCTAGTTTTTTAATTATTTATTTATAAATCCTAAAATATAGTTCAAGATAATAATATCATCAAAATAATATCATTTTTCATCTATTGAAATTATATTATTTCAAAAAAAACACCTCCTTAACCATACTCACCAATAAAGTTAAAGCGTGTTCAAATTTGGGTCGGTTTAACCACCTACATGAATGATGCTATAAAATTACATTATGTATGAATATGGGAACATGAAAAATAATAATATTATAATATAATAACATAATCTTGATATTTATATGGTTATGGAAATATTATATTAAGTATTTAACTTATTATTAAATTATATCTCTCATTAGCTAAAATCACTAAAATAAGCCAACGCTGATTCCATTTTTTTTGAAAAGGATGATTCCTTGACCTAAGTGGACAATGTACAAAATTTATTAAAATAAAGTTTACAAGAGACGAAAATACAAGATCATTTTATTATCTTTCAAATGGAAATGAATAAGAGCAGTAGGGAGGTCTTTGCACCAGGTCATGTCTTGATTAACTCCCAAGTTGGCCAAGCCATCAACAACCATGTTTACTTCCCGACAGAGTGATGATGTAGTTCAGATCGGTGAGCAAACAGTTGCATTCCATCCAATAGGTAGTAATCAACCAAGTTATATGAGTTACACCATTCCAAATAGCTTGAACGATTATTGTCGAGTCACTTTCAATCCAGTGGTTGTTCCAACCAAAGCTCATTGAAAATTTTATCACATGAATCAAACCCAACATCTTAGATTAAAGGGAGGTGGAAATTCCACAATGACCCATGGAGCAGCCTTGAAAATGGCCGTGATGGTTCTTGAAGACAACACCCCATCTTGCAGGCCCCAGATTTCCTTTGTAGGCACCGTCAATATTGATTTTGATCCATCCAAGGAGAGGGGATCTCAAAAATACCTCGAGAGTGCGATGCAGCTAATAGAATTTTCCGCTGATCTGAAGACGTTTTAGGATTCCAAAGTCATGCACAGAATTGTGGCAATGACCTTTTTGTAACAAAGTAGCTTACTTTATGGAAATGAGGATTCAGGTATGACCTGCATTAAGATTGAGTGAGTAGTTGCTATGAATAATAGCATTTAAATCATACCAGATCACGTGGTGAAGTTCAGAAACTCTATCAAGGAAGTGATTCCTCATTTGCTGAGAGCCCTCCATCTCTGCACATTTCTTAAGTTTAGTTTTAATAGAGTCATGAATCAACCATCTGCAATCAAATATGTCAAAAATATAGTTTCAAAGAGCAGCAGTAGTAGCACAAGAAAGGAATAGTTGGTTAGCATATTTTCTATGTTGGTTACAAATTTTACATTTAGAGAAAAGATGAATTCCAAAAGATTGAAGACAAACCTCAGGGGGAATTATATTGTGATAAAGTATCTGGATGAGACTGAATCTTGATGGATTTATCCAAGGTTTGTTGAAGTTTTTAATCTAGCTGAAGTCACTATTGTTGTTGCAGCATGTATGATTTTAGTAATGCTTTGAGGTAAGCATACCATTGTGAGCAGGTTCCCAAATTAAGAAATCATAGTTGTAAGAAAAAGGGTAGTTTTTAATGAGATTCAAAATAAGAGCAGGAATATGATCATGTTGAGAATTTAAAATGTCTTTGATAGAACTATTGGTGTCTTTAGAATTTTGATCAGAAGGAATCATAGAGATTAGAGGCGTTCCGGTCCAATTGTCTAGCCAAAATTTCATGGAGGAATCTCTAGAAACCATCCATATGAAATTATTCATAATGTTAGAAAATGAGAGCTTGAGGGTTGGTTAAATGGAGGAATTAATGAATGTCAAGTTTCCAGTCTTAAGTTTTTCGAGGAATCTATTCTTGAGAAAGGTGATAGATTCAGAATTATTGTGAAAAATATTCCAAGTGAGCCAAGCTTGAAGAGTATCATTAAAGGACTTTAAATTTTTAATACCAATGCCACCATTTTCAATGGGTTTGCAACAATTAGACCAAAGGACCATCAAAAGATTTATTTCAATAATAATACCGATCCAGATGAAGTTTTTAATAGCTATTTTAATTTTTTTTGATAAGACTAATAGTCCATTTTTAGACCATCATGGAGTAGACCATTTTGGAAACAATAGTGGATTTAACAAGGCAAGTTTTGCCGGCCATAGAGAGAGCCTTACCCTTCCAGGAGGAAAGTTGTCTAAGAACTTGATCTACAATAGTCACAAAGTGGCAGGATTTGGGTCTACCCAAAAAATATGGGGAAACCAAGGTAAGTGAAATGGAGTGATCCTTCCTTCTGCCCCAAATCCTTGATGATGTTACATTTTTTGTTGAGGGGAAGTTCTTCCCAAAGAAGATGCAGGATTTGTTCCAACTTATGTTTTGACCAGAAACATCTTCATAGTGTGCTAAAGCATTATTGAGGTTAAGAATGTTTCTTTTTTCTCCTTGGAGGAAAAGGATGATGTCGTCCACATAAAAGAGGTGAGTGGGGGAATTTATATTCCTGGAGACATGAATGGGTTTCAGTTTATTTTGGACCACCAGTTGATTGATCGGGTGACTTAGGTAGCCTTTAACTATTGAGAAGATAATGGCAGAGAGGGGATCACCTTGTCTGACACCTTTTATGTATTTAAATTAAACTTTGGGAGCACCATTGATCAATATGGAGATAGTGGCTGAGTTGAAGAGAGTTTTTATTGTAGTGATAAATGAGGCACTAAAACCAAAACTTTTAAGGACTTTAAATATTAAGCTCCAATCCATGGTGTCAAAATCTTTTCTGATGTCAAGTTTAATAGCTATATTGCCTCCTCTATTAGTTTTATTCAAGTTGTTGATACCCTCAAAGGAAAGACAGATATAATAATGAATGTATCTTCCCTTTATAAGGCCAAACTGATTCTAAGATACAATTTTGTCAGTAATGGCAGATAACCGATTAGCAATGATTTTAGTGACAATTTTTTAGAGAGTGTTGATAAGAGAAATAGGTCTAAAAAGGTTAATTTCATAGGCATTATCCACTTTAGGGATTAAGGTGAGGAACTGAGAATTGAGAGCAGGGGTAACACCCCCTTAGTGGAAAAGGACTTAACTAGATTACAAACATCGATATGAACCACATACCAACAGTGTTGGAAGAAACCATTGTTAAATCCATCAGGACCCGGGGCACTATCACAATTCAGACTAAAGACAGTGTCTTTGATTTCATTCTCCATCGGTGGGTTAAGAAGTAAATAATTGTCCGCATAAGTGATCACTAATGTAATAACCTCCGGGAGGAGGTCTTTGTTATTATCAGGGCCATTGAAGATGGTTTCATAGTAGGAGACTATATGATTATCAATGTCATATTCTTTGTCAAAAATCATATCTCCATTCTGTAGAAAGTTGAGAGGTCTGTAGGCCTTCCAAATTCTTTTGAGTGAGTTGTAGAGCTTAGTATTTCTATCCCCGTCAGTTAACCATTTGACTTTATACACTTGCTTTCTCATATTGTCCTTGAAAGTGAGAAATAAATTGAGTTGGATCGCAATGACAATTTATTTCTTAGGATCAGTGTGAAGATTAAAGTTGGTGTTTTTGTTTTGCACTTCATTCAGATTCTTCTCAAGAAGAGTAATGTCATTGTTTATTTTTTTGTCTTTGGAATTGCACCAAGATTTGAGTGTCTGTTTGAGGTGTTTTAGTTTGAGGTTTCAATCAAAGGCCCCATTGCTATGACATATTGAGGACCAAAAATTTTGGATGACATGATTACATTCATCATTAGAGAGCCACACATTATTGAAGCATAAAGGTAGCTGAGGTTTCATGTGTTTGGAGTATAAGTTAAGTAGGATATGATGATGATCAAATTTCAATCTATAGAGAGTAATGCTAGAGATAGTGTCCCATTGGTCTAAAGCAGGGACATTCGTAATGGCTCTGTACAATTTGGAGGCAACCAATTTTTTGTAATGTCTTCTATACTAGGTTTATTTCACAAAAGTTTGGTTAATTTCAATAAGGTTGTTGTCTTCAATCAAAGTTTTGAATTCTCTCATGGAAATAGAAGTGTGAGATGTACCAATATTTTCACTAGAGCTAAGAATAGCATTAAAGTCTACCATGAGAAACCAAGGGGAATTGATGTTCGAACCTAAATAAGAAAGGTCATTCCAAAGAGTTATTCCTTATTGATATCTATTCTTAGAGTAAATAAAGGAGCAGATAGTGTGAGTACCATCAATAGTAAGGGTGTAAGTGGGAATCTGATCAGAGACATTAAAAACACTAACATCCCGTAAAGAAACAAGAGAAAAAATCCATAAAGAATTAGCATTAAGATTTTTATTGATTCCACTAATAAAACATAATTGTTTTCACATAAGTGAGAATATTTAGAGGAGAACTCAATTTTAGTTTTAACAATAACAAAAAGGATATAATGGTGCATGTTAATCATTCTTTTCAAAACATTGAGGGTGCTAGAATTGGTGATACCCTGACAATTCCAAAAAAGGATCTTTATTTAAATATGATTTTGGAGTTATAACTCCCTTTCATCTTTTTTACAGATCCCTTATTTCTGTTAGACCTTGTAACCTCAGTGTTAGTGGTCTTTTCTTGAGCATTGTGAGAGATGACATTGTTCTTATTTGTAGGGTCTTTTAATTGAGTAGTCATAGTTGCTTCTGTAGAATCCTTTGAACCTGAAGACTTTGTATCCACTGTGGATAATGGCTTGGTAGTAAGCTTCTATTCTAGGGAGTCCTTAGTCTTCTGCCTATCAGTTGATAGAACAACGAGTGGACTGTCATGAGCATTATGATCAGTTTTCTTGTTCGCATGAGGGGTGTGCTCAACATTTTGTGACTCGGATAGAACAACACTATTAAGGTGGGAAGTGTGCGTCGTTGGAGTGAGAGTTGTTTTATGGTCATGTGATTTGGTCTCATGCTTCTTTTAAATTGTGGTGTCACCTATAGTTAAAACGGGGCTATTGTCCATAGAAGAGGTATTAATTTTTTCAGCAATATGGGATGGGTTATTAGTGGTCAGGTTTCATGAGTTTAGTGAAACATAATTCTTAGAGAAAAAATCAGTGCAAGAGTCATTTTGATCCTAACTCAGTTGTTCAGACAGCATGGAATGGTCCTTGTCAATAGGAGAAGAATTACCTAGGATAAGTGGATCCAAAGCATATTGATGTTTGATAGTGTTCTGAGAGAGGCTATGCTTTTTCTCCAGGGGAACATTATAAAATCGCATATGCTTGGGTACTAGAACCAAAGCAGAATTATCATGTAAAACAAATGCTCGGATATTTTTCATGCCTACTCGAGCTTCTAGGTCTATGAAGGTAGGTTTCACCATGGAGCTAGAATATTGGGGGGGGGGGATTCCTGATTTTCCTTTTGAGTACCTAAGTTATAAGTGGTAGTAATCGGGGTCTACTTGGTGTCTAGGTCTGGAGTGACAACCACAACATTTTCTTTGGTGCATACATCATTATTTTGGGTGGCAGTACTAGTATAACATACTAGTTTCTTCAGTTAATTAGATGAAAAATTCCCTCTATCCAATATTGGATGATGGAGATTATGGTTTTCTAGTTCATGTTGATAACTAGAAATATTTTCTTGCTCAGTTGATACTCTAATAGTGTCTAGGACAAGGTTTGTAATTTCAATTGATAGGTTTTGATCATTAATAGAATTTTAATCTTCGTCCACTTCATCTACCCATTTAGTTCCTAAATTATCTCATATGTGTGTCAAGGTGTGTGTTTTTTTGACACAAACTTCAGATTTATTTTTGGATATTTCAGGCATGTCTATCTAGGGGGATTTTTCTTTTTTGGATCTCCTTGTTTCCTTCCATTCATTCTTATATGGTTGGATTAACTGGTTCATAATCACCCTAATGATGAAGAAAGTATTCCCTGTGATTTTATAGTGATCACAAAATGGGGGTTTTCGCTCATATTACACTCTAATTTCAATTTTTTATTCATTGGCATTGAAGTTAATTGAGCTGGGAAGTTTTGAGTCGAGGTTTATTTCAACCATTACTCTAGAAAATTTACCCAAGTCAACATGTAAGGTCCTATGATCAATTTTACGAGGGCTTCCTATGCAGGAGACAATATCATTCAGTATTTTTGGGTTCCAAAAAAACTATTTAAGTCCATGAAATTTGATCCAGACTTGTGCCAAAGTGTTTTTGTGTGTGTGTGGATTAAATGTAGAGTCCCACTCGAAAATCTTAAGTAGACCCAGATTGAGGTTGAGATTACCAGTTTTCCAAAATCTTTCAAAATCATCTTATGATCTTAATAGTATGTGAAAATATCCTTTTCCTATGGGGATTAGTTTCCAATTTTCAGAATTATAGCAATGTTCAATATGCGAGTGAAGTTTAGTAAGGGTCCAAGGGCAGTTACCTTTATAGTAGGAGATACGACCCATCACCGAGAATTTTCACAGTTGTGCGTGTTGTTGCAGGGAGTCCGGGTTTTCTTCGACCAGATAACCACCATCATCTAGTTTCTTTACCAGAGGTGGATCCATCATGAAATCATTTCCTTGGTCAGAGCTTTTTAAAGCATCCAGGAACAAAATCCCTTGGGCTCGACCGGTAGAAACATGGTTGCAAGAGATATCTTCTGGTGTCTCTCTATTTCACGTAGCCATGGGATGATTGTGCACAGGGGGAAGTTGTGTCCTCTGTGGCATTGTGAACTGATGAGAATCAAAACACCCAGTCATAAGGAAGATCTCCATGGTATTGAGATAGTAGCGAGAGAGCGTAGCGAGAGAGAGAAAAAATCCTAAACCTTTGAAGGGTTTCGAGAGAGATGGTCTCCCATCTCTCTAAAGTCCCTGGCTCCAACACCAATTCCATATTCATGAAACATAACTAAATAACTTATGGAATTAGATAAGAGATATATCAATAAATATTAGATACATATTAAATATATTAATGATAAAATTGATATGAAATAATGGGTAATTATATCAACATTATAAAACATGCATAAATGGTGAAATTTATTAACACCTGATGGTTGTAATAAGTTATAACTAGCCAATATAACCATAATAAATAATTGTGATTGAGGGATATAAAATTTAACATATATAAATATGGTTATGAAATACATGATTAAGGTGAATTTTTTTTACAGGAAGTTAGAGTGCCATCAACTAAGTAAGGAAACATGGTAAGGGTTCTTCTTTTCAAATTACTCTCTTTGAGATATGTTTTATATTATGAAATTAATTAATTTTAAGTGGTGTATATGATATCTATTTAATATTTTGTATCATGAAATAAAATATGTTAATGTTATTTGAATTTTAATTTAAATATGCCTCTCTTTCAAGTGTTTTTATTTGAATTTCACTCAAGTTGTAAGGTTTTAATTTCAAACATCATTTTAAAATCGAGACCTCACAAATATGATAACCCATATATAGAATTTTATAGACTTTAATTATAATATAAAAATAATTATATTTTCCTCTATTTATCTTTGGTGATACTTTTCTTCTCTTTAACTTTTTTTAATTAGAATTTTTATAATCTTTTCAAACGATGTGGTTTTAAACAAAAGTGTTATTTTTATAAAAAGAAATTAATTTTTTGATAAACTGCATATTTTTTTTGAAATCATAGTATCTATCTAAAAAAATTTAAAAATTAATTTTCAAACATATTGATCTTTTTTAAAAGTTTTTAAGGAGAATCACTTAATGATTTCTTCATGGGTTATTTTGAAAAAAACATTTTCTTTTTGACATTTTGAAGTGAACAAATATTTCAACCATATTTTTCATTTTATATGAAAATCACTCTATATGTTTTTATAAATTCTCAAAGAAATTATTTTCTCCTAGTTTTATAAAATTATTATTTTAAAATTATTTAAAATGATCAAAGGTATTTCTTATTTTCAAAGTGAGTTTATTTCTAAAACTCTTAAATTTTTTTCCATCTAAGTCAATATCCCTTGATATATATATTGCTTAATTCAAGATACTATATAAATGATACCATTCAATTTATTTCTATGTATGGATTATGAATTTATCTCTTATATCTAATGAATGATCCATGGATGCCTTTGTCTTGTCTAATCTTTTTTAGTCTATAACCTTAATTTTTTGTTCTAATGGATTTCCTATGTGAATACCCTATTTTTAATTCCTTTAATTGAAGGGTGTTCACCAAGATTATATACATTGATTGATTGGGGAGAATTATTTTCTTAGCCATATAATCTATATCTATATGGTGTAAATACCATATCATTTATTATGTTTATTGAATGGTATTTACCTAAAAAGTTACTTGATGTGTTGAATACAACCCATTTTCTTTCAAAGGATTTTTATGATCAGATGAATCATTTAGTTTTAAGTGGAAAAAATATGTATGGATAGTGATGGGTGGGGTCCTATATTACCCTAAAATGAATCTATTTATGTTTATTTCTCATGATATCAAAAGGGTACACATAAATATTTATACCAAGACAAGGGGTTCATATGAGGACTTATCCCAAGCCAATGGGGTACACATGAGGTTTTATACCAAACCTAGGGGTACATGGGAGGATTATCCAAAGAAAAATAATGTACACATACAGTTATCCCAATACTAATATGAGATTAATGTATTGGTGGGTGTCCTTGAATTATGGTTTTTATGGTTATTTTTATGCCACCATACTATATAATAATCTTATGCCTATAATTATGATCCTTGACTCATATTTAATGCCTCATGATTCTACACACTTTTTACATGGTATATATTTTTTAATTTGATATTTAATGTCTTTCAATCATGAATTATTTAAAAATATTACTGTTTTATTCTCTTTTTAATAGGAAATTTCTCTCCTTCCCATGTTTTCTCATATTCTCATGATATAACCCTAGATTACATATTGATATGTTTTCCCTTACCGATCATTTGAGATGAAAAATTTCTTATATTTTACTTTTCCTAGGTTATAAAGATAGTAATAATTTGTGTAAAGTATATATGGGATTATAGAGGATTTATATTATAGTGAAGTGATTGTAGATTAAGATGCTTATGTAGCTAATATCCTATAAAATAAACATTTAGGTCCTTGAGTTGTGTGATTTTTTTATGATATGTATTATTTAAATCATGAGATTAATATATTATTTATGTAATGTTTATCTTGGGTTTCTATACATAAGAAATTTCATGAGATTTATTTTCAATTTTTTTATTCAAAATTCTCCAAGGGAAATGTATGATGCATTAATTATCAGTTTAAATGGTAAATCCCATCTAGGTGGTTAAATAATATACGGGGATACCAAATTCTATTTTATCTCCCTAAAGTATTGTTTAATTCTTTTATAAAATGAAAATTGAGATTCTTTTTGAAGTAATTTAGAAATGAAAAGCTGTCTTAGAGACATATTTTATGATTTTTTTATAAAAATTGGAATGGATAGTGAATGATCTCATATCTTTTGTTGTTTCTGGATATATTAGTGAAGAAATTATTTCAAACTTGGATTAATAAACTTGTATTACATATTTTGAAAATATATGGCTAAGAAAAATTCCTATCTCTACCATAAAATTAAATTTCTCATAGTTAAGAATAATATTTTTGTCAATACGGGTTTTAAGGACAATAGTCAAACTCTTTAAACAATTCAAAAAAATATGATCTATATACTATAAAATCATCCATAAAATCCTCTATAAATTCTTCTAAAAAGTCAAAAAATATACTCATCATACACCTTTAAAATGTGTTAATTCTTATTGGTCGGAATCACTATGATGAAGACACAATAGGGGCGAGGGGTGAATTGTGATCCTTGAAAATATTTCACATATTCAAAAAAAATATCTTGTTATAAAACGATTATTTATTTATCTATTTAAATAAGAGTAAATAGTGGAAATAAATAATGAAAGGAACATAGTGATATATAGTGGTTTAAGGCGCAAATATCTCCTAGTCCACTACACCAATGATCTCACCATGAGTTTGGGGATTTCACTAGTAATTCCTTTTACCAGGGTCTTCTACATCTGAGTACAAACTAGAAATATCTTTAAACTAATGATTTTATAATAAATTATGGTTATTTTATATGGAACTATAAATCCAAAACTTAGTATGAGAATATGATACTCCTTTATCACTATGAATGTGTCCAAGCATCCGATACTCTAATAAATCAATAGAAATTGATTTAATTGAGAACACTTATTTTTCTCATAGTTGTAGCCAAAACTAACAGATGTTTTCAATATTAAATAATGCACAGAAGAAGAAAAATAATCTCCAATGTTTTAAATTATTTCTTTAAACAAAATAGGTAAAACAATATACATATGAATAAACATGTATGTTGCCAAAGTGTAACTCTAAAAAAGTCATTATCGAACTTATAGCGGACGATTTTATGATAAAATACATCAGTAGTGAAAATGGAATAATTAAGTCATTCAACTAGATGAAAACATGTATTTTACTAAATTGTAGATCTTAAGGTAATGAAACACTATTATTTACAAGAACACATCTCTTTCTTTTTAAGCATATTTCTATATCTAAGAGATTATCATCTCAATAATTATAATGTAGGTCAAACATTTCTAGGTAAAAAAAATCCAAAAAAAACTGTATAATAAATCATTAATATATGATATCAAAATCATTCAAAGAGAGTCATAAATCACCTTATAAATAAGAATAATTTAATACCTTGAATATGAGCCTTTGAATTGGTCACAAAACATAATAAAATAGGTATTTAATCCTGGAAAGACCATTGTAAAAATAGGATAATTTATTAAATTTAAAACTCCATCATTGACTAGTAAGACATAGGGTTCCTTTGTGTAGTGATAAACTCCAAAATTAGGGTTGACAATGTACGATTGTTTAAAAAAGTAGAGTTGATGAACCATTTGTTTTTTCTTCAAATGTAGGGTCTCTTCCAAATGTTGGGCTGTTGATCCACAGTTTTTTAAATATGTAGGGTACACGATCCATAGGTTTTATTCCAAATGTAGGGTTTCTAATTCATATGTTATACTTAAGAACATAGGATATGAACAATATTTCTAGATTAATTTCAAACACATCCATAATACTTAATAAAATATCCTCCTATAGAATAACAACTTGTGAACGCTTCCAAAATAAAAAATAAATATTCTAACAAATATCATCTTCCAGAAATTCAATTAAAATAAACATTATTAGTAACATAAATATGAGTTCTTGTGAGAATCAATTTTTTTTTAAAAATTAATGATATTTTTAAATTAACATTTTCTCAACAATATCTCCCTTTTCTGATGATCTCAAAATCCATAAAATAAATATTTAAATTAATTTTTTTATAAATTTTCAGAAATATAAATAGATAAATTATAAGCCCAAATTTCTCATATAGAATTCTCCTATAAATTTATCCCCTTTTTTGTGACATTAAAAAATTATTTTTTGGTAAAAATATATTCTGAATAATAAATCAATAAAAACTCCCCCTAAATTCATGTTTCCTTTACAAAGATAAAAAGATATAATAAAAAACCATGAAAACTTGTAAAATATTATTTAATGAATAATAATGGTTTGTAATGAATATATTAAACCATTTAATTCATGCCATTATAATGAAATATTTAAATTAACCCCTATAAGACATAACATAATTGTAAAATATATTCACTGAATTAACTATTTTTATAGAATAAGAAAAAATAAAAAATATTTTTCACATGTCATAAGTGAGAAGAACTTTTTGATTTATCTAATAGAATTATTTATCACTTACAGTAACAGACTAATTTACCCTATGTAATGAAATTTCTAGAAAAGTAAAATATTAAGCACATGTTTGTATACAAAATAAAACTTTATCTAAAATCTCAAGAGTATGTGACTTTAAAAAATATTTTACAATGAAATGTATAAATCATATTTTTACTAATCACAAAAATTAAACAAAAATATTATAAGATATTCACTTTAAATAATATAAAATTATAAAAAAAAGTATGAGTGTTAGGAAGGATTATATGGATCATCCAAAATTTCCAAACATTGAACATTTTCACAAAAATCTATTAAGATTTTTGATTGTTGTTCTATTCTAATTTGAACATCATCAAATATTTGATACAATGAAGATGATAAGAAATATTTGATGAAAAAAACTTTCTGCTTATCAAGATCCAACATAGTAAGGTCTTCCCTTCTAAGTAACTCTATATGAAAATTTCTAATTTAAAAACTTCAAAGTATTCTTTTGAAACCAATATTTATTTCTCATTCAGATACTACCTTTATAATGTATTAAAAATTGATTTTGAAATAGATACATTTTGTAGCTATTCCAATAAAATTATAGATGCATTCATATCAAAAAGCAACTTCACTATTTCTCTTATCAAATTATTAACCTTAAACATAAGTTTTTATGGATACATTTCACTTTTAATCATTTGAGATAAATAAACCTCTGGTTCTTCATAATTATGAAGTTCATTATAATTTTCATAAGAATTTTCAAACGAATCATTAACATAAAAAACCATTTATTCTCTAAATAGATTAGAAGAAGGATTACCATATATTTTCATTTAAGAAAGAAATTTTTCTTAACTTGAATTTATTGATTGATTCATCTTGTTCGAAATTATTTCAAAAAAAATTAAACAATATATTTTAGTGAATAATAATAACTAATTTAATATATTTTGAATATAATATTCTTGGGCTCTTAATAGAATAAGATACTTTTTGTTCTAAAAAATTTCATATGATGCTACACATTCTCAAGTCAATAATATAGGATAATCATTTTAGATTTTAAATTTTGAAAAGAAATTTTACTTAAGAAATATATTATAAAATAAAATGGTACGTAAATTATTTTAAGAACATGTAATTTATAGATAATAATAATTTTAAAAGTTAAATAAGGAATTCCATTTTTCATTAACCTAAGTTTTAAAAGTTTAATTTAAAGAGGAAGGATTTAATAGTTTTAACATAAAATATGTCACAACCCACCTTCACCAAGATGAGGGAAGGGACATTAGATTGCCAGACCCTTCCTTCTTCAAGTTGAAGAAGAGATAATGACCCCTGAGACCTGCCTTCAATAGGCCCCGAAGTGGCGACTAGCACCAAGGGTATAGAATCACACACAAGATGAAAGGCAATACCCTTTTTCTTCATTATGATCGAGAGATAACATATTAAATCCCAAAAACACCAAAACTGGGGGTAAAAGTAAAGCCAAAATAAAACCATTCCCATATGCATGTTACAAAAGTAAATACCACAAAGGTAAAGTACCAAAGAAAAGAAAAACAGCAACTCCAACTATCCCAACGTCCGAGCTAGTACGACCCTGCATGATCCCTAAAGTCCTCCTGGAAACCTGAAAGAATTTTTATACACGTTGGGTGAGCATACAAGTATACTGAATAAGGAAAACCAAAGACTCTCATGCACAAGTGGGGAGGCATTCTAATGCCCTGTGAGAAAAGAGATAACCAAAGAACCTAGCAAGGAAAACTAACCACCCAACCCTCACCAAGACACACTCCACAAATAACGCAAGTCAAGTAATGTATAGTAATAGCACATTGATATTTGGGTACCCCGCGCCACTTTCCCACTGGTTATTGAAGACATCCTATGCGTCGAACCAATCCTGTCATTCTCACCGCAGTCCCACTGCCACACCCCGCCCGTACACACCTGGGCCACAACCACAAATCCGACCCACAAACACCTGGGCCGCAACCACTATCCCTCCCGCAAACACCTGGGCCACAACCACCACGCATAACCATGCCCGCAAACACCTGGGCCAGAACAACTACTTCCACGCCCGAAGAAACCTGGGCCTCATCTCGAAGACTCTTGGGAAACAACCTGCCCGCACACACCTGGGCCAACCACCACAACTACCCCGCCTGAAGAATCTTGGGCTATAATGGACCTCAGACCATCACAGACTGCCTGAAGAGTCTTGGGATATTCGGTAAAGGGAGCATAAAAAGAGCTAATAACCAGCCACTCATAGGAGTGTTGGAAAAAACACCCTCCCCCATGGAATGAGGGTGTTCGGCACTAAGTGATCAACATGGGTGGGGCGCAAATAAGAAACATAAGAACTATAATTATATGTGTAGGTAATAGGAACCCAGCCCAACCTAGGGTTTCCAAAGCCAACCTAAGCACAAACACCCTTGTTACTACTCATTCATAAAAGAAAGGCACGACACTCACGACCAAGTGACAACTCATTCCCAAAATCAATTCCCCAATTAAACCATTATTGTTTTCATGTTCAAGTGATCCCATTTAGGTGAATTTTACACTACTGGGCAACTAACAGGCACTACCACAAGCCATAGAAAGAGAAACATCCAAACAATAATATAAGCATTCACACCCGGTTCTCTTGTAAAGTCACAACAAAAAAGGGATCTGTGAGATCCCTCAAAGTACTGGAACCAAACCAAGCCTCGAGATATAGCCCCACACAAATTTAGATTCACAACCAAAAAAAGTGCCACAATAGAGGATCCCATCCCCATCCATATCACCCCATAATCATCGAACAGAACAAACATACATGCCACCAAGATAGAGTAGGGAAGTTTCCAGACTCAAGTACATCATTCACTATGTTTTCTTCTTTCTGTTTGGTTAACTGGGGTAATCACACAAGGATTATTGTTCACTGGACATTCATTTAATCGACCTAGTTTACACGATTAACTAAAATTCACATGTTGGATCCATTCAAACATCACATAAGACAAGGGTTCATTAGTGCGCAAGGAAAAACCACCAATGACCATGTTTTTTAGGGGGAATAAGCCCATACAGTTCACAACATATAACAATTATAAAAGAGTACAACAGAATTGTCAGATGCACCCCATCATTCTTTAACAGTTTGTTTCTTATCTTTTTTAAGGTTTGGTTTCATCCATTCCCACAGAAATAGTAGCGTACCCACCTTGCATGATACACAGTAAGGAGAGACGAAGGAAAAATCCCTACCTCAAAGGTTTTTGAAAAAAAACCCCAACAAACAAAGAACACACAAGAAAGTCAGGCTGATCCTCTAAGAATCCTCCTTAGATCTCTTCTACTAACACCAACAAGACCAAATCTCATCATATTTGGCATACACACACTTAGATCTACCCATAACGGGTGTAGATCTAAGAAATCAAGAGAAGAGGAGGGGTAGATCTAAGTAGATCTAACAACCAAACAAGAAAAATGACATACCTCAAGAAAACAACTTCGATTCACCCAAGGAAGCCTTTAGATCACCTCCGAAATTCTTGGGATAGGTTCTCCTACCTTCTAGGAAGGTTAATCCCAAGTTATGGCCTCTTAGGGGCTTAAACGAACCATTTAGAGTCAAAACGAGTTAGATCCAAAATTTTAGGATCTAGTTTAAGTGGCTACATGGTTAGTTCGCACGGTTTGGAAAACTGTGCACTAACCGTGCTTTAGATTTTGCCTCATCAAACACTCCTCGCATGGTTAGTCCACATGGTTAGACAAACTGTGTGCTAACTGTGTGTTAGCCACTACCTCCAACACCAACCTCGCATGATTTGGCCGCACGGTTTAGACAAACTGTGTGCCTCCCGTGCGAAAGCTATCACCCTTTAGTTCTCCTTAAAAGTCCACCCAAACACACCCCCAAGTCACCATAACCTCTCAGAACACCTCTAGAACCACATTTTCACAAGGTAATGGACCGGAGAGGTCCGGTCCATTACATCAGATACCTCTCAAACTATTCTCACCCTCGATAATTAAAACCAGACCTGAAGAAATGAGAGGGGTCCAACAACTCCCCCTCGAAAGATACCTATCAGGATTAAACCTCCTTGTTACCAAGGAGAAGCCCCTTCCTCACCTATCTCCTGAACAATCACAATAATACTGCTCCTCTCCCCCGTTCAACCACGCAAAGAAAAAGATTAAACCTTCCGGTCATGTGGGTGAGGGGTTTTTCTTCCTCCATGTTAAGATACTATCTACTTTGGGTGGCACTGACTCGCCCGCACAGGTTTAGGTGAATCCACTTTAATGCATCTTAACTAGGGATCAGGTCCTCCCCTACCCACATTTCAAGACACTTCTTATGCACTTGAAACACATTTCATTGTTAACCAGGTCACACATTACATTGTAAACAGGTACGAAACAAAACAGAATAAAACTCAAAACAACTCTAGGTACCAGGCACACATCTGTGCTTCCCGTTCCCAGGTACTCTCCTCAAGAACACCATGCATCCATAGCACACGAACCAAAGTAATGGTTCATCCACGAAGAACCTTCTCTTCACAACCTTCGATTATCATGGGTTGCTCCATGAACGTTGCATCATCCCTGATATCTAGCTCTCCCCAGTCGAGGACGTGTGAATCGTCATGCAGGTACCGTCGGAGTTGTGACACATGAAAGACGTCATGTATTCTCAGTAGTGGCGGTGGTACCGCTAGCTGATAAGTCACTTATCTGATCCATCACAACACTTCGAATGGTCTGATGAATCTTGGAGAAATCTTACTCTCCCTGTCGAACCTCCGTTGTCCACCTTGAGGGGAGACCTTCACGAATACTTGGTCCCCAACCTCAAACTCTAAGGGTCTCCTCCTATTATCAGAATATGACTTATGCCGGTCCTGAGCCGCCATTATCCTCTCCCGTATAAGCTGAACCTTATCCTTCGTTCTTTGCACCACTTCCGAGCCAAGGAAACTTGTTTCCCCAACCTCAGTCCAGCACACGGGTGAGCGACATGGCCTTCCGTACAAAGCTTCGAATGGAGCCATGCCAATGGTAGTGTGATAGCTATTATTGTAGGCAAACTCTACCAGAGGAAAGTGTCGTACCTATGATCCCCCAAAGTCCAGGATAGATGCTTGTAGCATGTCCTCCATTGTCTGGATGGTGTGCTCTATCTGTCCATCTGTCTGGGGGTGGAAAGCAGTACTAAGATGTAGTTGGGTGCCAAAAGCATACTACAATCCTCTCCAGACTCGTGAGGTAAACTGTGCATCCCTATCCGAGACTATGGACCTCGGGACTCCATGAAACCTCACCACCTCATCCACGTATCTCCGCGCTAAGGCATCCACTACACCTGACTCCTTGATCACTAGAAAGTGATTCGATTTCACCAACTGATCCACCACCACCCAGATAGAATCACAATATCCTTGAGCCTTGGGTAGTCTTGTGATGAAATCCATCGAGATGTCGTCCCACTTCCATTCGGGAATATTTAAAGGTTGCAATAGACCGCCTGGAACACGGTGTTCAGCCTTCACTTGCTGACACACTAGGCATTTGTCCACGAACTCCGCCACCGCCCACTTTACCCCGGGCCACCAAAACTGATTTCTCAGGCCCTGGTACATATTGGAGACTCTCAGGTGCACCGCTAGGGGTGATTTGTGGAACTCACCAAGAACCCTCTCGCGCATCTCCTCTAGGACAAACATCTTCCCTTGGAAAAGCATCTGATTCTGACCATCCTCCATCCATCCTTCTAGAGCATTGCCTTGGTTAGTCCGATTGCGCATCACTTCACTCTCTAAGTCTCCCCACTGAGACTCATCCACCTTCCGTAGGAGATAGGATTTCACTGTCATCTGAAACAGACAACCTCTACCACCATCCTCCCTTACCTCCATGTGCAGGGCATCCAACTCCTCCATCACCTTCCAAGCATCTGCCGACTCTTGAACCGCATCCTTCTGCAATTTCCAGCTCATGGAATTGGACACCACATTCCCTTTTCCTGAGTTGTAGGAAATCTCGAAGTCGTAATCCTGAAGGAACCCCATCCAACTTCGCTGTCGTAAGTTCAGGTCCCGCTGGGAGAAGATATACTTCATGCTTTTTTGATCCATGAAAACCATGAAGTGCTTCCCGATGAGGTAATGCCACCACAACTTTAGTGAAAAAACAACCGCCGCAAGCTCCAAATCATGGGTGGTATAATTTCGCTCATGGGGATGTAACTGTCTAGACCCATAAGAGATCACCCCTTTTCATTGCATCAGCACACACCCGAGGCCTTGTCCTGAAGAATCACAGAACACCTCATACGTTGCCCCTTCTTCTAGAAACCTCAACACTGGGGCACTTACCAACTTCTCCTTTAGATGGCTGAAGGCTGCCTTGCACTGCCCATTCCACATGAAAGCCTAGTCCTTCTTGGTCAAAGCTGTCAAAGGTGCTACAACTCAGGAGAAGTTGAGAACAAATCTCTGATAGTAGCCCGCTAGTCCAAGGAAACTACGAACTCCTACCATGTTCTTGGGAGCTGCCCAAGAAACAACCACCTCGACCTTCGATGGGTCCACCGCTATTCGCTCGGACACCACATGTCCAAGGAAGCGTACTTCTCGAGTCCAAAACTTGCATTTGGACAACTTCCCATAAAGTTGGTGCTGTCGGAGGACCTCTAAAACCATTCTCAGGTGCCCAACATGATCATCCTCTGATCTTGAGTAGATCAAGATGTTGTCGATGAAGATGACTACAAACTTGTCTAGGTATTCCCGAAAGATGGAGTTCATGAGTCCCATGAACATAACTGATGCATTTGTAATGCCGAACGACATGACCAAAAACTCAAAGTGCCTATATCTGCACTTGAAGGTAGTCTTCGAGATGTCACCCTCCTTCACCCTCAACTGGTGATATCCAGACCGCAAATCGATCTTAGAGAATCAACTTTCTCCCCTCAGCTGGTCAAATAGATCGTCTATCCTCGGAGAGGGTAGTGATTCTTGACCGTCACCTGATTCAGTCTCCTGTAGTCTATGCATAGGGTGAGACCACCGTCTAGCTTCTTTGCGAACAAGAATGGAGCACCCCATGGTGACGCACTTGGTCGAACAAAACCCTTCTTCATCAGATCGTTAATCTGAATCCGCAAATCCAGTTACTCAGAAGGTGTCATCCAGTAGGGAGCCATCAAAATCGGATGGGCACCAGGTTGCAAGTCTATCCTGAACTCAAAATCACGTCGAGGGGGTAGAGTTGCCACCTCCTCAGAGAAGAAATCCATAAACTCACTGATGACCCCTGGAACTTCCACCATTTCTGCACCCGCCGACTCTACTAATAGCTCAGCTAACAAGGAAAGGAGGGGCTCCTCTCGCCTGCTACTTTTCTGGAAAACCCGCTCGCCAATGAAAGTTACACATCGGCAGCCCAAATATGAAAATGTGTCCCTTCCTCGGAAGCAGTCAATGACGACACATATAGAGAATAGCCAGTCAATGCCTAGGATGAAATCATAAGGTTGTATCTGTAATAGTAGAATATCCCTGACAGACTGATGTGTCCCTATCATCAGTCTACACCCTTGGCAAACATAAAACAAGTCAGTCTGACCTCTGACTAGTGTAATTAGCACCAGGGGCACTAGAAGTCTCTCAGCATCTAAACCCAAAGCACAAGACAGACTGAGTGCAACAAAAGAGTGCGAAGCTCCTGTATTGAACAAGGCGTAGGCAAGAGTATTAAACAAGCTGATCGTACCTCGAACGACTTTTGGCCCTGCTGGAACAGCTGCCTTTGTAGCATGAAACTACCCACACCCAGTTCCTCTACTCTCGTCTATTGGCCACCTCCCTGACCATGCCCTGGTCGAGGTCCCTGACGAGCGCCTTGAGGTCAGCCTTTTCCTGCGATGCCCGCCCTCAGGGGAGCGGGAGCCCACTGCCCCTGCTACTGCTGCTGGAAGGGTCTAGCTGGAAACTGCTGCTGTTTAGGTGGGTGTCGATCCTGCCCACCACTGACGTACTTCACTCTATCCTGGCACTAATTTCGAAGGTTCCCATAGCTTCCACAGATGAAGTATCTCATCCCTGGGCTCAAAAGAAAAGGGCAAGGTCCAGGAGATCAGAACTGGAACTACTGAGGCCTACTTCCTATTGGTCAAAACCTAGAGGGCCCTGACAGTGGAGACCTGCTGCTAACGGCTTTCCCCTTTGATGAGACAAACTAGATTCCCTCTCACAATACACCTCCCAGCATGTGCATCCTTTCCACCAATTCAACCATCTTCTGTACCTCCAAGTATGTCGGTAGGGTGAAAGGAGTAACAACATACTGGAGAGAAGGATGAAGTGCCTTCTCCAAATGTCTCGCCCGAGAATCCTCATTCGGGAAGAGGTCAGGAGCAAAGAGAAAGAGATCCTTGAACTTGATCCCCAACTCTCTCACTAACATACTAACCTGATGGAGGGAGAGTAGTTCCTGCCTCTTTTTAGACTTCATCGTGGAAGAGAGGAATTCTACCCAGAACTCTTTCTCGAAGTCAGCCCACGTGACCTCAGCCTCCCTCTTCTCCCCAAGATAAAGCGTCCACCACTGACGTGCTGCTCCATACATCTGGATCACAGCCAGAGGAAATCAGTACTCTGTTGGATCCCGGATCAAGCTGAAATCTATCACCATCTCCTCTAGCTAGCTCTCTGTCTTCATGTCTAATATTCTGCCCTCGTGCTTCCCAAGGGTCTTCCACTAAAATTATTGATGCATATTCTTCCACCGATCGTCCCCTTCCTCTCGGTTATCCCTCTGTCGAACAACCAAGTCAACCTCCTAGGCCACGATCACCCGCACTACTCGTGGTCGTCTCATAGGTTCCATAGCTGCAAGGTAAACAAGGAATGCCTAAGCTCGAGTAGTGTAGAATATTGTTATTAAATTTTCTTAGAATCCTTATTCACTTTAAATCCCCAAAATTCCCCAGAAACACAAGAACAACGTCATTATGATGCATTTACCTTTCCTAGGGTCTCTACCCTGCAATCAGTGTAGCCTCACTTGGTCATTCGGTAGGTCCGGAGTCCTTGCATTGGATCATGGGGGGACCTAAAATCCCATGTCCTATCCGGTCTTCCTTGGCCTATTTCATGCTCCAAGATCACCCGACACTACTGACCTACCATCCCATGCAATCCTCACTATGCCTAACTCAAGACTCCATACTATCTCTCAGCTTTGCCTCTGATATTATTCTGTCATGACCCGCCTTCACCAAGATGAGGGAAGGGACAATAGATTGCCAAACCCTTCCTTCTTCAAGTTGAAGAAGAGATAATGACCCCCAAGACCCGCCTTCAATAGGCCCCAGAGTGGATAATAGCACCAAGGGTAAAGAATCACACACAATATGGAAGGCATTACAATTTTTCTTTACTAGGATCGGAAGATAAGATAGTAAATCCCAACAACACCAAAACTGGTGGTAAAAGTAAAGCCAAAATAAAACAATTCCCATATGTATTTTAGAAAAGTAAATACCACAAAGGTAAAGTATCAAAGAAAAGAAAAACATCAACTGTAACTATCCCAACATCCGAGCTAGTACGGCCCTGCACGATCTCTGATGTCCTCCTCGAAACATGAAAGCAGTTTTATACACGTAGGGTGAGCATACAAGTATACTCAGTAGGTAAAACCAAAGACTCTCGTTCACAAGTGGGGAGATATTCTAATGCCCTGTGAGAAAAGAGATAACCAAAGCACCTAGCAAGGAAAACTAACCACCCAAGCCTCACCAAGTCACACTCACCAAATAACGCAAGTCAAGTAATGTATAGTAATAGCACATTGATATTTGGGTACCCCGTGCCACTTTCCCACTGGTTATTGAAGACATCCTACGCATCAAACTAATCCCTCCATTCTCACCGCAGTCCCACTGCCACACCCCGCCCGCACACACCTGGGCCACAACCACACATACCACCCACAAACACTTGGGCCACAACCATTATCCTACCCGCAAACATCTGGGCCACAACCACCATGCGTAACCACTCCCACAAACACCTGGGCCAGAACAACTGCTGACACGCCCGAAGACACCTGGGCCTCATCCCGAAGACTCTTGGGAAACAACCTGCCCGCACACACCTGGGCCAACCACCACAACTACCCCACCCGAAGAATCTTGGGCTATATTGGACCTCATGCCGTCACAGCCTGCCCGAAGAGTCTTGGGATATTCGGAAAAGGGAGCATAAAAGGTGCTAATAACCATCCACTCATAGGAGTGTTGGAAAAAACACCCTCCCCCATAGAATGGGGGTGTTCGGCACTAAGTTCTCAACATGGGTGGGGCGGGAATAAAAAACATAAGAACTACAATTATATGTATAGTTAACAGGCACTCATCCCCACCTAGGGTTTCCAAAGTCAACCTAAGCACAAACACCCTTGTTACTATTCATTCATAAAAGAAAAGCACGACACTCATGGCCAAGTCACAACTCATTCCCAAAATCAATTCCCCAATTAAACCATTCTTGTTTTTATGTTCAAGTGATCCCATTTAGGTGAATTCTACACTACTGGGAAACTAATAGGCACTACCACAAGCTAGAGAAAGAGAAAAAACCAAACAGAAATATAAGCATTCACACCCAGTTCTCTTGTAAAGTCACAACAACAAAGGGATCTGTGAGATCCCTCAAAGTACTGGAACCAAACCAAGCCTCGAGATATAACCCCACACAACTTCAGATTCATAACCAACAACTGTTCCACAACAGAGGATCTCATACCCATACATATCACCCCATAAGAATAAAAAAGAATAAGAAGACATGCCACCAAGACAGAGCAAGGAAGTTTCCAAACTCAAGTACATCATTCACTATGTTTTCTTCTTTATGTTTGGTTAACCGGGGTGATCACACAAGGATTATTGTTCACTGGACATTCATTTAATCAGATGAGTTTACATGATTAACCAAAATTCCCATGTTGGAGCTATTCAAACATCACAGAATACAAGGGTTCATTAGTGTGCAAGGAAATACCACCAACGACCATGATTTTCAGGGGGCATAAGACCATACAGTTCACAACATATAGCAATTATAAAAGAGTACAACAGAATTGTCAGATGCACCCCATCATTCTTTAACAGTTTATTTGTTATCTTGTTAAGGTTTGGTTTCATCCATTTCCATAGAAACGGTAGCTTACCCACCCCACATGATACACAGTAAGGAGAGACGAAGGAAAAATCCCTACCTCAAAGGTTTTTGATGAAAACCCCAACAAATAAAGAACACACAAGAAATTCAGGCTGATCCTCCAAGAATCCTCCTTAGATCTCTTCTCCTAACACAACCAAGACCAAATCTCATCATATTTGGAATCCACACACTTAGATCTAGCCATAACGGGAATAGATCTAAGAAACCGAGAGAAGAGGAGGGGCAGATCTAAGTAGATCTAACAACCAAACAATAACGATCACATACCTCAAGAAACCAGCTTCGATTTGCCAAGGGAAGCCTTTAGATTGCCTCCAAAATGCTTGGAAGAGGTTCTCCTACCTTAAAGGAAGGTTAATCCCGACTTATGGCTGCTTAGGGGATTAAACAAACCATTTAGAGGGAAAACGAGTTAGATCCACAATTTTAGGATCTAGTTTAAGTGGCCGCACGGTTAGTTCGCACGGTTTGGAAAACTGTGCGCTAACCGTGCGTTAGCTTCTGCCTCATCAAACACTCCTCACACGGTTAGTCCGCATAGTTAGACAAACCATGCGCTAACCATGCGTTAGCCACTGCCTCCAACACCAACCTCGCATGGTTTGACCGCACGGTTTAGACAAACCATGCACCTCCCGTACGAATGCTATCACCCTTTAGTTCTCCTTAAAAGTCCACCCAAACGCACCCCCAAGTCACCCTGACCTCCCGAAACCCCACTAGAACCATATTTTCACAAAGTTATGGACTGGAGAGGTCCGGGCCATTAAAAAATATTTCTCTCCCCCTATATATTACAATTAATGGAATAAAATACACATATGAGATTATTAATGGAACACTCCCTGAATTATTACTTCTAGTTATAAGGATTTTTTGATAACAAACTAATTCAGAGTTGATCACTCCTTTATTAAGATAGAGATATCCATATGCTCCTCAGATGACCACTTAATGATTTAATGATGTAGTTCAGTAGGGTATTCCTAAAAACATCAAATAAAAGTACATTTTGGTACACATATTCTTTTGGGTTTGGAAGTGTTAGTAAGTAAGGTTTTAGGTAACCAAATCTGTTTATTTTGTGTAGAGATTATACTAATATAGTTAAATAATTATTTGGAACAATGAACATTTTTTACACCAAAAAATTGAGGTTTTCTAAAAAACATTCATTTTCATAATTTCCATTAATACCATAATAAAAACATTTATAAATTGACATACTTTTTTAATTTGAGCTAGGAAAAAAATAATTTCTTTTAAACTTTGGTCTTTCACTATTACTACCTATTCCAAGTTATCATATGTGAATTTTATTTTTACGAAGAATTTGATTTAAATATTTTTATCCTTTTATAAGCATACTATAAGATTTTTTAAAAGTGTAAACTTCATCAAATAATTCATTAATTTTAGTTTCTTGAAGATCACAATAAATTTTGAAAGAATTATATTTTAAATCTATAATTTTATTTGATGGTATTTATTTATATTATAAAATAGAATCATAAGATTTTATAAGTTTTCTATGATATTTATTTAAATATTCAATTATATCTTATAGAATAAATCAATATTTATTTAATTCATCATAATAAAGTTTTTTAGAACTAGATTTTTGATAGTTAGAAGATAGTACCTCATCAGTATGAGCCATAAGAAATACCATTTTATTTTTATGCTCAAACTCAGAATCTATAGAAGGTTCATCAATTGAACTAGAAGAATCATTCCAAGTTGCATTTATAATTTTATTTCCTTTTCTTTTATAATCAACTTTCCATCAAGCTTTAAGTAAAAGAGAGTTAAAATTTATATGAACTTTTTCTCTGCATTCACAACATATATTCTCTTCATTCACTTTCTTTATTTTGTTGTGTATTTTTTCAAACCTTTTAACAAGATTTTATAAATATTTATCTATATATGGATGACATGAATCATTTGACTCGCCCAAGTAGTTTAGAGAGTAGCTTCTTCATATTTGATATTATTTTTTGATTCGTCTTGTATCATAGCTTCATACATCACCAAGGTTCCAATTAGTTATTTCATTGTCAAATATTTTACCGATGTTGATTGTAATATATAAGTTGATATTCCATACCATTTAGAGGGTAGTACTCTGAGTACTTTTAAAACTAGATCTCATTACTTAATTAGATATCCAAAAGCTGCAATATTATTGATTTTTTTTCAATATTCCATTCATTTGAGTGATATTTTCATATTCATTCATTATGGAAGTATCAAACCATAAATTTCCAGTATTTTATCTTAGTTTTTTGATATTATCATTTCCTTTATAAGAAACATAAATAATCTTCCATATCTCATATGTAGTATAATATTGAGAAAATTTATTAAACTCATCTGTTCCTAAAACACAGAAAATAAAATTCATTACTATTGAATTAAGAACATATTTTTTTTGATCATCATCCCATTTCTCTAGATCTTCCTTAAAATTTTTATAAGGTTTAACAACCTTTAAATATACTCTTATTCTAATATTTTTTAAATAATTAATCATGTGAGCTTTATAGCATCCATAATTTTCACCATTAAAGTAAGGAAGATAGATCTTTGAAATACCTTTTTTAAGACCATTAAATCATTAACTCAGGATTGTTAAAGCCAAAAGATACCCTTGATATAACACAAGATCCCAAAATTTTGATGCACTTGTTAAAATATAACAAAATACTAAATGGGTTTAGAAATAGAGCACAACCATGGATATTAATTATTGTTATTGAATTGAAACAAAATAAATTGTCAAGGACTTCAAAAAGGGAAATATATCAATAGATCCCTGCATCTGATACCAATTATTTGGTCAGATATGTTGGAATGATTATGATGAAGACATAAGGGGGGTGGGAGGGGGTGAATTGTGATCCTTTAAAATATTTTATAGATTCAAAACAACTCTCTTGTTATATAGTGATTATTTTCCTATCTCTTTAAATATGAGTAAGAATCAAAAAGAAATAAGTAAAAGAACACAATGATATATAGTGGTTAAAGGCACAAAGATCCCCTAGTCCACTCCTCCAACTCACTCTCTACTAGCTTGGTTATTTTCACGTGTAATTAATTTTACTGGGGACTTCTATAAATGAGTATAGGCAGTTGATACCCTTAAAATAAGGATTTTACAAGGACTTATAGTTCTATTATAGGGAATCATAAATCTATTTCTTAGTCTAAGAAGCTGATACGCCTTCACCACCATAATCGAGTCTGAGTAGATGATACTCTAATAAATCAATAGATATTGATTTAACTGAGAACCCAAATTATACTCATAGTTGTAGTAGAAACAAATAGATTTGATTAATCTTCAATAGAATACACACATAACAAAAAAATCTTCAATGTCAGACATGATTTATTTAAACAAAAATAGAGAAAAAACCAGATACATAAATAAGCATGCATGTCTCCAAAGTGTAACTCTGAAAAACGATTTGTCAAACTTGCAGATGAAGATTTTAGAATAAAATATAGTATCAGTGACATCGATAATAATGAGTTGATAAACTAGATAAAAACATGTATGTTTAAAAATTGTATCTCTAAAGGTAATGACACACAATTATTTACAAGCACACAACTCTTTCTTTTTAACGCATATATCTCTGCCCAGAAGGTGAACATCTCAGCATTTATACTATAGTTTGAACAAATCTAGGTCAAATGACTCTAGAAATACCACATAATAAATCATGAATATTTAAATTCAAAATCATTCAAATAGATTCACAAAATTTTTTAGAAATAGGAACAATTTAATTTTTTGAATATGAACCTTTGAATCAATCACAAAACATCTTTAAAAGGATATTTAATTCTTGCAATACTATTATAGAAAATGTGGACAATATCTTAAATTTAAAAATCTATCATTTACTAGTAAAATATAGGGTTTCATCATTTAGAGATAAACTCAAAAATTAGGGTTGAAAGCATATGGTTTTTTAAAAAAAGTAGGGTTAATGAACCATATGTTTATTCTTCAAATGAAGGGTTTCTTCCAAACAGAGGGTTTTTGATCCATAATTTTCCAATAATGTGGGGTACATGATCCATACATTTTATTCCAAAAATATGGTTTCCAATCCATAATTTACACTTACAAATGTAGGGTATGTAAATTGTTTCCAAATTACTTTAAAAAAATGTCCAGAATACTTAATCAAATATTCTCCCACAGATTAATGACTTGTGTTTACTTCTAGAATAAAAAATAAATGTTTCAACAAATATCATATTGTTGAAATTAACTTAAAATAAAAATTATTAGTAGCATAAGTGTGGGTGTTTTTGAACATGAATATCAAAACAAAATTAATGAAATTTTTGAATCAACACATGCTCAACAAAAGGTTCCAGAGAATTACAAAAACCAAATGGAATTATTGCACAGTGAAAAGTACCAAAATGAAAAGTGAATTTTGTTTTTTCTTCAACTTTAGGTGAAATATAAATTTAAAAGTAGCATAAAAAACCTTATGGAAAATAGTTATGATATTTACCTTTAATAATTTCAAGAAAATGGTTAAGAAATGGTATAGGAAAATGATCCTTCTTAGTGACTAGGTTGAGTTTTATGTAACAAATACACACTATCCATTTATTGATAAGTATAATAGGAATTATTTATCCAAAATAATTATTTTAAATGGTAAAATTCTCATTTTATAAATAATTTAGATAGGACTCACCCATTGACTATTATAAATTTGGAAAATGTTTCCAACTACCATTAAGGGAGTCACTTCATTCTTAACTTCTTATAGTGTTATATTCAACCACCTTTAAAATTTCTTAACATGTTTTGAATTATCCTATTCTTTGCATGAAAATTGAAGGAATAATTACAATAAAATAATCTAAGGTCTATCATATATATTTCTTGTGTTCTCTAAGGACTCTTAAAAATTTTCTTTTCTTGATATGTTTAAAACCCTTTTGCAGTGATCTCATGAAATTATTTCTTCTCCTCTATGAAAGAATATTTTATATTATCATGTAAGGGTTTAAATTAAAACCCATGTGGAATTTTTTTTCACTTTTAAAATATGGATTTATAGATTAAAAACATTTAATTCAACTTGAAAAGTGTTCAAAAAAAATTAGATTTTAAAATTTCAACAACAGTAGACATGAATTCGATAGAATGTGTATAAATTTAATTTACATAAGAAATTCCAAATTATTTGACTTTAAAATTTGTGATATTATTTAAGTAAAAATCGTTTAGGTTCATCATACTTCGTATTTTTAGTAGTTTAATTGAAAATATTAAAAAATAAAAAAATATTTGTATCCTTTCATGAAATAGTTTCAATACTTAAATCCTCTTTACATGGAATATTTTCATGTTCATGCAAATTAGTTTAAACAATAAACTGAATCTCACTTTTATATTCATTAATTTGAGTCACATTACTTGTGAAATTAGGAAATAAATACATGGAGAACCAATCAATTCTTTTCAATTGGTTGGATAAAAGATCTTCCATCAGGTATTTTATGGATTTAAAATTTTTAAATTGAATTATTTATCCTCCAATTTCAAGGTACAATGATCCCTTATGAAGATTTTTTATTTTATTAACAATTATTAGAAATTTTCTTTGAAGTATAAAATTTGAATGTGTATTAAATATATTATTATCCATATCCAGAACATAAAATTCAGTAGAGAAAATCATGTATCTTACAAATACTAAAACATACTTAATGACACCAGAAGGTTTTTTTCAATTTATTTTGTCCAATTGAATGATAATACCAATATGTTTATTCTCTTCAAACTATTAATTAGATTAAATAAACTGAGGAACCATATTTATTAATGTCCTAAATCAAAAATAGAATCCTTAAATATGAACTCCCCTATTGTGTAGAGATTAATAAAATTTTCTCGATATTTTCATTTAAAAGAAATGGTAAGTTGAATCATATAATAAATATTCCTAACAAGGTTTACTTTTTCTACTCACTTTAAATTTCTCTTATGATAGAATATCTCCTTAAAAAACTTTTCATACTTAGGAATCTATTACACTATATAAATAAATGGAATATTTAACTGAACATTCTTAAAATATTATAAAATTTCATTATCCAAATAAATCTCAACACTCTTACTTACTAGTGGTATTCCCCTAGTATAAGGTGTTATGTGTACACTAAAATTTGATTTACAACACCTCAAAAATATTTTATCATGTGTGGTGCAAACATGTTCTTTGGTCAATGTTAGAAAAGGTTTTCAGGCCAGTGGTTTTTTGGCACATCATCCTCAAAATAGACGATTAATGTGTTTTTATTATTGATGGTGGTGGTTCCGATGGTCTAGATTCATCAACACCGTGCTGTGTTAGGTGGAAATAACTTGGGTGGAATGACCTTAGTTGTCACATTGTTCTAGCTATTTTGGCATCTCTGGTCAATGTTAGGCTCTGTGCTTTGTAATCCATTTGAATTTTTAATTGTGTTTTCTATTTTTACATTTTTGGGAATTTTTTTATTATAATGGTTGGTGTGTTACCAATTTAGTGTTTTTAGGTTCCCACTATACGTAAAAGTGGTTTATTCCCAAAATAAAAAATGGATTGGATCAACATCAATAAGATGGAAGGCTCGAATACTATGCGATCGAACCTGAGTTATTACATATGTCTGACACTCTTTATTTAATAAAGATCCTTGGGAATGGCTATATAAGGGGATACAATCCAGTACTATTAAATGCATGAGATAACATCAATTCATAGTTGGTGCTCACTTATTCCATAAATTTCATTTTTCATAAAGTGAATGTTATAGAACCATATTGGCATTTGGGAGTCCTCACAAAATGTTTGTGGATCCACTGGTCAGTGTTCTCCCCTTGGAGGTAGAATGAATTCATATACTACTCCTTGTGATCACCATATGAAATGATCTATCCAAAATGATGATAGAGGATACAACACTAAAATTTTGGGTATGATTATGATGTTTTACATGCTTAATTTTTTGGATACATTTATGTGTTTGATACTAGAAGATAGATTATGCTTATTTTTGGGTTTTATTCTCCTTCAAATGGCCATAAGATGATCCAAAGAATATCATAAATGGTATCAGAGAAAGTTTCTTCAAGGATTAAATGTGTTTAATCTATGTTTTCAAAAGAAAAATCACCATCACCATGACATGTCAGTTCCCATGGTGTAGCGGTGGTGACTTCAAAAATACAAAATCACCATCACCATGATGTAAAACCACCCATAGTGGTTCTTTGCTGAGATTCACTAATCACCATGATTAGATCCATGGTGAAAGAGTCTCTATGTACTTTTAAAACTACCATATAATAAAGCACCATGATTATGTAGAACCCATAATGATCTAACTTACCTTTACATGTAGTGGTTCTATTCAAAACAAACACCATTTTAGGACCAAAAACATGGTTCATACCATGGTTCTCTTTATATATATTTAATAAATAATGTATTTAAATTAGAATTATGGTTTATAAAAGGTTTATAAATTATAATTGTTAGAATTTTAAAAATTAAAATTTTAAGCCTTATTAATTATAAAGAATTTTACATTTGTTTCACATGTTTTTATAAATAAATAAATTGTTAATTTATTAAGAAAATTAAATTTTTAATTGAATTAGATTATCTATAAATAATAGAAAATTTATTTTTGAATATTTATAGAAGTATTTATATGGAATATTCCTTATAATTATCTTAATTATAAAATGTTTTTAATAATACCTATTTATGAAAAAAGGTAAATAAATTGTTCTCTTATTTATATATTTAAAATTTTAATTTAATCAAGGTTTATAATCGCTTTATTCATGTTTAGTAAATTATTTATTAAATATGAATAATGTTTTTTCATAAATTTATCTGATAATTTAACCTAGGAGATAGTTCCTTTCATTTCATTCTAGGAATGTCTCCATAAAATTTAGTTTTCTTCTACCTTGATCTCGATTTGTATTTGTAGTTATGAGATTGAGAATATTTTTTGGATATAGTTTTTATATATTAGGTGATATAATTATTATGAATTGAATTCTATATTGAGTAAAGTCTCCCCAGGGAGAGGGTATTGGGGTCAGACCACCTACCATCTTGGAGTCTTATCTCTTGTCTTGAAATATTAATGGGGTTAGATATTTATTGATTTGGGATTACTCATATAGAGATCATAAATCTTATATAACTCTAAAACTTTACATGAATAGTTCTTATAAATTATGACTATGATGCATTTGGGTATGTATAAACATGTCTTATTTCTATTTTTGGGTGAGGAACACAAACTTATAAGTTATGTAAAGAGTTCCACATTAATATGGCATGAGCACATTAATCTATTGGATAGAACATGTATTCCAAAAAATAAATCATTAGAAGAATGCATAGAAAAAAAAGAAATAAACATGAGACGATAATGATTTTATAAGATATAATTGTTTTGAATTTAATGTTCATATGATGTACATTAAATAGGTGAGACCTTAAAATGAAAAACCTTTAAAGACTATGTGTGATAGTCATTCTAAAGTATCACCTTTCAAGACCTCAATAATTTAACCAGGTATTATTGATCTTACCATGAATACCCTTGGATTATCTTGTGTAAGGTAAGAAATATGTAAGTAATTCTTTATCATAAGTTTTTGTTAGGTCAATCTCAATATGTATATCCCTCAATTTTCTTCTATTAGCTTATTTTTTGAATTTTTTGGGGTTAATCTAGTTGGGAAACCTTAAAAATTATAATGATGAAGGAATAAGGTTGATTTTATCCATATAATGGATTAGGTAAAGTGTTATCTTCCTTAATATCCAAGAATCATAACTATTATGATTGGGATAATACACTAACTAAATAATACATGATTATTTATATGAAAAAAATGGTGTAAGTGATGATGAAATATGGATCTTGGCTCACTAAATGGGCATGATGCATGAAGTCATCATTTTCAGTGGGAGAACTATTATTAAAATTTGTTAATGAAAATATATAAATAAAAATACTCACCCATTGATATGTAATTATTGTAGATTATAGAATTTTTCATGTTAATCAGTTTGAGATCATTTATATCTATGACCTATAAAAACATTAGAATCATTTATCTTGTATTAAAAAGTGTTATCAAAGATAAACATTCAGAGTTATTGAATATGAATCTCATAAAAATTAATTCCACCAATTCTGAATCATTGGTACTAAATACTGGGTGTGCGTCACATATTTCTTTCTAAAAAATAGAGACTCAGAGATAAGAGGTAATTAATTCAGAGTTAAGTAGATCTTTGAATAAAAAATGGTGGAAGAGTAGCTAAATTATATGTTTAAAATTATAATCTATGTATAACCAGTGGATTAGTTCTATAATTTAATAACTCTTATTATTTCCCTACTATAAAAAATAATTTTATTTTTATATATTATTTGGAAAATATAGGGTTTTCAATCATTATCAATAATAAGAGTTATTATATATATAAGAGTTAAATTCTTTATAGAATTTGGAAAATGATTATGGTATATATATTCTAGATATGGATAATCTTGTTTATAACATTTAGAATAAGAAGGTCAAGTTTCATTATAATCACACCTATCTTTGGCATTGTCACATTAAACATATAAGTGAGGAACATAATAAAAGATTATATTAAGATGGAATGTTGTAATCATTTTATTCTGAATTTTTTGACTTATGTGAATCTTATTTATTGTTAAAAATGTAAAAGACACCTTTTGATAGAAAAGGGGAAAGTACTTGTGGACTATTAGATCTCATATATAGTGATGTATGTGGACTAATGAGAATACCAATAAGTTGTTATTTTAAGTACTTCATTACTTTTTATAATGAATTTAGAAAACATGGTTATGTGTTTTTGATGAAAAAATACTTGAAATTTTGAAAATTTCAAATAATTTTAGAATGAGGTACAATGACAACTAGGTTTGAGTGTTAAGATTCTATGATTGGATTAGGGTGGGGAATAATTAAGCCAGGTATTCATTGATCATCTGAGAGCATATAGAATTATTTTATAACTCACACCTCTAGAAACAACACACTGGAGTGGTGTACTTGAAAGGAGTAATCATAACTTATTGGATATGGTTCAATCAATGAAGAGTCTATGTGACCTTCCTATATCATTATGGGGTTATAATCTAAAAACATCTATATTTATACTACATAATATTCCATCAAAAACAATCATAAATAAACCATAGGAGATATGGTGTGGTAAATGTTCCAATATGTATTTTATGATAATTTGGGGATTTGATGTATTTTTATGATGATTGGATTCTAAAATTATGACTCCAAGTCTAATAGGTGCTTATTTTCTGGTTATCCCAAAGAAACTGTGGGGTATTTATTTTATAATCCTATCGAATTAAAAGTTCTTATAGATTAATGTGGTGTTTTCTTTGATAAATAACACTTATTTCAAGGTTTAATTGGGATTAATGTGATATTTTTGAATTTAATGATAAAAAATAGGAAGTTCTTTTGAGGTAGAAGTTAACCCAGTTTCATAAAGATTTGTTGAAGAAGAACTAACTCAAGATAAAAAATAAAAATAAAGGTACAATTCTATTTATAAATAGATACTTAGACATGAATTTATAATAGAAAATGATAATGAGGTATTTTTCATAGGTGATGATCCTACCACTTACTTAGAATCCATTGAGAGTTTTAATTCTGAGAAATGGTTAAAATCCATGGAAACTGAAATGGACTCCATGTACACTAGTTGATTTTGGAACTCGGTGGATTCACTTTTTAATGGTTTGTGCCATCCTGGTTCGTTACTTTGATGGTTTTGATGGTTAGAGGTTTTCGGTGGAGGTTTTGGGAGTTCTCAGTGGGAGATAGAGGTGCAGCAGTGTTGCTACAAGAAATACACATCATGTAAGTGTATCACATGATGTGAAAGATGGTTTCATGGATTTTCCATGTTTGTTTCATGACTTTTATATTCTTGGGGTTAAATAATAAAAAGGTGACACATTTTTTTGGAGAAACATAACCTTGGGGATTACATGATGTGAAAATGGATTACACGTCATGTAAATGCCTGAGGCGGTGTTGTTATAACGCTGATGGCACTTAGGTTTTACTAAAACCATATTTTCTTTCTCTTTATAGGTGGCCAAAGACTTCCCCTTGAGGATTTTTGAGATTCCTTTTGATGGGGATCGATCCTTGGGCTTCTGTCTTTGATCCGTAATGAGTTATCCTCTTATTATTATTTGTTTTCTTCTATTATTATCCTAAAGATTTGTTGCGGTGATGTTGTTTTGGTTTGGGGTGTATGTTGGGTTGCATTTCAAAATTATTTTTGTGTGGTATAGGTTGATCTGTGTTTTCTCATGGTGCAGTTGTGTTTTTTAGGTGTTCTTCCTTTCCCTGCATTGTACAACGAGTTGAAAATATTCTTTGAGGTAGATTTTCACTCATTTTCTTTATTAGGTATCATGCGGGAGGGGTTTAATTTTTTTAACTATGGGTTATTATTGTGATGTATTAATCAAAGAAAAATAATTGACTAGTTAAAATGAAAATGGAAAAAATTTCATCCTTTTACATCTTTGAAATTATTTGTGATATTTTGGATTGTTCAGGCTTGATGCCCTACTTAAAACTATGGCTATTGGGGGATTTGTTTGGGCTGGATATGTGTTCTGTGATTTTTGTATTGGTTGTTATTGTTTGGTATCACCCTAAAATAGAAATTGACTAACCATGTATATTTGGATGATAATATGGTTACCCCATGATTTTGATTTGTGTGATAACGCCCCAAATAAATAAAGTGGAATATGGTAAAATCCCCTATGTAAACCTGCAAAATGATCTTGATGTGCTATGATGCGTGTAGTCATTCTTATGGGATAATGATGTGTGGTCGAGGTTTGTTGGGATGATGGTTTGTGGGCCGTGTTTTTGGGGTAGGAAGGTAGTGGTTGTTTGGCCATGCTTTTGGGGTGGCAATGTGTGTTTTTTGGGGATGATAGTTTTCTTGTGATATATGGTCACTTTCTACTAGATTCCCGAGGTGAGATGGAATAAATAATTATTTAATAATGTTTAAAATGGAATGGGTTGGTTTGATTAATGGTAAGAAAAATTTTTAATAGAAAATTAAATGATGGGTTGTGTGGTAAAATGTGGTTGATTCTAAATTATTAAATAAAGGGATCTTCACCATCTAAAATGACTATTATAAATATTAAAAAATTCATTTAGAGGTGGTAGAAAAGGTGATGGTGTTATGAGATGGTTTGTTTGTTTGAGAAACCATACGTTGGGATTGAGTGTTTGATACTACATATATATATATATATATATATATATATTCCTTGTTATTTCTATACACACCCCACCCATGTTGATAAGTATGTGCCAATCCCCCACATCGTCACATGGGGGGGTGTCTTTCCCAACATCTCAGTGGTGGGATGGATGGCTAGCCACCTGTTCTTCCCTTATTCCTCTTTTAGGAGATGATGGACCAAGCTTCTTTGGGTAGGATGTGATGAGATGTGGTATCCCAGATATATTTGGGATGAGTTGAGATATGGTATCCCATGTGTCATCGGGATGAGTTGTGAAGTTGTGTCCTAGGTGACTTTGGGATGAGTTGTGATGTGCTTTCCCAGGTGTCTTTGGGATGATATGTGATGTGTTGTGTGTTTTAGTTGTGTGCAAGTGGGATATGTTGTGAGGCCTAGTTGTGTATGAGTGGGATGTGATGTGGTATATTTGGAAGATGTGGGAGTGCTAGGACATTTTCTGTTGGGGAATGAGAGTGGCTAATCCATGGGAAAGTGGTGTGGGGTACCCTATCATGGATGTGATTTAATTTATATTATATTACTTAACATGAATTATTTGGTGAGATTTCCTTGGTGAGGTTGGGATGGTTAGTATGCCTGTTTAGGTGATATTTGGTTCTGTTGTTTTCTCATAGGTTCATTAGTAGGCTTCTTTCACATGTGCATGATAGACTTTGGTTTTTCTACTGATTATACTTGTATGCTCACCATATATATAAAAAACTATTTTTAGGTTTCCAAGAGGATTTTGTGGACCGTGCTAGACCTTAATTTCTTGAATCTTTTACAGTTTTTGTGTCACTACTTTAGCATTACTTTTGGGCATTTACTTTAGAGATTTTTATCTGTATTAGATCTATTTATACATGCATGTGGTTTGGTTTGGGTTACTCTTTTATATTATGTCTTGGAGTTGTTTTTGGATGATTCATTCTATCCATCGACCTTGTTTTCTTATAAAGGGAAATACCTCCCATATTGTGAGGTTTACACACCCTTTGTGCTAGTCACCAACCCAGGGCCTACTGGAGGTGGGACTCAGGGGGCATTATCTCTCCCCCCTCATTTTTGTATATTTGGAGGGAGGGGGTCATGAAAGAGTGGTATCAGAGCTAATAGTTGAGATATAGGATGTAATTTCTAGTTAGGAACTATGAGGTTTTCTTGGGTTGGTATTACAACCATTCTAGTTGACCTTAGTACACGACATATGCCAGGGATACTGGCTAGGACATGGGATTTTAGGCCCCCCTGTGATATAGTGGAAAAAATTTAATCTTAACGAATGTCCATGTGATATGGACCTACTTTCATGGTAGAGACCTAGGAGAGGTACAAACATCATAATGACTTGTGTTCCTATTTTAATTGGATTGTTTTGGAAAGGTTAAAATGGATGAAATAAATAAAATTAATTAAAAGGAATATTAGTAAAACTGCACACTATCGAGCTTAGGAAATCTTTGTTTTCCTTCCAGATATGGTTCATGTTCATCATGTGTGTGTGGCTCAGGAAGTTTTGGTTCAACAAGATGATCTAGTTGATCACCATAGAGTTGTTCTAGTTGAGGAGGATGATCAGTGGAATATGAAATTTCATTCTTTCCAGTGGTCGGATTTGGGGAAGTATGAGGGAAGTGTTTCAAATATGAATAAAGAGAGATGGATTAAGGAGCATGATATTACTTTCAGTTTGATCCGAGATGTGACAAATTATAATTTCCCTTTGGTAGTTAGTCAGATATAAGGAGCTCTACATAAATGGTGGACACTCTATCTATAATAGTGAAAGAAGGAATATGTTTTGTTGGTTGTCTTCTAGAAGGAGTTCTGAGTAGAGTTATTTTTCTCAAACATGAAGGTAGTAAAAAGTTATGATATTATTTATCTTTATCAGGGGAGAATTTTAGTGTGAGAGTTGGGAATGAAGTTCAATAATCTTCTTCATTTTGTGCCAGATCTTTTTTCCATATGAGGATTCTTTTTCAAGGTGCCTTGAGGATACACTCTGTCCTTTTATCTAGTATACAGTTAATATTTTCCGATGTACCTAAAGGTTTAAAATAAGGAATAAGTGATCAATAAAATGAACTCACGAGGAGGGTCTCTATAAGAAGGGAACTAGTAGGGTTCCTTGAACGAAAGAGTTATTAGTGACAGGTCTCAAGCGTTAGGACCTTTGAGGTTTCAACCAGTCGGGAGTCGAGCTGAGTGGCTTCCCTTTCGAGCTTCTAGTTTCTAAACCTTTTTTGTGGGGTTTGTGATGATGTGTTTATTTTTTGGGGTTCAAAGACATATTCCTAACCAAGGCCTTATGGCTGGTCAAGCTCATTTTGGTGGAGGTGGATAGGTTCAACACCATCCCCAAAAACAATTTCTGGTGAGGTTGTTTCAGCAGAATGGGCATCATATTTTCTGCTTTGATAAGGAAAGATGAATTAGGTATAGGCCTAACTCAGGAAGTTCCTCATGTTTAGAGATCATGAATGAGGCATGGATGTGAAGGTGGTCATTAGTAGAGATGTAGTGGAGTTAAGTGTGGTTAGTTTCACATAGTGGAGGTAGCAGTTCCAGAGGGGAGAGAGATCCTCAGAGGTATGAACAGTTTGTTTAGTACTCTCATTTGTGCCTTGTTTTATTAGGGAGATTCACACTTCTTTATTGCACATACTCTATCCCATTCTCTAGGAATATAAGTCGAGGGGACTCCTGTACCCCTGGTGTTTAATACCCCAATTGGAGTCCAGACCATCTTGTTTGATGTGTGTCGAAGGTGTAGTATGATGATGGGGCTATATTAGTCCTGTGGGGATATCTTATTGCTACAGATGTAGTCATAATATGTAATCCTTGACATTGAATGGTTTTATTCCATAGGTTTTTTTATTGACTGCTTTTGAAGGATATTCATGTTTTCTGATGTGGATGGTCAGTATGTGGCTTTCTTCAGTGAGTGAAGTTCAGAGGTGGGTAGTCGGCCTAGTGATCCCCTTCTTTCCTTGTTGGAAGAGTTCTCAGAAGAATCAGTAGATTCTGGTATGGTAGAGGTTCCCAAGGTCATTGGGGATTTTTTGGATGTTTTTCTTGAGGAGGTTGTGATGCTACCCCCCTGACGTGATGTTGAGTTTGGGATAGACTTGTAGCCCAATGATTCTACGATTTTGATGGATCCTTATCAGATGAAACCTTCTTAGTTGCAATACTTGAGGGTTTAGATATATGATATGATGTAGAATGGTTTTATCCAGCCTAGTGTGTCACGGTGGGGTGCTCCAGGGCTATTCACCAAAATGAAAAATGGTAGTTTGAGGTTGTGTATAGACTACCAGAGGTTGAATCAGGCGATGTTCAATAACTATTACCCTTTTCTAAGGATAAATGATCTTTTAGACCAACTTTGGTGTTGGGGAGAGTTGGAAAAGTGGTGTAACATTTGGCGTTTCCACCATGGTTGGAGAGGATATATGGTGTCTTCAACATATCTTAACTTTTTTAGTATCTTCCTTATCACTCCCATGTCCTCGACTCGGGAGAGTTGGATATCTAGGATGGAACGACATTCATAGACAATCCAATGAATATCCAAGATCGTCAGGAGAAGGCGCTACAAGGACACACCATTCCTTTGGTTTGTGTTTTGTAGAGGAATGGTGGCCAGAAGAAGAGTACTTGGGAGTGAGAGATGTAGATGTGTTCCCCGTACCTAGAGTTGTTTTGAGTTTTTCTTTTCTCATTTTTTCATTTGATTTAATGTTTGAGAGATTATTTTTTTATGAGATGATCTATTTTCCTGGTTTTGTGATGTGTGTGTCATGATGTGTAATAAAGACCTGACATATGAAAATGGGAGGACCAAATTTCTTATAGATACACATTAACTGTGTTGTGATTAAACTTGTATAGGTGAGTCCGTTCCACCTAGAGTAGATAATATATTCACATGGATGATGGAATTTTCTTATTCGTGTGTTTGGGAAAACACAGTTCTTTGGTTTTAGTGGTTTTCGGTTTGGTATGTGTGGAGGTTGAGATGGTTGTTTAGTGGTTTTGTGTTAGTGTGGCTATGTGAGAGGAGGGAGCTTGTGGTTTCGGTGATGTGGTTGTGCAAAGATGGTTGTGATTATTTGGGTTAGTGTGTTGGGATGGTGGTAGCATTTGAGGTATGAAAAGACTCTTGAGAGGTGTCTCCCAGGGTGGTTGTTCAGACTTCTCTTTCTTCAGGGATTGGATTTGGATTCTCAGAGGTGATAATCATTTAAGAGGTGTCTGATGTAACAGTTTATGCCCTATTGGTCCATTACTTTGTTGGTTTTGGTCGTTGGTGGTGTTCAGGGTTGGTTTCAGGAGTTCTTAGTGGGAGTTAGAGGTGTAACAGAGCTGTTGTAGGAAATGCACGTCATGTAAGTGTATTATACGATGTGAAAGATGGTTTCATGGCTTGTATAGGGATATTTCGTGTTGTTTATATTTTCAGGGTTAAATAATAAAAAGGTGATGCATATTTTGGTGAAACTAATCCATAGAGATTACATGACATGAAAAGGGATTACACATCATGTAAATACCTAATGCAATGTTGTTATAAAGCTATAATGCACTTGAGTTTTACTTAAACCCTACACTCTCTCTCATTCTAGGTGGATATCAACTCCCCGTTGTGGCATTTAGAGATAATTTTCAACTGGGATTGATCCTTGGGCTTCCATCTTCGATCTGTGGTGAGTTCTGCTCTCATTCTCATCCATTTTATTCCATTATTCTCCCAAGGATTCACTACTATAATGTTTTTTTTGGTTTTTGTGTGTATTTTTGGTTTTGTTTTGAAAATATTTTGGGGTGGTATAGGTTTATCAGTGTTTTCTTGTGGTGCAGTTGTGGTTTGCAGGTATTCTTCATTTCCTTGCAGTGCGCAGTGAGTTAAAAAGCTCTTTAAGGTAGGGTTTGCCTTGTTTCTCTTTATTATGTGTCATGAAGGATAGGTTTTCTTTTGTTTACCTATGATTTATGGTTTTTCCAACTTAATAAAATATAAATAACTAGTTAATAGAAATTTAAAGATGAAAATTGTTTGATTTGAATGATTTTACAACTTTGATATTATTTGTGATATTGTGGTTGTTCAGGCTTGATGCCTTGCTGAAACTTATGGTCATTGGGGGATATATTTTCACTGGATATGTGTGATGTGATTGTTGTTTTGGTTGTGATTTTTTGTTATCACCCGAAAATGAAAATTGGCTAACCATTTATGTTTGGATAATAGTATAGTTGCTCTAGGATTTTGATTTGTGTGATAACACTCCAAATAAATAAAGTGTAATGTGATAAAATACCCTTTGTAAATCTGAAAAATGATCTTGATGTGTTATGATGTGTGTGGTCATGCTTCTAGGATGATGATGTGTGGTTGGGGATTTTGGGGATGATGGTTTGTGTGCTATGTTTTTGGTGTGGTGAGGTGGTGGTTGTTTGGACATGATTTTTGAGTGTCAAGATGTGTTTGTTGGAGATAACAAATTTCTTTTGATATATGGTTTCTTTCTCTTAGATTCATAAGTAGTGAAAGAATAAATAATTTTTTAACATTGTTTGAAATGACATGGGTTAGTTTGGTTAATGGGATGTAAATTTTTTAATTGAAAATTAAATGATGGGTTGTGTTGTTAAATGTCGTTGATGCAAAATAATAAAATTAAGGGATCTTCACCATCTGAAATGACTGTTGAAGATACTAATAAATCCATTTAGAGGTGGGAACAATGGTGAAGCTGTTTTGAGTTGGTTATTTTGTTTGAGAACATATAGTTTGGGTTTGAGTGTTTGATACTATATATATATATATTCCTTGAGATTTATATACTCACCCACCCATATCGAGCACTATGTTTCGAACACCCGAATCATCATGCAGGGGGTGTCTTTCCCAACATCCTGGTGGGAGGATGGATAGTGAGCCACCCGCTTTTCTCTGTTCCCTCTTCCAAGTGAAAACGACCCAAGATTCTTTGGGAAGTATGTGATGAGATGTGGTATCCTAGTTGTCTTCATAATAAGTTGAGATATGGTATCCCAAGTGTCTTGGAGATGAGTTGTGATGTGGTGTCCCAGGTGTCTTTGGGGTGAGCTGTGATGTTCTTTCCCATGTGTCTTTGGGATGATATGTGATGTGTTATGATGCTCAGGTGTGTGCAAGAGTGATGTGTTGTTATAACTAGGTGTGTGCGAGTAAAATTTGGTATGGTATATTTGAAAGAGGTGGGAGCATCACGACATTTTTTATTGGGGTTTGAAAATAGCTAATTAGTGGGAAAGTGGTGTGGGGTATCCTATCATTGATGTTTTTTACTTTATATTATATTACTTGAAATATATTATTTGGTGAGAATTTATTGGTGAGGTTGGGATGGTAATTATTCCTGTTTAGGTGTTGTTTGGTTATTCTGTTTTCTCACAGGTGCATTAGTATGCTTCTTTCACATGTGCACAAAAGAAATTGGTTTTCCTACTAAGTTTAATTTTATTTTCACCATATGTATATAAAACTATTTTCCAGTTTCTAGGAGGATTTTGTAGATTATGATGGACCTTACTATCTCTGGTCCTTGATAGTTGTTGTGTTGCTGCCTTATCTTTACTTTAGGGTATTCAATTTTTTGACTTTAATCTATATTAATTATATTTATACATGCATGTGGTATGGTTTGGTTTTATATTTTATATTATGTCTTTAATTTATTTGGGGATGAATCATTCTATCTCCTAATATTATTTTCTTGTAAAGGGTAATTCCTCCCATATTGTGATATTTGTACACCCTTGGTGATAGTTACTAACCCAAGGCCTATTGGAGGCAAGACTCGGATGTCATTATCACTCTCCACTCATTGCGATATCTTTGGAGGGAGGGGGTTGTGACACACCTGAAAGGGTATGTCCCATAGGGTATAAATTTTATTTCTGCAAGATAAATGACATAGTTGGTAAAGTATCAATCTATAAATGATTCCTTATTTCTAAAGGATACAAAAAAGTCATGGTATTGACTATGGGGAATCCTTTTTACCTATATCAATGGAAAATTATATTTATATTTTTATGGTCATAATAGATCAATTTATTATGAGACATAACGTATGGATGTCAAAGACTATTTCCTTAATGGAAGGTTAGTCTAAAATTTATATATGATAAAAACAAATGTCTTTGAAGTTCTAAATGCTCTGATAAGGTTTTCAAGTTGTAATTATCCATTTATGGACTCAAACAAGCTTCTTAGAGTTGTAATATCTTGTTTGAGGATGCATGTAATGAGTTTGGATTCATAATAAACAAGGATACTTCCTATGAACATAAGTAAGTTAGTGGGATAATAATAGTATTTTTAATATTATATGTAGATGAAATAATTCTTATCAGAAATGATATGCCAATGCTACATTCTATGAACCTGTGGATGTATTAATTTTTCTCAATGAAATACATTGGCGAAGCTACTTATATACTAGGTATGAATATCTATAGAAATAGATTTAATAGGTTATTTGGACTGAGTTAGAACACATATATTTGAAAATTTAATAATTAGTTTGTCATGTAAAACTCCAAGATTAGGTCTTTACCAATATTTCATTGCCCGAATCAAAGGAAGATTCTAGAACCTTTTAAAAAGTTATAAATGATGGAGACAATTCCTTATTCATCTGCTATAGGATATCTTATGTATGACATGATGTGTACTCAAACTAATTTCTCTTATTCTTTGACCGTAACTAGTGGATACCAATCTAACCTTGATGGGAGTCACTAGATTACTATGAAGTACATTCTTAAGTACTTAATAAGGTCTTGGGAAATGTTCTTAGTCTTTATAGAATATAATGAGATCTTTTCAAAAGGTTACATAGATGTGAGTTTTCAATATGAAAAATATGATATGAAATCTCAATATGGATCCATGTTTTGACTAAATGGTTCATATTTCAACTAGAAAAGTTCAAAAAAATACCCCATATATGACTTGAGAAAAAAGGTAGAGTATATCATGGCATGAGATGCTCTAAAGGAATCTATTTGGATCAATAAGTTTGTTACTGAACATGGAGTGGTTCCTAGCACCGAGGGAGAAATTGAGCTATATTATGACCAAAATGGGGCTGTTTCTCAGGATAAGGAACCTCAATCTCACTAAAGGACCAAAAAAATACAATGAAGATACCATATAATACAATAGATCATTGATAGGGGTGATGTAAAGAAATTTTGGGTGGATTTAAAGGACAATGTATCAGATCTATTGATAAAACCATTACCACAACAATAACACGATGGTCACGCAGAATCCCTTGGTGTAAGATGCATAAGAGATTAGATGAAATAGTTGTAAATGTATCATGCTATTATAATAATAGAAATATATATTTATGATTCATTCATGAGTGTTGTAATTTATTTTTCTTATATGATCAAATGATCATATCCCCATAAATTATGACTTCGATTTGTCCTTAACCAATGATCATCACTAAGTATTATGTGTTGTGATGATATGTTAAGGTTAGAATAAATATATTATTGTACTCATTATGAAGAGTTTTATTTGAGTTACAAATAGTAGATTAATGAGGTAATAAATAGAGCCTTATTACTTGGATAGATCCACTAAATTATATCTCATGGAATGTCATACAATCATCAATATAATTAGGGGTTTATGCTTATTATTATTTCTTATTACCTATGGTTTGAGATATACCTTAAATGAGAAAATTAATACTTTGATACAACACTTACTAAAGTCAAAATATGAACTTAGAAAATCATGGGGTGGTTGGGTATGTTATAAATCATGTCATCAATTGGAGCACAAACAAGATGGGATTGGTCAATTTATATGAAAAGTTGAAGATATATAGATCATTATTGAATTATATTGGGTAAATATATGGAAATTATTATTTGTGTCACATATGATGTGTTCAACTACTTTGATGATGGGCATGTGATTCACTCATCTATTATATGGATGACATGTGATTTATTCATCAGCTTGGCTAGTCTTTTCTGAAGAATCAAGAAAAGATTAGTTGTCCTATACTTGATTGACATATTATATGTTTAGTGGTCACTTGATTTCATAGAAAAAGAGAATATATAGGCATACATATTATGTATATGATATATCTTGGGGTTGGAATGTTTTTATAGAGATATTAGTATGTTTTATGGAGATCACACTGGAACCCTTAGTATCTTGAGTAGCACTTATGATTTGTTTTAGGATTCTATTTACTTACATATATGAAATATGGATTTCATATTTTTTTTCAAACCTAATATGGCCTACAGGGTCACACAGTTAGGCCATTGGATAAGGATTAAGTTTTGGACAAAGTGTTTGTTCCAAAATAAAGAGAGTTTGTTGAAACCGTATTCAAGAGTTTGGATGAAATCACAAATAGTTAAGAATTTTTTCATAAAGGCCTTATGAGATTTTAGTGTAAGTGGGCGATTTTTATATGTGAAAAATAATTGGATGCATAGAACCTATACATTTTGGTTTTAATCATTATTTATGTAGGTGTTATTTTCCATGGAAGCAAATATTTTTGTGACCTCCATTATGCATACATGGGATGCATATAATTATGCATCACTATCACACAAATTCTTAGTTAAGAATCAAATATTTTGATTTATTTATGGTATGTAAAATTCATTAAAATTTTGAATGAATGAACACCAATAATATGGAATGTGTAGGACCCCAAACACCCTGAGAGGGGAGGGGTGAATCAGGGTAACAACTTTTTATTTTAATGTGATGGATCTTGTTCCCACGTTGGTAGGAACATGTTAAAACTGTATGATGAATATGATCAGAAAGAAAACATTCACATGCAGAGAGATGACACAACACTTTTTACTGGGTTCACCACTAAGGGCTACGTCCAAGGAGCATATGCCTACTGGTTGTCGGTCATACCAAATTCCACTAAACTTTACTAGATGTGGATTACAAAGGTTTGGGCACAGTCACTCTGTCACAAGATCACTGCCTTTACAAAAGTTCAGGGATAGCTCACTGCGTCCCTCGGGTCACTCCCGTTGACTCCCCCTGACTCACTGCCTTTGGTGAAGTCCCACTTAGTTTATATACGTGAAGGTCTCTTCATCTTCGCTAATGAATACATCCTCTGTTTTATGTATATGCTCTGTTGAAGTCCAAATCTCACCCGTAGACTAATCTCACTTTACACCAAAGGTATCGTGCAATCTTCCAGCTTTTGTGTAGCTCCAAAAATACCGGCGTGCTTCAACTACCCCGAGCGTGCATCTCCAAGCCCAGTGCGCAAGTTTCAAGATGGTGCGCAAGTATTGGCACGCAAGTCCAAACCGGTGCACAAGTTCACCTCAACCACTTGTGCAACACTCACTTCTTCAACTTCAAACTTGCGCGACTCAACACCTTTCTCACCCAAACCACCTTGGACGCGTAGCTATCAACTGTCGCGCAACTTAAACTTGCACGACCCACCACCAATTGAGAGACCAAAACACCTGCATGATGGGAGCTATGATTTTCTCTAAGTCTGAACTTCATGCCGAATCATAAGGGGTCGTCTTGTATTTATAGGCATTTGAACACCCTGCGCGACAGCGCGTAAGTCTCCCCTCAATGCTCAAGTTTCAGCACGAAAGTCTCTATCCCCGAAAAACACTTGCACGACCAACTTCTAAACTTGGGTGCCTTTCTCCCTTTTCCATATTTTCATGTTCTGATCTTGAAAAACAAAAGGCGAACAAGTTTCCAAGCCTCCAAGTATTCGGCACACAAGTCCCTTTTCCAAAAACACTTTTCTCCATTTGACAATTTTTGAGGTCCAAAAATTTGGCAAACACTAGGAAATGGTGCCACCTTCAATATTGTTATCTGCTTGAACTGTAAGATCACTTTACTGGAACATATTTTGAACATCCACTAAGGATTGACAACAAACACAAAACATTTATCTGCTTGAACTGTAAGATCACTTTACTGGCACATATTCTGAACATCCACTGAGGATTGAAAACAAACACAAAACATAAACCAATTCATGAAAAGACAACCATGGTTCCGACCATATCCCCCTTTGGGTTTGTTGGAAATCAGTAAATAAATTCAATAGAGTACCAGCCACATGCAAACCAGAAACACAAGAATCAACTCAGCCAACACTCTATGTCTGCATGAGCAATGCTCAGTGTAGAAAACAAGAGGGGAATCTTGAATTTGGTTCCCATCCAATGTATTCTTTCCCAACCTAAATGTATTACTTCCCAACCTATCACCGACCGACACCGAATTTATTCCTTTCTCCCCCATTGACAATAAATCCAAAGACCAGTAATTGTTCATTGTTCAGCTCAAACCACACTCCCCCTGGATAGTATCTCCCCCACAAACCTAAATCACATCCATAAATAGATTAAAAACAATTAACATAACTGGGGAGAGGGGAACTTCGTAACCTCCTTATGCACTGGGAGGTGGCTGAACACTGAGGTTCAACCGATGCTTCTCAAACACAGACGTTGATAGTGGCTTGGTCAGGATATCAGCCACTTGCTCATCAGTTCCCACATGATCCATTCTAATCACGCCTTGCTCAAATTTTTCTTTGATAAAGTGATACATGATTTCAATATGTTTTGTACGAGAATTATGAAAAGTATTCTTCGTAAGATAAATTTCTCTCTTGTTATCACAGTAAATTACCATTGGTTGCTTCACCTCATCACCAATATCTATTAGTTTTTGCTTCATCCATAGTAGTTGAGTGCATGCCTTTGTGGAAGAGATATACCCAACTTCAGTAGTACTAAGAGAAGTACTTTCTTGTTTCTTGCTCAAATAGCCAAAAAAATTATTCCCAATATAGAATGTTCCACCACTGGTGGACTTTCTGTCCACTACATCGCCAGCCCAGTCAGCATCAGAAAATGATGATAATTCACTGTCTCTTCCTGCAGCAAAGTATAAGCCACAATTTTGAGTACCTTGAATATACCTCATGAATCTTTTTATAGCTTTCATATGTTCCTCTTTTGGATTAATCTGAAAGTGGGCCGCCAGACAAGTTGCAAAGACCATATCTGGCCATGTCACTGTCAGGTACAATAGGCTCCCAATTATCCTTCTATACATAGTGGGGTCTACATATGCCTCATCCTCATGCTTTCCAAGTTTGGTTCTAACCGCAATTGGAGTTGATATTGGTTTGGAGTCTTTCATATTAAACTTCTTCAGCAGCTCTCTTGCATACTTTTCTTGTGAAATGAAAGTGTAATCCTGCCTTTGAATCACCTATAGCCCCAAGAAATATGAGAGCTCCCCAATCATAGACATTTCAAATTCTGATTTTATGTGATTGGAAAATTCATCCACTGATTTCTACTTGCTACCACCAAAAATAATGTCCTCAACGTAGATTAGAACCATGAACTGATATTTTGGATAATTTTTCACTTATAGATTGTGGTCTACTCCTCCTCTTTTAAATTCCAACTTCTTGAGATATGAGTTCAGCCAAGAATACTATACTCGTGGTGCCTTCTTCAAACCATAGAGAGCTTTCTTCAGTTTTCAGACCTTTGTTTCATCAGTACCAAGAACAAAACCTACTGGTTGTTCGATGTAGACTTCTTCTTCGAGTATACCATTCAAGAATGATGTCTTGACATCTATTTGATATACTTTATATCCTCTTTGGAGTGCCATGGCAAGGAAAAGCCTGATTGACTCCAGTCTAGCCACTGGAGTAAAGGTTTTTTCAACATCAATGCCTTCAATCTAGGAGTATCCTTTACATACTAGTCGTGACTTATTTCTAATAACACTTCCATGCTCATCAAACTTGTTCTTGAAGATCCATTTTGTACCAATCACATTGTGACCTTCGGGTCTCTGGACAAGATCCCATGTCTGATTCTTGTCAATCTGATCTAACTCTTCATTCATGGATTTCACCCATGATCCATCCTTTGCAGCTTCTTCAAATGAGGATGGCTCCACAACTGACAGAAATGCAGATTGTGTATTATTCCTCATCCTCTTTGTTTGAGTGGGTGCACTCCTTTCCCCAATTATGTTAGATGGATCAATCTCATCTCTTTGATTTCTCCTACGAGGTTCAGTTGCATTCTCTCCAGCCATAGTTTCTTCTTCAGATTCTTCTTCTGAGTCAACATCATGATGTGACTGTTGAGTGTTTTGTACAAATTTATCTATTTCTGTATTTGTATTTTATCCACACACACTTTCTTCTTCACTTTATATCACATCAGCATAGGAAATACTTGAAGAATTTGTGGTTTTATCTTTAATTATCTTAACATCACTTTTTTCCACAATCCTTCCTAATCTCTTGTTGAAACACTTGTAGGATTTGCTGTTCATTAGGTATCCAAGGAAAATTCCTTCATCTGCATTGTCACCATACTTTCCTTTATTTATTTATTTGTTTTTGATGAAGCATTTACTTCCAAAAACACGAAAGTATTTCAAAGAGGTCTTCCTTCCATTCCATAATTCATATGGTTTCTATAGCATCCCGCCTTTTTATAACATAAACTTTCATTACATTACACAAAACTGAGGATCTTTAAGGATTAGTGTCTTGGAAACTAGGAACATAATACATGAAAACAACATAAAACATTCCTCTTAAACACTTGAAAGGCTTCTCCTTATGTTCATCCTAGGTTTATTACTGCATCTCATAACCTGGGGACGTACATCAAAAGAAAGGGTGAGAAAAAGACCCAGTAAGGGAAACAAGATGAACATTTTACATGTGAACTTGAGATACTTCAATAAGGACATGAAAATAACTTTAAGGCATGAGAAAGAAATCATGAGGCATTTCATAATAAAAATAACATTTTTCATAACTTGAAGATGTGGCTGTAACATTTAATATTGACAATCATTTCGTTTCACCAAGGTCTATCCTCAATGTGTCGTTAAAAATTACCAAGGTTATTCACCAAGGCGTCGTTAAAAATGGTCATCTCTAGAGATTAAGTCTTTACCCAATGCATTGGAGCGCTATCAGGGCGCACCCTTAAATTTGCATTTATTATCATGTGAACCACATATATCATCATCAAAAATTTCATAAATAACCCATATAGCATAAAATAAATGGGTTTCATTTCATAATCATAACATTTTAAAAACTGCTTTAAAGACATGATCTTTACGTCACTTTAAAACCCGCAGAAAAGGAAGGTGGGTCTCATGTATGTAAATACCATAATTTAAAATAGAACATTTTGGTATATATGTGAATACCCCTTTAGAAGAAAGAGATTTGAGTATTCACTTAATAATATAAAAGAACTTTAGAAAAAGAGAGAGACATTTTGAGATGGAAATTCTGCAGCATAACGGCTATGTCACGAGGTTTTAGAAGACATTAAAAAGAGAGGGAAAATGGGTCAAACATTCATAAATGACCCATAAAATAGTAGATGGACAGAATAAGAAGGATACATGATCATGGTAATGAAATTTCAAGGACATACCATTTGAAATGAAAAACATGGAAGAAAGACAAAAATTAGATTTCTCTTATGAAAGTTCGGCAGCCTAACGACGTTACTTAAACTTCAAACACAAAGATTTGAAAAGATCAAATAGGGTCTCTCATCATGTGAAAATAAGAGTTCAGTATGATAGATATAGAGATATTTCCCCAACATAATTAAAAATAACTTGAAAGACTTGACATGAAAGTAGAACTTTGAAAAGAATGAGAAGGGTGAAAGAATCCCCTAAATATTTGGCAGCCTAACGGCGCCACTTAAAACTTCAAAATACTGAATTGAAGAGATCAAATGGGGTCTCTCATCATATGAACATAAGATTCCAGTATGATATATATAGATATCATACCACAACATAACAAAAAGGAACATGAAAGAATTGACATGAAAGTAGAACTTCAAAACGAGAAGGGTGAAGAACCACTTAAAAATTCGGCAGCCTAACGGCGCCACTTAAAACTTCAAAATACTGAATTGAAGAGATAAAATGGGGTCTCTCATCATATGAACATAAGAGTCCAGTATGATTGATATAGAGATCATACCCCAACATAACAAAAAGGAACTTGAAAGAATTGACATGAAAGTAGAACTTCAAAACGAGAAGGGTGAAGAACCACTTAAAAATTCGGCAGCCTAACGGCGCCACTTAAAACTTCAAAATACTGAATTGAAGGGATAAAATGGGGTCTATCACCATATGAACATAATATTCCAGTATGATAGATATAGAGATCATACCCCAACATAACAAAAAGTAACATGAAAGAATTGACATGAAAGTAGAACTTCAAAACGAGAAGGGTGAAGAACCACTTAAAAATCCGGCAGCCTAACGGCGCCACTTAAAACTTCAAAATACTGAATTGAAGAGATAAAATGGGGTCTCTCATCATATGATCATAAAATATCAGTATGATAAATTTAGAGATCATACCCCAATATAATAAAAAGGAACTTGAAATACTTTACATGAAAATAGATCTTAAAAAAATGAGAAGGGAGAAAGAGTCCGTTACAAAAATTTCGGCAGCCTAACGGCGCCACTTAAAACTTCATAAAAAGAAATAATGAGAGTAAGAGGGGATCTCTCATTATATGAACATAAAAAGGGCAGTAATATGAGTATAAAAGAACATCCTCCAACATAAGAACATGTAGCATAAAAGGAATGACATAAAAGAGATTACTTGAAATGAAAGAGAGAGGTCAGATCCCTTACCTTAAAACGTGACTCTTGAAACTAAAAGTTTTGGACCTTGAGGGCTTGGGGGCACCTTGGGAGGACTCCTTGGGAGGTAAGGAGACCAGAACTTCGTTGGGGGAGAGTTGGGAGTGAAAAAAAAAGGAGGAATGGGTGGGTATTTATAGGGAAAGTGAGGGGACAATGCATTAATGGCCAAGGGACACCTCATTAGTGGTTTTGGCAAAACCATGGGATTTCCCATGGTATTTGCCCATGGTATTGGACACTTGGGACACCTCATACCTTATATTACTATTCAAAATTCTACCATATTGAATATATACATAATACATCATTTAATGATGTCATTAGACACCCGTAACTTATAAACTGTATTTTCACTATTCATCGAAAATTCAACTTTCTCAGAATAATCCCAAAATTTCACCTTAACCAAATATCAACGCTCTGATTAAAAATATGAACTCCATTTTATAAAAATAATTTTCTAAATATTTTTAATTTAATTTTTAAATAAAAACACTATTCACCAAAAATTCATTTTTTCAGAAAAAACCCCAAAAATTACCATAGCATAATATCGGTGCTCTGAGTTCAAAAATGAAATCCGTTTTATAAAAATAATTTTCTAAATTTTTTTAATTAAATTTTTAATTAAAAAACACTATTCACCCGAAAAACTAATACTTGAATAATAATTTATGAAACCGTTATTTAACCATTTTATTGAATCACATTACTTAATCAAGGTGCCTAGATTATATTAATACTTTCTTTAAGTGAGATTACTAATCCATTTGGTCACATTACTAATCCTAAGCGTAAAATCACTATTCATAATTTACTATTCATCAAAAATCAAGTTGATCTTATTAGACTCGAAATTTCGTAGTGATCATAATTGTAGAAGACCATTTTTTGAAAATCATTACACATTTTTATTTATTTAAGGTTTACATAAACATTTTTAAAATATCCTTTCTCTAAAATTTATCAAAAATATGCATACTATTTTTATCTGGACATTTGAAAATTCATAAACTTCATCATAAGAAGAAATCCAAATTTTTATTTAAAACAAAGGATTACACAAGGAAATTACGGTCTCCTTACATAGCCCCTTATCACACCAGCATAGGACCTAAGTGTAAGGTGTTCTAAGGTGAGAGAATCCGAGGGAGGCTCGGCCAACATCGCACGAGTCGTAATTTCTATTAGTTTGAACTTCTCGCGAAGGCGATCCCGTTCTAGCTTCACACGATGAAGTTCAGCTTGGGTTTGGTCCAGAGCAAAGCCCAGTGGTGCTACCTCCTTCCCAAGTTCTGTTAGATGGGCTTCGATCGGTCCAAGACTACTGGGTGAGGCCATCAAATCTTCTTTCTATATTAATTAACCAAGATTGCTTGTATTTAGAGATAGTAATCAAAACATTTAGTTTCCAGCGGTCATATTGACCAATGGTCAAATAATAGTCAAAACCCAACAGTCTCATTTTAATTATACTCATGTTATCAAATGAAACATTTTTGTTGAGTATAAAAAAAAAATAAAATAACACATAAAATTAGGAAATAAGATTTATTCAAAATTTCGGGTCGTTACAATCTTCCCCCCTTAAGAAATTGCATCCTCGCAATTTTTAAAATTGGGTTTTGAAATTTAATTGAAAGTCCCACATCGGAAAAGGAGTCAGTAAAACTATTACTTTAAAAGAAAGAAAGGGAAGTACGAAGGTCACCCGAGTTAGCCCACACTAGTATTCCATGTAGGAAAACATGGACATGGAGGAAAAACAAAGGGTCAAGTTCTGAGGGAGAGTGATAGAGAACGTAATTAGGAGAAAGTTAACCATAAGAAAATCCCAAACATATGATGTGTGTAAATGGTCATTGATTACCTAGTAGGAAACGTAAACCAACAACGTTTTTGTTTTAGGTTCCTTTTCATGATTTTGAGGAATTCATTTACTACATAGAACAAAAACATAAGAAAATATACCTACCTTCATGTAGAGTTTCATCCTTTAATAAGTTTCTACCAAAACTAATCTTTTCTCCAAAAGATGAGAATTCAAAACTACTTGGTCTCATCAAAACACAAGAATCATCTTCTAGAGAATCACATAAACCACAAAATATTAACTATCTATTTCTTCTATCTTTAAACATTATCCCAAAAACAGAAAGGGTAAGGTAAAACAACTCTTCAAAAAGAAAGAATCCCATAGGAAGGGAAACTATTTTTAAATCTTCAAAGTTCCATGGTACTACCCAAAGTTCATCATAGACCATCCCATAAATAACGGTCCTTAAAATTCCTCCAAATAAACCAAACTAAGATTGAAACCCAAATACAAGAGGGATTTGATAACATAGTCTTCCAAAATAAACTTCATTGTTCATCTCCAAACAACATCAACCACACCTAACATCTTATAACAAAAGTATCTAACCTAAACATATTTTACCCAAGATAGGTTAATCATTTCCATAAGTAACCTAAATTACTATAAGTCCACCTTAAATTCATTGATTCTTCAAAATATAAGTCAAACTTACTCCTTAATGAAATTACCATAGTAATCTATTTACCTTGATCATATAGGGTCCTCAAAATAGTGAACGTCTTCCAAAATAATAATCATCTTTTAATCACCTAATCATCTCTGTCGTATTAATACGGCAATCGTAGCATTTCCTATCACATTGGTCATTGGGACATGTTCTTCCATTTTCCGCCATTAACTAAGAAAAGAATCTATAATTAGGGGCTTAAATACTTAGCCAATAATCATGAAAAGAAACTAAAAGCATATAAGGATAACTTGTAGAAGAAAAGTATACCCTAACTTGTGATCCCCTAGGTTCCCATCTAGGTTATCCATGATCATATATTCTGATGTGAACCTTTACTTTATTTTATCTTTGTTCCTTTAACAATGGTTCATACTAAGATTATGAATTTACCAAAGCATATCCCCCGGGAGTGTCGTAACCAAGAGTGCAGCAAGGCCCGTTGTCGTGTACCAGTTCCCGTTCAAGTCTAGCTCAAAGCGGTGTTTTCGGGTTTTACCCCTACGTACATCTGTGCCAGAGCCACCTCTATCTGCTCGTATCCAGACAGAGATGTATTTGCATGGAAACCCCTTACTCAATACTCACCAAAATACCAGGAAGATTTCCTATATTTAAACTTTTCTATAGGGTTCTTCCTAGATTTTTCATATCCTAATTTCCATAAATAACTAAACCATCCGTTGATACCAACTATAGCATCCCGCCTTTTTATAACATAAACTTTCATTACATTACACAAAACTGAGGATCTTTAAGGATTAGTTTCTTGGAAACTAGAAACATAATACATGAAAACAACATAAAAAATTCCTCTTAAACACTTGAAAGGCTTATCCTTATACTCATCCTAGGTTCATTACTGCATCTCATAACCTGGGGACGTACATCAAAAGAAAGGGTGAGCAAAAGGCCCAGTAAGGGAAACAAGATGAACATTTTACATGTGAACTTGAGATACTTCAATAAGGACATGAAAAGAACTTTAAGGCATGAGAAAGAAATCATGAGGCATTTCATAATAAAAATAACATTTTTCATAACTTGAAGATGTGGCTGCAACATTTAATATTGACAATCATTTCGTTTCACCAAGGTCCATCCCCAAGGTGTCGTTAAAAATTACCAAGGTTATTCACCAAGGCGTCGTTAAAAATGGTCATCTCTAGAGATTAAGTCTTTACCCAATGCATTGGAGCGCTATCAGGGCGCACCCTTAAATTTTCCTTTATTATCATGTGAGACACATATATCATCATCAAACATTTCATAAAGAACACATATAGCACAAAATAAATGGGTTTCATTTCATAATCATAATGTTTTAAAAACTGCTTTAAAGACATGATCTTTACGTCACTTTAAAACCCACAGAAAAGGAAGGTGGGTCTCATGTATGTAAATCCCATAATTTAAAATAGAACATTTTGGTATATATGTGAATACCCCTTTATAAGAAAGAGCTTTGAGTATTCACTTAATAATATAAAATAACTTTATAAAAAGAGAGATACATTTTGAGATGGAAATTCTGCAGCATAGCGGCTGTGTCACGAGGTTTTATAAGACATTAAAAAGAGAGGGAAAAAGGGTCAAACATTCATAAATGACCCATAAAACAGTATATGGACAGAATAAGAAGGATACATGATCATGGTAATGAAATTTCAAGGACATACCATTTGAAATGAAAAACATGGAAGAAAGACAAAAATTAGATTTCTCTTATGAAAGTTCGGCAGCCTAACGACGTTACTTAAACTTCAAACACAAAGATTTGAAAAGATCAAATAGGGTCTCTCATCATGTGAACATAAGAGTTCATTATGATATATATAGAGATATTTCCCCTACATAATTAAAAAGACCTTGAAAGACTTGACATGAAAGTAGAACTTTGAAAAGAATGAGAAGGGTGAAAGAATCCCCTAAAAATTCGGCAGCCTAACGGCGCCACTTAAAACTTCAAAATACTGAACTGAAGAGATCAAATGGGGTCTCTCATCATATGAACATAAGATTCCAGTATGATAGATATAGAGATCATACCACAACATAACAAAAAGTAACATGAAAGAATTGACATGAAAGTAGAACTTCAAAACGAGAAGGGTGAAGAACCACTTAAAAATTCGGCAGCCTAACGGCGCCACTTAAAACTTCAAAATACTGAATTGAAGAGATCAAATGGGGTATCTCATCATATGAACATAAGAGTCCAGTGTGATAGATATAGAGATCATACCCCAACATAACAAAAATGAACTTGAAAGAATTGACATGAAAGTAAAACTTCAAAATGAGAAGGGTGAAAAACCACTTAAAAATTCGGCAGCCTAACGGCGCCACTTAAAACTTCAAAATACTGAATTGAAGAGATAAAATGGGGTCTCTCATCATATGAACATATTATTACAGTATGATAGATATAGAGATCATACCCCAACATAACAAAAAGGAACATGAAAGAATTGACATGAAAGTAGAACTTCAAAACGAGAAGGGTGAAGAACCACTTAAAAATTCGGCAGCCTAACGGCGCCACTTAAAACTTTAAAATACTTAATTGAAGAGATAAAATGGGGTCTCTCATCATATGATCATAAAATATCAGTATGATAAATTTAGAGATCATACCCCAACATAATAAAAAGGAACTTGAAATACTTTACATGAAAATAGATCTTAAAAAAATGAGAAGGGAGAAAGAGTCTGTTACAAAAATTTCGGCAGCCTAACGGCGCCACTTAAAACTTCATAAAACGAAATAATGAGAGTAAGAGGGGATCTCTCATTATATGAACATAAAAAGGGCAGTAAGAGGAGTATAAAAGAACATCCTCCAACATAAGAACATGTAGCATAAAAGGAATGACATAAAAGAGATTACTTGAAATGAAAGAGAGAGGTCGGATCCCTTACCTTAAAACGTGACTCTTGAAACTCAAAGTTTTGGACCTTGAGGGCTTGGGGGCACCTTGGGAGGACTCCTTGGGAGGTAAGGAGACCAGAACTTCTTTGGGGGAGAGTTGGGAGTGAAAACCAAAGGAGGAATGGGTGGGTATTTATAGGGAAAGTGAGGGGACAAGGCATTAATGGCCTAGGGACACCTCATTAGTGGTTTTGGAAAAACCATGGGCTTGCCCATGGTATTTGCCCATGGTATTGGCCACTTGAGACACCTCATACCTTATCTTACTATTCACAATTAGACAATATTGAATATATACATAATACATCATTTAATGATGTCATTAGACACCCGTAACTTAAAAACTGTATTTTCACTATTCATCGAAAATTCAACTTTCTCAGAATAATCCCAAAATTTCACCTTAACCAAATATCAGCACTCTGATTACAAATATGAACTCCATTTTATAAAAGTAATTTTCTATATATTTTTAATTTAATTTTTAAATAAAAACACTATTCACCGAAAATTCATTTTTTCAGAAAAAACCCCAAAAATTACCATAGCATAATATCGGTGCTCTGAGTTCAAAAATGAAATCCGTTTTATAAAAATAATTTTCTAAATATTTTTAATTAAATTTTTAATTAAAAAATACTATTCACCCGAAAAACTAATACTTGAATAATAATTTATGAAACCGTTATTTAACCATTTTATTGAATTGCATTACTTAATCAAGGTGCCTAGATTATATTAATACTTTCTTTAAGTGAGATTACTAATCCATTTGGTCACATTACTAATCCTAAGCGTAAAATCACTATTCATAATTTACTATTCATCAAAAATCAAGTTGATCTTATTAGACTCGAAATTTCGTAGTGAACATAATTATAGAAGACCATTTTTTGAAAATCATTACACATTTTTATTTATTTAAGGTTTACATAAACATTTTTAAAATATCCTTTCTCTAAAATTTATCAAAAATATACATACTATATTTATCTGGACATTTGAAAATTCATAAACTTCATCATAAGAAGAAATCCAAATTTTTATTTAAAACAAAGGATTATACAAGGCAATTACGGTCTCCTTACATAGCCCCTTATCACACCAGCATAGGACCTAAGTGTAAGGTGTGCTAAGGTGAGAGAATCCGAGGGAGTCTCGGCCAACATTGCACGAGTCGTAATTTCTATTAGTTTGAACTTCTCGCGAAGGCGATCCCGTTCTAGCTTCACACGATGAAGTTCAGCTTGGGTTTGGTCCAGAGCAAAGCCCAGTGGTGCTACCTCCTTCCCAAGTTCTGTTAGATGGGCTTCGATCGGTCCAAGACTACTGGGTGAGGCCATCGAATCTTCTTTCTATATTAATTAACCAAGATTGCTTGTATTTAGAGATAGTAATCAAAACATTTAGTTTCCAGCGGTCATATTGACCAATGGTCAAATAATAGTCAAAACCCAACAGTCTCATTTTAATTATACTCATTTTATAAAATGAAACATTTTTGTTGAGTATAAAAATAAAATAAAATAACCCATAAAATTAGGAAATAATATTTATTCAAAATTTCGGGTCGTTACAGTTTCTTCGTCTCACCCATATAAAGTTCTGTTCGATTTTGAATATACACTGCAGCTTGAACATCCTCTTTCCAGTAATGTTGTGGAATACAACTATCAATCAGCATAGTTCATGCCATGTTGTTCACCTGTTGATTCCTATGTTCAACAACTCCATTTTGTTGTGGAGTTCTCACAACAGCTACCTCAGGTTTTATCCCATGCTTCTCCAGGTAATTTTCAAATTCAATGGACGTGTATTCCCCTCCATTGTCAGATCACAACACTTTGATTGTTCATCCAGTATCATTCTCGGCGATTTGCCGATATGTTTTCATGCATTCAAGCACTTTTTGTTTCCTGTGAATGACCAAACACATGTCATTCTACTGTAATCATCCATGAAAAGGAAAAAGTACCTTTCTCCATGAGTTCCGGCAACATTTATCGGCCTGCATACATCTTTATGAATTAGATCAAGAAGATGAGATGACCTTTTCTTCTTTGGCCGATATGAACTACAGACCATCTTTCCACGAATTAAAGCATAAAAATACTTTTCACGCTCACGCTTCAGGTTGGGAATGTCCATGACAATCCTCAATTTTTATATTTTCTCCATGTCTTTTTGATTGATGTGTCCCAGTCTCTGATGCCACAAATTTTTTTCTTCTTCAACAGTCATGTAACAAACATTTTCTTTACTATCAACCTGATACAAGTTGCCTTCTGTTCTACATCCCTTCATAAGTGAATTGTTTGTCTTTCCCTTGATAGTGCAGCCTTTCTGATTAAAAGTAACTATAAGTCCCAAGTCACAGAGTTGACTCACGCTGAGTATATTATGATGTAGGCCATCTACGTAAAGGACTTCAGTCTTATTTATCTCTCCATTATATAACTCAATACTTCCAATGCCGTTGATTTTCAGAGCTCCATCATTACCAAATCCTACTGTACCATCAAACTTCTTTTTGATATCCGTTGATAGACCAAAATTACCTGTCATATGAGATGAACAACCGTTGTCCAGAATCCAGGTATTGTTGCTTTTTTAGCTCTGAGGGCCACCTCTGTAAGGTTGGATTTCTCAATTTTCTTCCTTTCTTTCCATGAGACATTGGATTGAGTATAGAACACTGATGGCCTTTCAATTATCTCATCTATGTACATTGGTTCTTCATAGTCAAAGTCTTCTTCGAGAGGAGAAAACCTGTTTGTAAGAGCAACACTATCTTGTTGACGAGATTTGAATTGTCTTGAACTCTGGTATGAGGTGTCCATGTCCCTTCTCTACCTTCAATTAACAGCCTTATGACCAAAGTTAGAACAACGAAAGCAGTATCCATAGAAAATATTTTATCTATAAGATGGAGGATATGAAGTTAGTCTCCTTTGTTGACATCCCAGATCTTCCTCATTCAATTAGCTCCTTGCCTCTTCACAATATGACATGGTATGGCCCAGATAGCCATAGAACTGACACTTCTTGAGAGGAAAAGACTTCTCACTTTAATTTCTCCTCATAACTTCTTCCTTGGGAGAATAGTTGGATTGCCTATCATTTTTGAATGTTTGAGGATAATTTTCAGTTCTCCTTTTAGTTTGGATTGAGGGTTTCTTTTTCAGCACTTCAGGCAACGTTTCAACATGTCCAACTTTCATCTTGTATTCCTTTTGGCTCTCTTAACTTCCAGCAGTTGATGTCTCAGCTTCACAGCTAATTCCACTCTTTCCCATGCAAGCAGGTCTTTGATCACTCAAGATTTTTCAACCCCATATGAACCACACTTGGATCTTTCCAGTAATTCTACATATGAGAATCTTCCAAACTGTATTTTCTTCCTTGATTCTTTTGAAATTGATTCAGTCTCAAGTTTACTCATAAGAGTAACAACTTCCTCCTCAAGACCCTCAACAGTCTTGGATTTTTTTTACAGTCTGGATGTGAGGTCATTGATGACCTTTCCCTGCTCTTCAATTCTCATCTTCAGATCCACTACATCATCATTTCTTTCAAGGATTTTAGACTGTACTTTCACAAATTCATCCAGTCGTTCAATTTCAGATTCAAGCTAATCAACATATTCAGTTGATTCCTCTACAATTGATTTTGACTTATTGCAACTCTTACATTTCATCTTAAGATTGCTAACAGCATCCTTAAGTTGCAACTCATGATTTCCACTAGTTTTTAACTGATTTTATCAACCATTATCTTTTTATTTTTCAATGGTGGCCATCATGGAAGTATGTTTTCCAGTTTTGAACTCTGGTTCTTCTTCTTCCCAGAATTCATTATCATAATCTTCCTCTTCACAGAAAAAACTCTTCTTCAGTACTTTCTTTCTAGATTTTATGTATCCTTTCTTGAAAAACCTTTTCCAAGGCTTCTCAATGTTTTCAGAATCGCTATCATCATCATCAATCTTTCTTAAGCACTGAGAAGCAATGTGCCTAACTTTTCCACAATGAAAGAAATCTAGAGGTAACTTTCCTTTGAATTTCCTTTTTCCCTTATGAAACTTCTTGGAAATGAGAGAAAGAATTTCTTTTTCCTCATCATCTTCAACACTACTATCTTTTGATATTTTCAGTTTATCTATGGATTTGAACGCCATTTCCTTGCTTACTCGAGTCGTAGCATCTTCTGGTTTGACCCTCATTTCATATGCCACCAGGCTGCTTAGTAGATCATCCAGAGAAATATTGGAAAGATATCTTTCCTCAAGGGCTGCAACCTTTTCATTTTAAAGGGGTGGAAGTCTTCTCAATATTTTCTTCAAAAATTATACATCTTTGATTTCTTCACCTAGACCCCGAATAGATCCAACCACTTCAGTAATTCGATTGAAGAAGGAATTTTCATTCTCATCAGGATGCATCTTCAGATCATCGAACCTATTGTGCAGGACTTGTAGTTTAGCCTCCTTCACTTTGATATCTCCTTCATAAATATTTTCAAGTTTATCCCACATGGAATTTGTAGAGGTGAAACTCATCACTTTTATATATATTTGATCAGAAAGTGATACGGTGAGAGAATTCTGTGCTTTAGCATCTGTATCAATAATTTTCCTATCTGCATCTGTCATAGCTAGCCCTGTTGGATCAGTAACATGTATACCTTACATAGTGGAAAACAGAACATCCATTCCAAGGGATCTTAGATGAGATCTCATTCCGTTCTTCCAAATCTAAAAATTACTTCCATCAAAGAGGAGAACTCCCCTAACACTAGATGAATTTTCCATGGTGGTAAAAAACAGATCAAACACCAGAAACCTCCCTCTGATACCACTTGTAGGACCCCGGGACACCCTGAGAGGGGAGGGGTGAATCAGGGTGACAACTTTTTCTTTTAATGTGATGGATATTGTTCCCACGTTGGTAGGAAAATGTTAAACTTGTATGATGAATATTATCAGAAAGAAAACATTCATATGCAGAGAGATGACATAACACTTTTTACTTAGTTCACCACTAAGGGCTACGTCCAAGGACCATACACCGACTGGTTTTTGGTCGTACCAAATTCAACTAAAATTCACTAGCTATGGATTACAAAGGTTCAGGTACAATCACTCTCTCCCAGGCTCAATGCCTTTAAAAAAGTTCAGGGATAGCTCACCGTGTCCCTTGGGTCACTCCCGTTGACTCCCCCTGACTCACTGCCTTTGGTGAAGTCCCGCTCAGTTTATAGACGTGAAGGTCTCTTCATCTTCGCTAATGAATACTTCCTCTGTTGTATGTAGATGTTTTGTTGAAGTCCAACTCTCACCTGTAGACTAATCTCACTTTGCACCGAAGGTATCAGACAATCTTCCATCTTTCATACAGCTCCAAAAAGACCGGCGTGCTTCAACTACACCGGGTGCGCTTCTCCAAGCCCGGTGCACAAGTTTCAAGACGACCCGCAAGTATCGGTGTGCAAGTCCAAACCGGTGCATAAGTTCACCTCAACCACTTGCGCGACACTCACTTATTCAACTTCAAAGTTGCGTGACTTAACCCCTTTCTCACCCAAACCACCTTGGATGTGCAACTATCAACTATCGTGCAACTTCAACTTGCGCGACCCACCACCACTTGCGCGACCACAACACCTACGCGATGGGAGATCTGATTTTCTCTAATTCTAAACTTCGTACCGAATGAGGAGGGGTCGTCCTGTATTTATAGGCATTTGAACACCCTGCACAATGGTGTGCAAGTCCCCCCTCGGTGCGTGAGTTTCGGCGCGCAAGTCTCTACCCCCCAAAAAAACTTGCGCGACCAACTTCCAAACTTGGGTGCCCTTATCCCTTTTCCATATTTTCATGTTCTGATCTTGAAAAACAAAAGGCGCGCAAGTTTCTAAGCCTCCAAGTAATCGGCGCGCAAGTCCCTTTTCCAAAAACACTTTTCTCCATTTGACAATTTTTGAGGTCCAAAAATTTGGAAAACACTAGGAAACGGTTCCACCCTCAATACTGTTATCTGCTTGAACTGTAAGATCACTTTGCAGGCACATATTCTGAACATCCACTAAGGATTGACAACAAACACAAAACATTTATGTTCTTGAAGTGTAAGATCACTTTTCTGGCACATATTCTGAACATCCACTTAGGATTTACAACAAACACAAAACATAAACCAATTCATGCAAAGACAACAATGGTTCCAACATAATGCTCATATACCATGCGATCGAACCTGATCCATTACATATAGCCAATTCTCTTCATTTAATGAAGATCATAAAGGAAGGCCATATAAGAGGATATGATACTCTCCTGTTGGGTGTATGAGATAATATTGAATCATAGATGATACTCTATTCTTCTTAAAAATATATTTTTAATATATTGAATTTTATAGCACCCCTTTGGTGTTTCTTATTACTTATGAAATGTTCATGGATACATTGGCCAGTGTTCCCTCCTTAGAGGTAGGAGGCATTTGTTTTCTACACCTTGTGATCTTCATCAGACGTTATCCACCTAAGAATATGATAAATGATATAAAACCTTCATTTTTGGTAATATTATGGTGTTTATATGATATAACTTTTGGATACATTTATGTGTTTTATTCTTAGAGATATATTATACCTATTTTTGGGTTCACTTCCACTACCAAGGTTAATAAAATGATCCAACAATACCCATAATAAGGAAGTGATGGTTTGATAATTTCTTGATCATTTTAAGCACTATTTTGAGAATCATAAGGTCCTATCATCCTTATCCTATATTTATTGGTCATTTCAATAAAATATTTTTATTTTGATAATGATTTTTTGGCACAAAATATTCTAAAGTATTACCAGTAATATCATCAATAATACTTCTTTCAATATGGTCAAAATTAGGTGAACAATGTTTAAAATTTTATTGAACACATAAAGGTTTAGGATTAGGTTTATAATTCTTAATTTTCTAATTATTTAACTTTGTTTCACTTATAAATTTTATATAACTAACATTAATAATACATTTAGGATCTTTGTAGGTTGTGGAGGAAGTGTTCCACTAATTTTATTCCTTATTATATCTACATAAATGGACAATTGAACCACTTGAGTTATTAAAGTGGTCAACATAATCTTTTTTTGTTTCAGAATTTCTTCAGGGTTGTTTTATGTATTTGGAATAAGTTGTGTTGGATGAAAATTACTTTCTATATGAGAATTGGATTTCTCTTGAAAGTAAATAGGTTGAGAATTACTTGATTAGCCTTGGAAAAATATTCATTATGGTTCAAGATTTATAAATTTATCATTAAACTGATTGTTATATCCTTGGTGAAAATTTTGTTTGGCTTGAAATGGTTTTGGTTAGTTTAGTTGTAATGTTATCTTAGAAAAAAAAGCATTGAATGTTTTAAAATATTTTTTAATTTGTGGACATTGATTAATTAAGTGTTCATTTTCATCACAAATTCCACAAAAAAATTATGTTTGAATAATTGTTTTAGTTTTGGGTTGGGTTGGTGAAGCATTGGATAACATCATAGATCTCACCATGGTAGTAAAATTACCTAGTTAACTTAAAATAATGTTCTTTTTAGAACTATAGGTGGGATATTCCTGAGTAGATTTGATATTTAGTAGGACTCTTTTTCCAAATTTTTGATCATTTTGATCCATGATAGCAATAAGAGTTCTAGCAGTAGTTGGGGTTTTATATACTAAATCTCTTCTTACAGAAGTATCTATCATTACCCTGTTAGTATGATAAAGTCCCTCATAGAAATATTGAATCCAATTATATTAACTAATTTAGTATTGGGGGAAACTAAAATAAAATCTTTTAAATCAGTCTCAATATTTATGTAAAGTTTCTCCTTGAATTTATTTATTTCAAAAATTTGTTTTCTATTTTTAGTTATCCTAGAATTATAATATATTTTTTTCAATAAAATGTTTCTTCAATTCATTCTAATATCTAATAAAAGTAGAGTGGGAATAAAAAAATCACTTCTTGGAAACTCCTTCAAAAGAAATTTGAAAATTATAAATCACTTTTTGATCACCATTCATTGTTGGTGGTTTCATGGTAAAACAAAGATAAATAAATTACTGAATATTTTTGAATGGATCCTCCCTAGGAAGCCTATTAAATTTTGGAAATTAATGAATGAATCCAAAATTGATTTCAAAATGAGTAGGTGCATCAGGGTATTCCACATGGGTTTGTTGATTTTCTTCATTGGATGAATAGTCTTTGAGATTTTAGGTTCAAAAGTATCTCTTCTTGGTGAGTTAGTGGGTTCACAATTTGTAGTGGAAGACTCAAGTTGGTCTATTATAGTTTCCTTACATGGTCAACAAATGAGTGTTTCTCTCCTCAAATCCTGACTGTTTAATCTCTAGAGTGATATGTACTATCAATTTCCAAATATAAAGGTAGTAAACAAAGGTTTGAACTTTTAGAAAAAATAAATTCAATAAGCTTAGGTAACCTCATTAGAAACTATTCAAAAGTGATGTAAGGATATTTCTATGAAATTCTTATCAATATTTTCTTCCCAAGGAATGGAGTATGATAGTCTTTAAGGTTGTCTCTTGAGGAGGTTGGATGATAAGTTCAATATGCATGAAATTAAACCCAAACCATACATGAATATGGAGGGTAAGGCATCCTACCAAATCTGAAACACTACCCTATATCTCATGGAATGGTACTATACTAAACCTCTATCACAATGCACCAAGTCTCAACCTATTCCCACTTTTTAGGGTAATTTCTCCCAATAAAACTTAACCATTGTATTCTCACTAAAGATAGGGTTGTTCCAAAAACTTCTCACTCAAGGGAAGTCCATACATCCTGTAATATTCTACATCAAATTAATTGATCCCCTCTGACTTAAGGTGGGTCACATTTTACATAAAAACATAGACCATATCTTCTCAATAAAGGTATTCTTTCCAACACCTTCTCACTCAATGTGAGACCTACCAAAAAATTATCACTAAAATTGAGGCCATACATCAAGATCTCATATCAAATCATGTACCACAACACATTTTATCCACTACATTCTCACTCAAGGTAGATTCTTACAAGAACCTTCTCACTCAAGGTGTGACCATACCTAGATATCTCATACCACATCACACTTTTTAACCCAACCACTACCTTATAAATCAAGTTAAGGTGAAACCAACTCCTTCTCAATCAAAAAGGGTATATCTATATATTCTCATCATCCATCACACATACAACACACAGACACACAATAATAAACATAGAATCATAGCCTATACCACAAGAACACTGTCTCATCACTAAGGTTCCAGTCACTTGAGACCTATCCTCATGTATCAAATCACATCTCATCATATATATATAATCATAGGATAATCCCCTAAATATGTTCCCAATCACACAATAATATATTTTTAATCTTATAAACAGTCTTATATTTCCTATAAGGGGATCTACTAGGGTCATTCAGACTGAACTCCTTTTTTTTCATCCGTACCAACTCACACTTGTCACCCTATAGTGATTTAATAGCCCAAATACCATAATTTTACTTGTCCTAAAAAGGATTGTTCAATCCTTTTACATTTCCACATAATTATTTACTCTTTCTAACTATATAATATCCCCAACTAACTCTCACCAAGTCTCTTAGAATCCAATTCCAAGTGATCCAAACAATCCCCAAGACCCTTACTTGCGTCCCATCTCACATATCCCCTTAGATATCTTTCAATAAATTCATCCAAATGAATTAATCCAAGTCACACATCATCTGTACCTATATAACTTATTTGGATCCTAATTCACTCTAAGTCCCTAATCCATTATCAATATTGTACTTCCCATTTTCTGTGAGATGTATGACTATCTAACACCACACACTAGGAATAATACACTCATTTATACCCGATTAACCCTATGAAACCATTATAGGATATTAATGTTTCATCTAAAACCCAAATACCTATCTTGGCCCTATGGAAACCTCTGCATGAATCTTAATCCCCTTGGATATATAGACACTGAGTGATCCAAAAATAACTAAATTGAAAAATGAAAAATTACCCCAACTCCAGGCGGGTCAATGAAATCCTATGTCTTTCCACAGGGTTATCTTGGTATCTATACCTTCTACACATGTCTCAATTTTCATGTAGGTATTCACACTCATGTATCAACCAACATATGGTTTAGTATTATAGGGACTACGTACCACAAGCACAAAGTTATCATCCTCACTAAGAATTTCTCATTCTCGGCCAAGCCCTTCAATTTCTCATCTAAGCTTGTATAAAAACCTGAGACCTTATATCAATCCACCACATGCCAAAATATTTAATTATATTAATTTATAATTAATTTTTTAATTTTATATAAAGAGGTATAGTTGAAACAAAAACACCGACCAACACCACCCCACCAAAACCACACAAAAGCCTATACATTAGTCCTCATGGGATGTCCTCTTTCCAAGATGAGAAAAATCCTCATAGATTTGGATTATTTAAATCATGATTTGGTGAAATCTTCACTAAAACCCTAATGTAGGTTTACCTAGGTCAATGACTGAAAAAGGAGGAGAATAATTTATAAACAAGGAAAAACAATACCTTGAATCACTGATGAGAATACCCATGTATATTCCATCATGTTGGGGGATAAAACATAGTAAAAATAGGGGGAGGATACAACCTAAATAGCTCTCCCAAACCCAAGTTCAACCTAAATATGATATTGGATGACCTAAAAATGATAGGTAAACCCTTGATTTAAAACATTGGAAGTTGGCCACATTATGGTGTGACTTCAGGCATCATAGAGTAATTTCCCAACCTTGGTTCTAGTCAAGACATAACTCTAGGTATCATGGTGTGACACCACCTCATGGATTTCCTCTATGGTGTGACCCATTCCTCCTAGTTTCCCCTCCATGACATGATCCATCTAGTCACACTATAGAACACCCTTATAGGGCAGAGCCGAAAATCCAAAGCCTTGAATTCCACTATGTATACTCCTACCTACATAGTGCATAACCACACCAATGACAGGGATACATGACATGAAATAAGTTTCATTACATGAAAAACATTTCTCTTTGAAAAATCACAAAGTTAATATGTAAGGTTTTAATTTTATGTATAAACACTACATGACACCCTTTACCACAGTGTAGACACAATATGTAAGAAAAATTACTAAAAACCCAACATTTAAGGGTAATAATAGTGTGAAAACCTTGAATATGGTGAAAGCCTCATATATATGGATTTTTCTTTATCCAAATTCAATTTTTAAATAATTTTCCTTAGAATAAATCCCCGCACAAAAAACACAATGCCATAACATCCACTTGTGATGGAATGTCCCACCGCTCTCAAACTATAGTGCCTTTCATGCATATGATATACCCTAGAATATCCCATCATCACAGTGTGACCTACACCCATTATTTCATAAAGGGCCATCTATAACAAAAAATTTAGATCCAAAATTGAAAATTCATATTTCATATGAATTTCAGAACCCTTAATAATGTGGGTCATTACCCATGATCCATTGAATAGAGGAAAAAGATTATCCAATATCACCTTACACGAGTCGTATAATCACCCAAGTATGTTTGGGAGGAATAATGGGGTGAATAATAGGTTTATAGGGTAATTTAATTAAGAAATTTGGTAATTTAGCTTGACTATATGATTTTCATACACGATCCTTGAGATTTTGTATGTGACCATTCCAGCCTCATTGGTTTAAAATTTCTAAAATTCATGATCTTTATGTGTAGTGGTCTAGATCATTCTATTGTACATGAAATTACCACTCGATTACCAAACTATAATACATAGTCTCATGTCATGGTCTTGTAGACTGTGTAGGTGATGATGTAGTGTGGTATAACTTTTACCAACATCTCTCTAAAATCCAAATGTATACAAAGATAAGAGATCTATTGAACTAATGGATGGCTCCCGAGTCTCTGGGTTTCGTCCTCTCGCGCTATGGTTTCCACCAGCACCGCTGATCCCTCCCTCTCAGCACCACTCGCGGTGAGAGATATCTCCGGCTTTCCTCTTCTTCTCTACCGTCCCCTTGCTCGGAGACTTCCGGCGAATCCCTTTCTCTCCCAACTCTCGATCTCCCAAGTTTGGTCCGCTCCCGACCCCATTCTTCGATTTCGCTCTGATGAAGGTGATGTGTTTTCTTCCCCGGCCACCGCAACCTTGCTCTAACCTCACGTCTCACCGCTCCTCTCTAGGTCGGATCTGGAGCGACAAATAGTTTGAGGTTTTGGGATTAATGGTTTGGCGGTCTTGGTTCTTCTCGGCGTCTTCCTTTTATTTTAGGGTTTCATCCCACTGGTTTTCCCCTTTATTTCATCCTGTTTCTTCTTTGATGGTGGTTTGTTATTTGAAAGAATTTTCTTTTATGGTAGTTTCTATGTTCGGTAGCGTTGATTTTGTCTCTTGGTGATGGTGATTTCTGCTGAGTCTCGCCGACATTATGGCCGGTCTCTGTCTTCTCGTTTCTTTGATCTTTGCTCCAAAACTCTACCTCTCTATCCGAGGGGGATCTGCGGGGTAGTCTTGATGGTGCCTTGGGTCGTGAGTTCGAGAGTATCGGTGTCATGGTGATCTCGTCGGCATTCATTCTCCGGTGATGGTCTTCTATGGTGCTTCTTGTGTTGATTGGACGGTGATGTTGAAGGCGGTGTCCTTCCAGTGATGTGATAATGCGGTGATGGGGTGGGTTTTGGTTCCGCAACGGAGGTTCGCCAGCGTTGATGCACTGATGCAGCCTCTGGAAGACTTCAGTGATGTTTTGGTGTTACTAGCGTGGTGCAACGTTTCCGGCGACGATGGTGTCAACATCCACAGCAACAGTGAGGTAGATGGCTTGGGCGGCGTGTGGCCTCGTTTCACGCAAGGTTCATGGCTTGAGGTTTTGAATTTTGAATTTTGAATGTGGATTTTTTTGGTATATTTTGAATTTCGAATGTGGATTTTGGGATGGGTTTGAATTCTGACCGGTGTTTGTAATGGTTACCACTTCTCCTTAAAGTGGATATTTTGAAAATGAAAAAAATGGATTTGGCCTACACAAAGATAATATGGAAAGGTAGAAGATTCATTATAGATTCAATGGAGGAATAAAAAATCAATTTTTTTAATCATACAAGAATCCATTTACTCAAAATTATAGGTCACCATCCTATATAAAATAAACAAAAAATGATCCGAAAATCATCTTAAACTCAATCATTACAATTATCCTCATCGTTGTACTTTTTATCCCTTAAAATTCATTAATAAGTTTTTCCATAAAATAAATTTGAGAACTATTATCTCATATTTTCTTCTCCCCCCCCCCCTCTCTCTCCCAGTTTTATTGTTGGATCAATGATTATTTCCAAATAACTCATACCAAATTAATACTCCTTATCTAAAGGATATTCTCTTCAAAATCCACAAGAAGAATCGACCTATCCATATAAGAAGCATCATGCTCTAAATCAATACACTTCTATTTAAATATAATATATGGGTATGATTAATACTTATTTAATTGATAAACATGGAAGATTTTATGAACCATGAAAAAAAATTGTGGTAAATTCAATATATAAGCTTCATCTCCAATCAATTCAATGATTTCAAATAAATCCACATACAGTGGAAACAAATTTACTCATTGTCCAAGCCATATCTTACCCAATATAGGAGTTACTTTAAAAAATATATATTGAACCTCAAATCTCAAAGATCATATTAAATGATCAACATACAACTTCTACCAACTATGAGCTAAAATCATATGATTATAAATCAACATAGCCCATTCCATTATTTCCATTAACAAATGGAACCTACATGTTCCTTTTCTCTCATTTCATCTTATTATAATAATTTCTATCATGGACAACCATACAATGCTTGAAATGTGTCATACAAATTAATGAATGATAACTATTACCTTACAAAAATTCCACCAATAAAAGATTATCCTACCAAGACATCCCAATCAATAAAAAATAATATATCATATCCTTTAAAGTTTAATAATATGATTTATGGGTCCATCCATCTAGGGATTATATATTGTACTCATCTTTAACCACATTCCCAAGTTATTTTAAAGTCCCCTATATAATATCAATGTAAACTAAGGATTTTTATAAAAAAAATTAACTTTGTTGTTCTATGACGTCTAATAATCTACTTCATACAAAATATTTCAAGTTTAATCAAACAAAAATGTTTCTCATATAGGAAAGAATTCCACTGAATTCATGTTCCATTTCACAATAATATAATACCTTTATGGTTCATTTGTTAATTAGGAAACCCAATCACGAATTCTATAGAAATATCCCCTCATTTCAATGTAAGTACTAGTAGTGGCTGCAATAACTCTTCCCATAATTAGTAATCTAACTCCACTTCTAAAAAATCATACAATTAAAAAATAAATAAAGTTAAATATTTATTCATTCAAAACCTCCAAAACTAGTATCCAATATCATGATACATCATGGTATCTCATTGATGCACTATCCTGAATGAATATTGAAAATATTTTTGAACATCACTCCTAAGATTGGTAGAAATAACAACATTTCTTATAAAATAAAGAACAAAATTTACCACAACTTACCATCCCTCAATAGTCTCTCCACTGTTTAGAAGATCCATATCATCCTATAGTATTAATATGAAAAATAACCTTCCTTTAACTGCTTTACCAACATGGATGTCACATTGAGGCTAGAGATAACAAACCCACCTATTATCTCTATCATCCCCATTTTCAATTCTTCAAATAATTCCATTATTTTCCATTACTCCTTAGCTTATTTCATTGTATGAGTTGTTTTTTAATCAAATCATATTTCACCACACTCAATTTTTCTACTATTTTTGATGCCCAACTATCGTTGAAATTGGGTAAAAGTTTAAGATTTATAAATTCATACTAACTTTTGTATAATGGTGAGAAGGGTCAAACCCACAGGGAAGGTGTAACTACCAATTTTTCTTTTAAAATTTTTGAAAACAAATCCACTTTTTTCAGCAATTGGGTAAACTTTCTATTATATTTTTTTAAAGTCTTTTAAATTTTTTTGTGTGTTTTTTAAAGAAGTATTAAGTAAACAACATTAAAAATTAACTATGATGAAAATTATGGGTAAGAGTAATAGTTGTCTAAGATAGTGAAACAAGAATCGAGAAGAAGAAAATCAAAATAAACACTCAAGAAGTTTAAAATAATGGTTTGAAATGATTACTTCTTCACTACTTGTAATTGAAACACACCTCAATGAAAAACAGAAGAATCTCCCTCACCAAGAAATTCAACAGACAGAGGATTGAGTCTTGGAGTTCACCACTCCAAAAATCAATCGAACTATAAAAATATTTAAAAAGAAAACTAGAATTGAACTCGTTGTAAAATTCCAACTGTTTATGGCAGTTGGAGATTTGAAAAATGTATTCAAGATCAATCTCTCCAATTGATCTTGTTGGTGTGAATTGAAAATAGTTGAGATGCGAACAATTGACATGAAAGTCAGAATCAGTCTCGTCAGCTGATTCTATCTTTGTAAAAAGATAAGCTAATGAAGAAGTTCAAAAGAAAAACCAGTAGGATTAAAGCCCCTAAGCTAAAAGTTTTAGCCAACTATCATTTTGACTACAGTAATTGGAAATATACGATTACAAAGTATTAGAATTAAAAAGGAGAAAAGAGAATCCCCCTTCACTCCCATGCTGCTATGATCTTGTTGGTGATCTGAGAGGACTCCGAGAAATGGTACCCCAAGGATCTCCTACCACTCTACTATGCTTTAATACCCCCGTCATGCACTACATGTCACCCCTTTTTTTCCACTGACTTCAAGTGTTCTTCACTGTTACACAGCACACGTGAACTTTTTAGTGAAACACACGTCACTTTAGTTTTTTCTTTGTAACTAACTCCCGGTGTATTAGTTGAATGCACCTAGACGTTTTTAGGATTTTAAAATTTATTTTCATAGTTAAAATAGATAAATGTTAAAAATAGTTTACGAAATAATATATATTTAATTATAAAAAATGTTGAATAATAATTCATTATTTACTAATTCTAATTGATTATTTTATTTATGGTATTTAAAGTTGTTATAAGTTTTTTATAATTATTCATTTAACATGCTCTTAAACGATGTTAAATTATAATTTTAAAATTATTAATCGATATTAAAAATTAAGGCTAATAACATAATTTTTTATTTAGTTTATTTTAATAAATAATTTTATTTAAAATATCATTATTAATAGTTTAGATCAATGTATTGGTTTATCATAATAGTAATTATAATTTATAATTATTTTTATTTAATATTATAATTATAGTTGTGATTATTTTATTTAAAATGTAAATATTAAATAATTATTTAAATTTATTTATTTAAATTTATTAGTTTATTTTAATTTTATTTATAATTTATTATTAATTATTTTAGTTTTAAAAATATTTTATTTAATTAATTAGTTTTATAATTTATTTTATTATTATTATTATTATTATTTAATTATTAGTATCCATAATAATAATTATATTTTAATTTAGTTTTTATTTTATAAATTAATTATTTATTATATATATAATTGTTTTTTTGATTAGTTTTAAGGTCTTCTTCCCCTCCAATTCATACTGCGTAGTGGGGAAGTCAGGTTCGGCTTCTTCAAGGAAGCCGCCTCCTGGGGACCGGCGCTACTCCTCCCAATCTCCTCCAGCGGCGTGGCGGCGACTCGATTCAACCCAGATAGGCTGGCGGCGGTTCACTAAACCGCAAACAGAAGAGGCTGGGCTTCTCAGCGTCGACAAACTGCGAACTACTCCATGCTGCGTCCAAGTCAAACCAGGTGGTGGCTGATGTTTGGATTTCGGGAGAGATCCGGGTGACGTCTTTAACTAGAATAAAAACATAACACTAAAATATTCTTAAAACTAAAAAAAAACTAAACTAAACTATAACTAATTAAATCTTAAATTACTTAAGAAGGTTAATTGATAAACTACATTAAAAAAATTAAACTAAAAATGCTAAGCCAAAAATTTAAAACTAAAACTAAATTAACCAAATAAATTAAAACCAGATTATTAAGTTAAAATTAAGCATTATAATTGCAAAGTTAAATTATTAATTGAAGACACTTAAATTAATAAACTGAATTAATATTTAACTAAATTGATAAAAGATTAAAGATAAAATTTGTTAAATAATTTTGTTAAAAGGAAAACGGCGACTGAAAAAAATTGCGTTGCTGGCTTAATGAGTCACTAACAGTAGCAAGAGCAAGGTGTGCATCGATAGCTTGTGCTACCGATAGTTAGTGTGCGAATGTCGATGAGACCGATAGATTAAAAAAAGAGTGACTTAAAATTATTACTGTATACATTAAATTAAAATATTAAAGTTTTAAAAATATAATTTAATTTATTAAATAACTAAATGAATAATTAAAATTAAAAACACATTATTTAATTAAATTAAAACTTAACTTCTTAACTTTTATTAAAAACTAACTAAATTATGAAACTGAATAATTAATAAAGTTAAATTTCTTTAATCGGTCTAAATTGAAAGATAAAATGCTAAATTAAAATCTAATATATTTAAATGCAAATAGAATGATTAAATGATTATTTAAAATAAATATCAAGTTATTTAAAAGTTAAGAAAATTTAAAACAACTAAACAAATTGGTAAATTAAAAGTCTATAAAAAATTAGTATGACTAGGTTAATTATTTTAAAGACTAAAAATTTCATAATTATTTATAAAAATTGATTAATTAATAAATTTCATTATAAAAATACAAAAGTGTTAATATTTATCCAAAGGTGTAAAAATAACTAATTAAATTATTAAAAATATAATTAAAAAAATGTGGCAAACTATGTAAAAATAAGGTCATATCAACTTACATGATCCAAACATCAATGGTTTAAAGATATTATACCCACTTGTGCTATCTCTAGTTGAGTTTCCACTATTAGAAAATATACTTCAAACTATTGTGATACTTATATACAATGACTTCTTACTGAATGAGTAATTCCTCTAACTCTTCAAATCATGAGAAATTATAACCAATTTCAAGTCATTTATAAGGTTATTTTTATCATAATATTTAATATTTCTATACCCATATTATATAACATTGCTCATATACATCAAGTCACTTCCCAAGAAAAATACTAATTCAATATAATATACTTCATACCAAACTAAAGATTCAGAGGGAATCAGAATAGGTCCTGAATTTAAATGCCTCTTTAGTTCCAAAAAACGACTCTAGAAATTTCACATACCATTTAAAATTTACTCCATTCTAGATCAAAGTTATCATAGTAAATTCTAATATAAATAAGTCTTAAATAAATGTTATATAATATATAACCAACCTTATCAAACTTTATATATCAAATACATTCTTTAATCCTTCCCAGGACATCACTGCCTTAAAATTATTAGGATTAGTATAAATTCCTATATCTAAAATAACAATACCAAGAAACTCCACCTTTTGAATACAAAAATGGAATTTAGAGAATTTATCTTACAAACTATTTTCATACAGAGTATTTAAAATAATCAACATGATAATATCATGGATTTACTTTTAATTTAAATTAATATGGATGTTATCCACAAATAGCACTGTAAATGAAGCCAGTGTTGGGAAAATCTTGTTCATAAAATCCATGAACACCAAAGGTGTATTGGAAAATCTGAAAGGAATTACCAAAATATCTTAATGGACTCATTGCGATGATCAAATATATAATCAATTTCAGGTAAAAAAATATATGTTTTTACTATCCCTCAGTTCATATTATGATATCAATACAAAAACATTATCTATGATCGACTTTCATGGAAGATAAATCCAACATTGAACAACGAAAACAACTTGATTGGACAAAACCTTTGTTTTCATGATTCTCTGAATTCACCTTTAATTACTACAAGTCCTCATGTTCAATGTGATAAGATGGTAGTGATATAAGTTTTATCCTAGGAACCAAATCAATGAAAGGCTCTATATACCTCCTCTAAAGAATTTCTCTTAGAAAACATACGGATATTGATCCACCACACTAGGAAGTATAGGTAGAATCTTCCCCTCTATCATTCCAAGAGCTTTTATTATTAAATGACTTAATAAGGATCCAATGTATCTTTTCCAAGACTACCAATCATTGTCAAAGATGTTTTTCCTTTTTCTTCATTAATATTGGAGGAGAAGGTGCTAGTACACCTGTTAGAGATCGAGGGTTCCTGACATAGTATCCATATATTTTAGTGTCCAAAGTAATACATTGAGAATGAATTGACTATTTTTTTATTTCTTAGTGATCTTCATCAATCATAATTCATTGAGATTAAATTCATTATACTTGAGGTATACACAATTATTTTATATTCTTTATATTTCATGTTGATTCTATAATGATAAATCCTTATTTAAATGGGTTTCTTTTACTATGTATGAGCACGTATTATTCTAAAAAAACCCATAAATGGTATCAGATTCACATTAATCATTTAATCAACATGATTTTATACAATTTTTATGAAGTACATGTATATCATAAGATGCATTTTAATATATTGTAATATATGACATGACATGGATAAATGTTAGTCATTATATTCCCATTCTATTAGACACAATAGAAGGTATTATATGGTGTGATTAAAGTGTTTTTCTATGTCGTATGGAATGAAAAAGTGATTAATGTCATACAATTCATAAAAAACCATGATTTATATTATATTATAAGCTATGATAAGCATTATCAAAGGATATGATAAATGGGGAAATGTTTTCAAAATTGAGTTTCATGTCATAAGGGTAATATACAAGTTATCACCAATTCTCAGGTAAGTTTCTCTGATAAACCTTTCCGCGAAAAATCCTTTTACTGCAAGTTTCATCTATCACTATAGATGTCCTTGAAGCTTCCAAGAAAGATGAGGTGGAGTGACATGTGTTGGGTAATTTTCTAGATACAACTTTCTTGGATCTTAATCAAAGCGCATGTGAATGCAATAATATTTTTGGGAATATTTTCTTGAGTAATTCCATAAAAAGTTATAAATAGTGAAAAATTACATGTGGATTTCAAGGATTCAAGGATCACTGATCTACTTTTAAGCCATGAAACACCAGTGATTTCATTTTCATGCTGGCATCATTTAAAAGGTGGGGAACCAACTAGGAAGAAAGAATCATTTTTAGAGGAAGGGGATGAGAAAACATAGAATAATATACCACAACAAACACATGGGAGCTTGAAGGGAAAAGATAGACTCGATGAAGGAGATATATTTTCTTACATTGTTCACCTTAAATTTTTCCATCATTAGTAATGAAAAATTCATTATTACAATGTATTTTTGGGAATATGGTTTTTGGAAAAACCTTTTTGGGGAAATCAGATTGCTCTGATCTTTTATTTTTTTACATTGGTTTGCATATTTTTTATTCTAGGATGCATATATTATACACAGAAATAAATTTATAAAATTTTAATATTCAATGATAATTGATCTTGATTGATAACAATCACATTTTCAATAACCACTTATTCTTAAATCACTTGACTAATTTTTTTTGAATCACAAAAGGGTATCCACTGATTTTAATTGATAGATGATTTGGTAAAAAACGTTCCATTATTTTCATAGTGGAGTTATGTCATGTAGTTTTCAAACTAAAGAAAATATTCCTCTATAATACAACACTTTCAACATAGAGGGTTGTCACCAATATTTGGATGTTAGCTTATATAATTACTATTTTTTAACTGATTGAAAATAATTTAAAGAACCGAAAATCAAGATTTACCCAATTAATTACTCACTTTTTTACTTATGCTTCTACCTTAATTAATTATAATATAGTTTTACTCACTATATTAATAGTTATCACAAAATTAAATCACATTTTTTTATCTACATATTTTTTCATTTTCAATTGTCATTATTTTGTGTTGTTTTTTTTTGTTTTAGTTTTTTTCTTAGGTTACACACAATTTAACCTTCCCAATGGGTTTGAACCTACATAACATTATACTTGGGTGGGTAGGTTTGTAAATAAATTATTTTACAGTCCAAACACCAGTAAAAATTTAATGCAATTGATGGGGATAGATTCATGTGATAAAGAAAAAAATTAAAAATAAAAAAATCAATCAAATTATTTCAAATCTACAAAAAATTATTTAAAAAAAAATATGTTGAATTTATTTGATTAAACCCAGTCATATTTTCACTATTACACTTTAAAATCAATTTCTTTTTCCTCTTTATATTTAGATCACTTGAAACCATCTTTTTGAAACTTAAAAATACTCATGCTTGCTACTGTTAACTAAATTAAAACCAAGTAATATTCTTGTTTGTTGTTTTGTTTAAATCTTTTAAAGATATTGTTTTTTTATTAAATATCCTTTGAAAATTATTAGTTTTTATTTTATTTTTTATTTATAGTGATGAGTTTTGTTGGTTTTGTTGTTACTGAGTGGTTTGAACTTCTTTATTAGTGTTGGAATTGGAAAAATTCTTGTTGTTTATAGTGTTTTGAAATTGAAAACTAATTTTTTTATTTGAAAACATCTGTCAAGTCATTTATAATTGTTCTTGTTTTCTAATGTTCTGAATAATTGAGTTATTATACTCTTTTATGTTTCTTAGAGTATATTTTTTCTTAAATTTATACTGTATACAAAATACTTAAACTGGAATCTTCAAAACTTCATACACACTAGGGTATCTTCTAATACTGAATCAAATTATTCAATTTTTTAAAATTTTAAAAAATTTGTTCTCTAAGAAAAAATAAGAAAAAATAAAATTGGGAACTTTGATAATGAGAGATTTTTGGAATAAAATTAGAACATAATTTAATCTCTACCTAGAAACTTGGTAGTTGTGATACCTAGAATTATGGTGATTCAAATGAATGTTATTACTAGAAATATATATTGTATCATGATCACTCCGAGGTCTTAGAATTATGAGATAAAATTATCCAATTTTCTATGTTACCATCCTACAATGGATTACCTAAAGAAGATCCTCTAGATATTATGAGGTACTATCATAGTGTAGTGCAAAAACTTTTACTTCATGGAAATAGTGAGGAAAAGACGAGAATAACATTATTTCTATTCCTTATTAAGGTTAATTATAGGATATGGTTCAAAGATTTGGATGAATATTTTTTTTGATACATGGGAATTGGTATTTGTTTTTTTTTCAATGAAGTTCTTTCATTAGAGAATTACTATTTAGGTTTGGCATAAAATCATTGGTTTTGTCCAAGATAAAGGTGATAGGTTCTATGAAACATGGGAAATATTTAAATATTTACTTACATAATTTATAAACCATCACTTTAATTATCATTTTATAACAAACACATTTTATTATGGTATAAACCATTTCCATATAATAATATTTGACCAATTTTCTAGATGGTATTTCATGGATAAAATAGTTGAAGAGTTGAAGAAAATTTTTAATACCATTGAAAAAAATCCCGAAACAAATTATATAGATGAAAGAAAATTAGTAGAAAGGTAAAAAACTTTTTTAAACAAGATAAATCTTAGGTTCGTGTTATTTTTAATGACAACTTTGATCACTCTCTTAGAGATTAATGAAATCATTGTGGAATTCTTTGGAACTCAAATATTTTTTTTCCTATCTTTTAAATTCTAACCCAACCTTTATAAAATTTAAATTTTTCTAGAAATTTTCTTATAATGAAATATAGTGGAAAAACCTTATCAAATAATTACATTCAAGGATATAGGAAACACCATAAACTCTCTTGGAAATTGTAGTGGTTTTTAGATTAGTCACTACGCTTGGATTCCCACAACTACCAAGAAAAAATTCAACAAAATGGGGAAGGACTCTCTAATTCTCAAGGGGAATTAAGGGGTATGATATTAAATTTGTTAGTAAAATTTAACATAAAAAGTCTCAATATAATTTATAGATATCATAGAAAGATGATGGGATTCATAATTTTGGATTAAAAATGGGGAAACCAGCAAGTGACATGACTTAAATAGATATATAAACTTTACAAGTATAATAGAAGTAAATACAATGGAGAAAATTATGGATGTGACCACAATTAGTAGATTGAAAAAAATAATAAAATGGAATATAATTCACTAGGATTTATTAAAATGAATTTTTGAAAGAATCTAGAAACAAAGATCTAGAAAAATAAGAAATTGGAAATGTATAAAACAACATTGAATCTGTGCTAAATTCTATTATCCCAATTGAAGATTAAAGATAAAAATTATTTAAATTGAAAAAAGGGAAGGATACACATGAGGAAGAATTATAGAGAATACCCAAGGTCCTAAAGAATTTTCTCACAAACATACATTTCCCACCAAGAGTTAAAAAAAATAATTAACCCTAATAACTTGATTTCATTGATGTTTTCAATAAGCTCTAATTTAACACCCCTTTTATGCAAGATCTAATTAAGATTCCATTAATTCATAAATTTCACAAAAATATTATCTAAAATAAGAAATCTGTGGAGGAATTTTCCTTTTATATACTCATTGAAGAGTTCTATTATTTCCTTCAAAACTTAATACCTTATGAACTTAAGGATATTGTAATTTTTGTGATCACATGAAGTCTTAGAAATAGTGGTTATATGAAATACCTTTATAATTTTGGAGTGAGAATTTATCTGAACCCTTACTCACAATTTCAATAGTTGATATTTGGGGAACTATAAACCACAACTATTATCCTTCAGTTGGCATAATGATCTTCTAGTCACCCAATTTGGAGAGTGATTTACTTACTGGTTGGATTTGGGATGTTTTTTTTACATACTGACATAATAATCTTAGAAATGAAATGTGATAAGGTGGTCCCCATAATGATATGGAGACCTTTACTATCCTTAATTGGATATATGATTTATGTTTCTAAGGGAAATATTACTTTATATTTTGGTGATAAAAGAGTAGAATGTAATGTTTTTAAGAATTATAAATAATAAAAATAAGAAGAAAATTATTTAAGGGTAAAATTATTGAACTGTGATTACCCTTTTGATAATGTTGAAGAGTATTTTTTAGATGTAAGGTAAGATATAGAAATAAAACCACAAGTTTGGAATTTTTTGTGGAAATTGAATTTGGTAGAGTAAAAACCTTTGATTTTTTTGAGGGAGAGTTTATATAATAAATAAATGATTGTTTTTGAATAAAACATTTTTAAAATAGATCTAAAATCTATTATTGAGGAGTTATCCACCTTGGAAAGTATTTATAATAGGTTCTATCCAGTTTTGACACTTTCTTTATGAAATATATTGAAGACCATGGGGTCTTATATCCCCACGAGTTATCTCTATACTCATTAAAAACCACATATATAACTCAAAACACTTCCATAAAACATGAAATATTCATTTTATGTGATATTTCTACACCACTTGTTATAATATTATCTAAAAATTATGTTAATAAATAGAAAAAATTGTCGGCTATTTTGAGAAAGTTTAGAAATACTGTAGGATAGACCATTGTTGATATTAAATTGATAAGTCCATTTTTTCTGAATAGGATACCCATAAAGGCTGATCATAAACTAGAATTTTGGTTAAAGGATACTTAATACCAACATGAAATAGGTTGTTAGTGAAGAATATATAAAACTATTTGATTATGAAATTATTTATCCCATTTTATATAGACCATGGGTAATCCAAATTTAGGTTTTCCCTATGAAAGGAAGAGTCCCAATGGTTATGAATGAAAATAATGATGAAATTTAGAATAAAAAATAAAAAAATTGAAGAGTCTATATTTATTATAGAAATACTCATTCAGTCACTTGAAAATATCACATCCTTATTCTATTATTAGATAAAATTCATAATATTATGTTTGAAAATGAAATATATTTATTTCTTGGTGGACATTATAGTTAAAACCGAATTCTCATAGAAACTAATTTTTAATAAAAAAACACATTTACACTTCACTTTAGATCATCTTACTATTAGTGAATGACATTTATTTTATGTAGAGATATGAACACTTTTCAATTATTTATGATTGTTGTTTTTTAGACACGATATATATTATTATTGATGTGTTCATGGATTAATTTTTTATATAAATAAGTATATTTGAGATCTATTTATAGAGTTAGTTATTAGTCTTGAAAAGATTTCATGAGACCAATATTGTTTTTGAATTGGGAAAAATGCCAATTTATAGTTATTGAGAGGATTTTTCTGGTAAAAAAGTTCTCAAAGAGGGAATAGAAGTTGAGAATAATGATATTTATGGAATTAAAAATTTACCCCCTCTAGAATATTTCATGGGTGTCATAAATGTTTAGGTACATATTGGGTTTTATATGAGGTTTATTAAAGTTTCTTAAAAACTCACAAGGCACTTATTTTCATTATTGATTAATAACACTCCATTGGTCTTTGATGATAATTTCTTAAAATAATTACATATTCTCAATGAAAAACTAACCACTTCACCAATAATCATTTACCCAATTAGAAATTTATTTTTGAAATAATTTGCATACAGACCCAACCTTAATAATTTCATAATCTTGAGTTTTAAGTCAAAAATTTATTTTATTACATATGAGGATATTTATGGTTTATAGTTTTGTAGAATTAGTCCATTACCCTTATATAAATAAATATTACTTCAAAAAGTGGAATCTTCCACTTAGTATCCATTTTTTCCTAAAAGAAAAACTTACATGATATAATAAGTTTTATTTTTATGACATATCTTCACAATTTTTATTGTGATCTCATCCTTTTGCATACTCATACTTAAATACCTATGAATTTTTTATAATTTTGTATGATTATAAGAAACTCAATAATGGAAATATAAAAGGAATAAAATAAACATGTTAGTTTTTGAATACTTATACAAGATTTTTAAATTCAAAATTAATCTTTATGCTCAAAATAAACATTTTATTACCCAATAAAAAAAATTTAATTACCAAATATTTTTATAACACATTTCATAAGAAATCATTAAAGAAAAATAAAATTAATAATTGTACCTTTTTAATCATGAAAATATTATGATAATTTTCTCAAAAAAGTTACACATTTCACCCTAACGAGGTGGAATATACTTTTTTTTTTAAAAAAAATCTCATGAGTAATCACATGGGAGAAATACATAAACAATAGGGTATTATATGATCATGAAAATGTAGAATATGTAGAAGAAATACAAAAAATGACATAAACATAAGTCAAAAAAACTTTTAAGAAAACATCACATGGTGGATAGCATACCATAGTTGATTAGGTTTAATACTTAATCTCATGCATAACGTCTCATGAGAAAAAAAATTTACCCAATAAATTGGAGCACTATCTGTGTGTACCCATCATAAAATGTTCATGATTATGTGTTATAGAAAATAAAATTAATCATAAGACATAAAAATAATAATTAACCATGGAAAAAATTGGTTGCATAATCTTTCCTCATTTCATAATTAAAGGAAATTTAACAATAATGGCATTTGATAAATGAAAATAAGGCATATATTACCACATAAAATTAAGTTATAATAATCTAGTTATATATGTGTGATACATATATAAATAATTTATAAACATACCACAACTTTAAAGAGAGAGTGAAAGTGAGTTAGAGAGATAAAGGTAAAATTTTTAAAGGGTAGTTTAATTAGATCCCTTATTTAAAATATAAAATCTTATCAAATATTAAAGAAAAAATTTTATTTTAAAAGAACCTCTTAAAAATTTAAAGTAATATTCAAATAATTTAGTGGTAATTATGGAAAAAACTTTCATTTTAAACTATTTTTTAAAAATTCAAACCTCAGTAAAAATGAATTTGAAAAATTCTAGAAGAATAGTAAAAGTATTCCTATTTTTTTAGAAATCATGGATATGGGAGAAAAATATTTAGAAAATAAACCTTTAAAATAATTAAAATGAGGTTTTTAAAGTAAAGTGTCACTCAAGTAAAAACATATATTTTTTTAAAACATTGTAAAGAAAGTAAAATATTTTTTAAAAGTACCTTTGGAATCAATTAAATCATTAATAATTTTTTTATTAAAATAACATGGACATGGATGAAAAAATGTTGGAAGGGAATCTTTATAAGAGGTCGATTTTAAAAGAACTCCCCTTACCTTGAATTCGAATCATTGTGTATGTTAATTATATTATTGAATAATAAAATAATATTAATTAATTACCTTTTTAATAACCTTTTTCAAGTTTATTTTTCCTTTTATTTCACTTATTACTATGTTATATACAATCTCTTTATTAATTACCTTCACATTGGATGTTTTGACGTTATTTAGCTCATATAGAGGTCATTGTTATAACATTTAAATAATAATAACAATGACACAATTATCATTTTTATACATCAATTATAACCAATCATGAAAGGTGGTTATGAAAAATGAACCATGTTACAGTCGTGGAGATCATATGTTGTAAATACACATGAGTTATGTTTCCATTTTTTCAATGATCATTACAGAAAAAATATAAGTATTGTTTTACCTTTAAATAATTATAATATTATAATAAATAAAATATTATTTATTTAAATATACTTATATATATCATCCATGTGATTTCGTGATGAAAAATAAACCCCAACGCTTCGTGGAGGCGACATTCAACACGTATGCGTGAATGATGATATCATTTTTCATTAAATAAAAAGTTAAGAAATTAAATGATATCTATATATTTAAAATGAAAAACAAGTTCATTAATTTCATATATATATATATACATTAAATCCATAATTATAACCACATGTAAGAAGTGGTGATGTAAAATTAATTACATTACTTCACGAGATGGTTTTCCACAATACATACAGACGATGGTTTCATTTCCCATTTCATGGAATAAGAGATGGATATGAGTAATTATATTAACATAATAACATATAAGTATATTGGGTATATTTATTTTATTATGTTTTAATGTTTTAATAATATTTGGGTGAAGTGGAAGAATAAATAAAATAAAAATACACAGTAGACAGTGATACCTGTTCTTCGAACAACCTCCTTAGGTTCACACCAAAAGACTACATAGGATATTTTTATAATAAAAAGACTATAGGAAGTGTTAAGGTAATTAATTGAGGGATTTGTGTAGGAAGTATCTGAACTAAAAGGATTTTTATGCATGAATAAAAGAGGATATGAGGTTCCCTTTTATAAGTGAGGAGTGACATTTTTTAAATACACAAAACTATTCAAAAATGGGATGTCACTATCAAAATAAGTGCCTACAAAATTGATAAATAATAGATTTTAGGGAATATAAGGTCTTTAAAAACCTAGAATATTAAAAAAAAACTTGTTTTAAACATTTAATTCACTTTACCTCTAGCATTATTCACTTTTACCATTTTAGTTTTCACCATGGAAACTAGTTGTTTTTACATAGGTAATTTATCATTCAAGACTAATAATAAAATACAAATTATTAGACAATTTGGAACCAAATATTCCAAATATGAACTCTAAATTATCAAATAAAAATAACATGTTTGTGTAAAATTAATTATAGCACAAGAATGTGTAACACGCAAAACCCTATTTTAACTTCATGTGCGGTAACAACTATTTCAATCTTGAAGGGTTAAGAATATTATCCTAAATTGATAAATGAATCATAAAAGGATCATGGTTTATATTTTAAACCATATTACTTTAATTTTGAGGAATATATATATTTTTTATGAATTTTAAATCATTTAATAAAATATTATTTATTAAAAAATATTATTAATGTCAATTTTGACACTATTCATTTTATTTGACTTTAAAAACATAAAGAAAAAGTTTTACTTTGAATATATTATTTTAAAAGATATATAAAATTTTATATTTATCTAATAAATTCATGGAACATAATAATTCAATAAATTTATATTACTTTTAATATTTTAAAAATCATTTATTTTATTTTTCTATTAATTGAGTAAATACTATGTCAACATTACATAACATTTATGGTAATAATATAATTACTAAAAAATATAAATAAATTAACATCATGAAAAAATTCTAATATTATCAAAATAAATATCAATATTCATTCAAAAATTTCTTTTTTGCCTATGTGAACACAAAAAATATATTTAAAATCAAGAGGGTGACATTTGGTCCTCTTCATTATATAAATCATCATATAGGTTTATTTCCTAGAAAAGTGTCCCATAAACTAATAAAAATCAACCCTAAGGTGACAAGGGTCAACATAACTTCATCAAATAACATTTTAGATGAAAAATAGAGGCTTTATCACTTAGTTTTAACCTAATTTAACAGGATTTACCCTTTTATCGAGGTTACCAATTTTTAGAATTTTTACTATTCACTATGACCAAAAATCAAGTTGAACTTATTAGATAAAATTAATTGTTCTTATTATTAATATGTAATCTATTTAACTAAATTTAATCTCTATATATGGCATATTTTTTTATAATAATCTCAAAAAGCGTGATGAAAATTGATTTTTCAGGAAAATACATTTTCAAGAAAAAAATGATCCTATATTAACTCTGAATAACAATCATCAGTATATTAATTTAAATTCATATGAATAATTATATAATATATAAATTTAATTTAAATATTTCCTTATTATGGTTTATTTTAATTAAATAAAACTGAAACATTTATGAAATTTAAAATAGTTTATAGAAAAGTACGTTTTTAAGTATAAAATAAACTCATACCAAAATCATGAAAATTTATGATTTAAATGAAATTAGTCATATTATTGTAAAAAATGGTTCATATTTTACTTTAATACTAAATAAAAATATAATTTTACTTCTAAATTAATTTATTTAATGAAAAGAATTGAGAATATTTATAAAATCAGTAATTTTCACTATCTGTGGAAAAATAAATTGTTTTAGAAAAATTCAACAATTTCACCTTAAGTTATTTTATATGATAATTTAAAAAATAAAATAAAATATATCAAATAATTTTTCTAAATTTTATAGAAATTAATTTTAATATATTCTCACAAAAAGAAATAATAATCATTTTGGAAGGAAACATATTTTTGAAGAATAAAATGACTCTACAAAAATTTAAGTGATTATAATTTATAAATAAATTTATATTGAGTATAAACTTTATATATATTTCATAAATAATTTAATCTTATTCATGCCCAAAAATTTATCGTCTTTGTTATAATAATCATTTTTAAATAATAATATTTCATGTTTTGTTTAGGCTCTGTGTTACATGTTGTATATGCCATCGAACATAGTTTTATTTTTTTAAAATATCGGGGTGTTACATTCTCTAACCCTTTAATAAATTTCAGCCTCAAAGTTTTTACTTGATTCCTATAACCAAAGGTTAACATTTGAAAATACCTTTCTTAAAATCCCACATTCTAAAAAGTATTAATTAAACTTTCTTTAGATAAGAGTGAAAGGGAAGTATGAAGGTCATCTATAATAAAACATAACTAGTTTTTCAAGTATAGGAACATTAGTGTGAAGTTAAAATATGGACATGGAAGAAAAATTCAATTCCCAAATAATGATATAGAGTGAAAATGTCATTGATCACAAGAAATTGAATGATCATGAGAAGGTCAAAAACCTCGAAAGAATAAAAAATAAGTGTGAAAAAGGCCATACATTCATCAAAAATAAACACAATTTGTTGAAAATTTTATTTTAATATCCTTGTACTAGATTTGGAGAATTATTTACCATATAGTCTAAGAACATAAGGAAAATATACTTACTTGATAAGTATAATTTCATCTTTTTATCAATTTCTACCACAATATCATCACTTGTTCCAAATGATAAGTATTCAAGATGATTTTTCATACCTAAAGCACTAAAATAAACTTATAACATATCAAATAATTCTATAAAATGTTATCAAGATATTCCTCATATATTTAAAAATTAACAAAAACCAAAATGGTTAGCACATGATAATTGTCAAAATGAATAAACCATAATATGAATATATATAACATTATCCACCAAAGCTTTAATAATAATACCCCAAATTCCAACCTAGTCCATTATATAAATAACTAACCTTAAAAATATAAAAAATATTATAGACCAAGATAAAAACCCAAATATAAGAATTATTTGATCAGATATTTTCCAAAGATAAATTTACATTTATCTCTAAATAACATCAATAACTCTTACTGTCTTATACTAAAATCGTATATTCCATAATCATATAATCTCTAAGATATTATAATCACTTTTATAAATAAACATAATCACTATAAAGACACATTAAAATCATATATTCTTCCAACATATAATTTAACATTTATTCCTTAAATAAAATACCATCACTTGAAATCTCAAATATGGTGTCTATGATTTTGATCTTATAATCAACCTTAAAGTCATAAACACATTTTGGTATCTATAACTCTTAAGTTATCCTCATAATAAAACATTAAAATCTCCAATTTTATGCAAACATTTACTTCAATACCAACTTTAAGGACTTGACCTTAATCATTTCATAATCTTGAGTTTTAGGTCACAAATTCTTTTTCTTACATTTTAGGTACTGTATGGTTTAGAGTTTTATATAATTTGGACATCAACCTTATATAAATAAATATTATATCATAAATTGGAAACATCCACTTAGTATAAATTCTTTCCATAAAAGAAAAATTTTATAATATAACAAGTTTTCTTTTAATGGCATATCTTCAAAATTTTCATCTTTTCCTCATCCTTGTCCATACCCTTCCTTAAAAACTGATTAAAAACATTTTAAAACATGGTATGATCACAAAACTCTTAGTAATGAACATATAAAATGAAATAAAGAAACATGTTAGTTTATGAATACTTACATGAGATATGCCTTTTTAAAAAAAATTGGGCTCAAAATAAACATATTATTTCCCAAGAAATCAAATTTTTTATCCAAATATTTTCATAATAAATTTCATAAAAAATATTAAAGGATAAATAAAACTCATAAAGGTTCCTTCTCAATCATGAAAATATTATAAAAACATTCTAAAAAAGTTATAAATTTAACCCTTAAGAAGTGGAATATACTTTACCTTAAACATAATCACATAAATAGTAGCATGGGATAATAACATAATGAAAATGATATCCTAATATCATGAAAATGTGAGGATAAAAAAATAAAACAAACATAATTCAAGGATAACTACTAAGACAACACCACATAGTAGATAAAGTCCCATATGAGATTAGGTTTACTACTGAATCCCATAAATAATTTTGTATAAGAAAAATGATTTACCCAATGCATTTGAGAGCTATATGGGAAAATACATCATAACATGTTCATGATTATTTGTTACGGAAAAATAAATTAATAATAATTCATAACCATAACAATTAACCATGGAAAGAAATAGGTTGTATAATATTTCCTCATATAATGATCAAAGAAAATTTTACAATGATGAAATTTGATAAATGAACATAAGGAATATTTTACCCCATTAATGTAAGGTAGAATAAGATAGGTATATATGTAATTGGCATATATAAATAATTTAGAAGAATTCCATAACATTAAATAGAGATAAAATGTGGGCCAAACATAGAAAGGTCATAACCCAAAGAAAAAGATGGTTTATCAGGATCCCTTAATTAAAATATAAAAATTTATCAAATATTAATGAAAAATTTTCATTGAAAATAAAATTGGAATATTTTAAAGTAATATTAAATGCATTGATTAGTTATGATAGTAGGTAATTTATTTAATTTAGTGTATGTTAAAACAAATATTCCCTTTGAATTTTCAATAAAAAGTCAAAAGTATATCATTCAGAATCTGAATAGAAGATTTATTTTAAATATTTTTTTAAATTAAAACATGGTTAAAATAAACTTTAATAGTAATTGAATAATGGTAAAAAAAAATCCTTAATTTTTTTATAAAACATAGATATGGAAGAAAAATATTTAGAAAATAAACCTTTAAAACATTTAAAATGAGGTTTTAAAAGTAAAGTGTCCCTTATATAAAAACATAAAAATATTATTTTAATAAAATTTTAAATAAAGTAAAATATTTTAAAAATTACATTTATGGTCCATTTAATCATAAATAAAATTTTTATTTTTATGAACATGGACATGTAAGAAAAATTATTGTAAGGGAAACTTTAAAAGGTGTTTTTTTAAATGAAAGTCCCTTACCTTGAGTCTGAATCATCACATATGTTATTTATATTCCTAAATAATAATATTATGTTAATTATTTATATTATTAAGAACCCATTTAATGTTTATTATTCATTTTATTTCACTTATTACCATGTTATATATGATTACTTAATTAATTTAGTTCATGTCAGATTTTTTGATGATAATCTGCTCATATGTCCAGAATGAATTTGGTAGCTTAAATATGGTCATAGTGGTCATTATTTATAAATATACTGAATAATAATCAGGAAATAATTATAATATTTACACACCAATTATACTTTTAAAACTAATAATGAAATATGCTTATAAATAATGAACTATGTTATAATCATGAAGACGATAGGTCGTACATATACATGAGTAAAGTTTCAATTATTTCAATGATAATTATGGTAAGTATTATTTTATATTTATAGAAACATAATCACATAATAAATAACATATTTTTTCTTTATATATATTTATATATATCATCCTTATGATGTGGTGATGAAAAAAATTCACATCGCTTTATGGAAGCAGTAGTCCAAACATACGCACGAATGACAATATAATTTTTCAGTGAATGAAATGGTAATAAAGTAAATGATATATTATATTTTAATAATGATAAATATTTGATTAATATCATACATTAAATCCATCATTACAACCATCTATAAGAAGAAATTATGGAAAACGAATTTCATCGGTTCGTGAGGTGGTAGTTCGATGTAGAAAAAGACTATAGTTTATTTTCTCATTTTATGGAAGAGGAGATTGAATTAGGTTATGAAATTAACATAATAAAATTTTATTATATGGTATATTATTATTTTATTATATTTTAAGGTTATAATATGATTCTAAGGATATGTAAGAACAAATAATAGAAAAACACTCGGTTAAGAAAAATACCTTTTTTTCCTGAAAAACTACTTGGGGTTTCACCAAAAGCCTTCATAGTAGGGTTATATAACCAAGAAAGACTTATAATATGTGAGAATAGAAATATATAAGGGATTTGGGATACTATTGGTTGAACCAAAAGTCTTTTAATGTGTGAAGAAAAGAGGAGAGGATGTTCCATTTTATAAGTGAGAAGGAGAAATATTTTTAAAAATTCCCAAAACTATTCAATTATGGCAAGTCACTATCAAACCAAGTGGATCTAAAATTGATAAATAATGGATTGGATGGAATATAAGGCTGATAAAAACCTAAAAAATTAAAAAAATAAACATGTTTTAAATATGTTATTGCATTTACCTCTAAAGTTACCCACTTTTACCATTTTAGTTTCCACCACAATAACTAGTTTTTTTATCTAGGTAATTTATCCCTTAAGACTAAAAATAAACAAGTCTTACTAGATAATTTATAAAAAATTATTATGAATATAAAAATACAATTTATCATATATAAATTTTATGTGTTTGGAAAATTAATTTTAACACAAGCATGTGTAACTTGCAAAACCCCGTTTTGACCTTAATCGCAGTAACAACTATTTCAATATTAAATGGTTAAGAATGTTATCATAAATAAAAAATGACTCATAAATGAATCATGGTTGATATTATAAACCATATTACATTTGGGTTCATGAAATGATATTTTTAGTAATTTTAAATCACTTAATAAAATATTATTTATTTGAAAATACCATTAATGTTAATTTTGACACTTCATTTAATTTGACTTTAAAAGCATCAATACAAAGATGTAATTATTATATATTGTGTGAAAACTAGTGTAAAATGTTATATTTATCTAATAAATTAATGTAACATAATAATTAATTCAATTTATATTACTTTTAAAATTTTTTAAAATAATTTTTTTTTATTTTCATATGGATTGAATAAATACCATGTTAGCCTTGCATAAGAATTTATGAGAATTATATAAATACTAAAAATTATGAATAAATTAAAATAATGAATATAATAACATAATTATAAAAATAACCATTAATATTCGCTCAAAAGTTTCTTTTGTCCCAATGTGAACTCAAAAGAGATATTTAAGAGCCTAAGGGTGACATTTTCTCTTTATATTTACTTAAATTATTATATTGGGAACTTTCCTAAAAAAGTGTCCCATAAAAAAAATAAATATCAAGCCTGAAGTAATAAGGCTCTAAATAACTTCATCCAATAATATTGAATATGATAAATGGTGGTCTTATTATTTTTTTAAACTGAAGTTAACTTGATTTACCCTTTTACTATTGTGACATATATTTTTTTAATTTTACAATTAATTGTGACCCTAAATTAAGTTATCCTTATTAAATAATATTAATTATGATGATTAAAAATATGGAATTAATTTTGATAAATCTAATCTCTATTATTGGTAAAAATGTATTTTATAATAATCCAGCAAAGCGTGATGAAAAGTGTTTTTCATCAAAATGCATTTTCAAGCAGTAGATGATCTTATATTGACTACATGACTACCAGTCATAATTATGTAAATTTAAATTCATATGAATAAATATATAATACACAAATTTAATTTAAATCTATCCTTATTAGGTTTTATTTTAATTAATTATAATTTTTGTACTTTATGCAATTAAAAACGGTTTTCAGAAAATGACCATTTAAGCATAATATAATATTATACCAAAATCATGAAAATTTGTAATTAAAATAAAATTAATTAGATTATTATATATAAAATGTTTCATATTTAAATTTAATACCATATCCAAAATATAATGGTACTTTTATATTACTTTATTTAATGAAAATAAATGATAATATTTGAAAAATCATTAATTTTCACTAATTACCAAAAAATCAATAATTTGAGAAAAATCCCAAAAATTCACCCCAATTAATTTTTTATATACTGACTTAAAAAATAAATTTGTCTTTATAAAAAAAATTTCATAAAATTTCTTAAAATTTCTCCCAAAAAAGGAATACAAATCATTTTTGAAGAACACTTAATTTTGAAGATTAAAATTACTTTACTAAACTTTGATTGATTATTTACTAAGAATTTATCAATAAATTTATATTTCATATTTAATTTAATATATATTTTATAAATCAGTTAATATTATTCAAACTCACAAATTTAATGGGTAGGTTATAATGGTCATATTTAATTAATAAGATTTCATAGTTTGATTATGCTCGGTGTTACATATAGTATACGCTATCGAATATAATTTTATTTTTAAAAAAAATACAAGAGTGCTACAATGTGTGATACTAGTGAAATAAAACTATGAGTAGTATTATTATAAAATAATATAGTATAGTTTATGTTGTGTATTATTCTTGTATATTTCTAGATGATTCCCAAAGGAATTACAATACAATAAAGAAGGAATTGTTGGATATAGTGTTGGGGAATTGATAGATCTAATATTTTTATAATATTTTATATATATTTAAATTATTTAAATCCTCTAAATTTATCAATTTTCATTTATTTTCAATAATTTTGGATTTATGTTTCGTTTTGGGATTAAATGTGAAAAGTGCTTAATTTTGTAAATTTAACAGATATTAATCACAAGGGTATTTTAGGAATAATTTTTAAAATATTAATAAAATTTGAGTTGTTTTTTTCGGATTCCTTAATTTATTGTCTTCAAATTTTTCTTCCAAACCTAGAGTTGATTTGAAGAACCCAAGCCAAGAAAAAATCAATCAATTTAGAAAATTGTTCAAGAACAAAACATGGAACCCACCTCCGTAACAGAAGAATAAGTAGGCTAAGAACCTCCATTTTAGTTGATTAAAAATGTATGTGAAAGAGGACACATATAATCATACAATGAAGGAATTTTATGGAGTTTTTCACTCATTAATGGAGCCATTATATGTTATACATTAAAAGAGGAATTCTTCAATTCTTGGCCATAAAAAGTAAATCTTAGTCTTTATTCTATGAATCCTTTATTTGGTGGTAAATGATGGTAACATTTTGAGGATTAAGGAATGATACATTATTTAAGAACATTCATGAATACACATATCCCAAATTATATCATTTGATGGGGTTCCACATGAATACATTTTATAGATAGATTCTATAACTGAAATTTCAACCTTTGAAGACCCATTATAACTCTAAAGTAATTATTATTCTGTTATGACAACCCAAGGCCACATGAATGACTATAAATAAGAGACCAATGGTGGATTGAAAAGAATAGTTATTAGATAAGAGAATCTTGGATGACAACCATGCTTTAGTATTTTTTTTATTATTTTATTATTTTATTTAGTTTTATTTTCTCATGTAATGCATGCATATTTTTTAATTAATGTGCTTCCCTTTTTTATTCCATATCTCCTTCTCTTAGAACCCAAATATCATTCAATTTTTCCTTCTCATTCCACTGTGACCTCATACCCTAAAAAATGTGGGGCCAACCCGAGGCTTGGCTTGGGCGAGGTATGTGGTAATTTCATTTATTCTACACTTAAATTATTATGTTTTATTAAGTCTGTGATGAGAAAGAGTTATGTGCATAGGTGTGGCGATCGTCCACCAAAACATTGATATGAAACTAATTTTTATTCTTTTATTAAAAAATTTACCTCTATTCTACTAGATTCAAGCTCTTCATATGTTATAGTTGAGACATTCAGTAAATTAAATGGCATATGATGGATCCATGTCTTGGAAGATACGACACTCTATATTGAGGTGTACTATTAATCTTGATTATAGGAGGAGGTGGAATTAAGATTGATAAATGCATTCAAGATTTTACACCACTAAATAAATGAATAGTAATTCATGATTGAGATCCCAGAATTGAATTATCAAACTTAATTTAAACACAAAAGAGGAGAATAATGGAACCCATAAACCAAACAACAAATCCCAAGTTATTTATTTACTAATCTCATTATATCATTACATGTTAGTTTAATATTTTATTTCATTTAAGTTCTATTTCCTTATTATATTATATAAAAACAAACAAAAATAATTAGTTTAGGTGAATTAGATCAAGTGAGTGAACAATTGAGAAAGCTTCTTAAGAGAGGTGACCATGGTCAACCTCTATGCTGCATTAGGAAAATTAAATTACTTTTTCCACACACTATGATAGAAGTTCATATCCTAACCAAACTGAAACTTGAATAAAGATGTGTTCACCCATTTTAAATTCCAAGGGTCTCCTATAATGGTTAGAATAATTCTTTTTTCCATCTTTGAGTAGTTATGAGTAACTTTTAAAACAACCATAACTATTATGTTGTTATCTTAGATGTTGTTAGGATCAATCATGAGAGATTACCCTATCTCAATCCAAAATAATTGATATTGACATGAAATTTCAAATAGGGATTCAAACAGGGCCATATTAATCAATAATTGGAAGCTATTATTATTGTAAAATTCCGCTAGAGTGAGGTTATTTTCTAATGAACAATGAATATCCAAAATATAGAATAAGTGTTAGTCCTATAGAAAATAGATGGTTTGCTTGGACTGTCCATCAATTTATGGGTGAAATGAAATACTCAACTTGAATTGATAACTGAAATCCCATTGTTATCATTTTGAGAACCAAGGCACGCACCTCAAGTCATTTTCAGAGATGATATTTGTAGGTATACATATGATATATATGATATATGTTATGGTGGACATGTTCATATAGTTATATAAGTATTTTTGATCAAGATCATGCAAAAAAAAATTCATCTTGAGTAGAAATCACATTTTTCTAGATCATTCTCTTTTCTTAAATCATTGGGTAATTATTATTTTTTTCATTGATATAAAGACCTATAGGGATAGAAAATTATTCTTTAGAAAAGGAATATGTTTTAGAAAAAAAAAATTCTAAAATGAAGTGTGTTTAATAATTTTTACCCAAGGGAGTTTGGATAGATTCACAAAGTGATGTGAAGTGCTTCTTAAGGGCATTAAATAATTTTAGTACAAATGGAATATTGAATAATATGAAAGAAAAATTGGAAATAATATTATAATTTTCATATATGAGTCATAACATATGATATTCATGGGAATCTCATAGGATAGATCACATGATGTGATAGGCATGATATACCTATACTACCTCATACGAAAGAGTTGTGATATACCATATATGATATCACATTATATTCCACATTTACCAAATGGTTTCTAATCAGTTATGAATCATTATGAAGGTTTATTTATGTATTGAAAATAATAATATAATAATTTAAATGTGTAATGACCAGAAAAATAAAATTGGTATACATTATGTGTCACATATGATAGATTCTAAGAATTGGTAGTGGATATTGACCTCCTTTTATATAGATGTAAGGCTATATAAAGGATGTGGCCCTTTTTGGGTGTGTATTTCAATACTTTTAAACCTTAACAAATATCCTTTTTTCCTTGTTCTTTATTAATCTCTGAGCAGATGGAACCGGAACACCATTTAGAGAATAAGGGGTCTTCATGTAGCATATGTGGATTCTAATGTTCAGTGTACTACCATTTGATTTAGGATCCTAAGTATTGTTTCATTGTGATCTTTATCAAGGAAAATCCATAAATATAAATCTCACTATACTTGTGGTACACCCAGTTATTACATATTTAGTTTTTTAATATTGATTCTATGATGATAAATTTATTTTTAAAAGGGTTTCCTCAACTATTTATGACCATGTAATGTTCTAGAAAAACCCTATCAGTCTTACCATCAGAACCTTATCACTTTTCTAAATATCCCATTATGCATTTAATGTTTAGATAATAACATTTTGTTCCAAAAAGATAACTTGTTAAATGTATTAGTGGATTTGAGATTTAAATTGGATCCATCAAACTATTATAATAATAAAATTATTTGTTTTTATGCCAATAACAAAAAATATCCCATGAGACTTCCACATTTTCATTCAGGATTTTAAAGTTTGGAAATATAAATCATTACTCAGTTCTGTTATTGAGTGAAGTATCAATCCTTATTGAATATGGAATCAATTTTACATGCATCCCTAATAAATCAATAAATAATGTAGAGATAAATGAATATGACACTCAAACATTAAGTTATATATATATATATATATATATATAGTTGTGGTGGGTTTTAGGATTGTACCTCATAATGAAGATATTCACTAAGTTTTATATGTATCTAATACATTTTTTCTATATTGTATTATGTTATATTTGTATGTTGTATAATATGAAATTCCTAAAAAACTAAGCCAAATCATATACCTTAATTTGTGGTTATCATTAAGATTGCTATTTTCATTACATGGGTAGTGAAATTTTAAAATTTAACATTTAATAAAGTATCACATGATCTATCATTAAATAAACTAAATGTTTCATAAAATGAAATATTTGGAGAATTGCAATGACTGAGATTCACAACCAGTCCGTAAATAGATGTATAAATCATAACATGTGAGTTTATGCATTGAAAAAAGGCTGTACTAATGGATTTTATATGGTGTGTTTTCCACAAGATGAAGATCAATAGATCATATTGGTGTCTCCTAAAATTCTACCTATAACTCTCTTTCTCCCTATATCTTTTCTATTAAGAGGAACTACCTTGTGGTAAAATATAAAAAGTATATTGCATAGGTGTTAAGGAATTCAATATGGCTTGTGGTTACACCATGAAGGAGGGATTCATTTTGGATGCCTATAATGATATTTATTAAGATCATATGATGAATATAGCTATTTCAACTCTATTGTGTAAGGTATTCAGAAGAAATGTTATTTATATTATAGTTTATATGTTTTTATGTTTCAGGAGTGGTGACCTTAGTTTAGGTTTCAAATTCATTTCCATGATGTTTTATAAGAGTCACATGATACTAAGAAACCCAACTGTGGTATTAGGAAAATAGAGAATGTGTTATTAAATTCCTAGGAACTATTATGTATGAGAGATAAAAAAGTATGACTCACTACACATGGGTTCCATTACTAATTAAAAGAGTTACATAGCCCAAGTGATATCACAATGGAGTTATTTTATAGATTCATATGGATTCATGTTGGATGTGACCATATGGAAGAAATTTTTCCCACCTAACAGTGGTATCAAAGCATAACCATGGATTGTGATTTTTGAAATCATGTTATAATATGATGTTTCAAACCCCACTATAAAAATAGATCATAATATAAGCATTATGATATAATAATTATTGCAAGGAGCTACTGTTCTAATTTTATATATATTCCCGTGTATTAGATTTATACTATGCGAGTTAATAGTACACAAAACAACATTGTGAATGATTAATCATACATGTACATATGTGATTAATCTAATTTGGATACTATACCTATAAGTTAAACCTATTCAATCCATTCTGAATCATGTTTAATTTGATGCAGACTAGCACAATGTTAATCCTACATATTTTGTGTGTTCTCTCTCACCTTGCACCAACCGCCACAACCTGATTTAATCATATATGGATTTTAATCCAAAACTCATTCTCGATTATTACTAAATAGGTTTATATATTACTATATTTATCTAAAGAAATTTCCTCACATGTTAGGTTAATGGTACATGAGGCTCCCAAGATCCAATTTCACATTTCATAGGTCCCTTATCGTAATTTCTGGATCCACCATATGGTAGTTAATCCTATAAGGGGGAAGGTTCCATTCCATTTATTCATATACATGGTACTAAGGATGATTTTTACATAGAGAATAGTAGAAACTTAGATTATGAAAAATGATAGGTATAAGAAAAATGTGTTTATCTAGTTTTCAATTTAAAATATTATATAATGGTTTATAAAATGTTTATAAATCATGATTAAAGGCGTTTTATGATATTTGTTTAATTTATATAGGGTTTTATAAATTATTAATTTATAAATTCTCTATAATTAATTATTAGTTTTTTATGAAATATTTTTTAAATAAATATCCATAATATTAAATGTTAATATTTAAATACCTTTTTAAAAAATATATAATGCATTATAATTTAAAAATTTAGTGTTTATTTAGAATTTTTGAGGTTAATTTAATTTTATTTATAAATTACAGAATAAGTAAAAAATATAAAAGAGTTTATATGTATAATTATAAATAGTCAGGGAGGGGTAATTTAAAAACTATAATAAAAACACACAACAAACACATGCAAGAATCCAAGGAGACTCAAAATCGAGGCCTCCCTGACACTGCATATGGCCAGTACCACTGATTTTTACCTGATATGATTGTATCTATAATTATGAATTTCTAATAATTAATTAATTTTAATTATTATAATTGAAGGAATTATTTGAGAAATTATTTAAACTATATAAAAAATTTTTAGATGACTGATTTTATCACAATTTAAATAATAAATATGTGATATTTAGATTATATAAATTTTTTACATAATAAAAATTGGATTATAATTTTTTTTATAATTTATATAATATCATATATTTATAGTAAATTCTATATAATAAAAAGTATAAAGAATTTTATATTGAGAAATAAGTATAATGATTCCACATTTTTTTTAATTATGGAATATCTATAATGAATAATGATAATTTATTTATTTATCTATGAATTGTTCATAAATAGTTTATCTAATCTTTAAATACCTAAATAATTCATTTATTTATATTTATTCTATGATTTATTCATGATTATTTTTATTATATTATGAATGGGTGTATGATTTAGTTTAAGTTTTTAAACTTCTTCTCTGTTATCATATGTATATCTTAGGAGTTGCATGCTTGGTATGATAATGGATTTTATTTTCGTCAACATTAAATTTGGATTATACTAAGTTATGAACTTGAATTAGGAATTTAATTATGATTTATACTTTATATAAAAGGGTTTTATATACCTTATGTAAGAGATATATTTGGATGAGTATAAATATAGTTTGACTTTAACTTAAGTTAGTAACACAATCCATTAGTTGTGTAAAGAGTTACACAACAACAAGTTTTGGTCATATAGATTTTGGGGAAATGAAATAAAATTAAAAACAAAGACATTAAAAAGCATGCAGACACAAAAGGAACACATGCGATAATATGGTGAGATTAAATATACTTTTAAAAATACTAAGTGTTAGTTGCCTTCCAAATCAAGAACATGTCAAGACCTCAATCATTCAGCTGAGCAGGTTCTATTAAAGTGGGGTTCCCATGGATTATCTTGGGTAAGGAAAAATGGAAATAGATTACCATAAGATTTAAATAACTGAATAGCATTATGATCTTTGGGTTACATTTAAATGGTAAACCCTAAGAGTTAGAAAACCATATGAATAACCATGGGATTATCTATATGATGGATGGGATAAAGTGATGTTTGATCAAGTATCCAAGGGTTATATATGATATGATTATGATAAAATCCTACTTAAATAGGTACGTGGTGAGAGAAATAATAAATAATACACACTTATTAGTGAAATCTGTATCTTGACCCACTAATGGATATGATGATTTTAAAAGGGGTCATCATTTTTGTGGGAGTAAATTTAATAGAAGTTCTTTTTAAATGTATATAAATAATGAAACTCATTTGATAAATATTCTATTATATATAAATAAGAACTATTATCATCCAAATTTTATTTGAAATAAATATTAAAAAGTAGAAATCATTACAAGAAAATCATTAGACTAATATATGAACTTAATAATTATTCTTAATAAAAATAAATTTCTATGTGTTAGAGCCAAACCTTCATGATTAAACAAGTGTTGAGGTAGTTCAGAATGTGGACATAGATTCTTATGAGTATAATATAATGCTTCAATTAGGTTTTCAAATTATTTAGTTTCATGATTATCTATGGAAATTTATTCTCTACTCACATATATGCAATATTATTGTTTATATTAATGACTGGGAGAGGCTAAAGGTTTCCTCTAAGGGTTGTTATGGTTGTGGAAAATTTTCCATTGTAAATGTTCCAATAGTGTGAATTAGTTTAATAAAATATTAAAAAATATTCTTAAAGTCTTGAGGATAGATGTACTAGGCATATGATATCTAGGTTTTGGTGTTGTATTTATAATAAAAGAGGGTAAAAGTTCAAACTAGATGAAGAGAAATTATTGAGATGGATTGATAATGTTTTTTATAGTAGTCACCCAAGATAATTAAAACCTAGAGTGATCTATAAAGAGGACTAATGTTTCTATCTAATTAATTTTCCAAGATACCTAAATTGATTTGTAAAAATCCATGTAATGTCCTTGCCAACTATCAATGTTATAAATTAATTCTTTGGATTTGAAGGGTATATGATACCAAGTTTTTAATTTACAAATATTGTGAATATAATGGAGTCCCAAATAAATTGAAGAATTTAAAATTCTTGTAGTTTTCATAAAAGTGACGAATAAAAGAGTTGTTATATAAAATATTTGAATATAAATGAATATTTCAATCTCATATGAATCTTATTAATGAATGTGGTTCTTCACCTCATTTATTTTATATAATAAGGAAATGTTTTTAATAGGTTGAGGTTCAATCCATCTTTATTGATAATAAAAAAGATGAATATGTCTTCTTTTGAAAACTTGGAAAAGAGAAAAACTATTACAAGAAGAGAGGAAAAAATGACTTACGGAAGTACGATCGGAAGGACTTAATGGATCCGAGTTTCCAGAAGGATACCAATATGAAGATAAACATAAAAAAAGTCTCATAACCCCATGAAAGATAATGAAAAAGTGAAATCAATCAAGGAATATGCATTAAAAATCCCAAGAATTTGAACTATACTAGACCAACACAATGTGGAATATCAATCTTTCCACCCACATGAACATTTTAAGGGGGGAAGATTGATTGGTGATAGCACACATATCGCTCTATTGATCTGCCCACCCGAAAATGGTTGTGAGGAACTCACTACATTTTCAACCTGATGCATTGTAGAGGTAGATAGAAAACACTATAAAAATTTAAAATCAAGGTAATAATAAATCCAAAATTATGAAAGATGGCTGAATGATGGGTTTCAACATGCCCATCCCTCTTTTGAGGCCAACCACCCACGATACCTGCAAGAACATGCACCTCTATTCAAATAAAACAGGTCAAAATTTAATTATCACCAAGACATATGTGACCTAATCAAACCAACAGTCCTATGAACCATAATATATCCAACAAAAATAGTTTCAAACCACAAAAGTAGATCAATGGCCACTAAGAAAGACCATCAACCTAGCTCAGAATCTGTTGCCAATTGGAGGACCACCGACATCTCTGTCCTAAAAACATCATCCACAAAACCCCCACCTATGTCCCTCGAGATCACTACTTCCCGCCTCATGTGACCCTTGGCCAATGAAAGAAAGTCAAAAATCACCACCTGACCACCGAATGTTTTTACCTGATGGTATCCAATCCACCTCCTGGTATTTGTACACTGCTACCCAAAAGGACATCGTACATTCACCACTCTTTGAATAACCACCACCTGAACATCAAACACCACCTATTGATAGATCCATGGACCTTTTCATAAGAATATATATTTTCTAGGGGACCCCAGATTAGAAACATGACCATGGGTGAGGGTAGTTGGGTTGGATTATCAAAATAAAGCAGAACACAATGACCCCAATGTCTAATTCAAAAGAGAGATGGAATAAATAAAAGTCTTATGTAAAGATTTGTGTCAAAAAATACCACCTGATCTGATGGAATGTAGTTGAAGATCAATGCCACCTCAAAAACCCAATTGAAAAAAATAGAGAGGATCAATACTGAGGATGAAATCAGAAAACCCTTGGAGAAGAAGTATCCAAACATATAGAATTTAGTTCCATGTTCATGTAAACTTTTACAATCTGATAAGGGAAGTTGTTTATTAAAAAGAGTTGTTATAAAAAATACGAGATAACTGATTATATACATATGTTTTAACATTCATCAAGCTCTATAACATGTTTGAATAAGAAGACAAGCATAAAATATTTTAATCCAAGATTAATGGGTTAATCCATATGTTTTTTAAAATATGAGGTACTGAGATCACACCGTCATTAATGGAATATTTTAAATAATAATCTTCTTTTAAATATAATTAAATAATAACATATAATTCCATATGTGACATAGAAATAATAGTTTATTTATTATATATTCCCACTAAATAATTAAGTGTTATTTCTTAACTTAAAGGAGTTTTTGTATCTTATTAAGATATTAAAAAATGAATAAATTAACTAAGAGGCTAGTTGGAGTATGCATGAACTTAAAGAAGTTAAAAGTTAACAAATAAAATATTATTCCATCCGAAAAATAAAGTTAATTTCACTTAATATCCTAAATATTTTAGCGTATATTGGTAAAGAAAAATATAACGAGTTACATTCAGTTACCCTAATTAATTGAATATCACTATATCTTAAATGATTCTAGGATATGTTGGTAAAGTAATAATGTAAATAGTTACATTGGTTACCATAAAAATACCAGTAAAATTTAGATGGAAAATGGTTCCAATAATGATGATAATGACAACATTAGAAAGAGTTATAAGTAAGAAACACAATCTATTAACATCATAACATTTAATCCTATAAATTCAAGTAGTTTTAATATGTTTAAAGTGTTTAATATTAATTATGTGATTCCTAAATCTCACCATTATTGAAACTATACTACTATATAGTTGTTACTTACTAGTGAGTTTATTGGGAGAGTTTTATTAGATATTCTCATAGAGATATGATAGAAGTTACATAGATATGTAATGATTTTACCAAAACCCATAAAATTATAATAAATATAAGAATGATTTGGAAATATATCATATATGAAATGTTTCATAGATTATTATGTATGGTTTTATTTATTTTTATTAAAATATTTTGTTCATATAAAATTTATCATCTTACATAAAATGGATTACTAAATTTACCATTATTTGAAATTAGATACATATACGTATATATTCTTATATATATATATATAATGGAAAGTAATTGAACTCAAAATATATGGCTTTGAGTTATCCCTAACTATTGTAATTATGGAGTATTATAAGTCATGATTAAATGTTAAGGTTAACATGATTAGGATTCTTGTAATGAAATACATAATATGCTTAGGAGGAAAGAAATGAATATTGTGCACTATATGATAGATGAATTATACCACTTATAGTGTCATATGATATATCTTTGGTATGATGGGTGTGAATTATTAATATTTAGAGTCCCCACCACATGAGGTTGGTGATATATCTATAATGACAACCTACATACTTTTATACCTTTCTTATACAATCCTTGAGGCTTAGATAATCCGTTTGTGGTTGGGTATATTGAGGATATTTTCATTGGTTAGAATTTTACCAAGATGTTATATTTATTCTTGTATGAGGAATCTAAAAACTAATATCTTGATTGATATAGATTTATTATGTGTATATATATATCTAGATATTACATATAATATGATTATCTATTTGGGTGAGGTCTATGTGATGTGATCATCCATAAAGGCGATTAAAATGTGCTGTATTCAATGATCTGGTCAATCTATACTTAGAGAAACAAGAACATATGGGTTGGATATGAAGGATTTACATACTTCATGTCTCATGGTCATTATATATCTTGGGAAAAGGGATCATAAAAAATTCATGATTGAATATGATGCAGTTGGTGAAAACATGTATAGGGATACATGTGTTTAATATAGATCATGAAAAATCTTTTTATAGCTTGATTGGTACTGATTATTTTCTAAAGACTATTATTTTCTTATATTTATCGATCTATTAATAAATATTATTTTTCAATTATGCAATGCATTGAGGGTTTAAACTTTGTGATTGAAAGAATTGGGATTTAGTTTTACTCAAAGAGTTTCTGTAATTTTTTTAGAGTTAATCTAAAAGGTATTTTAATTGGGTATTTATGAGGTGTTACATACAATGTGATACACAATTATGTTAGTTATATCCCTATAAAATTGTTTTTGAAGATATCCAAAAAGTATTTTTGGATATGATTTCATGAGTTATTATATTTTTTACAATATAAGGTGATATAACTTAATGTCTATGAGGCTTTAGTGAAAGTGTGATATTGAATAATATATTCCCTAAATAATATATCCATGTAATTCATATAGGACATAACATATTTTAAAACATGTGTATGTTGTAGAGTTTGAAATTTGTGAAAACCTAAGGCATATTGTATTCCCAAGTATAGGGATATCATTGGCCTCCTACTATCATTATATGTGTAACTAAATAATAAAATTTAACATTCTATGAATTATCCGATGAGTTGTAATTAAAAAAAATAAATGTTTTATAAGATGAAATGTTGGGAGAATTTTAGTGGATGCGAGTTACAACAAGTATATATCTGCGTGAATAAATCTTAATGTATGAGTTAATTCATGGGGGCATAAGGTTTCCTTGAGTAAATTTATAATGGGATATTCACCATGAGGTAGTGATTGATAAAGGATACAATTGATTTATATAATCCTCCTTATTGATATTTTTCTCCACCACACATTAATATCAAGAGGAAATAATGTGTCGCAAGAGATAAGGAGTTTCCTCCTCGGGCATTGATCAATTCAGTGTGACTTGTGGATACTCCATGGAAGATGGATATCTTTTGGGCAACTCTAATGATATTCATTAAGCTCATATAATGAATATGGTAGTTTCATATCTATGGTTTAACATATGTACATGTAGTGTTATTCATATTACATTTTATGTGTTTTTAGGTTTTATGCATAGTGATACTAGTTTGGTGTATTAATTCATTATTTTGTTATTTTATAAGGCATGTATGATCCTAAAAAAAGCATTAACTTGCACTATATATGCAATTGTATCAACCTAATCTTCATATAACCTTCTCTCAATAGTGAAGAGTTTCTTCAAAATCTATTTAGGTTCTAGTTTCTCTATTTGATGAGTCCTTTCAACTCTTAAAAGAGTCCTTGAATAATCCCACTCCAGTGCATCACTCTACATCCTTGATCCATGAACTTTATTAGATTCACCAATAATAGTCATGTGTGATAATTTTTTATAATATTTTATTAGATATCGTACCTCTTCACATTGAAAAAAAGGGTGTAAAGAATTCAAAAACTTATAATTCAGGTTATCCACTTCACTACATTGGAAGAACTCTAATAATCTATTCCTCTAGGAAACCACTGATGACACCTCTACCAATTTCCCCTATAAGTTTATCCTCTTCCTTTTATAATCACTGAATGAATTATTTTCTCCACCCAATTAAGGAAGAAAAAAACTTTCCTTATGTGTGCCTTCTATATCCATTTCCACGGATGTCTTCATGCTAACCACATCTGTGTATATAAAAATATTTAAAAGGATAATCATCAACCAAGTATTTTTGAAAAAATATTTCTCAATTATTTCATTCATCATTAACTCTCGAATATACTTTAAAATCTCAGTTCTATGAATATTCTATAATATATATATTCCCTTGTTTTAAATGAAAGAACTCTCAAGAACCAACCAAACTCATACCTTACAACAACTACTGATCACTAATTATCTTCCAAAATCCTTTCCATTCATAATATATAACTTTATCATATTAGTTTATTTCTTTCCAACACTTATGAGTTATCTCCACTAATAAATAAGATCTAGTATAAACCTTTGAGGTCTCTAGTGTTTATAAAAACATGAATATGTGGTTAATATTTTACAATCAATTATTAACTTTATGAATCCATATCTTAACATTCAATGAAAGATTATTCAGTTTTTTAAACTTTAAGGCCATATCCATGTCCCTTAGGAAATTTGGATATACACCCATACCAATCCCCTAGAAATATAGCTAAATAGTACCCCCAACTGAGGTTCCACATGAGTATATTGAAAATTTATTTTCCCATGTTCTTACCCAATTAGAGAAATCATAGGTTTGTATTCCTAATATATCCCTCAAAGGTTTATCATCACAATATTCCTTGTATTTTCCTATGAATATGTGGATTCATATTCCCTAAACTTATTTCATTACAAAAAATTTCTCACTACAACTTAATCAGTTTTCATAATAACCACTAATTTTAAAAATCACATTTGAAATATTAAAAAATAATGAGTCCTTAGAAATCCATTTTCATTCAAGGAAACTATTTTTTAAATTATTTTATGTGATAAACCTTTACCATTAAAACCAAGATTCATAAAAAGTTGAAAATTTTAACCCATCATGGTTTAACATGACAAAAATAGAAATCTTATATGGCTACCGACATCCTCTCTCTTTTCCTAGACTTCCTAGTAACTAATAGTTTTCCAAATAATTTTATTTATGAGTTTTATGGGTATAAAATGAATCTTATACATGCTATTATACATTCATACCTTAATTTAAAGAATCTATAATAAAAATATGCTCCTATGACATTTTAAAACACCCCAAACTAGGATCCCAAATCCCATGATTCTATTCAGGGCCCTTCATAGAATCCAGAACATCCCTCAATTTATAAATGATACCCATAAGAGAATTAGGAAAAAATTAAATAATGGGCAATGATTTTAAATTTATAATAAACTAAAACAATTCATTTCAATGTGAAATAAATTTAAGTAAAACCATTTAATATATTATTTGGTAGTGGAAATCACATTTTTATAAAAAAACCAGCACTTAATAAAACCCATATGATACATATAACATCATCAAAAGAAAATTATTTGATAATTTGACACCATCTCCTCTTACACACATTTAACATGTAATTATAAATCACCACTGAGGAAGTACAAAGTCTCTCCCTTACATGTATCATAGCTATTGATGTCTATATTTCCATGAAATTACACATATAGAGGGTGTGTATAAACTCAGTAGTATTTCCCCAAGGACTGTAATACACTTATATATATGATAAATATCAATATTCATCTACAATTAATAAAGATAAATAAAAAAATTTTAAACTAAAAAATTTTATTAACAAAAAACATTCCAAAAACAAGATCATTCTTTATAAATAATTCCATAATTTTTTGAAAACATTAAATCAAATAAAAACATCAAATATGATTTAAAAACCATGTTTTCTCCAAAAAAACTTATATCTAAAAAAATCAATTTTCCCATAAATATAATAAAATGTATCATTTTTATAAATTGATTAGAAAATTCCAATTTTCTAAATTTTTAATGAAAAAATACCAATTTTTATCAAAGTTCAAAGGAAAATCCCTATTTCCCGAAAAATAAAATCTCCATGCTAAGTGTTCACAACCATAATATATAATCCTATTACTATTAATAATTAATAAGATATGAGTGAATGTTTAAATGATAAAAACTTACACCATAATGAGTGTAATACTTCAGCTTTGGTTATCCCAACAATTTCTCACCACAACTCATACTCTCTAAGCCATCAAATCCCCATGAATGAAACATAATGGTTTCAGAAATAGGGTCTCACTATTTTTTTATCCCATACACAGACCTCATATGATAAATCCCTAAATCCATGATCTTATCGCATATCACAATCTAACCATTCTCAAGAAAAATCGGGGAAGTCAAATTTAAAACAAAATTCCATAAATTTCATTAAAAAATCTCCTTATAAACCAATAAATACCCCATTGAAAACCCTATTTTCATTTAAATAAACTGTCAATATATTAGAAATATTTTGTTTTCAAATATTGGGTAAATTAAACCCACTTAATTGAAAATATTCATTTGAATTGAAAACATCAATAATTATTGAAGCCTTATTTTATAGGTATGTTAATTTATATCAATTTTTTTTTCTTTAAATAAATATATAAATTTAAAAAATTGAATAAATTTTATTCCTAAGTAAACTATAGTCAACTAATAAATTAATAATAAATTTTCAAATTCAAATAAGTGATTATAACCACCTACATAATCACTTCGCTCCTATAAATTACCTAATTTTACTGTCTAAAATCATACCAATGGTATGAATCATTTAAATATATAAATCCATGTAAACTTGATGATCCACACTCATGATTCATTGAATAGAAAATTTTATTTCATTAAAATTACCCTAAATCATTCTAAGAATCACTTAATGATGTTTTAGATAAAAAATGGGATTAATTTGAGGTTTTAATAGTGTTAATTGATGAATTTGTGTTATTTAATCGGACTATTTGGTAGTCATACATGGCCCTAAAGACCATGAAGGTGAATGTTCATACCTCATTATTCTAAAATTTTTGTAATTCATGGTCTTTATTCTTAGTATATTATACTATTTATATGATCATGAAACACCCATTGGATTACCTACTCAAAATGTGTAGTGAACTTTCACAGCCACTTGGGTAACTATAATAATAGGTTCAATGACTCCCAAATTCTATCTAAAATTAATATTCAGAAGACACTTTTCCCAAAACTAAACTCCCTATTCCATATTAAATGGTAAAGAAAATTTCACTTTTTAGATCAACTTGTCATATTTTTCCTGAAAATTACAACTCAATATCTTATATACTTCAAATGAAACATGATCTGAACATGACCCAAAACCTGGGTGTTATAATTAACCAGTGATAACAAATTATCTTTATCCACATAAATTTGAATACATATCCTATATAACTTACCCAATTTTGGACTCAATATAACCACCCAATTTACATTCATAAACTACACCACATCCATATAGTTTATCCTACAAAAGAAACATAGTCATATCTATACTATAAAGCTAACCCTCTTAAGGAACCCATTTCTAATCCAGTTTCATAATCTACACAAAGTTAGTATACTTATTCACAATCATAAATTTATAATAGGGTTTTTATCAACACCCACAATTTGATACCCATTGGATATTTTCTCAAAAGAGAACTCTAGACCCCTAGATTCCTTTATTTGACCAACTCTATGATAGTTCCAAAAGAAAGAACCATCATTAACCAATAAACCCTCCAAAATAATTAAATAAACCACATTCCTAAAATCACCCAAGCCTTAGAAGGATTATTCAAATCTTGGTAAAACCCCCCTATATTAATTATGCTTTAAATGGTGACTTTCATCCAATATTAAGAAAAAACAATCACCTCGCTAATCAACCAAAAGGAATAAATCCACTAAACCCCTATCAATAACCCTTGAGAAACCATTTAAGGCTACTCATAAACTATCCTAATCTTGGAGACACATTTGGGTCCCTCACACCTAACTAGTACCCAAATCCTTTGGTGATGGAGTCACTAAGCAATCCTAGAACCACTAATCCTAGAACATAATTTCCATTTTTTATAGGATTCTATAACTAATTAAACTCAAAAATTTGAAACTACTAAGTTCTAATTATGGTAAAACTAACCTAAACCGCAACGCATACACACATATCAAACATAAAAACACACTTTTTTATTTCTAAATATTAATGGGCCCACTTACCTCATACTTATCAGAGTTACTTTGTCCATTATATCTATCTAATTTGGATTCAGTATGTTGAAATAAAAAAAATAAATAAGGATTTTTTAGGATTTACACTAAAACATAGTTGATATGAATAAACAAACATAAATTACCTTTGGAAAGTAATATAACCTTTTATATATGAGTCCACTGATATAAACGATGCGTCTATAAGGTGAGAGAAGATCAATTGTGATCTTGGTAAAGAGGGGTTAGATAAGGGGTTACACTCATGGGACTTTCCATCTAATTAGGTGAAGGGAGATATTATATAAAATTTTAATAAATTTAAAATTAAAAAAACACATGCACAACCAACCTAGTAATCTGTGGACACCACATGCTACTCATTACTCAATTGATTTCCTGGTGTGTGTCCATCAACTATCTGGGTGACAATTTGATCTTATTACCCCCAACCAACACCATCTAACACTTAATAACCACCCCTAGGTACTTGGTTATAACTATAAAAAAAATGATACAATCTACCACATAGCCCATTCTCCACCTAAACACTGGAGACTTTTTAATGGCTTCTAAATATATATAAAAAACTCTTTAGGGAAATAAAAATATTCAAAAATAAAATCCAAATATTTATTTTTAAAATAGACCCTATTCCAGACTTATTAAGCTTCAAAATATCTCCACAAACTTGTAATGACATTGATTATTTCATGTATAAATTCAAAAAATGACTATAATTTCTTTCCATAATAGCACATAATGGACATTTCATACTTATCCACAATTGATTTACCATTGGAGTATAAATATTCATAAGCCTTTGAGATAATTCTATGTCAACTCCATATGAGATACCATTTTTGAAAAAATAATTTAATGATAATTTAATTTATTAAATAAGGCACACACATGTGTATAGAATACTAAAATAGTACCTTTTATTATGTAAGAAACTTTTCCAATAATATATTTGGACTTATCAACTAAAAAATCTCTACTTATTCCCTTATTATGACTCTATTACTATGATACTTTCCCATAAGTAAAATAAATTGACTATTGAATCTTTCCAGCTCTCATGTTTCCCCGATCCAGTCTCATTGAGAGTGGTAAAATTACTCCTATATACTATCCATCAGGATAGGAGGGAGATGGTTGATTCTAATGATATTTAAAAACAAAAATATTTTAATGATTTACCTAGTATAACCTTTAGTGATACCCAAAATAGAATAAAAAATGGAACTACTTTTCCAAAAAGGTTCAATCACTCTTGAAGTGTATTAAGTGTTTATCCCGGTAAAATTTAACTAGAGGCATCTTAGAGTATACAAGAAGATGATAAATTTCACCCTAACTACTCTTGAAATATCCAACCAGATTTAACTATTCTAACAAAATTTTATATCCATTATAATTTCCCCATATATGCTTAATCTTGGAGTCAAAATACCAATACCTTTGAATCCCATGATATCTATTCAAGCTATTATAGCATTTTTCACAATCTCAAAAAAATGTAGGAATATCGAATAACGCCACATGAGTCAGCAAGGGACCCTTTAATACTATGTTAAAGTTTCTAAATTTAAAAGATTCATCCCCACCAAAGTAAAATTTTAATCAATTTAGTTTAGTTAATTTGGATATATACACAATTAAAAAATACCCAGTTGCTTCAAATCAATAAATTATTGATACTTGGTCAAATGAGGAGTATAATGATAGAATTTTTCATAGAAAATATCATGAATACCCATACATTTCATACTCATATCCTTAATAACTAGGATAAAAAAATACCAATAATGATGAGTAATACATTCAAGCATAATAGTTTGCAATCTCACATTGTTCAATAGAGGCATTTAAATACATTCGAATATATTATGGATGTGGTCAATCCATTCATAGATTTCTTGTGACATAAAATCACCCTAAAAAGTTTAGAGGATTACTAAGATATAATTATAACAGAAAATCTATAGTAGTAACCTATTTTTAAGTCACTCCCTTCCCTAAAACCAATAATAGCCGAGTAAGGACCCCCAGAATCGATGGTTTAATGGAAATCCTTGTAGGTAGAGATTGACCATCAACCCCCTCTTTTAGGATATGAGTTTTAATTTAAGTGGAATACTCTACAATTAAGTAAAGTATCCCATAAAATTTACCAATCATGGTTGGATAGCTTTAACAATTTAATGATATTACAATAATAGTTAGGCTACACCCATACCTCTCCCTCTTTAATTCACATTAATCACTTCCTTATACCATTTAATTTATAAACCAAGAAGTTTCTAAAGACATTATTCACAACATAACCATATATATCTCATAAAAAATTATAGTAAAATCAATTAATTACTCATACAAGTTAGTTGAAGGTTAATATTAATCTATTTATCACTAATAAATAAGAATAGATACACAATTTATCTATTATTGATTTTTTATTAATATAAATCTCTATAAGATTTTAATAGTATACTAAGTAATCACACAAATCAAAAAAATGTCATGTTTTTTATATATGTGCCCACTAATGATGCATGAGTCTAATGTAATAGGTTTAAATAGAGTGGTAACATAAAATAAAAGACTATAATACTCCATATCTTAATACTCCAATATAATTATGCAAACTAAGTATATTTTGGGATATATTTCTAAGTTTTAATGATAATATCACCTTTTATACGTACCCCTATGGACTAAGACTACTCTAATACCATTTTGTAACAAACCATCATAGATATTCTATTAACCTACTCTAAATTGTAACAAGACCCCATCCACATTTTTTGATCGGTAAAGGAAACTATAAATGTTAAGTGATAAAATAGGATGATTTGGGAAGTGATTAACCATCAAAAAATAATAATTAGAAACTAAAGTCACAAATACCAATGAACTATTCATGTAATTATCATAAAATATTCAAATGATGAATGATAAAAAATATTCGTAGAGTGGGTACATAAAATATAAAAAAGATTATATATAAGGAAAAAATTGATAGTCATGTGTGAAGTGAAAGTCCATATATAAAACATCTAAAAGAAAAAAAAGTCCATCTCTATAATGTATCCATTATCAGCTACTGTCACCATGACTTATCAACTCTCATGTTTTGGGGTCTTGCACTTACTAGATCATAGATAATGATATTTTATCACATGCTAAAGGAAATGTATATGGTGTGAGTACCACATATGTAGTTCATGATGAGCACCCAAACATTACCTATATATAATAAGACCAAGTGTATAAAGTAGAATCTATCCATTCAAGCACTGAGTAATGATTAGAATCTAAGATGAAGAAATAAATTCACTAAATAACCAATGGTATTGTTAAAGGGATATTTTATTTATTTTAAACCATTAGTGGGAATAATTTAAATATATTTAAGTTTTCTTTGAATAGTTTTGAACTTTTTTTAGTTGATTTAGAGTGGATGGATAAGTCCAAGGAATAATTTAATAGGCATTAATCACATTTAAGGAATTTTGGATTTTTTTGTTGAATGTGAAAATTTTATAAAGGCACGACATAAATAAGTTATTACATATACCATAAAATTTTCTTTGTGATAGGAGTCCCTTATATATATAAGAAACATGCGTTGATATTTATGAAATAAAATGAAGAGTATGTTGACATTTAAAAAGGATATATCTCACATTGGTATGTAAGATACTCTCTAGTGTATGAAAGATAATGGTGATATGAAATAAATATTTGGAGATTCGTAATATCTTTCTGGGAAGTGGAGGAAGTGTAAAAGTATGATGAATCATTGTGATATGAACTATTTGAAAAGGAATAGATAAGATATTTTCAATGGAAAAAATAAATGTATACAATTTAATATTTTTACAAACTATATAGGATATTTTAACAAGTATATAAGTTCTATCAATTAGAAAAAATTATTAAGGTTGAAGTGTCATGGATGATAATTTTAGAAGTAAAATATGATGATGCTTTGATGTAATTCAAGATTAAACTATCACGATTATTATTATAGGGATAATAGTCATTCAAGATGATATTTGTGGTAGGTTTAATGAATAATTTAATGATATTATCACTATTTAATATTTTAGGAAGATTTTATTTTCATTTATGGTGAATGAAGTTAGAGAAATTCTTGGATATTTTATTTTAAATGATTAAATATGAAGATACATAATTATGGAATTTTATTCAAGGATCATGAGGAACAAACCAACCTGAATAGTTGAAAGGATGAGTGTGTAGAGAGTTGGGGAGTACAAATCTATTAAGGGGATATTTTTAAATTCCATCATTGTCTATTTTTTCTAAAAATTCAAGAATTGTAAATAAATAATTAACACATTAATCTATATGAAAAATAAATAAATTAAAAAATAAAGTATAATGAGTGTGAGAACAAAGATAACTATAAAAATAGAAGAATAATATATCCAATACTATAGTGTAAAACACATCTAGGGTATTAAAGAGAGGGAAATTGAAGATAACCTGTGGAAGAAGAATAAGAAGTAGAAGAGATTGAAAAATATTGACCATCACTTTATTATAATTAATATTTATATTGGATGATGTAAGAATATTATTATACTTATTTTATTTAATATCTACTAAATATAGGAAATAATAATATATTTTTATTCATACTCACATGAATGTATCAATAATTCTAAAAATTTGAAAAATTTGTTTTATGTCCATTTCATGATTCTATTTTTATTTTGGTATTCAATGACCTTGATACTAATGATAAAGTTCAGCATTAGTTTTATAAATATCCAACAATCTAATGTGATATTACTCACATAATTATAATCTAATTTGTAAAAATATATGGAGTCACTCTAATCCATTATGATGCTATATGTGTTGGGAAACACTATTGGGCTATAGATGATACCTACCCACTCCACTTATAAACCATGAGAATATTAGCGGAAAATCTATGAATTGAACTCAAACTAATCTTAATAAGGACATAATCACCCACCTTAGTGGAGAACCTTATGAAAATATTGTGTTCCTTGTGTTGATTTACCTTTATGTTTCATTTAGGAAAGGTTGAGTTTTTATATTTGAGTATATCATATACTGACGAGTCATATTGGTTTATTTAAAGAGATAAAAAATTTAAAACATATACCATATATTCAAACCACCCTTCTCAATGGTAATTCCCATCATGTGAAATTCAATTGGTATCATATAAATATAGGTTCCTTACGAAAGATCAATTTTATACCAAGGTTTTAGAATATTATTTATCTTAATATTATAGGTATTATATAATTATATGGAAAAAACAATCATAGATAAAATAATAATATGATTTCCTATATTCAATCACTTGGCTTGTAAGTTATTAATACTAATACTATGGGATTTAAAACAATTGAAAACTATTCTCCAATGTTTTTTGATGATAAAAGAATCCTTTGAATTGATAGAAAGTATAGGAATTACGTTATTATGTACTTATCAAAAATATTACAAAAAAGTGATGGAGATTAAAATAGAAAAGAAGATTTGTGAAAGAAAGTAAAGAATTTATAAAGGCAATGTGAAGTTTTAAGAAAGAAATTTACAAATAGGGATAAGTAAGTCTTAAGATGTGATGGTGAATGATAAAGAAACCATTGATGAATAATATACAAGAGTTAATGAAATAGTTAAATATATCATGAGTTATAGAAAAAAATTATTAAATTTAATTATTTTCAAGAAGTTTGTGAATAAATTTTAAGATAGGTTTGATCATAATTTTTTTCATTAGAATAGAATGACGATTTAATACATGATGAATTACAAAAAATTCATGTTGCTTATGAGATAAAGAAAGATCCAACATTAAAGAAGAATTTTAATTAGGATATGGAATTTAATGTGATAAGAAATATCAAAATCAAGAAAAGGGAAGATGATATCATAAGTGAATATGAATTTATTGAATAAATAGATAAAAATTATTAGATTATTATCGATCTTATTGCAAAGAAATTTTTAAATGGAAAAGGAAATTATGAAGGAAAACTTTGTAGGAAATTATTTAAAGGTGGAGGATTTGTACACTTTACAATAAACTATCCAAAGAAGAATGTTAGTGAGTATATAGATGATTAATAAAAAGAAAACAATAAAAAAGGGGTTAGAGATCAAATAATGTTAAAAAGTAGCTCAAATAAAGAAAATATTTCTAATAAATAAATCTAGAATTTTTATTAGAAAAGAAGTGGAAGGTTACTCAACTTTAAGTATTCAGTTAGAATGATTTTTTATTATTTTTTTTTGAAACTTCCTAGATCACATAGAAAAACATAAATTAACCGTAATTTATCGAAGCATAATAAGGTGGGGAAATATATACAAAACACATGTTGATGGATGAAATAAATATTACCTTAGCCATAATTCCAAACACAAAAAATATATTAGACAGTTAAATAAAGATAATGGAAATAATAATAAAGGAATAAAGATATTATTAAAAGGGAAGATGGTAACATAAAAGAAATGAATAATCCCTAGATGAAAGTTGTGAATAAGGACAATATTATAAGTTATTATAATTAACCTTATAATCATGGGTTGTGAATTCATGAGGAAATATGAATTTTCTACGTGGTGAAGGGTTCATTTTAAAAAACGGGACTCAAAATTGGATTATAACAGTTTCGATGTCATTAAAAGTTTTTTTGGATAATGTTGTAGGAATGGTAGAAAACTAGGGGGTTTATAATGGCATCAATATAATATCCGATATTTTCACGCGTAAATATTACATCTTTTTAGATAAACGTTAAATAAATAACAATAAAATCCCTGATTGAACAGTAAAGGTTTAGAGTCTTTTAAGATTAAATATAAAATATTCTTATTTTATGAATGATCATCATCATATCCAATAAAGATCTAATATCATAGTTCTCTTTATAGGAATTCCCTATAAAAAAGTTTCATCTTAACCTATGAAAATAAACATAAAAAGGGTGAGCTTAGATAACTAGTAAGAGAAAACGTGGGAGATATCAGTCGATGCTCACATGAAATCATAAGAAAAGAATAAGGATTTGAGATCATGAAAATAAATTAAATATTTCATAACCAATCTTACAAAGATCATAAATATGAGTTATTTCATAAAAGATTAGAATTTTAAAAGACATAAATCATAAGAATGAGAATTCACCACAACTCAATCATGAACAATATGTTTATGTTAAAAATGTGTTTCACTCCAAAAAAAGTATAAAAACCATTTCATATGTCACTGTTAACTACTAATACTATAAGATAAGGCATCAACACCAAATTCACACATTTTATCAAGCACATCAACTTGTTTCCCATTAGGAATCAAGCACAACGACTTGTTTCCCATAACGGATCAAAAACTTCAACTTATTTCCCATAAATACCTCATGAGGTATAATACTTCACAAAATTAACTATAGGGAGATATAGGTATAATGTGTCATAGAAAAAAATAATACATATGTGTTACACAATATAATACATTCATCAGATCATCATATCATAACTTGTACAAATAAAATGTGTCTCATAAATATTTCATCAGTTCATAACCCATGAAAAATAAATGGGTTCAACATAAATATTAACCATTGAAATAATGACTAAGAATGGTTTAATTGGATTATATCCCAAGTGATACATTATAACCATTTAATGATTTTATCTTTTATGGAAAATTATTTTTAAAAATCAATTGGAACTCTTGTCGAGGAAAATATCCTTTAATATTTGAAATCACTTATTTTTTTATAAAAATGTGCACGTATAAATGAAATAAAATTTATTTTAAAATAACCTTATAAAATTATAAATAAAACTACAATGAAAATTTAGTTATTTTTGTAAGAAAATATATCCATTCCATGTACTTTAGAAATTATTCTTTTCACACCTTTTTACAATAGACAAAAAGTACCTCGTTCAGAAATTAACAAGAATATTCCTTTCAAACAATTTTGTAACAAAATGAAACAAGGGTAAAATTGTTTTAAAATATCATTTTATAGTAATTTAAATATTATTTTAAAAAGTTTTAATATAAATATGGATATTTAATAAAAATATTTCCCATTAGGGACTTAAAATAATCAACCTCAAATAATGACGGGAATGTGAAATAAATCCCTTACCTACAGTATTGACATTACACATTTAGGATCAAACACCTTTATAATAGATATGGATTTATTATAAATTTAATACAAAAAATATAAATATATATCATAAAATTTATGATTTATTTATGACATTTTATCACCTTCTTATTAATACTTTTTTATTAAAATCACTATTATGGGTGATGACTGCTTCATTTTTCAAGAATGTTTTGATTCGGAAGTCCCGATACTTATACTTTGATCATGGTTTAATCACTTATATAATGTTAGTAATTATATAAAAATACAATATATTCATTATATACATATTTATAATCATTTATAAAAATTATATATATAAAAATGAATTACACCGTTCATGGAGACAGTAGGTCGTACATATACATGAACACTATTTCCATTTTGGACCGACGGAATGAAAGAAATGTAAAGAATAAATCAGCTATATAGAATAATTATTTTATCATATATATCATTTATATTATATATATTCATCAAATTCATCTTTATTACCATCCAAGTTAAATATATATGAAAAATAAATCATATCACATCATGGAGGTGGTAGTCCACTTTCACGCATGAATGATATAATTTTTTCCCAATGGATTAGATGGTATGTAGGTAGAAATGATATTATAATTGAAGAAGTATAATTATGTTATAAATATCCTATTTAAACTTTTAACCCATAATAATAATCATCCATAAAATATGGTGATGATGTATAATTATGTTATAAAATAATAAACCTTTCTCCACTATAGGGTAGTGTGAGCATAGGTTTATTGACCAAACTTTTTTCAGCTCCTTGAAATTTTATTTACATTCCCCAGTCTATATGAACTTAAATCCTTTCAGAGTCAACATAGTGATTATATTTTATAATCATGATAAATTAATAACAAAATGTCAATAATATCTTTCCAACAAAACAAAACTATGGATTTTATAAAGCATGGTTAGTCAAGGCTATTTATCAATAACTTCTATCTTTTAAGGATCCAATAATATACCCTCACTTGAGATTATACAACTCAATAATGAAACTTTCTAATGATAAAATTTACACTTGGTAAATTTTGTATAAATATTATCCTTTTTCATGGTCCTAAGTACAATCCACAAGTGTTCTGGATTCTCTTCCATGAACTTTTTAATATAAAAGAATATTATCTATAAATACCATCACAAACTAATTAAGGTAGTCTCTAAATCCAATATATGTTAAATCCATGAATATAACAGTGGAATTATTAAGACAAAAATATTTCACAATAATTTTATAGTTTCCATACCTAATAAGTAATTCCACATTTGGTATATCATCTTCATTAACCATCAATTGATGATATCTATAATGAAAGTTTATCTTGGAAAATAATTGAGCTCCACATAGTTGATTAAATAAGTCATAAATATGTGGGAGTATAAACTTTCTCTTGATTATTATTTTGTTAAGATATTTATAATCAATACAAATACATATTGTCCCAAAGTTCTTATTAACAAATAGAATAGGTGCACCCCATGGTGAAAAACTAAGTCATATTGTAGTGCCCCCCCAGATGCCTCTCAATAGTTCCCCAAGATGGTGGATAACGGACCTTAAGAATTTCTTGACGAATGCTAGAGGCTTTCAACTAAAAGTGAGGCCCTAGGGTGTGTCCATGGGGAGAATATTACATGATAGATAAGTTTATTCACAATGGTAAAAAATGAATAATAAATATAGGAAGCATAAATATAAATAGACAATAATGGAAGTAATGAAATAAAATAGATAGAATGAATAACAAAGAAGAAGATGAATATAAATAATAGATACAAAAGATGATGTCCATGATTCTTAAGAAAAATTTTAGTACTTTGGTGATGGGGATACTTAAATATACTAAATTCTGGAGAAATATACAAAAATGGAATAAAAACTGCTATGACAAGCTTCTCGAGCATAGTCTTGGTCCGCTACCCCGATATCTACCCAAAAGTTGTAAATCAATGAAGCATCAAAAGCATCACACAACCCTTTATCCATACCCCTACTCATAAAGTCTACTTGGGTACCAAATAGATACTGAGAAGGGTGTAAGATATAATCATATTATGTCGGCACCCATAGTGTCTAGGATAATCCATTTCGTGTAATAAATAAAATACAGTGTGCCAATAGGTATAAAATTAATGGAATAATTAAATGAAACATTAACACCACGGTTCTGTTTCCCAGACAAACACCCATCCCATACCACCTGCTTTGGCCTAAGCTAGAAGTCTGAATGATGTTTCTATCTAAGTCATCATATGTAAATAAGGGACATTATAATTAATCAACCAAGGTAAAATAAGAAGACCCCATGCTTGTACTTTAGTTTTTAGGTTTCATTGAAATGTCTTTATAAAAGTATGCTAATAAATTAGAAGATAAGCATCACATGTGTATATGAAATCATTCTATACATCCGTCAAATCCAATGGTGGGTTCTCGAGCCCATCCATTGTGATCTAAACAGAATCCCAAGGGTCTCTATTTGTGTCCTTGAAAAACCAAATACCTTTGATTCCATCCATGGAAACCCATACAACATCCCTAGAATCGCTCAAGGTATAATGACTATGATCCCATACCCATTATCTCACTATGGGGACCATGTATCACCCAATACATGGTAGATACATCTTTCCAAATGTGTCCATCCTCAGTTTCTCCCATAGGAAATCAAAATCACTCATGAGTATAAATAATACTCCTAAAGACCCCTAATAGAAAAAATATTTTCCATAATTTTAATTTCAATTTCAATTTTTTAACCCAACAAAAGTTTTATTTGAAGGGTAATTCTCACATTTTATGATTTTTGTGGTATTTTGAACTCAATAAAAAATGGCCTATTTTTAATTTTTATTATTTATGTATTTAGGACATAAAATATTCTATAATTATCCAAATCATTAATTTCTTTTTCTAGAATTAGATATGACTTGGAATTCATTTCATTCCTCCCTACTCCAAAGTCAAATCTACCATTTGGAAGCCTAGAACTAGCTCCAAAGTTGGGCCTTAAAAACTGTTCATAAATATGTCTATTTTTGATAGTGGGACTATATCTATTGATTAGATGAGAAAAATGAACTGAAATTTAGGTTGTAGAAGAAAAATACATATATTAACATCTTTAATGGATGAAACATTTTAATTGGATATTTTTGAGGCCATTAATGTATTAGAAACAAGCGATATGAAATATAGAGAGTCTTCCTCAACAGAATAAATTTTCAGAGTAAAATGGATATAACCCTCTCTACGCATCTCCAAATATGATAAAATATGGAGGGGGTTGAGAAATACATTTAGGAAAAACTTTAATGAAGGATTCCATATATGAATCTTCCATTTAATGGGTATAACATGTGGAAAATATTGAATAGAAAATCTTGCTTATTAAAGGAGGATAGCTCCTCCTTCCCAAATCATTCCAATCCATCCCATACCATCATCTAGGGAACCAATGATGAGATCTCAATTGATGGAGGCCAGCCAAAAATTTTCCCCATTTCTTCTTCTTCATTTTTTAGTTTTCTTTATTTTTGTTTTATTTTCAATTGTAATTTAAATTTTAGTTTTATTAAATTAATCCATGCACTTGTGTTTCTCCCTATCCATTCCACAATTCTTATTATCAATTTTATTATTTTAATTATATGTATTATTATTATTAGTATAAATATAATTATTAATATAAATATAAATATTAATAATAATAATATTATAACTATTTTAATTATAACTTACTTATTTTAAATTTATTTTATCCATTTCTTTCTCCCACTTCTTTTTACAAAATTCTTCCTTTAATAATTATAATAAGAATAAGAATAATAATTGTTATTATTTTAACATTATTTATAAATTATATATTTTATTTCTTCTCTTATTTTATTTCATTTTATGTCTCTCTCTCCACATCCCCCATTCTTTCATTTTTATTTTATTCCACAACCATTATTTCTTTTTATTTTCTCTCTCTTCCTCTTCTCTTCCACCAACTCCACCAAGTGATCTCTTACTCTCGAAAATGAGAGGCTAACCTAGAGTGCTATCCTGGGGGGGATTCAAGGTGTTCATGAATTTTATTTAAAGTTTAATTTTATCTTTGTAGATTGAATTTATTAGTATTAATGGGTGAGAATAATGTCCCTGATGTGGGGATGGTCCCTAATGAGAAACAACTCAATTTATATCTATTATTTTATTTAATCACTTTTACCTCTCCCTATTGGTTAGTTATTCAGACTTTGAAGTTGAGATAATCAATGTATGAAACATCATAGTTTGAGATGGGTCCTAGAAGACGACACCTCCTAAAATAACAAGTGTCATCAACCTTGATTAAAGGAGGAGGTGGAATTAAGAGTGATTATTCATTCAATGATATTCCAAAACTTCTAAATAAAGAATAGTAGTACAAACACGAGATTTCATGTTTGGATTATCCATTTGAAATCAATCACATAAAGGAGAATAATTATTGAATAAATGATGAACCCAAAACCAAGTGCTTTCTTCCTAATTCCATTCTGTTTAGATTTTCATGATAGTTTAAATTTACATATTGAAATTTAATTAAATTAAAAACCCCAAAACATTTTAATTTTTTTAGTAAATACTAAAAAAAAGAATAAAATAAGCATTTTGAATGATCTTGATAATGTAAGTGAACAAACCGAGAGGCTCCTCAAGTGAGATGACTCTGGTTAGCCACTATGCCTCACTAGAAAAAATTATAATTTCTTTTGACCACGCCCTGTAATATGAATGCATCAAAACTGGCGTTGTTTATCAGGATCTAATTAGTTGTTTTCTTAATTTTTCTATTTTCAAATTTTAGAAATATTTTACTTATTCTATATAAAAACTAAAAAAATATATCCATGATGTTTTACAATGATCATTTATTAAATACATGGAACAACAATGACTCACTGGTGCCAAAAACAGTGTATGAAGCATCCTGGTGTTTAGAAGAATCTAATTTGTGGCCTAGATAGATTAGGGGTACCCTGATCCAACATTTAAATGAAGTGTAAATAAGTAAATCATCAATAATATCAATGTGACCCTCAAGCAATTAGTTTTAGAAGGATTATCCAAAAAACTTATTGAATTTTTTGGAGTACTTCCTAGAATTTTATAAAGAAGTGGCCTAGACACAAGATGAGTGTTCCTTGATTTCTCCAAAAAAAATTCATAAAGTTCCCCCAGAATATTTCCAGGAGTAAGTGGAAATAAACAAGATCAATTATGATATTCAAGATCTTGAATATATGGTGCAAGATCTATGAGAAAAAATTGATTGGATAACTGCCTATGTCAAAGCACTATCAGAGAAATATGAACCTAAACCAGAAGATGAGTCACTTTTCTTACCTATGGATGAAAAGAATGAAGAATTTCTTGTTAAGATATATGTGAGGGATTAGTAATAATATGATGAATTCTGTAATTAATGTGAGGAAATTATTGATCTCCCCATACCATGAAAAGAAGATGATCATGCAAAATTTATGGAGGACACCACCCAATTGGTGGAATTTTATGTTAAAATGGATGATCCCAAATACATACCTCTATCCTCTAAGAACTTAATACATGAGTAACTTACTACTAATTCATTGATTAAAATATAAAAAATAGGGGGATTTGATCCTTTATCGTACTCTATATCTTATGATTTTGTTAAATCTTAATTTTACACCAATCCTTATTTTTTTTATTTTAAAAAATTAGACAATATTTTCTATGCATTGGAGTAATATTAAGAACCAGAATGTGCACCTATTGAATAACACATGGATATACTTGATTTTTATAAAAAAACATTTGAGGAGCCCCATCATAAAGAGATCCATGTTTCCGAGCAAGAGGAAATCAGGAAATATGATTATTTTATGAAAGGGGAGAAATTTATTTTTGAAAATTAAATTTTTATTTGAGTAAATATACCAATTTACCTCCAATTTTATCATTCATATCATGCATTACATGTGAATATAGCACTGGAAGAGGTTGCTCATGTTGCATCCCAGATGGAGGATGATCCCTACTTCATCATACCTCTACCATGAAAACTATATTTAATTTTGATGGGGGGGGATCTAGTATACTATATTCTTGGATCATTCATTAAGAACAAATAAGTGGATGTTGGGAAAATACACTTATATTGGTTCAATTCAAAGAAGTTTAAACCACCATATAATTTTGGATAACAGCTGGTACTACCCTTCTTGAGGTAGTAAAAATTCATGGCCAACATGGGGATCATACCAATATTTATCTTTAAATGCGTTATTGTAATTTAGATTTCAATATCATTTATTATGAAGTTGTACATCATGCATCCCACTTTCTCCTATCTTTTTGATCTTTAATGAAATGATCCTTATGATTAATTGTGTTATTTTCTTTTATAGGTTCATAATGGCAGAAGGTAGTCCCAAATAGTGGAAGAGAAGGACCACACCCATGGGAAAGGTTGTTCATTTTTATTGTTTAAACTTTTAAACTCCTTAAATTTTTTTCCAAATCATTTTTTGAGATTTAATGTCAAATTGCATGCCAATACTTGGATTATTCTTTACTTGAATAATATAGGAGAGACGAGTTTCATAGGAATACTATGATGTCATGTTTTAGATTTCGATGATAATGAAACTAAATTAATAAAATAGAGAATTGAATTATTAATGTCAAGTATGAATATTAAAATGATTACTCCTAATTTGAAGAAATCCATTGATTCATGTAAATGAAATTTCTCAACCATTTTTCATGCCTTGAATTTTAAAATTTATGTGAATTGATTTTTTATTATTAATCATGACTTGAGTGATTTTCCTTAATAATATGTCCCATTCCTAAGTGGATTTATAGACCAATCACTTCTTATTTTATCTCGATCATATTTCTTGAGTGATCTTGGGACATTCCACCTGCTAGAACTTTCATTTTAACTTGTTAATGCTATGACTATGCAAAAACACATTTAAAATGTTTGGGGTATCTTTTGATAAAACAATTATCAATAGAATACTACCATTAAATCAATCCTTTTTTATCCCATATATACCATGAATGACCTTTTTAGGGATAATCCATGTTCAAGTGAGTTTTATCCATTCCTACCATATTCTAGATATTTTCATGATATTTTAAAGTTGAAGTGTGGGGTTGAAGTGAATCATGGAAAATGGGAAGATTTGCATTATACAGATGAAGTGTGGGGGTGATTATTGTGGGAATTGTGAATGGTTTAGGAATCATTCATTGTACCCTATTTTTTCCCCTCTTGAATATAAAAAAATAAAAATGACAAAAAGAAAAAAAATAGAAAAATGGGTTGTGATTTGGGAAAACCAAAAATCACCATTACTAGACCTATGATTTTTATCATATGTGGTTAGGTTGTGTACATTAGGTTTATTCTAATTATAAATTTTGAAGAAAAATGAAAAGGTTGTTTGAAAAATAAAAAAAGTATAAAAGTTGAAAAATTAATTAAGAGAGGGCACCAATATTTCATTTTTCTTAAACCGATCACAATATTTAATTTGGACTTTTGAGGATGATGGGATTTGATATAAATTGAAGGGGATAATGTTATAAAACTTTAACTTAAAGTATCATGATTTATGATTTAATATATAATCATCCTCTTTGAGATTTATTTTTTGACATCATGTCCTACCAACCTTAAAATTTAGAGACATTTGAACATTGATTATATAACCTTATGATTTTATGTGCCTTTGGTCTTTACAAAGTGAAGAAAGTAGTTATTTTACAATCCTATATAAAAAGTGCATTTTATCATTATATGTGCATAACTATACATTAATTGTATCATGAGTGATGAGAGAAAACAATCAAACATGTGTTAAATCATGATTGACATGTTTGATAGTAATGAGTCAAGGAGATTGAATGAATGAAAGGATAAGATCCTTAATTTTTTAAAAGGGGAAATGTAAAATACATAGATTGATTTTTTCTTTGAAAAATAAGAAATTGAATTGATATTTTATGTGGAATTTTAAATTATGATTTTACAATGATAATTTGATCTTATTGCATTGAAATTTGAATATTGATAATATTGGTGCCTTATGATTTTCAATGATGAGATTTTATGCTTGGGGATTTGAATGGTTTAAGTAAGGGGAAATCTAAATAAAAAATATTTTACATTATTTTATTTTAATTTGAATGATTTTAATCCAAAAAATTGTTATTTTAATGGTAATTCTTACATTTTATTATTTTAGTGGTATTTTGAGGTCCATTGGAAAAATTGAATTGAATTTTAATATTTTTTTTCTGTATTTAGGCCATAAAATATTATAAACTTATCCAAATCATGAATTTATTTCTTTTTTAGGACTCTATACATCCAAGGATTCATTTAATTCTTCTAGACACAAAGCCAAATCTACCATTGGAAGCACAAAACCAGCACACAAGTTGGGTCTTCAAAAATGTTCACAAATATAGATATTTGTTATGGTGGGACCCTATATAATTATTGGATGGCCCAAATGATCTTAAGTTTGGTTTGTGGATGGAAAATACGTTTTTTAACATCTTTAATGAAGGATTCCATATGTGAATTTTCCATTTTAAAGTCTATTAAATCATTAGAAACTTGATATATGGAACTTGGAGAGTCTTCCTAGACACAATAAATTCTTAGACTAAAATAGAAATAAATCTATCTAAAATTTTCCAAATATTATTTAATATTTATTATAGACTATAAATACATTATGGAAAAAATTTCATGAGGGAGTCCACAGGCGAATCGAACATGTAATGGGTCTCACACACATAAAATTTCAAAGGTAAAAATATGGCCTATAAAAGGAGGAGAGATCCCCCATCATAAATCATTCCAATACATATCATACTATCATCCATAGAACCAAGGAGGGGATATCCACCGAGTGAGGTTGGACAAAAAGCTCCCTTATTTCTTCTTATTCATTTTTTAGTTTTCTATATTTTAATTTTAATTTCATTTTTTATATAAATTTTAGTTTTATTAAATTAATCCATGAATTTTTGTTTCTCCCCATCCATTCTACAATTCTTCTTCACAATTTTAGTATTTTAATTATAAGTATTATTGTTATTCTTATTAATTTTTTCAATATTATCATTATTATAATTATAACATTCTTATTTTAAAATTATTTTATCCTTTTCTTTCTCCCTCTTATTTTTGAAAAATTATTCCTTTAATAATAATAATAATAATAATAATTTTAACATTATTTATAAATTATATATTTTATATATTTTCTTAATTTATTTTATTTCATATCTTTATATCTCTCCCTCCTCATCCCCCATTCTTCTATTTTTATTTTATCCATCAACCCTTATTTATTTTATTTTCTCTCTCTTCCTCTTCTCTTCCACCCACTCCACCAAGTGATATATTACTCTCGGAAATGATAGGCTAACCCCAAGGATTTTCTTAGGGGGATTTAATGGTGTTTATTAATTTTATTTAAATTTTAATTTTAAGATTGTAGATAGAATTTAGTATCATGCATGGGTGAGATGAATGTACTTGATGTGGTGACAACTGTCATTGACATATAAATCTATCTATCTATATTTGTTTAATCACTTTTCCCTCAATATATTATTTATTTCTTCACATGTTTAATTTGAGCTAATCAATGGATAAAAAAACATCAATTGAACTGGGTCCTGAAAGATGATACCTCCCAGACCGAGGAGTTTCATCAACCTTTATTAAAGGAGGAGGTGGAATTAAGGGTGATAGGCATTCGATGATATTCCACATTTTCTTAATAAAGATTAGTAGTCCAAACCTGAGATATAAAATTTGGATTATCAAATTAAAATTAGTAACATAAAGGATAATAATGATTGAATCCAAGGATTAAACCAAGACTTACTGCTTTCTTCCTAATTCTATTCTGTTTGGATTTTCATGATAATTTAAATTTCCATATTTCCTGTCATTTAAATTTAAAACCCAAAAAATTTTCATTATTTTTATTATATAATCAAAACCACAAAAATAAATAGTTTATGTGATTTAGATAAAGTAAGTGAATGAAGTAAGAGGCTCTTCAAGTGAGATGACGCTGGTCAGCCACTATGCAACACTAGGAAAAATTATAATTGATATTGACCATGCCCCACGATAGGTGTGCGTCAATCCCATACATGAAAATAAAGCGTGTTTCTCCCAGAACATCATGTAGAACAAAATAAACATGGTGGGTCTATCTATGGAAACCCTAAATCTAGACCCATGTTCTCACCCAACCCATAAAAATGAGCATAGAAATCCAAGCATGTATCACAACATGGAAAATCATTTATATGTAATCACATGCCATAAAATAAACATGTCAATATCACATGCTTACTAAGATATCCCAACTATACAATTCTCTCCAAGCAACATAGAACAACTTTATGGAAAAGGTATCATTAAACATTAGAAAATCATGAGCATGAGGCATAAGCTACAAGGAATAGCATATAGAGAAGTACACATCATCATTGGAATTTACCTATCATAGGCTAACAAGATTACCAAGGCATTACACTCAATCCAAACCAATCAATTACGATACAAGGAAATAAAAATAAAAAGTGGTATAGAGCTCAATGAACTTGATATGGAATAAAGAAAAGATTTAAAAGGTCATGGAATAGAAAATACATGTAAGGCATGTGGAATTAAATGGGTGGAATCAATAATGAGAATCTAATATATAGTGTGAGGCATAAAGTTCAAGGGCTGACTCATGGTTCACAATTCATATTAACTAAATTTATCAATTAAATCTATTATTTAAAGTGAAACTCACACACAAGGTGTGGTTTAAAAGTTATATCAATGAGAAAAAAGTCTTATTCAATGAGGGAACACTCAAGGGGTGACCAATGATGAGGATAACATTCCATAGATGGGTTTTACTGCAAGGTGAGGTCATAAAAGATAAAAAACCATTTAGAATAACATAATATGAAAGGACGAAGCATCACGAGAAGGTTCTGGAATGCGATACAATGAACCACCTATTCAAATTCTATGAAATGACAAAGAAATAACTAGACTACCTACCTCAATGTCTTAGCACTCCACTCATTCATTGTTGAGGTTTGATTCATCCTAAAACAGAAGAAATTAAAAAAAATTCAAACACACCAAACATAAAAAAAATATGTTTCACATAAATGGTGAAACAGATGGAAGTGGAAGCTTGAAATATAATCATGGTGGATTAATATCATATTGAGGGATTTATGTTGCTTCTGATGGTGTAGGAATCAGTCCACAGAAGGAGGAGATAGCAAAAAACATAGGAGAGTGAAAGAGGGAGATCCACACGTAGAGATAGAGGAAAATCCTACTGAAAATAAGAAAGGGAGGAAGAGGGTGTGTTAACAATCTTAAAATAGGGGTAGTTTATACATTTAACCCATTTTTAAACTACACACAATTTGACCTCATGGTTTGGACAAACTGCATGTGAATGGTGTGCCATTTACCACCATAAGGGACAGTTCACATGGGTAGGCACACTATTTGACTAACCGTGTGAAAACCATGAAAAAGATCTATATCTCTAAACCTAAAACACTATCATAGATGTTCGTCTTGGGTCACAAAGTTTCATACGAACTATTTGGCCTAATATGTTTCCCCTTTTTAAGTGCTCCAGGCATCAAATAAGCCCCAGACGCACTGTGGACCTCCTTTAACCTCTTAGGCATCATTACTAGGGCCATTTTAAATAATTAAACCAAAAATTAATGGTCTGTATCTTTGGATAAATCTAGGATGTTACAAAATCCCCTCATTAAGACAAATCCTCCCTGAATTTCCCTTCTAAGGGTGGTACAAAGTCATCAGAAAAGATTTCCATCCACTGTGCATGTATATCAACCGCCCATTCCTAGGTCCCATCTTATACACATCTGTGTTACCATATAACTCAGATCAAAGGAAATGACATGAATTGGATAATGTTCACTCTATGATAAAAAATACATATTAGATGATCCTTGAAGGAAAGATCTTCCTCCTTATCCATATCGTCATGGTCGAATGAATGATATCGGTATGGATGATACTGTCGAAGCTGCAATACGTGGAAGATGTTGTGCATGGAATGGTGCCTCTGAGGTAATAATGAACGATAAGAAATCATCAAGACACTCTCAACTATCTCAAAAGTCCTGACATATCTAGGTGATAACTTGCTCTGTCTCCTGATTCTTCTATGACTGATCCTAGTTGATACATTTAGAAAGACCCGATGTCCCCCCGTATACTCTAGAGGTCTGTAGTGATGATTGGTATAATAATTCTGCCAAGACTGAGCTATTTCTATATGCTTCTTAATTAGCTTAACTTTCTTTGAAGTCTCCTAAATGATAGGATGAACTAGTAGAGATGCCTTATCTACCTTTAGCCAGTATAGAGGTGAAATCTATGGTCTACCATAGAGATCCTCATACAAAGATATCTGAATTGTTTCATGAAAGATATTGTTGTAGGAAAACTAATCCAGAGGAATATAAATTTACAATTATCTAACAAAATCAAGGATATTGTCCTGGAGCATTTCCTCTAACACCAGTATGGTCTGCTCAGGCATCCTATCTGTTTGAGGGTGATATGCATTACTCAAGAGCACCTGTGTACCTGATGCCCTTTGAAATGCTTTCTAGAACCATGAAGTATACCAAACATCTTGGTCTGAAATGATAGATTGGGTACACCACAAAGTCACACTATCTCTTGAATGTATGACCTTCCTAACTTATCAACATATAAGTTTTCTTGAATCAATAGGAAGTGCGTGACCTTGGTCAACCAATCGATGATCACCCATATTGCAACTCTGCCTTGAGGGGATCTCAGAAATCCCATTGTGATATCCATTGTGGCATCATTCAATTTCCACTCATGAATAGATAGAGGATGAAGTAATCTAGTTGGTCTCTAGTTCTCTGTCTTCACTTGCTGATATATAGGGAACCGAGTGATAAAGACTACAATCTACTTCTTTATACTTGGAAACCAGTACTAACGATGTATATATCTATACATCTTGGTAAGCCCAGGATGACTAAACAAATAGAGGATTCTTATTCCCTTATCAACTCCTCTTGTACATCAAAAGGCACCTATAAATGGACCTGAAAGAGTAAAGTCTTACTACCATCGACAAACCAATCAGGAGGAAAGTTCTCTTCCGTGTTTCTCTCCCTCAGAATGAGGCCCTCATAATCTGATAAATGACAAGCCCAAACCCATTCTAGAAGAGATGATGTACCTGCCAAAGTTGTTAGAACTGGCTGCCTGCGCTATTCCTGAACCTCCAAATGCAACTATAAAAACAGATCAATAATCTTTAACTCACTATTAGCTGCCTAGACAGCTTTTGTTTGAGTCTTTCGGCTCAATGAATTAGCCACTACATTACCCTTACCTGGTGTGTAAGGAATCTCAAAGTAAAATGACTATAGGTATTCCACCTACCTGCGATTCCTTAGATTCAAGTCCCACTGAGTAGAGATATATTTGAGACTTTTATAATCTGTATAAACAATGAATCACTATCCCAATAAATAGTGCCTAAACTACTATAAAAAACACTTTTAATAGCGCTATAATCGTCCTTTATCAGTGCTAGAAAATCTTTGACATCCTTAGCACAATTAAAAGTCCATTGCTTTTATCAGCTCAAAGAAAAGTGATGGTAAAAGACCCCATTTATCATCATCTTTATTTATTGATGATAAATAGTACCTTTATCATCACTTTTAAAAGTGCTAATAATGGAATATTTTATCAGTGATTTTATTTTCAATGATAAAAGTATGATTTATCAATGCTATTAATTTCACTGATAAAAGTATGTTTTCTAAAAACTTTTTAATGCACTGATATAGATAGGATTTATCAGTTCCTATATAAGAACCGATAAATGAGTCCTTTATCAATGCTTCTAAAAACACTGATAAAAGAAAAAAAAATTATTTTCAAATTTAGTGGCACTAATAAAGGTGAAAACTGCAGTGTGATACAACAACACATTTAAAAACTAGAAATAGGTTTTGTGTGGTGAAAAAACACACTACATCAGGAGAAATAACAATAAAAATTTCCAAAATAATATACTTATTCTGAATTTAAATGAAATAAAATTTCTAACACAAATACTTGAAAAATAAAATACTATTATAGAGTAGGTAAGTTGTTTTTTGATTAAAACTAATGTTAGTTTTGAATAAAAAGGACGCCCTTGGAGTAATATTGGTCACACCATGTTTAAAATTGATGCGAAGATGAATGATACAAGTCCCAAATATTTTTTGGATCATTTTCCTAAAGTATCAAAACAATCGGGATGCGTTTCTCAGTTTTGAGCATGTAAGTTGTTTTTTGAATAACATTAATGTCACTTTTGAATAAAAAAGACACACTTAGAGTCATACCGGTCTCACCATGCATTAGATAGAGGTGTGAATGACCCATACACATTAAAAATGACGTATAGATCATTTTAATAAATTACCAAAATAATAAAAATGTGTTTTCTCAGTTTTAAGTATGTCATTGATTTTTTACTAAAATTATTTTCAATTTTGAATAAAAAAAACACACTTAGAGTCATAAAGATCACACCATGTGTCAGATATAGATACATATGATCCTCATATGTCAAAAATAATATATGGATCATTTTTCTAAAGTCCCAAAACAATTTGAATGCTTTTTCTCTATTTTGAGTATGTCAGTTATTTTATTACTTAAATTAATGTCAATTTTGAATAAAAAAACGTACTTGGAGTCATACCAGTCACACTATGCATAATATTGAGGTGAAGATGAATAATACAAATCCAAAATTATTTATGGATTGTTTTAAAAAATTATGAAATAATCAGAATGTGTTTTATTAGATTTGATAATGTTAGTTATTTTTTTGATTAAAATTATTGTCAGTTTTGAATAACAAGATGAACTTGGAGTCATATCGGTCACATAGTGCATCATATTGAGGCACGACTAAATGCTACACATCCCAAATGATTCATGAGTCATTTTCCTAAAGTATCAAAACAATCAAAATGTGGTTTATCAGTTTTGAGTATGTCAATTTTTTTTGATTAAAATTAATATCATTTTTGAATAAAAAAATGCACATGGAGCCATACTGGTCACACCGTACGTTGGATTGAGGCGTGTATGATCAATAAATGTCACAAATTATGTATGGATAATTTTACAAAAGTATCAAGACAATCAAAATGTGTTTTCTCTATTTTGATTCTATTAGTAGTTTTTTTTATGAAAATTAATGTCAATTTTTGAATAAAAAAGACGCACTTGGAGTCATAACCGTCACACCGTGTGTTGGATTTACATGCGATAGAATGATTCAAATCCAAAATGAATCGTGGATCATTTTAATAAAGTATAAAAACAATAAGAATGTGTGTACTTGGTATTTAGTATGTTCGTTGTTTTTTTTGTTGAAATTAATGTCACTTTTGAATAAAAAAGACACACTTGGAATCATACTGGTCACACTGTGCATTGGATAATGTTTCGGTTGATCCATACATGTGAAAAATGATGTAGGGATCATTTTAATAAAGTAAAAAAACAATCTTAATGTATTTATTAGTTTTGAGTATGTTAATTTTTTTAAAAAAAATAATGAGAATTTTAAATAAAATAGATGCACTTGGAGTCACACTGTGGGTCATATTGAGACACAGCTGAATGTTACACATCCCAAATGACTCATGGATCATTTTACTAAAGTATAAAAAGTATTGGAATATGTTTTATTTGTTTTTAGTAAGTCAGTTGTTTTTTTATTAAAATCAATGTCAATTTTGAATAAAAGATGCACTTGGAGTCACACCGGTCACACCGTGCGTCAGATTGAGGTCCATATGATCTCTACACATCTGAAATAACATATAGACCATTTTCCTAATGTAACAAAATAATCCAATCGCGTTTTCTAATTTTTGAGTATGTTAGTGTTTTTTTGACTAAAATAAATGTTAGTTTAAAAAAAAATACACACCTGGAGTCATACCGGTCACTCCATACATCTGATTGAGGTGAAAATGATTCCTAAATGTCACAAATGATGTATGGATTGTTTTTATGAAGTACCAAAATAAACCAAATTTGGTTTTGAGTATGACACAAGTTTTTCTTCTAAAATGTCATTTTAAACTGGAAATACAAACCATGGATCTTATCTTAAATGAAAAGTGTTGTGTGAACTTTTAAAAAATTGTTCTCACACACAATCATGGTATGATCTTTATTATACTTCATTTACCCACAATTTCATTGTTTTCAATTCAGCTCTTCTTATCCTCCTCCGCCTCGATCTCCACCTCAGTATTCACCTATACCTCCTCCTCCACATCGGTCTCCGACTCTGACTCAACCTCCGCATTTTCCTCCACCTCCGTCTCTACCTTCGACTCTACCTCCACCTTTTCCTCTTCATTTTCCCAATAATTTTTTTGTCTGTAGGTCAACGCTTCTAACCAAATTGATTTTCTCCATTATTCTTATCCTTGAGAAAGAGATCAAAAGTAATATATAAGCATTCTGATACTAAGGCTTCACAACCAAAATATCTTTCAAAAGTCATAAGTCATACTAGATCAAAAAATAACATATATTCACTGAAAATTGTTTTCCGCAAACATTATAAAAAAAAAGTACGCTACCCACTCGTCTCTAAACAAAATGATTTCTTCTTTTGAGTAAATCCTTTTTTGGAAATCTTGATAGTACTGAGAAAATATAAACAAACAAATTATTATGAAATATATTTAATGAAATTGTAATTCCCTTCAGAAATTTCCTATTGGGGGATGATGGTATTTTCATGCTATGTGGTTTCTATCATAAATTTACAAATATAATATCCAAAATCGATTAAATTATCTTGTTTTAGACACTGTAAAAACATTGACCAAAATAAGTAAATATTTTTGAAATGTTTTGATCATTAAATATTTCTATATATACCTTAATTTGTTTCCATTAGTAGTAATCCACAGTCTTTAACTTGTCAGAGAATGACCTAATGCCATGATTTATCCAATATTTAGAGACCGCCACAATATAGTAATATAATCATTAATACATATACTGAAAATATAATTTGAATTTTATCTATAAAATTTTGATTCTAGTGTATTACATATTCACAATACACATCATGTGTGGTTGGTTGGTTGGAAATCCATGCATTGGATCCAAAAAATAAATATTTGACGTGTCTATTTTGACTACTATCAACATCTAGTGCTTCATAAAAAAATAATTAAGTAATGAAAAAATTAACAATATATTTTATGTGATTAGGTCATAGAGTTTTACCCTTTCATTGTAGGCATAAAAAATAGTATGTCGTCTGATGTTTTTTTATTAAACGCTTTGAGTAACTCATCTTTTTTTCTTCTCTGTTTCTTTGTCTTCCTATGTAATTTTTATCATAGAAATGGTACTAGAATTAATGAATCCAAATAAATATTTTTTGATCATCCCTTTATATAGTTTTAATATAAACACCAGTATAAAATAAAAATATTTATTAACTTTAATAAACATATTTAGCTCAATATTTGGACATATTTATTATGAAAATTTACCTTATGCATGCTTTCACAACTGAGACACCCATCCATTCATGCTTTAGAATCTCAATTAGAGACTCAATAAAATTTATCTCTATAATGGAAGCTCCAAATATATCTTCCTCATAGTGAATGTAAGACATAGATTTATATTTAAATGTGATATTTTCATGAAGTTTTAATGTTAATAAATGTTTCTATGGAACTGGTGGAGATTGGTTTCTCTTAGAAGTTCATTTTATTTTCTTATTCGATTTACTATATTATCTTGATTCGACATTTTGTTTCTCTATCGCCTTATCCATTTGAAATATAATACCTCACATTAGACATTTTATCATAAAATCTTACAAGTATTTCATATGAAAAAATTCCTAAAAGATGTACCTCATGTATCTTAATAAGATTAGACATCCATGCTATGAAATCTCCAATCGCAGCTTTGACCATTTTAATATCTGGATCACCAAGTGGAACATACAACTCCGCAGTCAGCTCATAAGCTATCTCAATCCCCACTCTCATGTGATATTTTGGGAGGGGATGATTATGTAGCTGGTCTATCGAGATATTATATACTATACCCCTCACAACATGGTAGTACATGGGTGTTGACAGAAAAAAATCACATATAATTACATTATATAGAATTTTAGTAATATAAAGTTAATAAAAGTTGTTTGATTCAAATTTAGGAGAAAGAGTAATGAAAAAAATGATTGCACTGAGTAAGGTTTGGTGGGAATTACTAGCCTCAAACCTAGTGGGATCAATTAGATCACGTGAGGACCCTTTTTCCACCACCAATTCTCTTTGATATTTTCTTATACATTGGTCTGCTAAACCAGACCAGAAAATAATATCTTGTAGTGAGTCTATTTGTGTCTACATTAATCTCATAATTTTATATGTCTATTCATATGGTTCTGTCTTCTCAAAATATGTTCTAGGTGAGACTCCAAAACATAATCCTCTCACGCGACCATATTGTTGAGGCTGCTTCAAAGCTACTGAAAGTCGTTTTTCTTCTAGTACGTCTGTTGCCGGATCATTTGTCTAAACCATATAAAAAAATTGAACATATTTATTTTATGTAATATTTTTATAAATCATAAATAATTACATTTATTTCATAATTACACAAACTTCCCACACTTCTTTTGTATTTTCATCAATTAATATTCCATTCTTAGTTACATGAGCCTCCTTCCATAGCACATGATGTGAGATGGAAGTGGCTTTAGATTTTGATTCATCGATATGCATATAAAAAAGGAAATATGTTTTTTCATATTACATAATTAATCATTTATTGATGATTTAAAATACATAACAATTTCTTCTCTAATGAACTTTACCCCATCATTCCTTTGAGAATGGGGTACATTGGTTTTGATGCACATTATTTATTTTTAGAACTATTTTTCTATTTCATAAATTAACAATTTTGAATCTAGTTGGATAAAATAAACAATTTCAAATAATATATTATCGACCAAAATGCTCCTGAAATGATTTCTCAGTGAAAAGATTGAGAAAATCAGTCTATGTTTCCTAATTTATAATGTATGCATAACAAAGTGGTGGTGGGGATTTATGTTCCCCTCAAAATCCCTAAGATTTAACTTTTTAAAAAGAGTTCGAAAGCCTCAATTGGATTTTCTAGTGGCCATTAGGACAAATTTATTTTGTAAATATTCAAAAATAAATGAAGTTTATAAGGAATAATAAAAACTAAATCAATATTTCATTGTTAATTTTTTTATAAAATAGAGAAAGTATATTATTACATTACCATTATATCTTTCTAAAGGATTTCCTACATTACAGGTTGGATTCAACACCATGAATCAATATCAATAAGCACATTCATCCTTGTTGTGACCTAAAGATAACTAAGGAAAATTGACTTATTGGGGTTAATAGGATGGTTGTGTTGGTTCCAACCATCCTAAAATTTTATACCCTAACTTATTTCCTTGATAATTTTATTAAAAACTGTGATGCTGCATCATTGTAGTTTTTTTCATTTTTTCATCTACATATTGTTGATCCCCTAAAAATTCCACAGTCTCATCATCAACAGTATGTTTTTTCTTGGGATTGGAAATATCATCGTGTTTATAAGCCATTGTCTATATTAGTAGCCAAACATTTAATTTAGTTTGAATAAAAACAATATAGTAAACTCAGTGCATAACAGTTCAAAATTGCATGCATCATTCATGAAATATTGAACATAGATATAATACTTCAATTCTTCCGTTCAAAAAACCTTCAATAACTTTATTTAATCCTTCTTCATACTATTGATTTCCTTCTATCTGTTGATGATGGGAGGGAGTCCATTCCATCATCAAGAGATTGAAGACAATCAAGCTTCTAAGGAATAAAGTGTCCTAGGAACCTGATATATGATATTGAAATAATATATGATATTTATATAATAGAATATGACATAATAGATTAACACATTGTGTATAAGAAGGAAAAGTCTCTAATACAACTTACGAGTTTTATGGTATTATCTTATGATCATTAAAGGTATAAAAAACCTTTTTTCACAAGGATAAATTTGAATAGAAACAAAGAAAATGCGTACTTGTAATATAGTATCAATGGAATCCATATTAAATCTTCAATGGAATATGTTTGATTTATAAAATTTAAGCAGAAAATGAAGTATTTTATCCTTTGAGGAGATTACAACAACCTTCAATAACAGAAATATTCTTGAGGACCCTCAATCACCAAAGGAGTTCTAGTGCCATAATATAGTGATAAACAATGATCAAAGAAGAATAGCGGTTTGTCTATGGAATGAAAAAGGGTTAATTACAATATAGGGATCATATATATATATTTTTTGTATTTTGGACATGGATAACAAATTATCCTGACTTATAGGACATAAAAATCCAAACCATAAAAATTATATTTTAATCAATTTATGTTCCCTCTAAGGTTATTTACAATATTATATGGCTTTTAAAATTATTTTTATATTATAAATTAATTATCTCTCTATTATGATTAGTAAATCTATTAATATATCAAATCTCATAGTTTTCTTGATCAACTATCCAACCAGGGATAACTCACTTACTTTTGGGAAATAAACTCTTTATATGTTGTTTTGTATTTCTAAGTCTATTTAACAAATTATTTCTCAACTCTATCCAATCTAGGAATTTTTTTTTAAAAAATTGAGCATACTTTTCTCACCAAATAAATTCCCCATCACTCTTTGTAACCCATGGTTATTGTTTAATAATAATCTTTAATTAATTAATAAAACTAAACTCTCACTACATGAATCACTAAAATAGTTTTTGGAATGTGACTAACTAATTCAATATTTTTTTGAATTCAATAAAAAATTATTCATTAAAATATAAATCTAAATAACCCATTTCTAGGTTTAACAATTTACATGGATAACAAAAATCTACGAAACTCATTTGAATGATTTTTACACTTACGTTGGTCCCTATATGTTCATCACCAAAAAATAAGGGCCACAACTTGGTATCCCCTAATACTTAAATACCCTCATAATTAAGCCTTTATAATCTATAATCTAGTATATAAGATGAATTAAATTTGAGAAACTAACCAGATTTTAGAACCCTGTATTATTCAAATGAAGAGAAAACCGAGGGGGATGAGATGTCTCCTTATTAATATTGAGAGGAGAGAAAACCATCTATGTGTGTCTCCTGGGAAGAATGGGCGAGACAGTCAAATAAATATAAAATGAGAAAAATGATGAAATAGAACCACACTCATTTTATTTTAGTAGTGAAAAAAGAGATGTTGGGTTCTTAATGTTTTAGAACAGCACAAAAACGCATAAAATGGAACCAAAAACATCAAAAAATGATAAAGGAAGAGTAGAAAATAACATAAATTGGACTATAGCCTTGACTAATTTGAGGGAACAAAGAGGAGTCACGTCGACAGTAGACCAGTTCCACGAGAGCTTGAGAATCACGAGTGACTAAGTCGAGTTTAGGTTTTTTAAATAGACGAGGGAAAATTTTAACAACATATTTAAAAAATCACTGAAAAATATCTCCTTTATCAGAGATAAATTTATAAGCATTGAAAAATATGCCTTTTATATGTGATTTTTTAGCACTGATAAATCTCAAGCTTTATCAGTGCTAAAAATGTGCTAATTAAAGACATATTTATCAGCAGTAATGTTTTAGTACTAATAAATATATCTTTTAACAGTGCTACAAAATCAATGTTCAAAGTTTTCTAATTATAATTATTTTCATAACATTATAATAATTTTATACTTATTTAAATATATATAATTATTTATTTATAATTATATAAATACTTATTTAAAAAATAATAATAATTATTTATAATAATTATTAATATAGTAAATACACATTTATTATTATTTTCAAATATTTATTTAAAAATATATTTTTAAAATTATTAATGGAAATATAATCTTAAATACATGCATTTTAAAAATGAGTGAACTTGAATAATAAAAAATGAGTACACTTGATTTTTTTTGAAAAAATAGATATGTTTTATTAATTAAATATAAGTTATTAATAAAATGTGGATATATATATATATATATTGAAGTGGATGAATACATATCAGAAATACTAAAACATAATAAATAAATAAATATAAATAAATAAATAAAAATAAATAAATAAAAATGTTGAAATTAGAATGTAAAATAAAAAATAAAAAACATTAAAAATGAATACCCTAACTATAGTGTAAAAAACAAATAAATAAAATTGACTGATTAAATACATAATATATATTAAATGTATCATGTTATAATGAAATTATAAAATATAAAAATATTTGAATAAATTACAAAAATATTAGGTGTATGTGTTTCTATATATTGTGGAGATATATTTGTGTGTGCATTTTTGGACACAAATGTATTAACATATATATATATATACATGAAATAAATGAAACACATTTTATTAATATAGATTAAATTGAACAATCAACAACATTAAAAATGAGTAAGATATTAATATGATTTTAGTTCACATTTAATATATATTATACTTATTCATTTTATATATTTATTTTAATATATAATATTTATTAATATTTATAATATATATATGTATATTAAATGTATTCATTTTTATCAATAATTATTTAATTATTAAAATGTATGATATTTTTCTTAATTTACTCATTTTATTTTTTTGTTTAATTTTTCATTTTATTCTGGACCTTTATCATTGCTAAAAAATCACTGATGAAGGAAAACATTTATCAATGCTAAAAAAATACTAATAAGGACACCTTTTATCAGTACTATAAATGAAGCACTAATACAGGTTTCCTTTATCAGCACTAAACAACGTGCTGATAAAGGTTAACTTTTATCAGTGCTAAAAAAAGTGATGATAAAGGGTGCATTTTATTAACACTTTTTTAGCACTAATAAAGAAATTAATTTATCAGCACTTATTTTAGAACCAATAAAGTTGAACTTTATCAGTGTATTTTTCAAGTGCTGTTAAATGGAAGTGCAGTTATAGGCATGGTTTTTAGTATTGCGACAACAACGCAGAGCATGAACTATAGCTGCTAGCTCGAGGTCGTGTGTAGGATAGTTCCACTCATGATGAATTAGCTTGCGGGATCTGTACACCATGACCTGATCACCTTGCATAAGAACTGCCCCAATACCGACCCTAAAAGCATCACAATAAACTATATAACACATTCCTAGATAAGAATGAATATGGATCAGATCTAAAGTGATTCTTCCCTTTAACTCTTCAAAAAGGTATCTCACAAGCCCCAGACTAGAAGAACTCCACACCCTTCTTCTTTAGGGTTGTAAGAGGCATTGATAATTGAGGTAAGTATTAAATAAATCTCATGTAACAAAAATCTATCCCCAAGAATCCACGTATGTAAAACACATTCTTGGGATGCTCTCCGGAAACCACAATGCTCACCTTATTTGGGTCAACTAATACACCTACCCCAGAAGTGATATAACCCAGGAGGTAAACCTTGTTGATTCAAAAGTGGCATTTAATGAGCTTCGCATATAGTTGTTTCTATCTTAGTGAACTCATCATGATCTCAAGATGATTTTCATAGCCATGTCTGGTGAGATAGTACACTAAGACATCATTTACAAAGACAACTATGAAGGAATCATGTTAAAGTTGGAAAACTTGATTCATCAAAGCCATAAAGACTATCGGTGCATTCGTCAGAATGTATGGAAGAACCAAATACATGTACAAGAAGTACCTGTTTTGGTACACTATACATGGTATATTCAATGGTATTACATGAACCTGATATTAGCCTGACCTCAATTTGATCTTGGAGAAAATAGTTTCTCCTCGAATTCAGTCAAAGAGGTCATCAATATGAGGTAATGGGTAAATTTTCTTCACAGAAAATTGGTTAAATTTATGTTAATCTATACACAATCTGAGGGTACTATCCTCCTTCTTAGAAAAATATATTGGTGACCACTATGGTGATGTGTTGTGTTTGATAAAACCCTTAGCCTCCAGATATTAAAGATTCTTCTTGATTTCCTAAAGCTTTATAGGTTCTATACTATACAGAGGAAGGTACACTGGTTCCGCACCTAGAACTAGCTCTATGTTTAACCCAACCTCTCTCTTAAAAGGTAATCTAGAGAAATTGTCAAGGAAAATTTCCTTAAAATGGTCTAATATATAAGGGAAATATACTAACTGCATTCCATAATCACTCATAAAGAGACTATCCAGCTAGGTTGTTTCTCTACCAAGACCAGTTTTCTTGGGTATAGATCAATATTCCTAGATATCCCATTCACCTTTTTGTATATATGTTCTGCCCTTATGTTATGTGAAGGACACTTGATGATGATAAAAATCCACTTGGTCATGATAAGGCATGATCCAGTCTATATCCATAAGGACTATAAAGTCTGTTATCTCATGGATAAAGAAACACTAGAAGAAATGGAACCCACCTATCTCAAAGTGGGAACTATTTACATTAGTGTATTCCTTCTTTCATGACCCTTAACAGCATGTTAAGAGTCATGATGCCACAAAATTACTAGATTGAAAGACCCAGACTTTCAACAACCGCAATAGAGATAAACAAGTGTGATTCCCCTATATCAAAAGGGTAGAAAATAAAGTAGAGGATATGAGAATAATACCTCAAACTATAGATGTACTTGGACTCTGATCCTCTGGAATTGGCTACATTTCATACATATGGCCCAAACCATGACCTTTAGATGCTGCCTAACAAGCCTGAGCCGATTCACTCTATTGATACTGAATATTTGGGGAATAAATACCTCATCCATGATCATTACCACCTAAACCTAATTGTCTAGTAGAAGACCAAATCCTAGCCTTTCATGGTGTCATAAATCTAGTACCTATCCAAGGTTCTTGTAAATTTACACTTTCACTAAATTTTAGAAGAAAATAATGATAGAAATGCTAAAAATGGACCATTCTTCTGAAAGGTCAGCTTTTGATTGGATTTTTTATGCACTGGGGATTCAAATGGAGTGTCCTTATACATTTGTGATGTACTATGGATATTTTAGTACATGAAACCTAGCTGGAACTATCCCCACATGCACCCTCTAAATGGTGATTTTGACTTCCATAAAAACTGTCTCTCTATCTCAGAACTGAACTACCCTAACTCACATTTTTAGCTTCATTGATATTTAATTATTTAATAAGGACCTAGTTTACTATCTATGTGATGGTCTTAAACCAAATTAAATTCACTTATGTCCAGATATCATGCCCAATACCTTCCTCAAAGTTCCTCACAATCGTCAATTCGTCACCATCTAGAGAAGGATAAAAATAATGGTTCTTGGTGAAACGAGAAGAACACTCAAACACGATCATAGATGCCTAATGAAGATTAATGAATTCCTTGGAATGATACACTCTTAGGGTTTTGTAGAATAAGGGATCATATAAAGTCATCATGAATCCATCCCAGACTATTCCTCAGTAAAACTCTAGCTGAGAAATTAATTCCCACCAGGTAGAGTCTTGTAATATGTTGGTAGCAAGATTGACCCTCTGTTCTGTAGGCATTTATAAATGGTTAAAGATAGCCACCATAGTCTCTAACTGTGACTCTTTAGCCTGAGGCCCACCATCCCTCAAGATGATGAGAGGATGCTACTACTGAAATTACCATGTTAGCTCCTCCATATTAGGGGTTGGTTTGGGATTACCCCAAATAGACTTGCATAAACCAGAGAAAGTTTTCATGGATATGAGCATCAATGCCTAGTGAAATATCAGTAGGAGTTTCCTCATGTGACTCTAAAGGATGTACAATTGGTGGTTTAGGGACCACCACCTCTAGAGTATTCTCATCAAAAAATTCCTAGCGTACAACATGAGGTCATCGTGGTGGAATAGATCTAGAAATCTAAAGCACATACATCAGACATGATTCATAACCGATAGAGTAAGCAGACAAGGTAAGTGGTAAAAGAAGGGTAGGTACAAGGCCTCCCTAAAACACGAAAAAACCCTTATCCTTCTCCTATATCCTTGTATAGATGATATTAAGGCACATAAGAAGCACTTAAAATCATATCTTATTTTTTAGTTCTATATTTAGGTCATAGTCAAAACTCATATTCCCAAGTATAAAGGATATTTCATTTTAAAAGGTGGTAATCATTTCAATTCATTTATATAGTAAAATTCCCTTAAAAAGATTGAACTGTGTGGATCTTTATTTTAATTTATAAGGTCATATAACCCATACATCCTAGGATCAAAACCTGGCTCTGATACCACTTTATAGCATCCCACCCTGGATGTCCCTCAAAAGTGCCCCATAATGGTGGCTACAGGAACTCAAGTGCACATTTCCAAATGCCAGAGGGAGCTGACTAGTAGAGAGGGCATAAGGTGTGTTCATGGGGATACTATTACCTCAAAGATCAGTGTATTCACATTAGTTAAAATGAATAATAAATAGTGGAAGCATAAATAAAAACAAACATTAGCAAAAGTAATGAAAAAAACCATATAGAATAAATAAACAAAAAGAAGTTGAATATCAATAATAGATAAAAAATATGATTTCCATGATGCTTTATAAAAATGTGAGTACTCAGGGGTAGAAGATACATTCACATGTAATATTCTAGAAAAAATATAAAAAAGGGAAAAAATACTACTACAAGCATCTTGAGAATATGCTAGACACTCAACCTTGATCTCCACCCAACATCTGTAAATCAACAAATCACCTAAAGCAACACACTTACCTTTATCCATACCTGCAATCATAAAATATACTCGGGTACCAAACGACTCCTGAGAATAGTGTGAGTTATAATCTTAGTAGGCTAGCACCCATGGTGTCTAGGAGGACCCATTTCATTAAATAAATAAATAAAAGTGATCCAATAATTATAAAAGCAATGGAATAAATAAATAAAACATTTACACCTTGGTTTGGGTTCCTAGATGGACACCCATCCCATACCACATGATTTGGCCAAATTAAGAATCCTTAATGAAGTTCCTATGCAAGTCATGATATGTAAACAAGGGCCCTTACAATTTAATAAACCATGGTAAAAGAATAACACCTATATCCTATAATTTAGCTTGGAGGCCACATTATAAGGTCTTTATACAAGTATGCTAATAATGAATAAGATAAGAATCACATGTTCATAATACATCATTCCATACATCCTTCAAATCCATTAGTGTAGTCTTGATTCTCTCCAAGGTGATCTAAATAGAATCCCAAGGGTCGCTATGGGTGTCTATGTTTAACTGAATACCTTCGATTCTGTCCAAGTCAACCCATACGACATCCCGTGTATCACTCAAGGTATGGTGAATCTGAGCCCATACCAAGTATCTCACATAGGGGACCATGTATCACCTGATTCTTGGAATAAAAATCTTTCAAAATATGTTTATCCTCAGTTTCTCCCCTAGGGAACCATTATCACTCATGAATATGAATAATCCACCCAGAGAGGTTGTACATGGAAAGACAATGTGTCACTCCTAGCGCATCAAGTAGAACCAACCAAACATGGAGATTCCATCCATGGAATCCCTATATTAGGACCCATGTTCTATCCTATCCTCTAGTAGTGTGCATGTAAATCCAAGAACATATCACAACATGGCTTAACATTTATATGTAATCACATTCCATCAAATAAACATGTCACTATAACTTTATTACTAAGCTATCCCAACCATAAAATTTTCTCTAAGCACTATGGAATAATAATATTGCAAATTCACATGGAATTAAACATGATAAAAGCACGAGCATGATGCATAAGCTATAATTCATAACATGTAAACAATTACATGTCATCATTGGCATTTCCATATAATGATCAAAAAATATTACTAAGGAATAAGACTCAATAAAATCTAATCAACTATGGTAAAATGCAATAAAAAAATGTGGAGTAGAGCACAATTAACATGACCTGGAATAAAGAAAAGGATTAAATTAACTTTTGATAACAATTAAATGTAAGGCATGTGGAATTCAATGGGAAGTATCTAGCATGATAATTTAATATATGGAGTGCGGCATAAAGCACAAGGGATAACTCAAGGTTCAGAATTCATGTTAAATTAATTTATTAGTTAAAACATTTATTTAAAGTGAAACTCACACACGAGGAGTGGTTTGCAATTTAGAGAAATGGAAAAAATCCCCATTAAATGAGGTTGCACCTAGGGGGTGACATATGAAAAAGAGAACATCCCACAGATGGATTTCACTACAAGTTTAGGTCACAATAGACACGAAAAATCATTTCAATTAACTTATTATGAAAGGATGATGTATCACCAGAAGGATCTAGAATGAGGCACAATAAAGAACCAATTAAAACACAACAAAACGAGCAAGAAAGACCTATACTCCCTACCATGATTTCATAGACCTCCTCTCGTCTATTTTTAAAGTTTGATTTAACCTAAAACCGAAGATATCGAAGGATTTCAAACACCCTGAATATAGGGAAAATGATGTTTCACCTAAATGCCATAACAGATGGAAGAGAAAACTAGAAATAGAATGATAGAGGAGGAAGATAATACTAAGAAGTTTCCCCTATATCCAATGATGAAGGAATCAGTCCATGGATAGAGGAGCTAGAACAAAACCCATGATATGAGACGCATGAGCTCCATGTATGGAGGAGGAGGAAATCCCACTAGAATTGATAAAGTTAGAAATAAGGTGTGTTAAAAATCATTAAATATGGATAGTTTATAAATTTCACCCATTTTTACATTGCATACTGTTTGGCTGCATGGTTTGGCCAAACCATGCACCAATAGTGCGCCATTCACTGCCATAAGGGGAACTTCACATGGTTAGGCACACAGTTTGACTAACCGTCCACAAAACATGACAAAGATCTCTATCCCCAAACCTAAATCACCCACACAACCATCCACCCTCGGTCACACAATTTCAGAAAAACCATGCGGGCCAGTATGGTTCCCCCTTTTCAGTGCTTCGAGATTTAAATGATCCCCAAAGGCACCCGATACCGCCTTTAACCTCATAGGAATCATTACATGGGTTGTTTTAAATAATTAAAAAAAATATTAATTGTTCATACCTTCAGATGAAGCTAGGATGTTACACATGTTAATCCATTATCAATATTCTCCTTGAGTTTCTATTTCCATTGCTATAACTCAATACAGTCTATTCTATAAAGAGTTTTTGAAATAAGCATAGCACTAGGTATGAGTTCTATTGAAAAACTAGAAACACAATTCCCTATAAGACACTACAATTCACCTAAAAATAGATAAAAAAACTCCTATGTAATATGTGTATCTTTAATGGCGAGTTTCTCCCTAACCATCTGAGATAGATAATCTTCATATATATGATTTAAGACACATAATATGTAAGAAATTTCTATTAGAAGTTCAAATTCATCCGCACATCGATAAAATTTCAATGGCTCATTCAGAATGATATATCTATCTTCCCTTCCAAGAAAATAGATATCTTCTCAATAAATATAAATCCAATCAATGCTAATAATGACATCTAATTCAACTAAAGGTAGAATCAAAAAATATTTAGGAAGAAATTTAACACAAACTTCAATCATAGAGGAATTGTATACATGAGATGCAACCATTGTGCCATTAGAATTTTTCATAGCTAATTCAATATCTAATTGTAGAAGTGATATGGTGATACCTGTAACACCTCGAGATTTTATGAAAAATATTATTTTTAATTTAATTAATGTCTTGTGTTGTACGATACACCAAAAGGAGCTTTCACAACAAGCATCCCTGACTTGGCTTGCATTACACGCAATCGCAACCTTCCATGATAGCGTGTGTTGTACGCAATACCGAGTTTCGTTAAACAATGATATGTTATATAAACTAGCCGTTAGGAATAGTAATACCCACTTTTTGAAATTTTATAAATTTTATCTTTAAAAATGGACTTCATTTTTGGATTCGGAAAATCGAAATTATATTAGGGTGAAATTTTGGTAAATTTCGGATAACTTTCATATTCTGATGAATAGTGAAAATCACTAAATTTTAATTAAAAACAACTTTTTTAATCGAAATAATTAATAGTGATAAATTATTAATTTGAGTGGTTTTAAAGTATATTTAGAATATATTTTTACCATTTAATACATTGTTGGTCATTGGATGTAATCTCACATTTAAACCAGACATAAACAAGTGTCAATCTTTTGATAGTTATTATCTCTTAAAAACACGCTATTTGTTTTGACGACGGGAATTAATTTTTAAATTAATTAATGCAACTGATATGTTTTGAATTTGGTAAAATAGAAATAATTTTTGAATTCATAATATCAAATATATCTTAGGCCTAATTTTTGGAATTTTTCTGGAAACTTTCATTTTTGATGAATAGTGAAACCACTAAGTGGTAGTTAAAAAACTGAATTTTTCATAAAACTTAATTTTACCGCTTCTGTGAGTGAAATTTCGAAAATCCGAGAGACACGGTTAATATCAAGGACTAAAATGTGGTTCAATGAGATGCACATATTTTTTGATGAATAGTAACTTTTTACTTTTATTTACTACGGTTAAAAGTAAATAGGATAATTAAGGGTAAAAATGATATTATTATTACCCTAACACATGTCCTAATTCTATTGGATAAGTGTAATTCGACCCAAAACAACCTTAGGAATAAAATATGACCATTTAGGCCCACTTGGATTAGATTAGGACATTTAATATTAATTTATTTAAAGAAGGGTTAAAATAGTTAAAATCAAAGTTTTATATGTAAATAATTTTTAATATAGGGTTATACATACGATAAATTCTACTATAAATATTCATTAGAAAGATAAAAATATTTACTACATAATAGTATTTTATTTTTAATTTTTAGACTTTAAATAATGTAATTTATTTATGAAACAATGATGATGCAGTAATTATCTTATTAATGAAATATTGACATAATTGATGTTATAAATAAATAAATAAATGTAATTTTAGACTTTTTATGAATTAAACTAATTTTATAGGTTAATATGACATGTTAGTATTGATTTAGTTAACTTTTTTAGAAATAATCATTCTATTATGAGTTTCACAAAAATCAATTACCAAATAGTGTCAAAATTTACATAAAATAGTTTTTAAAACAAATATTATATTATTAATTGTTATTTTATTCCTAAAAATCTAAGGTTTAGAAAAATGACTTAAATAATGTTATATATATTAATAATAAACAACTTGGGGATCTTTTGGCTTGTTATAGTAAGTTTATTAACCTTATAGTGTAAGAAAACAGGAAGACACGATAAAAGTAAAATTATTTAACTTAAGGTTAAATCTAAATGATAAGGTTAAAATAGAAACCTAAACTTGTCTAAATTATATTGGATGAGAGGTTTTATACCCATCCCCACCTTAGCTTCAAAATAACTCAATTTGGAGCTATTAAAAACCGAATATGACTTTATAATAAAATAATATGTTTAGTTTTTCCAAAGGTACCCCTCTCCTCCCTTATAAAAGGGAACCTCCTCCCTCTCTTCCTCACACCACTTTGAGCCTTCAAGCTCGGCAAACCCCTGAAAAATTCTCTTATCCACTTCCATAGAAACATCCTAGAGGTTCTGGTCTTCTTCAAAGGCCAATTTTAGTTCCCTAAGAGGAGGTCTCAAAGAGGTGCTTCATAGAAGAGGTAATGTCCGTTACCAATTCTTTAAACTTTTTTTCTTCTTACACTTCTTCTTCTTTAGTTGTTTCATTATGAATTAATAACATCAGTATAACTCATATACGTATATGTTATTATAAGTATGAAACAACCCTATTTCACCATCTACCCATCCTATGGAAAATGAAATCACCACGCGTGCGTACGTACGGAATACCATCTCCACGCCATGGTGTAATCTGTTTTTCCAACACCACCTTACTTGGATGGGTATAATGGTGTAAAGAATAACTATAAATATTTATTATAACATCATACTGATTCTGATATATTGTATCATCCACTCCAATTCAATTTAATAATTATGGGAACGATATCATCGCTCGTGCATACGTACGGACTACCGTCTCCACGACGCAATGAGATTCATTCTCAATGATTAATCATTCATGAATGATTATAAAGTATATATAATAAGTAATCATGAAATATATGACATTATAATGATACTGTATTTATGTATATATATATATATAAATATATATGTATGTCATCCACTTAATTCCATTCAAGTCAATAAGGAAATGAAAACAGCGTTCATGCGTACGTACGACCTACCGTCTCCATGAACGGTGTATTTCTTTCCATTTATTGATCTATTATATATATGTATATTCTGAATATATATTATATATAAATCATGTTTTATATTCTAGAATTATGTAATCATGATCTAAGTAATCATATGAATAATTACAAGTCAAAACACGAACGACAAATGAAACGATTTTACCCAAAACGCTCTTTAACATAGAATTTACAAAAGAACGGGTAATATAAAGTCATAAGTGAACCATATATGATATTATAACAATTAATATGATTATATAATAAGTCAATGACATTATTTAAAACATTATATAGGAGTTTCGGATACGTACGAAGCATATCGGACCAAAGGTAAGGGATAATTTTGCAAATCTCATTTTTATCTGAGATTGCTTATTCGTAAGTATTTACTGGGGTTATTGTTATCATCCATGTCCATGTTTTCTAAAAGTGTTTTTATGTATGTTTAATGTCCTTTTTACCCATTTTGAATTTTACTACATGGTATGTAAGTAATCTTTCTTTTGTTTACGTACGAGGCACTTTTTGACTTTTCCGACAAAAGTATGAGGAGAATGTTTTTTTAACTTATACGGCATGAAAGGATTTTTACGGTTTTATAAAGCCTTATTTTAATGAAGCTTCCTTAAAAATATATCATGACTATTTTCAAAAAAATCCCTTTCTTTTAAAATTGCATGACATTTTGTGAAAAGAAAATGATTTTGAAGAAGAAAGGATATTTTCCTCAAGAATTCATTTCAAGTGTTTTATCAAAACCATTTTCATATAAGGTGACATTATTTCACATGTGTATGTTTCAAGTATCATGACTCTATGATTTATATGGTTTCAATTTTCTAAGGATGAAACGATATCCAATTTTTTTTATGGATTACGTTATGATGGAATGATGTTTATGAAACCCATTTTATTCTTGGGTTATGATGAATGATTTATGTTTATGTTGTGGCACACGAAAGAATGATTTCAATATGAGATGGGTGGGACCTATATCTCCCTCCAATTCATTGGTTAAAGATTTATATCTCATGAGATAGACATGGCTGGAACGGTAAGTTAATCCGGTTCAGTATTATAGGACTAGAACGAGGAGTGAACTCGATTCAGAAAGGGACTTTGTCCACTAAGATGGTCTTGGCTGCAATGCCTTGGATACTATGGAAATCATAACATGTGTTGAATGGTTGCCATAATTACATGTTTTATTCCCATTATATTTTATCATGGTTGATGTTCCATTATGATATATGCCTTACGTACTTCCACGATTTATGTCTTTGCTCAATATTTTGATGTTTAAATTTCATGTTCATGTTTTTTGCTTCCAAATGTTTATGGATTGTTTTATGTTATCTATGTTTGCCCTTACTAATCATTTGAGCTCACCCTTTTTATGTTTTATTTTCCCCAGGAAATAAAGAAAGGTTTTAGGTAAGGAAACAAAAAGGGGAAGATCGTTATGGGAGTTGTTGAAGATATTTCAACATGATTAGAAGTTTATATTCCGAGCTTCCAAAGACAATAAACTATTACTGTCCTTGTGTGTCTGTTTTTGTTATGTATTAAGTATTCTGCAAAAGTAATGTAATGTCCATATACGTCAAGCTTCAGGTCTCTACAGTTGGTATTAGAGGAAAGGTTTAGTTAACCTTTGGAAACTAGGTTGCGAAAACTTTAGTGAGATCCCTAGAGATATTTCTAAGGTATGTCTAGGGATGTCCCTAAGGTTAAGTATAAGTATAAGTTATAGTCCTAGAATTGCGCTAACGATCTTATAATTGAACCTAAGATGTTAGATATTGAAGGTACTCCCCATTTATTATGTTTTTTCCCTAGCATGGTATTTGCCTCTCACACTATTATTTTTGGGTTTTAGACGATGGCTGGAACCCAAAGGAACCGTGTTGATCAATGTAATGGAAAATGCAATGATTGTCCTCCTGACCAAACCAATGTCATGGGAGATGGAGTGCACAATCTTATTTCTATACTTACACAAACTATGAATCATTATGGATTTCAAAATGAGCAGAGAAAGGAGCAACATTCTGTTGAATCCTACATGAGGCAACGTCCACCTTCATTCAGCGGGTCTTCTGATCCCTTAGTGGCTAAACAATGGATCAGTACTACTGAAAATATATTTTCAGTTCTACAATGTTCTGAGCATGATAAAGTCATCTTAGCAGTATATAGTTTGGAAGGTGATGCTGATCAATGGTGGAATCTTATCAAGAATACGAGGCAAAGAGACGAAATTGAGTCCATGGAATGGGACGAGTTCAAGAACTTGTTTTTCAGTAAGTAATTCCATAATTTTCTTCTAACAAAGATGGAAAAAGAGTTTCTTGAGCTTAAGCAGAAGGATGATGAATCTGTTGGTATATACGAAGAGAATTTTACAAGACTTGCAAGGTATGCATCTGGCTTTATCATCCAACCTGAATGTAAAGTTGATCGATTTTTCAATGGCTTAAAACCAAGTCTTCGAAGGGAATTAGCTATAAGAGACTTCAGTATCTATGAAGAAATTGTGTGTTGTGCTATCAAGGTAGAACTAGAAGTTGGTGTAACATATCCCTCTCATGGTTTTGACAAGAAATGAAATATGGAGTTCAAGGAGAAATCTCATAACAATGGTTAAAAGAAGATGAATGTTTATTTATGCTCAAAGTGTGGAAAGAAGCATGGTGGAGATTTTCTAAAAGGTACTAGAAAATGTTTTAAGGAAAAGAAGGTCATCGAGTAGTTGATTTTCAAAGTAACGGGAAAAAGGTTGCTAATGATGTGAATAGAGAAAAGACTACAGCGAACTCTCCACCAACACTTCAATGCTTCAAGTGCAAGGAAATGGGGCATTATGATAATTAATGCCCTAATCCACGGGTTAATGATGATCAACATGAGCAACCTCTTAAGGAAAAGGATAAAGGGAAGTCTCATGCGATCACTATTTGTGATATTGAGTATAAAAATGATGTTGTGTAATGATTAAGTGTTTATGTAATGGGATTTCAAAATAGTATCATGGAATCTCATTTATGGTATTGTGGAATTTTGGAATATCTATGTATTGGTTTTCAATAATTATATGGTATTGGTAACCATGAAAAGGTGATTGAAATATTTTTAGAAAGTAGATGAGATGCACATAATGAAGGGATAAGGAGAAAATGATATGATAGTAATCATGAGATCATGACTGATACAAGGACTAAGTGATATTATGGTTTGACTATATCGAAATTTTGGGATTTTGATATGTGGAATGAGTTAACTTTTGACATCACTCATGTTTTCACTAAGGTTAAATGGGTATTCATTTTTCAAGAGAATACATGATTAAGGCCTTCAAATGTTTGGAATGTGACCAACAAGACATATCTTATGATATATGAGGATCAAAAATGGTATTAACATTCTTGTTATATGAACTCTCTGGTAATTTTTTTCACTATAATATGAGATTGGACAACAGTATTTTGGATAAGACTAAAGATTGAAATGGATTATGTTGGACATAAGTTAGTATTATTTAAGGATAGAACTTTTTTCGATATTATTTATGGGATATTATAGTAATGCAGTTTTAGAAAAAGGACAACCTGCAGGAAGGGCGACATCCCATCGCGTCGGACAAGGCTGTGGGAATCGAACCCACAACCGAAGTGCGACTAGCCTTTATCGCCTACCACTGGCCTACAGGAAGTCCCTGTTTAGTAGAAACTAGTTTTATTATATTAAGAAGTATGATATATGAAGTATAAGTCCATTTTAGGAACCATATATGATTAATCTCACTATAGATCGACTTATGTATATTTAATAACTTTTGTTAACCTTTTGTTTGAGATAGATGGAATAACCTGTCATTCTATCACATGATCTGCTAACACTTCACGAATAACAAATTCAACTTCATTTATTTAAGTGATGAAGTGGAAATTGTTCAAGGCACAAACAATAGTGATATTGCACCAAAATAAAGTAAGTATTTATTCTAATTCAAATTCTTCAACTTTAGGGAAATGATATTGAAAACCAAAAATGTTGTCCTAGTGCCCTTATATCCGACGAATCAGATGGTACCCTAGATCATCAAAAATTTATGGCTTTGTGATTGTTGGCTTTTGCATAGACATGTTCTCTACCACTCGCCATCAGAACTTGATGGTTAGATTTTTCTCTCATATCCATATTTTCACCTATGTTCTCCTACATGAAAACCCAGTGATGAGTTAATTTGGGTAACCATTATGTTTCATACTTTAGTTTTTAAAGCCATGTTTTGGTATTCCTTTTTACAATGTGGGTTTCTATTAAAGAAACTTTCAAGTAGTAAACCATTTATAACCCCGACGAATTTCGAGGGCGAAATTCATTTTAAGGGGGGTAGAATGTAACACCCCGAGGTTTTATGAAAAATATTCTTTTTAATTTCATTAATGTCTTGTGTTGTACGATAAACCAAAAGGAGCTTGCACAAAACACATCCCTGACTTGTCTTGCATTACACGCAATCACGACCTTCCACGATAGCGTGTGTTGTACGCAATACCGAGTTTCGCTAAACAATGGTATGTTATATAAACTAGACGTTATGAATAGTAATACCCACTTTTTGAAATTTTATAAATTTTATCTTTTAAAATGGACTTAATTTTTGGATTCGGAATATTGAAATTAGCTTAGGTTGAAATTTTGGTACTTTTCGGATAACTTTCATATTCTGATGAATAGTGAAAATTACTAAATTTTAATTAAAAACAACTTCTTTAATCGAAATAATTAATAGTGATAAATTATTAATTTGAGTGGTTTTAATGTATATTTAGAATATATTTTTACCATTTAATACAATGTTGTTCATTGGATGTAATTTCACATTTAAACCAGACATAAACAAGTGTCAATCTTTTGATAGTTATTATCTCTTAAAAACACGCTATTTGTTTTGACGATGGGAATTAATTTTTAAATTAATTAATGCAACTGATATGTTTTGAATTTGGTAAAATAGAAATAATTTTTGAATTCATAATATCAAATATAGCTTAGGCCTAATTTTTGGTATTTTTCTGGAAACTTTCATTTTTTGATGAATAATGAAACCACTAAGTGGTAGTTAAAAAACTGAATTTTTCATAAAACTTATCTTTACCGCTTCTGTGAGTGGAATTTCAAAAATCCAAGAGACACAGTTAATATCAAAGACTAAAATGTGGTTCAATGAGATGAAAATATTTTTTTGGTGAATAATAACTTTTTTACTTTTATTTACCACGGTTAAAAGTAAATAGGATAATTAAGGGTAAAAATGATATTATTATTACCCTAACACATGTCTTAATTCTATTGGATAAGTGTAATGCGACCCAAAATAACCTTAGGAACAAAATATGAGCATTTAGGCCCACTTTGATTAGATTAGGACATTAAATATTAATTTATTTAAAGAAGGGTTAAAATAGTTAAAATCAATGTTTAATAAGTAAATCATTTTTAATATAGGGTTATAAATAAGATTAATTCTACTATAAATATTAATTAGAAAGATAAAACTATTTCCTACATAATGGTATTTTATTTTTAATTTTTGGACCTTAAATAATTTAATTTATTTATGAAACAATGATGATGCAGTAATTATCTTATTAATGAAATATTGACATAATTGATGTTATGAATACCCAAATAAATGTAATTTGAGAATTTTTATGAATTAAACTAATTTTATAGGTTTATATGACATGTTATTATTGATTTAGTTAAATTTTTTTGAACTAATCATTCTGTTATAATTTTCTCAAAAATCAGTTACCAAATAGTGTCAAAATTGACATAAAATAGTTTTTAAAACAAATATTATATTATTAATTGTTATTTTATTTTTAAAAATTTAATGTTCGGAAAAATTACTTCTATAATGTTATATATATTAATAATAAACAACTTGGGGTTATTTTGGCTTATTATAGTAAGTTTATTAACCTTATAGTGTAAGAAAACAAGAAGACACGGTAAAAGTAAAATTATTTAACTTAGGGTTAAATCTAAATGATAAGGTTAAAATAGAAACCTAAACTTGTCTAAATTCTATTTTATGAGAGGATATATACCCATACCCACCTTATATTCAAAATAACTCAATTTTTAGCTATTAAGAACCGAATATGACTTTATAATAAAATAATATTTTTTGTTTTTCCAAAGGTGCCCCACTCCTCCCTTATAAAAGGGCACCTCCTCCCTCTCTTCCTCACACCACTTTGAGCCTTCCAGCTCAGCCAACCCCTGAAAAATTATCTTCTCCACTTCCATAGAAACACCATATAGGTTCTGGTCTTCTTCAAAGACCAATTTTAGTTCCCTAAGAGGAGGTCTCAAAGAGGCGCTTCAAAGAAGAGGTAATGTCCGTTACCGATTCTTTCAACTTTATTTCTTCTTCCACTTCTTCTTATTTAGTTGTTTCATTATGAAGTAATAACATTAGTATAACTCATATACATATATGTTATTATAAGTATGAAACAACCCTATTTCACCATCTATCCATCCTACGGAAAACGAAATCACCACGCGTGCGTACGTACGGAATACCGTCTCCACGCCGTGGTGTAATCTGTTTTTCCAACACCACATTACTTGGATGGGTATAATGGTGTAAATAATAACTATAAATAGTTATTATAAAATCATACTGATTCTGATATATTTTATCATCCACTCAAATTCAATTTAATAATTATGGGAACGATATCATCGCTTGTGTGTACGTACGGACTACCGTCTCCATCATGCGATGAGATTCATTCTCAATGATTAATCATTCCTGAATGATTATAAAGTATATATAATAATTAATCATGAAATATATGACATAATAATGATACTGGATTTATGTATATATATATATATATATGTATTTCATCCACTTAATTCCATTCAAGTCAGTAAAGAAACGAAAATAGCGTTCATGCGTATGTACGGCCTACCGTTTCCATGAACGGTGTATTTATTTCCATTTATAGATCTATTATATATATGTATATTCTGAATATATATTATATATAAATCATGTTTTATATTCTGGAATTAAGTAATCATGATATAAGTAATCATATGAATAATTACAAGTCAAAACACGGACGACAAATGAAATGATTTTACCCAAAACGCTCTTTAACATAGAATTTACAAAAGAATGGGTAATATAAAGTCATAAGTGAACCATATATGATATGATAACAATGAATATGATTATATAATAAGTCAATGAAATTATTTAAATCATTATACAGGAGGTTCGGATACGTACGAAGCATATCAGACCAAAGGTAAGGGATAATTTTGCAAATCTCATTTTTATCCGAGATTGCTTATTCGTAAGTATTTACTGGGGTTATTGTTATCATCCATGTCCATGTTTTCTAAAAGTTTTTTTTATGTATGTTTAATATCCTTTTTACCCATTTTTAATTTTACTACATTGTATGTAATTAATCTGTCTTTTGTTTATGTACAAGGCACTTTTTGACTTTTTCGACAAAAGTACGAGGAGAGTGTTTTTTTAACATATACAGCATGAAAGGATTTTTACGGTTTTATAAAGCCTTATTTTCATGAATATTCCTCCAAAATATTTAATGACTATTTTCAACAAAATCCTTTTCTTTTAAAATTGCATGACATTTTGTGAAAAGAAAATGATTTTGAAGAAGAAAGGATATTTTCCTCAAGAATTCATTTCAAGTGTTTTATCAAAATCATTTTCATCTAAGGTGAAATTATTTCACATGTGTATGTTTTAGGTATCATGACTCTATGATTTATATGGTTTCACCTTTCTAATGATGAAATGATATCCAATTTTTTTGTATGGATTACGTTATGATGGAATGATGTTTATGGAAACCATTTTATTCTTGGGTTATGATGAATGATTTATGTTTATATTGTGGCACACGAAAGAATGATTTCAATATGAGATGGGTGGGACCTATATCTACCTCCAATTCATTGGGTAAAGATTTATATCTCATGAGATATAAATTGCTGGAATGGTAAGTTAATCCGGTCAGTATTACAGGACTGGAACGAGGAGTAAACTCGATTCAGAAAGGGACTTTGTCCACTAAGATGGTCTTGGCAGCAATGCCTTGGATACTATGGAAATAATAACATGTGATGAATGGTTTCCACAATTACATGTTTTATTCACATTATATTTTATCATGGTTGATGTTCCATTATGATATATGCCTTACGTACTTCCACGATTTATGTCTTTTCTCAATATTTTGATGTTTAAATTTCATGTTCATGTTTTTTGCTTCCAAATGTTTATGGATTGTTTTATGTTATCTATGTTTGCCCTTACTGAGCATTTGAGCTCACCCTTTTTATGTTTTATTTTCCCTAAGAAATAAAGAAAGGTTTTAGGTAAGGAAACAAAAAGGGGAATATCGTTATGGGAGTTGTTGAAGATATTTCAACATGATTAGAAGATTATATTCCAGGTTTCAAAGACACTAAAATATTATGGTCCTTGTGTGTCTGTTTTTGTTATGTATTAAGTATTCTACAAAAGTAATGTAATGTCTATGTACGTCAAGATTCGGGTCTCTATAATACCTTTACAAAATTATTTAGTAATAAAAAGTGGGTGGATCCATAATAAAATAAGACATTTTTTATTCTAGAGTAGAAGATAATTCTACCTTTTTCCCATCATTCTCGTAACCCACTTCTATTTTCAGGATCACACGAGATTTTCCTTTTTCATTGGGCTTAATAGGTTATGAATTATGATCCTAAAAAATCTTTGAATTCATGAATTGGCTAGAATAATACCCATACACATTGAATTTGAAGCATTGGAGCATGGGTGTGGTGCATTAGTTGGAATCTTATTTTCCTCTATTTCATTTACCAGTCTACTCATAACCTTATAACCTTGATGGGATTTATGACACTCCTTTCAGAATTTGAATAACCTCACAATTCCATTAAAACATTTCTATTGATGTTTCCTACCACATTTCTGGGTTGTAGATGGATGGAATTTCTTTCCATAATGTGACCAGAGCTCAAACATTTTATATAGAATACAAGGAAAGTTATTACTAAATAATATCCCCTTAAACTCATTCCATTCTAGGAATTCATTTTCTTCATCTTTCCTCGTAATCCGGATAATATTCCTCTATTGATCCACATCTACTTCAAGATGATAAATAGCTAGGATATCTTTTTTGTGACCAAAATATTGAAGAATATAAAATATTTTTTCAATGGTGCTGGTCCAACACTTAGCCACTAGTGGATCAGAAGATCCACCAAAATAAGGTGGATGTTTCGTTATGAAAGATTCAATAGTGAATTGTTTTCACCTTTGAACATTTGATAACTCACCATGATTCATATCCTGAGAAAGTGATGCATGCATAACATTAAGATTATATATTCCAGATCCTAATGAATATATTTTATCATGTGGATAATCATTGGTTTTTATATCATATTCATCATCAACACAATTCCTCCAAGTTCCATCCATTGACTAAAACAAAAAATCATAGTGTGTAAAACAATATTCATACTGAAAAACCACACAATTCTAACAAATCATTTAAATAATGTTTAAATTATGAAACATTCTTCTATGATACATTAGGTTTAACCCAGTGCATTCATGACCATTTACAAAACATTAAGACTTTATCCTATTATTAGACCAATCTCTAGGGGGTTCATAAAAGTTATCTAACCCCAATATTCAATGATTAACTAAACGCTACTCTAATACCAATTATAATGGACTATGATTTTCATAAAAAAATGTCACATCTATTTAGATGAATATCCAATACATAATAATATTATCCATTCTAGAACCATAAAGGTTTAGAGTCATTAGAGAGTAGATACATGGTATTGCTATTTTATAAAGGATCATAAAAATCTCTAAGAAATATTTTCCATTATAGTAATCTTCTTTGGAATACCCTACTAACTGATTTCTTCATAACCTGGGGAAAGGAAACCTAAGAAAAGGGTGAACTCAGATACCCAATAAGGGTAATCAAAAGAGATATCAGTCGATTATCATATGAAGGTATAATATAATCATCAGGTTATGAGAACATGAACATAAATTAAAAATTTCATACATAATTCTACAAAGATAAAAAAACATGAGTTTTGGAATAAAAAATTATATTTTAAAAAAATATAAATCCTAATAATGAGATCACATTATAACTCAACAATAAAACATTGATCATATCATAAATGTCTATGGTACCAAAAAAATTATAGAAACCATTTCACATGTCAAGGATAACTACAAAGACCTTAAAATCAAGAATCAACACCTATTTCCCTTAGTGGATCAAGCACATCTACTTAATTCCTATAATAGATCAAGCACATCAATATGTTTCCTATAATATATCAAGAACTTTAAATTATTTCCCATAATTATATTATGAGATATAATACTTTACCCAATGCATTGGGGGGAGATATAGGTCCCAAACATAACAAAATGAAAATAATACATATGTGTGCCAAAAATATAAAACATTCATCACATCATCATACCATAACCCGTATAAAGAAAATGGGTCTCATAAATCATTAACCAATTCATAACCCATGAAAAATTAGGGGTTCAACATAAATATTCACAGAAAAAATCAAGAGTAAGAATATTTTATCTTGATAATATCCCCAATAAATAATTAGAAAGAACAAAAGATATTATCTTATATCAAAAATGATTTTGAAAATCACTTGGAACACTTCTTGAGGAAAATAGCCTTTCAACTTTGAAATAAATTATTATTTTTAAGACAAACCACATATGTATAAATGAAAATATTTTATTTGAAAAAAAAACATATAAAATTGTAAAGGTAGATTCTAATAAAACTTTAGTCATGATATAGGGAAAATTATTTCATTCCATATATATTGAAAAAACATTTTGTTCACACTTGTTGTATAATTTTCAAAAAGTACCTCATTTCAAAAATGAAATGATGATTCCTTGCACACTATTTTGTAAAAAAATAAAACATGGTTATAAATGTATTTAAAATATATTTTGAGAGTAATAGAAATATAATTTTAATTTTTTTAAGGAAATTATGGATATAAAAGAAAAATATTCACCCAGTAGGGACTTAACTTAAACAATCCCAAATAGTGATGAGATTGTTAAATAAAACCCTTACCTCAAGTCTTTCCTTTCCTCATTCATGTTAAATACTCATATGTAATTAGTATGGATTTATTATACATATATTACATAATAATATTCATGTCATCATAAATTTTATGATTTATTTATTACATCTTATCACCCATTTCATAAAAATTTGTTATTAAAATAACTCTTTTGGGTGATAACTACTTCATTTTCCAAGCATGTTTCTGTTTAACAGTCCTATTCCATATACATTGATCATGGTAAAATCATTTAAATAATTTTAATAATTATATAAAAATAATATATATTAATTATCTATGTATATATATATTAATAATTCATAAAAATTAGATATAGAAAAATTAATTACACTGTTTGTGGTGGTTGTAGGCCATAAGAACTCATGGCCATTATTTCAATTTTTCAAATGATGGAATAAAAGAAAGATAAATAATTATTCACCTTTGTATAATCTTTATTATATAATATTTATTATATATATTCATCAAATTTATCCATATTACTATTTAAAATAAAATATAAATTAAAAATGAATCATATCACATCTTTGAGGTGGTAGTCCACACCTATGCACGAACAATGTTATCATTTCCAAAAGGTTTGGATGGTAAGTTGGTAGATGTGATATTTTAATTACATAATTATAAAAATTCAATAAATACAATATGTAAATATTAAAACCATCAGAATATCCATCCATAAAGGACAATGATGGAATGTGAATTTTATCTCTACACAGAGATGGTAAGTCATACGTACACACGAGCGATACATTAACTTCAAGTTTGATAGGAAATAGGGTGTATAATGGTGTTTTCATAATCATAATTACATATAAGTATATTTATTATAAATAATTTATTATTTAATGATAAATAAAAATATATTTTGAGGAGGTAGTTTAGACCAAAAAGTGATAGTGAACGGTAAGGGTGATTACCTCTTATTCGAAACGACTCCATTAGATCGTATAAAAAGTGATCTAGGGTTGTTTTTTTGGGAAGAATATAACCTATAAAATATGTATAGGTATGTGAAGGAAATAATTATTCTGAATATGGTATAGATATAAGGATCAATTTAGTGAAATGAAGTGAGATTGGAGGTTTCCCTTTATAATTGAGGTGAGGGGCATTTTTGAAATTTCTCAAAAGATTAAATTATAATAAATTAATTCTCAAGGGAAAATACCACCAAATTGAAAGAGATTATATGGTAATATAAGATAGAGTTATAATACCATAAAAAATATAATTTATACATGTTTTGGTATAATATTTAACCTTATCATTTTGAATAACTCTTAGTGAACCTATTTTAAATTTAACTATGATAATAACATTTTCAATATTGAAAGATTGTAATTTTTTCTTATAAGGTGAAAATTGGACCATAAATGAATAATTTATGAATATTTTGGCCATGTAAAGACTAAATTGTATAATTTAAATATTTTTATTATTTATAATTCATTAAATAATATATTATTTTGAAAAAATATCATTATTGTCAATTTTTCCACTATTCATTTAATTTTACATTAAATACATCAAGACAAATAGGGAATTCAAATAAAATGCTTCAAAATATCCTTAATTAGTTATATGGATCTAAAAAATTGGTGGAATATTTTAAATCATTAAATTTATGATTTTCTTATATTTTTAAAATCATTTTTATATTTTATAATTAATTAGAGAAATACTGTATCGGTGTTGCACAAGAAATTATGGTCATTATATCAATACTAAAAATTAAAATAAATTTATATCCTAAAAATGATTTTATTAATTTCAAAATATACTCTCATATTCAATTATAAATTAATTTTCCCCCTATGTGAACTTATAAGGGATATTAAAAACAAAGAGAGTGAGATTTTGTAACTTTCTTTGATTTGAATAATATATAAGTCATTTTAAGGTCAAAGTGTCTATTAATCAACTAAGTTTTGAAACTTAGGTGTTAATGGTAGAATTTATTTAATTAAATAAGAATCGTGATGAAGAATTATGTTATTATCACTTATTTTTAATCTAGATTTTCCCGATTTACCATTTACTATAGCGATAAATTTTACCGTGGTTACTATTCATATTGACAAAAAATAAAAGGGGCATGATTTCCAAATTTGAACATCCTGATTCTAAATATTTAATTAATTATATCTAATTAAGTACCTATAAATTGTAGAAAATAATCTTAATCTAAGTGTGAAAAATGTGATAAGAACTGCTTTTTAGAAAAGTACATTTTAAACATAAAACTAGGTTTATTATTATCCTATGCCTAGAAAATAATTTTTGGATGTTTAAAAAATTTAATGAAGAAAATAATATATAAATTTCAGTAAAACCATTCACCAATATTGATTAATTTAATTTATTAATAAAAATACATTACACGCATAAAAATAAAATTTTAGAAAAAAATAACGCTTTTATTTTCAAATATTTTTTTTATAATTATAACAATTTTTTAAGTAATGAATTTATTTTATAAATTTATAGAAAATAAAATTTTCATAATTTATTTATTACTGTCCATACCCAATAATTAAATTTCTAGTTAATAATAAATATATAATATTTTAATAATTTTTTGTTTTATGTCCAACTCATTGTTGTGTGTAATGCAAGCTATTGAAGAAATAAAATTATTTAAAGAGAAATATTTCATAAAAATCATAAGTTGTTATATTATATCCCCATTAAAATTAATTTCTACCTCCAAATTCATCAATATAATAAAATATATGAGGTTACTTCAACCTCATCACATCATCAGGTTAATACATAGCTTACTCAAATTGCTAGTTTCATCATAAAACATTAACGAGGTGAGTGGTATTGTTTCATAATAATTTGTCTCTATATTCTAGAATATATACCAGTTTTGTTTATAAGAATGATCTTTATCCATCTATATGACCTATATGTTTAGTACATGGGATGGATCAAGTATGTACTTCCTCACAAGAGATAAATGGAAAACATCATGAACTTGAGAGATATTCAGTGGATGCGCCAATCAATTATCTACCATCCTAATACGATAAAGAATTAAAAAAGGGATGATATACATAAAAATTATCTTTCCCTTATTTCAAAAACTCATCACCTTCTTCTAGGGAGATATTTATATGAATACATTTTCACTAACCTCAAACTCCCAATATTTCTAACAATTATCAGCATAACAATTTTGTTAACTTTGGGCTGCTCTTATGTGCTGTTGAATAGATCTCACCTTCTCTATCATTTCCTCAATAAGATCAGGTATTGATAGATTTATTTATCCAACATCACTATATCATGTTTATGTTTTTCAATTACTATAATCGAGGGATTTATAAGGATCCCTTCTAATGATGGAGTGAAAGCTATTTTTGTATGAAAATGTCAACAAAGGTAAGAATTGATCCCAACCACCATTGAAATCCATAGATAAAACTCTCAACATGTATTCTATATTTTCAATGGTCCTCTCAAAATGAACATCTATCTAAGGATGATAATCTATGTTGAAGCTTAACTATGTATCTAGATCCCAATGAATACTTCCCTAAAACATCAAGGTAAACCTTTGATCCTGATCAAATACTATTGATAGTGGTAAACCATGAAATCTTTCCACTCCCATAATTTATAATAGAGTAAGATGATAAAGAGATAAATCTTCATTTACATTAATTAATTTTCTTAAATTCATAATGAGAACAAATATAATCCAAATAACATTATTCCCTTTATATGTTTTGGGAAGTCTGATGATAAAATCAGCGATGACGTTTTCCAATTTTCATTTTGGAATGGGTAATGGTTGTAATATCCCTATAGAATTATATGTCTTAGACTTAACCTACTAACATACTTATCAGTAAGAAACATATTATACAATATATATCTTCATTCTGACCAACCAAAAATACCCTTTGAAATATATATATATCATTGTACTTCCATGATGATTAGGGAATGAAGAACTGAGAGCTTTATCCATCAGATCCTTCTTTATATCTTGTACTGGAGGGACACGTAAACATTTCCTAAAACTTATTATTCCATCATAGATAACTTTTAACTCATTAATATTTATCCCCTTTTATCATCACCATATATTCTTTATGCGCCTCTTTAATATTTACATGGATAGATGGTTGAACATTCATTTGAATGAGATATGATTTCTTCCATTCCTTTAAAATTTCCATATCAATATTTTATAAATAAATAAATATTGGATCTTTTTAGTCCTCATCAAATATAATCTATCATGATCCTTTGTCTCAAAGCATCTTCCACTACATTCTATTTCCTAGGGTGGTAGTTTTTTGAGCAGTTATAATTTTTAATTAGCTCTGACCATCTTTTATGCTGCATGTTCAACTCTTTTTGAGTGAAAATATACTTTAAACATTTTTTAATCCATGCATATTTCACACATTTATCCATGGATATAATTAATCCATATGTTTAATGAAAAAATTACCACAAATAACTCTAAATAATGAGTTGGGTAATTTTTCTCATGGACCTTCAATTGGCGTGAGGAATAATCTATCACCATATAATTTTCCATGAGAACACATCCCATTATCTTCTTTGATGAATCACTTTAGAACACAAACCTTTCTAAACTACAAGGTAGTGTGAGAAAAAATTCATTGACCAAACTTTTTTTTAACTCCATCATACAATCTTCATATTCCTCCATCCATATGAACATAACTCTTTTCTAAGTCAACATGGTGATTAGATTAGATGATTTTTGGAAATATCTTTTAAAACTTCCATAATATCAATCCAAACAATGAAAACTATGGATTTTAGTCCTCATAGATGGTTTAGTAAATTTATTAATAACTTCCATATTTTAAAGATCCATTAATATACCCTCACTTGAGATTATATGAACCAAGAATGAATCCTTACGATTCTAAATTTCTCACTTGGTAAAATTTTCATAAATATTCTCCTTCATCAGGGTCTTCTGTACAATACTCAAGTGATATTAAATCTCTTGATTTAACATTGAATATATAGAAATATCATCCATAAATACCAGAAAAAATTGATCAAGTTAGTCTCTAAATAATCTTTATTAAATCCATGAATACAATAGGGTAATTAGTCAGACCAAAAGGCATCATTATAAATTCCTAGTGTCCATACCTTATACGGAATGGCATCTTGGGTATATCCAATTTCTTGAACCTAAATTGATGATATCTAGAATAAAGTTAAATATTGGAAAAGTATTGTGCTCCACTTTTTTTATTGAATAAGTCATTAATATGATGGAAATGATACTTTTTCTTGATTTTTATTTTTTTAAGATCTCAATAATCAATGAAAATATTCATTAAACCATCTTTCCTATTAACAAATATAATAGGTTCACCCCATGGTGAATCAATAGTGCATTTAGATCCCTTATTAACATTATCCTTGAGTTTATCTTTTAATTCCTACTACAGAACCGGGGACATTATATAAGTAGTATTTGAAATATGCCTAACACCAAGTAAGAGTTCTATTGAAAACTAAAATTTATGATTTGGTGGAATTATCAATAATTAATATGAAAATTCTTAAAAAAAAATTCAATACAATAGGTGTATCATTAATTTTGAGTTTATCCCCAACCATATAAGATATATATTTTTCATGTGTAGGAATTAAGATCCAAAATATTGAAGAAGTTTCCTTTGGAACATTAGATTCATACTCATATAATGAAATGATCATATTTTCATTCAAAATATGAAATGTGTATTCTCATACTTGAATATTGATTTGTGATCCATTTAGAGAAATACAATCCCTGCTAATAATAATATCCAATTTAAATAAATGTTGAATCACAATATTTATCGTAATCACTTTCCCATAAAAAACAATTATAAAGGAATTTTATACTTTATATGATACCACTGTGACATTAGTATTTTTCAAACTTAAATAAACCTATAATTGTTGAGGTGATATGATGATACCATTATAAAATTATTAAAAAATTAAAGATTGGGTGGATCTAGAATCAAATAAGACATTAACTGTTATAGAGTGGATGATAAGTGTACCTTTTATCATGTCATTCTCACAACCCACTTTGATTGTCATTATCAGAAGAAAATTCACTTTTTCTTTGGGATTAATAGGATGCGAAATATGATCACAAAAAATATCTCGATTCATGCATTTGTTGGAATAAGTCCCATACTTTTCACATTTGAAGAATTGGATCATGTGTGGTGCGTTAGTTTGTATCTTATTTTCCTCCATTGCATTAACTAAACTATTCATCACCTTCTTACATTAATGGTCTTTATGCCCCTCTTTTACCCATTAAAGAACCACTAAGTTCTCTTTAAAAAATACTTGATGTTTCCTCCAACATTTATAGAACATATGTGGATGTAATTTCTTTCCACCATGTCATTTTTCAGGTTTTCATGAGACTCAATTTCCTTTTATTATCAAAACCATAGGAATCATGGTAATCTCCATTTTCCATTTATACTTTGAGTGAACATATAAAAGTTTATTTATATCTACTGAAATATATTATAGATAATTTATTTATAAGACTTGGTTTTATGCCACCAAATAATTGATCAATTTTATGTTTAGAGCTGATAATGAAACCAAAGACATACCTTTCTATTATTGTAAAATTTTCTACATTGGTACCAATGGATTCATCATCACTCTTCTTCATCTTAATAAATTCCTTCTTCAAATTTTTACAAAGAATATCTAGAATGTAATTAATGAGGAAATTCCCCTTACACTAATCCGATTCAATGGATTCAATTTCATCATATTTCCTTATATTTTTGATAAGATCCCATCTTAGATATTCATTTCCTTCTAGATGACATAAATCTAAGAAAAGTTTTTCATGTCTAGATCATTTAATAACCACAAATATTTTCTCAATGGTGTCAATCCATCACTCATCCACTAGTGGATCACAAGATCCACTAAAAAATGTGGATGTCGCATCATGAAAGATTCAATAGTATATTCACTTATTTAATAATTAAATAAATCAACATGATTTATAGCTTGAGAAATTCACATGATTATAAAAACAATTTTTTGTATTCTATATCCCATAACATTTGATTTCTTAGTTTGAAAATAATTAAATTGTAAATCACATTAAGCATTAATAAGATTCATTCGAGTTCTATCAATTGACCAAAACCTAGAAGCATAGTGTGATAAAAAATATTCTTAATAAAAACCACATAATTGTATATATCATTTATGAAATTCCTAAATTGTGACAATTTATTCTATGATACCTTAGTTTGAAGTAGGTAATTCATAATCATTTTTAAAACTTTATCATTTTATCCAATAATTAAACATGTTCCAAGGTTTTTAATAAATTTATCTAAACCTAATATCTAAATATTGACTAAACCCCAATCTGATACAAACAATAGCGGGTTGATATTTTTATACATAAATATTACATCTATTTTGACAAATCTTCAATACATAATAATACAATCCACACTAGAAACGTAAATAATTAGAGTCATTTAAGACTAGATATACAATCGTATTATTTTATGTTAGATCTTCAATATCATTGATAAATATATTTCTTCATAGTACTTTTCATAGTCATACTCTACTAAAAAGTTTATTCACAACCTAGGGAAAAGAAATATAAGAAAAGGGAAATTTCAGCTGCCCAGTAATGGTAAACATGGAAGATATTAATTCATGATCATATGAAAGAATAATAAAAGCATAAGGGTATGATATCATGGCCATAAATTAAAAAATTTCATACCCAATGTCCAAACTAACATGAAAATGAGTTATGTAATAAAATATTATCATTTAGAAATATATAAATCTTAAAAAAGATAACTCATCATAACTCAATCATTAACCATATGTTTGTTTTATAAATATGTGTGTACCAAAATAAGTATATAAACCATTTCATATTTCATGGTTAACTACCAATAAAATCTTATTAGGAATCAATACCTCTTTCCCACAGTGGATTAACAACATCAACTTGTTTCCTATAATGTATTAAGCACATATACTTATATCCCATAATGGATTAATCACTTTAATTTGTTTCCCATAACTATATATTGAGATATAGTGCTTTAAAAAATATATTGGATGGAGATTTGAGTACCACATTTGACATAATGAAAATAAAAAATATGTGTTCCATAATATAAAACATTCCTCACATCATCATATCAAAACTCATATAAGGAAAACGGGTCTCATAAATATTTCATTAATTCATAAACCCTAAAAAATAAATGGGATCAATATAAATATTAAACACAAAAATAAAGAGTTGGAATGGTTACATGGATCATATACCCATTAAAGAATTATAATACAAAAGGATGTTTTCTTAGATGAAAAATGTTTTTGAAAAATCACCTGGAACACTTCTTGATGATAATATTCTTTCAACTTTTAAAATCACTTATTTTTTGAAAAAAACCACACACATATAGAGGATTTTTTTATTTTAGAATAAAAAATTAAAAATGTAAAGGATTTTTTAAATAAAATTTTATTCATGATGGTGGGAACATCTGTTCGCACAGTATAATTTAAAACAATATTTTTTATATTTTTTTCACAATTTTCAAAAGTAATTCTTTTGGAAAACAAAAAAGAATATTACTATCAATCCATTTAAAAAAACTCGAACATGGGTAAATTTTTTTAAAAGAAAATTTTAAATTAGTTTAAGTATTATTTATTAACATAGTAAAACAAATATATAAATGGATGAAAAATATTCCCCTTAGGGGGACGCAATATAAACAATCTCAAACATTGATGATATTGTGAAATAAAACCCTTACCTCAAGTATTGCCTTTCCTTGTTCACGTTAAAACCTCATGTATAATAAATTTGGATTTATTATGAATATATGAAACAAATATATTAAAATATATCATACAATGTATAATTAATTTATATCATCTTATCACTCATTTTTTTAATAATTTGTTATTAAAATCACTATTCTTGGTGATAACTGTTTTGTTTTCGAAGCAAGTTTCATTTCGGCAGTCCCAGTCCTTATAATTTGATTATGGTCCAATAATTTATAGAATGTTAATAATGTTTTTAAAAACCAATGTAATAATTATATAGATATGAATATTTATTTATAATAATTAATAAAAATTTGATATAAAAAAATGAATTACACCATTCATATAGGTGGTAGGTTGTACGTACGAATGAACAGTATTTTCATTTTACTACCAATGGAATAAAAGAAATATAAATAATTATTAACCTTTATAGAATATTTATTATATACTATATATCATATATATTCGAAAAATTTATATTTTTTACCATCCAAGTTAAATATAAATGAAAAAAATAATCACATCCCACAGTGGACGTAGTAGTCCACACATACATACGAATGACGTTATAGTTTTCCAAAGGATTGGATGGTAAGTAGGTAGATGAGATATTATAATTAAATAATAATAACGATGTTATAAATATAAAATATAAAAAACAAATCCATTATATTATCCATCCATAAAATATGGTGATGAAATGTGAAGCGTATCTCTACATGGAGATAGTAAGTCATACGTACGCACGAGTGATACTTTCGCGTATTGATTGATTGGAAAGTGGAAATATAATGGGGTTTTAGTTATAATAATTAAATTTAAGAATATTTATTATACAAAATTTATTATTTTATGATAAATAAAATAAATTTAAAGGAGGTAAAAATGAGTAGAAAAAGATAGTGATCAGTTAGGGCAATTACCTCTTCATCGAAATGACTCCTTTAGATCGCCTAGAAAGGGCTATAGGGTTGGTATTTTTGGTAGAAAAGAACCTCTATAATATGTATAGGGAATTGTATAAGAAGAATATTTAGATTATATTTGAGATATACGATCAAAGTGGTGAATTTAAGTGAGATAATAGGTTCCCTTTTATAATTAAGTGAGGGGTACTTTTAGAATTTCTCAAAATATTAAATTGTAATAAATTAATTCTATAGAAAAATACCTAAAAATGGAAATAGATTATAATATAAGGTAATATAGGGTTTTAATTCAATAGAAAAACTTAATTTATATGAGTTTCTATGTAATTTTAAACCTTATCATTTTGATTAACCCTACTTATTCAATTTAAATTTTAACTATGATATTTTTTTTCAATATCAAAGGATTATTTTTTTTACATATAAGGTGAAAATTAGACCATAAATGGAAAATTTATAACATTATAGACTATATCATGACCAAATTGTATTATTTTAGTATTGATATGTTTTTTTAAAAATTTAATAATATAATCAGAAGACGCAGAAGCAGGAAAGCCTACTCCCAGAAAAGCTTTATATATAAAAAAGTAAATGCATCAAAAGAGGAGAAACATGGGATAAAAAAAGATGCATGTACATATCACCACGTGCATCAGCATCAACCAAACCACACCAGAAGGATGGTGTAACAAAGGACCAAAAAGAGAAAACCTCCTCAATCGCATGCTTTGACAGAGCATCAACAACCTAATTTGCCTCCCTGTAAACATGAGTGACAACCAAACAAATCTTCTCAACAAGCTTGAGAAATTCATCCCATGCAGACAAAATCTTCCAAGGGACATTTCGTGAATGATTTCTAATAATATCAACCACCAAATTAGAGTCATAATCTATCCATAAGGTCATCCAACCATGAAAATAAGCATACCGAATAGCTTTGATCATAGCCCCTAACTCCACCTAAATAGCCAATCCATTTCATAAAAAGTGATAAAAACAACCTTTAACAAGGCCCCTGTAGGTGTGGAAGACACCACCATATCCTCAAGGCCTGGGTGCACCTGAAGCCGCCCCATCCACATTAACTTTCAAACTCTGAGAGATCGGGGGAATCCAACAGATATGTTTCATCAAAATTGGCTTCTTGCATCTGCCAGGAACACCCAACGTTTACAAAATAACCAGATCCGAAACATCATTTCACATGAATCCATTTCGATCTCATGAAGAAGCAATAACCCAAGTATTAAGCTCACGAATACCAACAGAAATTGGTATAATTTTGTTGTCAAAGATAAGAGCATTTTGGGCTTGCTAGATAAAAGAAACAAACACTGAGACAGCAGAGAGGAGCAAAGGTTTCACCTGAGAACTGCAATCAGCTCGAAAAATAGAATACATAGGCTGTCCAAAACCCTCCAAGTTTAGATGGCATCCAAAAACACCCTAAAAATAATCCCATAAACCAGATGCAGAGCAACAAGATAAAAATAAATGATCAAGAGTCTCATCAACAGAAAGACAACGAAAAAAACAGGTGCAAGAGAAAATCTAGCACGCTGTATCATACATTGCAGAGGTAATCTACACTTCCAAATCCTCCACATAAGAAAATATTGAGCCGGTGGGATAAAGTCAACATGAAACATAAGCAGCCAAGAGGGAACCATCAAAGGTTCAATGCACATGAATCTATAATCCTCCTTAGTGTTGAAGGTTCTAGTAAGACTGGACAACTAGATTAAAGTATCCACCATAGAATACTGATAACAACCCAACTCCATTTTCATATAATCATAAAGAAACCCCTGAGCCACAACATTATTATGAAATTCAGCAATTGATATATCCTTCAAAGCAGCAGAAATTTCAGTGTGCTCAGCAATGGAACAAGACAACAAATGAATTAATTTTATAAACGTACATAACATATGATTTATATAATTTACTTATTAACATTCATGATCAAAAATCCAATATCTTGGTGGTAATATACACATAATATTGTAATAACATTATCCATTTTATCTAAACTAGTTATTTCATGTAATGAAATCTACTGATGAAATAAATTTATTTAAAGATAAATACTTACTAAAAATATCAGGGTGTTACATTATACCCTCCTTAAAATAAATGTTAACCTCTAAATTAATCTCTCTGATAAAAATATATAAGGATACATCTACCACATCACACCCTCAGGTTTCCTCATAGATTTCTCAAATTGGTGGTTTATCCACGAAACATTGACCAAATGAGTGGTCTTGTTTTATAGAACTTTGTCTCTATGATATTTATAATAAATATCTTTATCTAGTGGATCAACCTATGAGTTTAGTAAATGTGATAGATCTTGTAGTTACTTCCTCAAGAGAGATATATAGAAACCATTGTGAACATGAGAGAGATTTGGTGGATGCACCAATGTATTAGCTATAGTTTTGATATGATAAATAATTTCAAAAGGGACTATATACCTAGGGATAAACATGCTCTTATTTTTAAATCTCATCACCCTATTCCAGGGAGATATTAATAGGAATATCTTTTCACCAACTTCATTCTCTAGATATTTCAGATGATTATCTACATAACTCTTTTTTTGAATATGATCTTCTCTTATGTGTTGTTGAATGGATATAACCTACTCTTCCATTTCTTCAACTGCATCACATCCCAATAGATTTTTTCCTACTTCATTCCATCATATTGGAGTTATAAATTTCCTAAAACAGCGGAATTTATAAAGATCCATCTAAATGTTAATGTGGAAGCTATTGTTGTAAGAAAATTCCATAAAAAGAAAGGTGTTGATCTCAACCACCATTGAAATCACTAAACAAAACTCTAAATATGTGTTTTATAGTTTGAATATTTATATCATACTAACCATATATACGAGGATGATAAGTGTTTTTAAACTTAACTCTATATCCATATCCCGCTAAACACTTCTTCAAAATGTTGATGTAAACCCAGGATCCCAATAAAATACAATTGATAGTGCCACATCCTGAAATCAAACAACTTCCTTAATATATATCTAAATAATTTTATCAATTGAAAAATCATATTTAATTTAAATGATGTTTTATGAATTTATAGGGTGATTGACTATAACCCATATAACATTACTCCCTTGAAATGTCTTGGGGAGTTCAATGATAAAATCCTTGGAAATGTTTTTCCATTTCCATTTTGGTATGGGAAATGGTTGTAATATACCCAAATAATTATATATCTCATCCTTAACATTCTAATATGCCAATCAATGAAAAATATAATTTGAAATATCTCTCTTCATTCTATCCCACAAAAAAACCTTTCAAATCTCAATATTTATGTGTACTTCCAAGATGAATAGAGAATGAATAACTAGGAGCTTCATCAATGAGATTATTATTCAAATATGGTATAGTAGGGATACATACATATTTTTTGAACTTTATTATTCCACCACCATAAAGGTTAAACTAAGAAATATTTCTCACCTTCTTCTAAAGCTCTATATATTTTTTATCTTCCTCTATAATCATCACATGGATAGATGGATGAACATTCATTTAGGAAAGATAATATTTATCCCATTACTTAAAATTGTCACATACATCATTTTCTAAATCCAAAAAATTAGATCTTTTATAATACTCATCATAGATAATATGACTTGTTTATTTCAGATCAAAGAACCTACCACCCTATTCGCTTTCCCAGGGTGGTAATGTTTTGAGAATTTATAATATTTAATCAACTTTGACCAACTTCTTTGGAATATATTCAACAATTTTTGAGAGAAAATATACTTTAAACTTTTTTGATCAGCAAATATGTGACACATTTATCCATAAATATAATTCCTCTATATCTTTATTGAAAAAAATACCATAGCTAAATCCAAATGATGAGTTGTGAAATTTTTCTCATGGACCATGAATTGGCCTGGGGTATAAGCTATCACCATATCATTTTTAATGAAAAAACACCCAATTAACTTATTTTGTGCATCACTGTAGATAAAAAAATTCTCCATTATAGGGTAATGTGATCACATGTGCACTCACCAACCTTATTTTTAGATCTTTTAAATTCCTATCACTTTAATATGTCCATAGGAACATAAATTTTGTCCAAGTCAACCTAGTTATTAGATTAGATAATCATGAGAAATATTTAAAAAAATGTCAATAATATCCATCCAAATCAAAAAAATATAGAAATATGTCCCTATTATTGGTCAAGGACATTTCTTAATAACTTCTAACTTTGAAGGATATAATAATATACCCTCAATTGAGATTATATAACACAAAAATGAAACTTTTTTATGTTAAAATTCACACTTGGTAAATTTATTATAAGGCTTCTCATTCGTCACGGTATCTAACACAATCCTCAAGTGATCTTCATGATCTTCCTGTCAATTTGAATATATATGAATATCATGTATAAATACTACCCCAATTTAATCAAGGTAGTCTCTAAAGACTATATTCATGAAATTGAGGAAGATTTTGGGGGAATTAGTAGGACCAAAATCCATCACTATAAATTCATAGTGTCCATACCTTGTATGGAATTCCATATTGGGAATATCCTCTTTCTTGACTCTCAATCGATGATAACCATAATGAAGGTTAATCTATAAAATGTATTTTTCTCTATGTAGTTGATCAAATAATTCATCAATATGGGGGAGATGATACTTGTTCTTGATTGTGATTTTTTAAGATCTTTATAATCAAAGAAAATACGCTTCAACACATCTTTATTCTTAACTAATAAAACAGGTGTAACCCATGGTGACACACAAGAACATAAAAGGTCATATGAATTCGTTACCAAGATTCTCTTATAGTTTCTATTTCAATTCCTCTAAATCAATTGTGTCCATTCTCTAAGGAGTCTTTGAAATATGCATGACACCAATTATGAGTCCCATTGAAAACTCAACTTTATGATTTAGTGTAAGACTAAAAAATTAAATAAAAAAGACAAAAATAAACTCTCATAAAATATTTGTATCCTTAAATTTTGAGTTTCTTCCCAACCATCTGGGATGGATAACCTTAATGTATATGAATTGAGACCCACAAGATGGAAGCAATTTACATTATAAGTTCATATTCATCCTCACATAGATAAATGATAGTAGGTTCATTTAGAATATGAAATGTGACTTCCTTCCTCATTAATTGATATGTTATACATATAGAGAATAAAAATACATTACCCAAGTCACATAAAATTAAACTAAATGATGAATCATAAGATCTTCAAGAAACACTGTCCCAAAAACTTCAATTAGATAGGAACTATAGAATTGAGATGCGACCATTGTTCCATTATGCGTTTTCATATATAACTCAACATAAAACTATAGAGATGATAAAATGATACCCTTAAGAAAATTATTTATAATTAAAATAGTGGGTGGATCCATAATAAAATATGAAATTAGCTGATCTAGAGTGGATGATAAGTGTACCTTTAATCAAGTCATTATCATAACCCACTTAGATAGTCATGATCACATGATATTTACCTTTGTCTTCCAGCTTAAGTGATTGTTGATTCTAATCATAAAAAATCTTTCAATTCATGAATTGTATTATATAATGACTATACTCCTTTAATTTGATGCACTGGAGCATGGGTGGTGAATTATTTGGTGTGTTCTTTTCCTCCATTGTATAAACCAGACAATTCATCACCTTCTGAAATTAAGGGGATTTATGATCCTTCTTTCCAAATTTAACGAACCATATAGATCCATTCAAAAACTTTATTTTTTGTTCTTTATCACATTTATGGCATGTAGATGGTTGTAATTTCTTTACACCATGTAATTTATTTGAGTTTTCATGAGACTCAATATTTGTTTTCTTATCAAAACCATAAAAATGTTGGGAATATCTATTTTCTATTTCTACTTTTAGTGCACATAAAATGATTTCTTTATATCAAATTAATTGTCTTATATATAATTATTTTCAAAGAATTAGTTTTAATCCACTAATGAATTGATTAATTTTACTTTTAGTGGTGATAATTGTAACAGAGGCATACCTTGAAAGCCTAGTAAAGTGTTCCTCATACATACCAATTGATTCATCATCCTTTTTCTTCATCTTAATAAATTAATAATATAAAATCGTACTTAGAATAAAGGGAAATTAATGACTAAATAATATCCCATTAAACTCATTCCACTCAATGGATTCAATTTCATTCTATATCCTTGTATTCTTGATATGATTCCACCATTGAACTGATTTTCCCTCCAGACTATAAACTACTTGGACAACTTTTTCATGTCTTGATAGTTGAGGAATAAAAACTATTTTCTCAATGAAATTTATCCATTGATCATTCCCCAGTAGATCCTAATATCCAACAAAATAAGGTGGATTTTTCTGATTAAAAAATCAACAATACGTTTTCCCTCTTTTGATCATTTAAAAACTCAGCAAGATTTGTATCCTGAGAAGGTTACGTGAGCATAAGATTCTATTTTCCATATCCCATACTATTTGATTTTTTAGGTGAAAAATCATTACATTTTACATCATATCTAGTATTAAAATTATTCCTTTTGGTTCTATCTATTGACAAAAACAAAAAATAATTGTGTGCGAAACAATAGTCGTAGTGAAAATCCACATAGTTATTGCAAATAATTTATATAATGTCTAAATCGTGAAACTTTTTTCTATGATATATTATGTTTAACCAATTTCATTATTGATTATTAATAAAAATTTAGGATTTTATCCAACACATTGACCTATACCCATGATTTTCATAAATTTTTTCTAACCCTAATATTAAAGGATTGACTAAATCTTATTTTGATACCAACTTCAATGGCATGTGGTTTTCATATATTAATATTAAATATATTTATATGAATATTTAATACATAATAATATGTTTCACACCAGAATATTAAAGGTTTTAATTCATTAGATAATAGATATACAATATTATTATTTTATGAATGATCTTCCATTATTGTACTCTACTTAAGAATACCCTACTAATAATTTTCCTCATAAAATGGGGAAAGTAAATAGGGTGAGATCAGATGATTATTAAGGGTAAATATAGTAATAATAATAAAAATAAGAATAATGGAATAATATAGGAATAAAGGAATGATATCATGACCATATGTAATGACCTGTGTCTTGAACCAGATGAAAATCCAAAGGAATTATAAATTTTGTGTTTACTGGATGTGTTGTTTTTAAAACTAAACTTTGGAATGAAATTATGAGTGTTGGAACACTCTAACATGTTGTTTTTGGTCTTGGATAAAGTTTCAATAGGTCTCTTGTAGGTCTCATTGAGGTTCAGGAGAATCGGGTCCCTGAAATCATGGTTTGGGGTGGTCTGACAGAGGCATACAGTTTGTCTGAAACTAAGCAGACCTCAGCAGCAACTTGAGTGGGCTGTTTTGAGGATAAAAAGTTCCCTATATGGACTACACACAGTCTTCCCAAACTATTCACCAATCCCTCATAGTTAGTGCCAAATTAGGTAGTACCTATGCACTATTCAACACACAGTTAGGCTACCTATGTAGGACAAACCATGTGATGAGGTTTCTTAATGTTTGGGTTTCACACAGCTGGTGCACAGTTTGTCCAAACCATGTGTCCAAACCACAAGACATTGTTTTTGAAGTTAAATTGACCAAAATACAATTAATAAGGTTAAAATAACATTTTCCCTTTCCCATATTCTCTCGAAAGCTGAGCAAAGCAACTATAATTTTTGGGTTCTTTGTCTCCCAATCATGATATAGGATTCAAGATAGCATCTAGGTATGTTTTATGATTCATATTTGTTAGTATCTGTGGTTACATATCAATAATATCCTAATTAATTTTTAATATTTCTTTTTTTATTCTCCTCTCAGTTGTGCTGTCACGTTGCAAGCTCATTTTCCCTATTTTCATGGTGAAGGTCTATTTCTAATGTTTCCTCTAAACTAGATCAAATCAAAGCTTGACATTGGATGAATGATATGTCCTAAGCATGGGTTTGACAATCTATGTATTTTTGCTCATTTTTCTATCAATTTATAAATAGTACTATTGTGCCACATACTGGTCTCTTCCACACATTTCTTTATAGTTGGTCCCTTTATGTTAAAATGATCTTTTCTCCTTGATACGTGTATATTGAACCTTGTTTTAGGAATTATAGGTCATTGATCTCTTTTTTGGACACCCCATGGGTATTACTAGTGGGTTTCCCATTTATAATTAATTGATTAAAAGTCCATAATTCCTTCTAAGCATTCACCTTAGACTATAAATGGGTTTTCCCCATATTTGTAATTGTGTTAATTGTAATAGAGCCTTCTTAATTCCATTTGAACCCTTAAGAGTTGAATTTCCATGTTTGGTAGTAAATTTTAAATTCTTATTTTGATGAATTGAAACATGCCTTGGAATGGAAGTTTAAATATCCACAATGAATTGTTTCGAGAACATGTGTCATGTTTTAAAATATATCCCCTCTGATGAGGTGCACTCTATTATAAACTAAAAAGTATTGATTAATTCTTTATATCATAATTGAATTATAGAATTGTGTTTTCCCTATGAATTGATTTCATTGTTTAGTATATAGAATTTTTGAGACATAGCCTTTATTGAACTTATAAAATGAACTTCTTGCTTACTAAAGATGTTAAGTTGGAGTGATTAACCTTTTAAGTGTGTGAGTTGGCCCAACCAGTAAGGGGCATCACCCATGTAGATAATTTCCTAAATGAAAATATCACATTATAAGTGTCTCTTTGAGCTTTATAATCAAAGTTTCATATATTTTTAAATAAATGATATGTATTTATTTGAATAGTTTTCTCAAGATGACTTTTATACCTTGAATATAATAAATGGTTAAATAGAATCAATATAATTGTAAAAGGTGTCAAGGCCATGCCGTTTCTTCACATATTGTTAAATTATTTAATTGAAATATTATACCTTTATAATAATGGGTTATATAAATGAAAAGTATGAGAGTAATTCCCTCATGGGTTGTGTTATAAAGATGATGATGCCTTTGTATAGGCTTGATAAATAAGTTTCATGAGAGGTTCTTCCTCATGAGATATATTAAATGATTACACCTTATACTTAAGCTATGGGATGATGGTAAGGGTTCAGTTGGGAATGGCACTATCAAACTCTTTTACACCGAGTGTTGAGTATGGAATCTAACACCAACAATACTACATGGGTGATGGTATTTATATGTGATATTCCACGATTTGAGTGTTTCAATGGAGGATCACTTTTTATCCCGAGTGTTGTAGAATAAATTATCTCACTATATAAAGATATGGGTCATGTACCATATTTCTTGATATTGTATCATTTTTTAGACTGGTTATTGATATTTAAGTTATGCCCCAATCTAGCCAAAAGCTAGTATTCTAGGAATATGGCCATTAGGTGTCGGCACGCACTTGGTTCCTATAGATGGATGCAATATATAACTAAACTATATATATATATATATATATTTATTAATGATATATAAATAGTTACAAGTCTACCATCTCATTCCAACTATGAGCCGAAGTAGGTATAGCCGCCAGGTGTCCCTTAGGAACCTGGGTGGGTTATTGTTAATTTATTTTGTCACTACTTGTTTATCTTTCTTCTTATACTTGAACACTAATTTACATTATATTTCATGGAATGGATTCAGTTATAGACACAATGGGTTGGAACCTACTAGGATTTATCTCTCACAACCTGCTAATTCCACCATTTCACCAGGGTACCTGATTAGACCTTATATTTTTAGGACCTTGGTTGATTTCTTGATCTATTTACCAAGTACACAAGATTTAAGAGCACAATACCGAGATAGATCCCACATTTCTCATGGATATCTCCTTTGGAGATTCACATTTCATCCCTTTATTTTTTTGTACTGTATCTTATAGTCCACTATATGTTTTTAGTTTTAGTAATATATCATCATTAGGACATGCATGCATTTTTGTATATTGTAATTTTCCATCTCTTAGTTTCATTTACTTGATTGTCATTATTTTTTTGATGCATTGTCTTCATTTATTTACTGCGCTCACTATTTTCAGTTATTTACTTCTATTATACCACGGTGATACTCTATTTATGAGGGTATATGCTCCTCACTGCTAGTCGGAAGCCTTTGGTGTATAGGGAGGCATGCTTGAGGCCATGTGGGGACCTGTCTAGATACTGGTTCATTGGACAGTCAGGGCGTGTTGTTATAAAGTGGAATCAGATGCTCATTTTCCTTTTTCTTAATGTTTTGGGCTGGTATATAGGTGACTAGGAATGTGTCTTCACTTGGTAAATATCCATGTTTGGGAATGATCACCCCACCCATGAAGAAATGACCAAGTGGTCTGGGCTATGATTGATGTTCGTGCTGTTTCCTCTTACAATTGATTATGATTTAACCTTGAGTGATTAGTTTAATTTATAATGCTTATTGATTTATAGAATTGTTGAATTTTTTCCTTGTTGTGGTATGTCAAGGAATAAGCATCACATGCATCATAATAGGTACATATAAATTAACATGTCGTGCATATACCTTGACATATAGTTACATTTTTAGGTTTCCTTCTGATTTGAATTGTGTTCCATGAATGATATGCCATGTTTTGGTATTTTCTAGCATGCCTATTATATTCCATGTTATGTATTCTAATAACATGATTATTTTTCACCTATTAAGGTAATTATTTAAAATTCCTATTTGTATATGCCATGATTCCAGTTTTTTTATCATGTTTTTACTATACATCATGATTCTATTCTTATAGAATGTTCCTATATGTTTATAGTTTAGATAAAATTCTTAATTTTTATTTTAATATAAGTAAATGGTTGTATGGGATACATTTATGGGTTGAGAGTAAATGGGAGCCATTTTTTAGTTTTAAGGTGTATGGGTGCCCTATAATTGGGAAAAAGTGACTTGTATACTCGAACCATATTTGATCTTTATAAATGTTAATAAAATGTTGTTAAAATGTAAAGGATGATAAATTTCAACTTTAATGTGGATTAATTTCAATCAACAGGATCAAAATTACAAACATTAAAGTGTATGGTCACTTTATAGGTTGGTAGATGGAGGCCCATGTAACTGGACCATTACATATGACCATGATATGATGTGAAATGGTTAAGATGTAACATCCATTTAAATTTGATCTAAAAAAATTGGTTTCCACTATAATGACTTCTGGTTAACTACTAAAATAAAAACTATCCCAAGTTGGTCATTTGGGGAATATTTATTATGAGATAACCCTCAAAGTGTTTTTAAAACTTTAATATTTATGAAATTGCTATTAGGTTTCATTATGATGAAAGCAATTTGGCTTAATGGGACCCTTGTAGGTTACCTTATCTATTAATTTTTAGTATTATTAAAAGTAATTTATTTCATAAATTGACTAATTAAGATGGTATGTAAATAAATGTTTAATTTTTATAAAGGATGTTTGATAACACTTTCCTATTTTTCATTGGGATGTTAGTTAAATCAATTTCCTAGTGTTTTTTAATTAAAATGGGCACTTGATATTTTATTTTAAATATTTAAATGTTTAAAGGTTGAGGTGAAATAGTGAAATGACCTTAAAATGGAACTAGGAGAGGTGTCTGTCATGACCTGACCCTACCCGGGCTCGAGCCGCAACTACCCCAAGCCCGCCTCCATAGGCCAGGGGCTAGCGACCAGCACCGAAGGCACAATAACTCGGGGAGGCCTTTGCCTAAGCACCTGTACACACACACACAACACACTCAATGCAACAGTGCAGAGTAAAAGTAAAGACAAGCAATGTAAAGGGAAACTGCTAAATATAAACCACAATGTGCATTGACCTCTAACAGTACAAAGTAAAGTATTGAAAATGAAAAAGGGAAAAAACACGTGCCCAACCAGAAAAGGTTCCACAACCCGGCAACAGGTAAACAAAAAAAACTGCTGACATGTCTCCCACCTGGAACCCGGCTACGACCACCGCACGCGGTCCAAGCTCCCAAGCTCCTACGCTCCACTAAAGTCACGCTCCACCTGTTTGTCATCTGCAAGGGCAAAACAAGTGCGGGAAAAACCCAAGCAGAGGTGAGTATAAAAATAATTAGTAGGATACCTCGAAGGCTCGAGGGAGCAACAAAGGAGGTACCGAAGGGTGAGCAGTAGAGTGAACAGGGATAAGTAAAGGAGTACAACCGAAAGTGCAGTAAAGAGTAACTGTAAAGAGTCTATCTCAACCCAATAAGAGGAAAGAAGGTAGACTCGTCCAGACACAAGGATCTGGAAACGGTGAGAAGATGAACTTCCCGTCGAGTCTTCACTACCTATAGCAGGAGAGTAGACTCATCCAACCACGAGAATCTAGACACGGAAAGTACGTGGAATACCCCGCGCGTCTTTGCCTCTCCTGGAAGGATAGTAACCAAACCCAAGAAGTGGGTACTGGAACAAGGTATATACATATCCTTATGCTCAAACAAGAAGCCCGAACAACGTCGCAAGGGGATCTCCGTCCTGTAGCTGAGCCCAAGAAAGGTGAGTCGCCAACAGTCCCATAAGTAAACTCCATCATCGATGCCCAACATCCCACACTTCTGCCCCAAACCGCAAGCCAAGGGGCTCAATCACCACACCTTGACACTATCCTCTTTGGGCGGCACTGACTCGCCCGCACGGTTTTAGATCGCGTCACAAGAACGCGTCTCAGTGGGGAAAGTGTCCCTCGTACATGAGAGTTCTAGGGAAAGTCAAACCACACCTCATCACTGCCCTGCAGTCGAGAGGTCTCCTCAAAGTCAAAGCCATTCCATCACCGAACCGTATAACCAAGGGTCCCACTCCGATAACCACAGAGGGAAGCCACATACTAGCCTGGTAGGAAGGACTGAGTCTGGAATGCCAACAGGTGTCCCACTGCCCAGCCCTGCTGGAGGGTAATTCATAATAGGATATCGGACGACCCACTGCCCAGTCCCGCTGGAGGGTAAACCCTAATACATCATCAGGCGACCCACTACCCAGCCCCACTGGAGGGTAAACCATAACACATCATCAGGCGACCCACTGCCCAGCCCCGCTGGAGGGTAAACCATAATACATCATCAGGCGACCCACTGCCCAACCCCGCTGGAGGGTAGACCTGGAATAAGTCGACAGGAAACCCACTGCCCAGCCTTACTAGAGGGTAGACCTATAACTAGATAACGGGCGACCCACTACCCATCCCTGCTGGAGGGTAGACCCTAAGAGGTCGTCGGGTGACCCACTACCGAGTCTCTGCTGGAGGGTAGACCCTAAGAGTGTCCGGCGACCCACTGCCCAGTCACTGCTGGAGGGTAGACCCTAAAAGAGTCGGATGAACCACTTCCCAGTCTCTACTGGAGGGTAAACCCTAAAATTCAGTGAGCAACCCACTGCCCAGCCCCGCTGGAGGGTAAAACCAAAGAAATCGATGAGTAACCCACTGCCCAACCTCGCTGGAGGGTAAAACTCAAAACTGCTCTGTCCATATCTACCGGAGGGTACGCCACTAGCCAACCGGACACGGAATGGGTATCACCCAACCACCCAACTCCAGAACAACTCTCCCAAAAGAGTTTCAGTGCCTGTTCCATCACGGGGTGCCACTAGCACCGCTACTGGCCGATCCATCGAGAACGAAACGAGGGGGAGACCACTCAACCCTGCTGGTCAAGAAACGAGCACAAATCCAGGGGGAAAAATCCACCCTGCTGGTTAAACAATCACACAGAGGGACCCTCTACGTCGCGAGAGGTCAAAGTACGCAAAGCAGAACACGACACGCACATGGGGCCCACACGACGTGTGGCCCCAATTCAACCGCAACCAATCGCACGAACGTCTCAGGTACAAACCACACGTACCTCCAAGTGCTCTCGTATACTCCCAGAGTATACCTCGTCCCAGCCCAAAGGCTATCGTGCACACGACACCTAACGTCAACGCGAAGGCATGATGTAACAGCTCCACCTCAAAGGCCCAGGCATGGCCAACCACATTTCGTGAAACATTTACATCACTCTCTCAAGATTGCACGATCACACGCCAAGGGTCCGCTACAAACATGGTAGGGAGAACCGCCACCGGTGCACCTTTCACATTTCCACATTCCCAAGATCGCGCAAGAGGCTCCTCACAACCAAGTGGATTGCACCATTGTAATCCTCGCAGAAAAACACGCGAGATCGACTACTTACTTGCCTCCAACGGATATCTGACGGAGAAGTCACCAATACCGCCTCACGCCCATACGACGTCCCGTGATCCCGAGCCTCGGCCCCGAAAACAGTCGGGCGCATCGCACCATTGCGATCCCCTCTGGAAAACCCGTTAAAAGAACTACTCACTTGAGTGCAACGGATATCCGGAGTAAAAGATGCATTCTGGCGCACCGCACATGAGCGGTGCCATGTGGGAACCGCATCCCGGTCCCAGAACACAACGAACGGATCACACCATTGCGATCCTCTCAAAAAAGCACACAAGGTGGACTACTCACTTGTCCAAAATGGTCGCCCGATGATAGAGATGGAAAATCACCGTTGATGCCCAAACAACCCTCGTGGGCCCCGCACCATCGTGCCGAATTAGAGCAGGCGGATTGCACCATTGCAATCCCCTCAGAAAGACATCCAGAATTGGCTGCTCGCGCCCCCCGAACGGACGACCGAGGAAAAAGTGGCTGAAACGCTGCACGCAGCTCAAAAGACGGGTCGTGGGGCCCACATCTCAACTCCGGATTCAACGCCCAGAACCACCCTGGAAACCTCCGCCTCGACGCCAAGGTTCCAACGCTGCTGACGGTGCTTAAACCGGACATCGGACGCGTCCGCGCTGCTCAAAAAAAGATTCCCGGAAGGCCCGCTAATCTGCTCTACGCACGTGTGGTGCCCCCCGAGCCTCTCATCTCAGAAGTTAAAACTCCCGAAACCACCCCATAACATCCGCCTCGACGTAAGATCCGCGCCGCCACAAGCTGTGTGCAAAATGGACACCCGTAGCCCGAAATACGGGCGTCCGAAGATTTTAAAAGAAGAGGGGGACCCTCTTGGACCGGACCAGCCCGGTCCGGCCGGTCCGCCCCGCTCGAGCCGGCCCGCTCCGGCCGGCCCGCTGGGACTGCGGCCCAGCTGCCTCCCGCAAGTCACCCCTCCCGCGCCGGGTGGGTGACTCTTCCACCGACCGGCCGACACGGCCCGTCGGCTTTCCACGCGAAGACCCGCGTCGTGTGGGTCTCTGTCCAGCCGCGGGGTCGCACGCCGCGACCCCGGTCGTCCCGTCTCACCGGCACCCGCGCGCCGCGCCCTCATCCGGCGAGCCCGAGCCGCGCCACCCGCCTAAGGAAGCCGCCGCCACCGCCCGCCACCGCCTAAGAGCGCCGCCGGCCGCCAAAGCCCCTGCTGCCACCGCTGGAACTCGCCGGAAAAAGGGAACCTGCCGGAAAAACCTCAGAACACCTCCAAAAACCCACAATCTTCGGAGAATGATTGCGGGTTCCTCAGAACTACAAAATCGAAACCGAAAGAAGAGTCAGATAGCTCCCAAAAACTACTACGTACCCATGGGCTTTGATTCGATGATCAAACAACAATCCACACATATAATTGAGGTTGAAATAGGGTTCGGAAATTAAAATGCAACCAAAACCCTCCTACTTCTTGGGCGATGCCCGGAGCTTCACGGGGAGTCCGCCACCGCGCCGCACCTTTCCGGTGCTGCTTCGCCGGAGATGGAGGAGGAGAGGGAGGAGTTCCTCCTTGCTGCTGTCCAGGTGAGGAAGAGGAAGAGGGAGGGGTGACTTAAGCGTTTAAATAGAAACGCTTAACCACCTGCCCGTCGGCCCGAACCCTAACCCTCAACAGGGTCGAGGTTAAGCCTCCCCTAGGGTAAACACCACCTATCGAGCACAACGGCAGTCTCGAAATTTTAATCCGAGACCCCGTTCAAATGGTATGAAACTTAGCGCCCGAGGCCGCCCAATTACGAAAACGCCCTTGGGGCCATTTTTCACAAATGGCCCGCGCCCGTGAAACTGATACCCCTCCTAGTGTAAACGGCACATTCCGAACTCAACGGTGCCCTCAGTTTTCCAATCCGAGCCACCATTTAAGAGATACCTACGTTTCACCATTAAACGAATTAATTAATTAATTAATTTATCTGTTTAATGTTCCGAAAGCGAGCGAGGGGTCCAAACATCCCGCGCCGACAAGTTTTATATCGTTCCTAGGGTAAACACCCCATTACGGACCCATCCATACACTCGGATCTCTGATCCGGATCACCGTTTAGGAGTTATCCCATTTATTTGGTGTTTCCAGTGTGAAAGCACTGAAAATTTAATTCCGGCCACTCCGGGGCTTGGAATCGCACGACGTCTGAGGCCGCTGCTCTGGAATAACATTAAGAATATTACAAAGTCTTTCACAGAAAAAACCGGGTTCTTACATCAATCCCTCCTTCAAAATTTTCATCCCAGAAAAGTAAAACTAGGGAGCAACACAGGGTACTAAGCCCACACCTGGCTTTCCCATACCCGGAAGAACCCACGCACAGCACTGCGTCACCGCAAACAGACCAAAAGATTGATCCGTTCATGCGAGGTCGGCCCTTGCCGATGTCGTGCACCCACTCCAAACTTTGGGGTTAGGGCAAGGCAGTATGGAACCTCGCCATCCCTTTGCACGGTCTCAAACAGCCCGAAGGCTCTCGGGGGTAGCTCACCTTCCCGAACGAACCTCTATGTCGCACGCTGCGACTGGAATCACCGCCCGTACCTGAAACAAGGCCCGGTGATTCCCTCCTTCAGAATGTCCATATGGTGAAACAACTAAGGATATCTGTCCACGCAAGGTTCCACAGTCGAGTCTCTCTCAACCAAGACTCTCTTACATGCTCGGAAGCGAAGGAGTCAACACCATCGACTAAAGGAAAAGGTATCATGCCTTTTTCCTTACCAACACAGGGTTACACCCGACGCCATGCGTCACCCTGGTAACACCTCAAACAAGGAGTAGAGAGAAAAGACTTTCACACACAGAGCCTAAAAATTCTACTGCAAGAAGTAGAAAAGTCGCAAGGGGTACCTCTCACCATCCCATGCTCTGCAGGATCGTAGACATCCAAAGCTCGTGGCTCTCCGTGGTCCCAACAGTCAGCTCCCGGAGCCTGATGTGGACCGCCTAGTGGTGATGGGAAAACCTCGTAATGTCGTCCCCCACCTCCAACTCCTCCCGCTCCTCTGCTAGCACCACCTCTCTGGGTGCTACTCTGATCACAGTGCTGCCTATGCCATGGTGGTGTGCCTATTGCCTGCCCGAAGCTCTCAGCAACTCGGGGCAGGCAGTCTCGTGGCAAGTGACCTCACCCATCACAAGCATAACACCGACTCCCTCTGGGCTGCACTGGTGCCCTCCGGTGCCACTGTGGTGTACGAACACGCCACTGAGTCCAGTTTTTAGAAAGCCACCTGCGTCGAGGTCCTGCTTGCCGACGCCCGCTAGCTGCAGCAGACGTCACAGATCCAACGTGTCTGCTGCCACCACCAACTCCGGAACGTGACATAAATCTCTTTATCACCAGCGCCTGCTCTAGCACCCCGAAATATGTGGAAATGCCCAAGGGTACTACGACAACATGAATCTCTCGGCGGAGACCCTGCTCAAACTTTCGCGCTCAGAGGTTGTCGTCGTGGACCAAGTCCGGGTAAAAGCGTGAACGGTCTGTAAAACTAGCCGCGTACTTGGACACCGTCATCCCTCCCTGCTGAAACTGCAGGAGATACTGAATCCAAACAGAGCATAAGAAGGAGGGGAAAAAATCCTCATGGAACAACAACTGAAAGTCGCCCCATTAAAGCGATGACTCGTCAAGAAGTCGAGTCACCAGACTCCACCAACGCCAAGCTGATCCACAGAAAAGGCTGGCTGCCAAAGCCACTCTCTGATCTGTCGGCGTCTGTACAAGCCTGAAAAGGCGAACCACTGCCTCGAGCCAAACCTCTGCTGCCTGAGGGTCTGGCTCACCACTGAACCTCAGCGGTCTCTGCCGCTGTAACTCACGTAGCGTGCTCAACCTACGCTCAAACTCAACCTTCTCTACTGAAACTGCTTGCTGCTCAACAAGTGGGGGTGCTGCTACCGGCTCACCCGGAGAAAGGGGATCGCATGATGGTTCCTGGACTGAGGCCTCGTTGCTCACAGGGTCGTCGTCACGAACCAAAGCTGGTATCCTGGATGGCTATCCTCGTGGAGACATCCTGAAAATTATCAAGGAGTGCCGCGGTCAAATGAGCATATATGTATATACCAACAACAACAATGATGGGGAGCTGACTCAAGAAGGACATTCAAGGCTCAGTCCTATGTGATGCACAAACAAATTTCCCTGCAACAAGTGTCTCAGCATGCCGAGTCGACAAGCGGGTTATCAGGGTCCTGGTGAATGGATATGTTGGCCGCCGCACCATCACTAGACTCCCTGGCCTGAGAGATGATCTCGAGAGACGTTAATGTTGTTGCCCTAAATCCCAAACAGTTCCTTCTATTTTAGGGACGCCCGAACATCGTCTCAAGGAATGAACCACCTCTGATACCACTTTTTCATGACCCGACCCTACCCGGGCTCGAGCCGTAACTACCCCAAGCCCGCCTCCATAGGCCAGGGGCTGGCGACCAGCCCCGAAGGAACAATAACTCGGGGAGGCCTTTGCCTAAGCACCTGTACACACACAAACAGCACACTCAATGCAGTAGTGCATAGTAAAAGTAAAGACAAGAAAAGTGAAGGGAAACTGCTAAATATAAACCAAAATATGCATCGACCTCTAACAGTACAAAGTACAGTGATGAAAAGGAAAAAGGGGCAAAACACGTGCCCAACTAGAAAAGGTGCTACAACCCGACAACAGGTAAAAAAGAGAAACTGCTGAAGGGTCTCCCACCTGGAACCCGGCTAAGACCACCACATGCGGTCCAAGCTCCCAAGATCCTACGCTCCACTGAAGTCACGCTCCACCTGTCCGTCGTCTGCAAGGGCACACCAAGTGCGGGAAAAGCCCAAGCTGTGTTCAGTATAAAAATACTCAGTAGGATACCCCGAAGGCTCGAGGGAGCAACAAAGGAGGTACTGAAGGGTGAGCAGTAGAGAGAATAGGGAGAAGTAAAGTAGTACAACCGAAAGTGCAGTAAAGAGTAAGAGTAAAGAGTCCATCTCAACCCAACAAGAGGAAAGAAGGTAGACTTATCCAGACACAAGGAGCTGGAAACAGTGAGAAGATGAACTTCCCGTCGAGTCTTCGCTACCTATAGCAGGAGAGTAGACTCGTCCAACCATGAGAAGCTAGACACAGAAAGCACGTGGCATACCCCGCGCGTCTTTGCCTCTCCTGGAAGGAGAGTAACCAAACCCAAGAAGTGGGTACTGGAACAAGGTATATACATATCCTTATGCTCAAACAAGAAGCCCGAACAACGTTGTAAGGGGATCTCTGTCCCGTAGCTCAGCCCAAGAAAGGTGAGTCGCCAACATTCCCAGAAGTAAACTCCATCATTGATGCCCAGCATCCCGCACGTCTGCCTCGAACCACAAGCCAAGGGGCTCAATCACCACACCTTAACACTATCCGCTTTGGGTGGCACTGACTCGCCCGCACGGTTTTAGATCGCATCAAAAGAATGTGTCTCAGTGGGGAAAGTGTCCCTCGTACTTGAGAGTTCTAGGGAAAGTCAAACCACACCTCGTCACTGCCCTGCAGTCGAGAGGTCTCCTCAAATTCAAATCCATTCCATCACCGACCTGTATAACCAAGGGTCCTGCTCCAATAACTATGGAGGGAAGCCACAGACTAGCCTGGTAGGAAGGACTGAGTCTGGAATGCCAACAGGTGTCCCACTGCCCAGACCTGCTGGAGGGTAAACCCTAAGACATCATCAGGCGACCCACTGCCCAGCCCCACTGGAGGGTAAACCATAACACATCATCAGGAGACCCACTGCCCAGCCCTGCTGGAGGGTAAACCATAATACATCATCAGGTGACCCACTGCCCAGCCCCGCTGGAGGGTAGACATGGAATAAGTCGACATGCGACCCACTGCCCAGCCTTGCTGGAGGGTAAACCTGGAACTAGATGACGGGCAACCCACTGCCCAGCCCTGCTATAGGGTAGACCCTAAGAGGTCGTCGGGTGACCCACTGCCCAGTCTCTGCTGGAGGGTAGACCCTAAGAGTGTCGGGTGACCCACTGCCCAGTCTCTACTGGAGGGTAGACCCTAAAAGAGTTGGGTGACCCACTACCTAGTCTCTACTGGAGGTTAAACCCTACAATTCAGTGAGCAACCCACTGCCCAGCCCCGCTGGAGGGTAAAACCGAAGAAGTCGATGAGTAACCCACTGCCCAGCCTCGCTAGACGGTAAAACTTAGAACTGCTCTGGCCATCTCTACTGGAGGGTACGCCACTGGCCAACCGGACACGGAATGGGTATCGCGCAACCACCCAACTCCAAAACAACTCTCCCGAAATAGTTTTAGCACCTGTTCCATCATGGGGTGCCACTAGCACTGCTACTGGCCGATCCATCGAGAACGAAACCAGGGGGAGACCACTCAACCCTGCTGGTCAATAAATGAGCACATAGCCAGGGGAAAAACTCCACCCTGCTGGTCAAACAATCACACAGAGGGACCCTCTACGTCACGAGAGGTCAAAGTACGCAAAGCAGAACATGAAACGGACATGGGGCCCACATGACGTGTGGCCCCAAGTCAACCCCAACCAAGCGTACGAACGTCTCAGGTAAAAACCACACGTACCTCCAAGCGCTCTCGTATAATCCCAGAGTATACCTCATCCCAGCCCAAAGGCTATCGTGCACACGACACCCAACATCAAAGCAAAGGCGTGACGTAACAGCTCCACCTTAAAGGCCCAGGCACGGCCAACCACATTTCTTGAAACATTTACATCACTCTCCCAAGAGTGCGCGATCACACGCCAAAGGTCCGCTACAAACATGGTTGGATGAACCGCCACCGGGGCACCTTTCACATTTAAACATTCCCAAGATCGAAAAAGAGCCTCTGAACAACCAAGCAGATTACACCATTGTAATCCTCGCGGAAAAACACGTGAGATCAACTACTTACTCGCCTTCAACGGATATCCGACGAAAAAGTCACCAACACCGCCTCACGCCCATACGACGTCCCGTGATCCCGAGCCATGGCCCCGAAAACAATCGGGCGCACCGCACACGAGCGGTGCCACGTGGGACCTACATCCCGGTCCCGAAACACAATGAACGGATCACACTGTTGCGATCCTCTCGAAAAAGCACACAAGGTGGACTACTCACTTGTCCAAAATGGTCGCCCAGTGATAGAGATGGAAAATCACCGTCGATGCCCAAAAGACCCTCGTGGGCCCTGCACCATCGTGCCGAATTAGAGCGGGCGGATTGCACAATTGCAATCCCCTCGAAAAAACATCCAGAATCGGCTGCTCGTGCGCCCCGAATGGACGACCGAGGAAAAAGTCGCTGAAACGCTGCACGCAGCTCAAAAGACGGGCCGTGGGGCCCACACCTCAACTCCGGATTCAACGCCCGGAACCAACTTGGAAACCTCCGCCTCGACGCTAGGGTTCTAACACTGCTGACAGTGCTTAAACCGGACGTCGGACGCGTCTGCGCTGCTCAAAATAAGATTCCCGGAAGGCCCGCTAAGCTGCTCTACGCACGTGTCGTGCCCCCGAGCCTCTCATCTCGGAAGTTAAAACTACTGAAACCACCCTATAAAGTCCTCCTCGACGTAAGGTCCGTGCCGTTGCAAGCGGCGCGCAAAACGGACACCCGTAGCCCGAAATACGGGTGTCCGAAGATTTTAAAAGAAGAGAGGGACCCTCTTGGACCGGACCGGCCCGATCCGACCGGTCCGCCCCGCTCGAGCCGGCCCGCTCCGGCCGGCCTGCTGGGACTGCGGCCCAGCCGCCTCCCGCGAGTCACCCTGCCCGCGCCGCGCGGGCGGCTCCTCCACCGACCGGCCGACACGACCGGTCGGCTTTCCACGCGGAGACCCGCGTCGCGCGAGTCTCTGTCCAGCCGCGGGGTCGCACGCCGCAACCCCGGTCGTCCCCTCTCGCCGGCACCCGCGCGCCGCGCCCTCAGCCGGGGAGCCCGAGCAACGCCACCCGCCTGAGGAAGCCACCGCCGCCGACCGCCACTTCCGAAGAGCGCTGCCGCCCGCCGAAGCCCCTGCTACCGCCGCTGGAACTCGCCGGAAAAAGGGAACCCGCCGGAAAAACCTCAGAACACCTCCAAAAACCCGCAATCTTCGGCGAATGATTGCGGGTTCCTCAAAAATCCAAAATTGAAACCAAAAGTTGCGCCAGATATCTCCTTAAAACTACTACGTACCCATGGGCTTTGATTCGACGATGAAACAACAATCAGCACATATAATTGAGGTTGAAATAGGGTTCTGAAATTAAAACGCAACCAAAATCCTCCTACTTCTTGGGCGATGCCCGGAGCTTGACGGGGAGTCCGCCGCCGCGCCGCACCTTGCCCGAGCTGCTTCACCGGAGCTGCTTCACCGTAGCTAGAGGAGGAGAGGGAGGAGTTCCTCCTTGCTGCTGTCCAGGTGAGGAAGAGGAAGAGGGAGGGGGTGACTTAAGCGTTTAAATAGAAATGCTTAACCACCCGCCCGTCGGCCCGAACCCGAACCCTCAGTAGGGTCGAGGTTAAGCCTCCCCTAGGGTAAACACCACCTCCCGAGCACAACGGCGGTCTCAGAATTTTAATCCAAGACCCCGTTCAAATGTTATAAAACTTAGCGCCCGAGGCTGCCAAATTACAAAAACGCCCCTGGGGCCATTTTTCACAAACGGCCCACGCCCGCGAAACTTATACCCTTACTAGGGTAAATGGCACATTCCGAACTCAACGATGCCCTCTGTTTTCCAATCCGAGCCACCGTTTAAGAGATACCCGCATTTCACCATTAAACGAATAAATTAATTAATTAATTTATCCGTTTAACGTTCCGAAAGCGAGCGAGGGGTCCAAACATCCCGCGCCAACAAGTTTTATGTCGTTCCTAGGGTAAACACCCAATTCCAGACCCATCTGTACAATCAGATCTCTGATCCGGATCACCGTTAAGGAGTTATCCCATTTATTTGGCGTTTCCAGTGTGAACACACTGAAAATTTAATTTCGGCCACTCCGGGGCTCGGAATCGCACGCCGTCTGTGGCCGCTGCTCTAGAATAACATCAAGAATATTCCAAAGTCTTTCATAGCAATAAATGGGTTCTTACAGTGTCCTTTATTTAAACCCTCGTGTAAGGTTAGCTTGAGATTTTATTTTTGTGTTTCATTAGAATGAAATCATGAGTGTTTTCCGTAGGCCTTCCTTCTTTTTAGAAATTTATTAATTGATATTATCTTAAGAATAATGACTTTTTTTATGCCTAACCTCATTATGGATTGATGATTTCTCCTCTAATAAGGGTATATCCCATGGTAGGTATCACCCTTATATCTTAAATTCTTTACTAATTCGACGATCTTCCTATCATTTTGTGTTGTTAGGGTGTCATTTCCCATAGTAGGACTCTTCAATTTTGAAGAAAACTTTTTTAATATGGGATTTCATGGTATCCTTGACCCTTTTTATGGGAATGAGCATTAATTAATTCTTGGTTTCAATAGGTTAGACATGCCTCCGACATGATTGGTTGCTGTGTAGGTCCTGTGGCCCCTTTTATTCATCCTCAATGATGGAAGACATGGTATGTATTCATCTGAGTTAATGGTTGTATAGGGAAGTATAACTCTAGGTAAAATTAGTTGCATGAACTACCTAATATGTGAATACATATGGAAGAAAACCTATGGATAGTATCTAGGATATACTGTTTTTCTTCTAATTCTTAGGGTTGTGTGTGTCGGTATACATGGTACCTTCCAGTTTTATAAATTATGTAATGAACCAATTGAGTTCAGATAAGTTGTTAAGCCTTGTGAAATTGAGTACATCCTTGGGTCATATCCCGAGTAGGGAAACCTTGGTTTTAAGGAAATCATGTTTTTCCTAATTATCGGGAAAACATTCTAGAGACTCGAGTGTTTTGAAATGATGGTATCGTTGGTTTTGGCTTCTCTTATAAATGTTTTGACATATGTGTGTGTGTTTTAGAGGAGCGTCACATGTACCTTTACAGTGAATATGATCTAGCGTGCTAGTGGGTGGATGGTCTCTCTCTTCTATTAATTATGAGGAACATACTTGGATTTGGATATTTATTTAAATTCTGGTAAATGTGTCCTTACAAGTAGATGGAACACAACTATCGAAGACCATTGTAAATGGTTAGGCTTGCTTGAATTCCATTGAGGATTACATGTTTTAAATCATGTTTGTGATTTCTCAATAGCATGATGATTTTGTGGTCAGTTGTGTATTAAACCCCTATGAAATACATTTAGTATTGTATGGACTTCAGTGGTGAATCTTGAATGATCATTGAAATGCCTATAATGGTAAAGACATCATGGTTTGGTTGACGATGCATTGGTAGGTGAAGCCGAGATTCTTCCAAGAGGCTGACCAGAAGTGGATCAACTATGCTTTTTGTTTTTCTTGGTAGGTTGGAAACCATTCTAGTCCTCTTAGTTCTGAGTGATACTTCGGATCTTGTGTAAGAATTCTATGGATAGACTCTTGTAAGCATGATATTTTCCTTTGATGTGACTACTATTAGGTTGCTTCTTTGGGCTCAGTCAATGATTTGATGTGGATGTCTTGTCTTGTGCCAACATATAACTTGTTAACATGGATTGTGGATAACCTTGATCTGGATCCTTGGACTTTGGTAAATAAATATGAGGTAATCCTGGACTTGTATTTGGGCTCATGGTGATGTTAGAAAAGGTGTATATTCTACTAGAATGGATTTGGTTATCATCTTTTTTCATGTTGGGGCATGAAAGATTAAATGGAAAAGTGATGGTTTGAATAAGAAATGTTACTAGAATCCATGTATGGACTTTGGTGAACATGTTCATTATAAACTCATGAATCCTTGGGAGAAGGCTTTATAGTTAATCTTGTAATAATCCATCCATCTAAGCCAAGTTTTGTGTGAATGGTCATCCGAAGGTGGCTTGACTTGTTAATCCTATGTTTTAAATAACACAGTTGATGAATGAACATTTGTTGGCATGTTTTTAGAGAAGGTGAGTGATGTATGTGTCAGTTAAAGATTTTAATGGAAATGAGGCACAAATTGGATCTGAGTTTGATGAAGACTTGACCATTTAACTATTTGAAAATCACATGAGAAGCATCATTAGAACTCATAGAGGCATTTTTTATAAAGAAATTCCAACAGTGGAAGAATCATGTTCAAAATTAGCCCCATTTATAATATTAAAACCCTTAGAAGTGATCACCATTAGTTTGATTTATAAGTAGATGATGAAGTGATCTTGTCTCTATTAAAATGTTCATAGATAATCATTTCTTGGTGTTTCAGTCAATAAATGAACATTGGCTCATGTTTTTATTACATAAGCTCCATTTTTTGTAAGAAGTGATCGATGGTGAATTAGATGTTTGGAAATGAAATGTGACCATTTTAACATAAATTAATGACCCTTTTATGCTAGGTTATGTTTTCATTTTTCCCTATGGATTCTCAGGGATGTGAAGTTCTAAGACAGGAAAGTTGTAATGACCTCTGTTTTGAACTAGAAAAAAATCCAAATGAATTCAAACTTTTAGGTTTACATGATGGTTTGTTTTTAAAACCAAACTTTGGAAAAAAATTTCAAGAGTTGGAATACTTTAACATGTTCTTTTTGTACTTGGGGGAAGGACCTAGAGGTCCCTTGTATGTCTCATTGAGGTTCAGGAGTACTGGGTCTGGGAAATCAAGGTTTTGGGTAGCCCAAAAGAGGCACAAAATTAGTATAAAACCAGATAACCCTCAGTTGTAATCCTTGCAACATATTTAGAGGAGCAGAAGTTCCCCACATGGTCTGAGAACTATTTTCCCAAATCATGCACCCATATCGCTCAATTAGTGGCAATTAGGTTGTACCTAATCATAATTCATCGAACGATTAGTTCCCAGCTAGGCTAACCATGTAGGAAAAATCATGCGAGGTGATTTGTTAAGGTTTGGCTGTTTCTTGGTTGGCAAACAGTTTGGGAAAACTATGCATCCAAACGTGAGACTTGGTTTTTGATGTTAAAATGACCAAACTACCCTTAATGAGGTTAAAACCTTATTTTCCTCTTTCATCTCCTTCTGGAAGTTATATGAATCTCCTCTCCTATGTGGATTCTTATTCTCCCAAGACCGATCTAGGATTCACGATAACTATACTGTCTGTTGTCTAATTCAAGTGTGATCAGTATCTATAGATTGAAATCTCTAATATTATTATTCCTTTTTAATATTTCTTCATTTAATATCCTCTCGATTGTGAAATCATGGTTCAAGATCATTTTCTCTATTTTTAGGGAAATTTTTTGTTTCTTATATTTCTTAAAAACTTGATCAAATCATAGAATGACATTGGATTAGTGATACATCTTAAGAACCAGGTAGGTCATATTTGAACTTTTCATATTCTTCAATCAATTTAAAAATATCATTTTTCACTGAACACTGGTCTTTTCCGCACATTTATTTATAGTTTCTCTCTTCATATTTAAATGTTCCTTTCTTCTTGATACATGTAAGTTGACCCTTGTTTAGGGAATTAGATATTTTTTATCTCTTTTATGGTCACCCCATGGATGCACCATGATAATTTACCCTTTATAATTAAATTATTAGAATCCCATAATTTCTTCTAAGCATTCATCTTAAAATATAAATGGGTTTCCCCTTGATTGTAATTATCTAAATGGTAATGACACCTTCTTAATTCCATTCAAAACATTAAGAGTTAAATTTAAATTTTTGGGAGTTAATTTTAAATTATTATTTTTAATGAATTAAAAAATTCCCTGGAATGGATGTTTAAATATTCACAATAATTTTTTTGGAGAAAATTGTCATTTTTTATAATAAAACCCCTCAAATAAGGTATACTATCTTTTAAACTAAAAAGTATTGATTTGTTATTTATATCATTTTTGGCTTATGGAATTGTGTCTTCCCTAGGATTTGATGTCATTATTAGGTATAGGGAATATTTGAGACATGGAATTTATTGAATTTATAAAATGAACCAACCTCTTTCTAAAGATGTTAAATGGGATAGATTTACCTCTTAAGTGTATATCTTGGCCGGATGAGTAAGGGAAATTACCCGTGTAGGTAATTATAAAAATGACACAAGCACTTTATAACTATATCATTGATCTTTTTAATCAAATTTTTATGTTTTTTTAAATAAAATATATTTATTTATTTTAATAGTTTTCTTAAGATGACTTGTATCCCTTGAATGTAACAAAGGGTTAAATAGAATCAAAAGAAATTTAAAGGGTTTCAAGGACACCCCATTTGTTAAAGTATTATTAAATGATTTAGTTGAAACATTGTACCATGATTATAATGATTTTATTATGTGAAAATTATGAGAGGTATTTCCTCACGAATTGTATTATAAAGATGAAGATGCCTATGTATAGGCTTTATAAATATGTTTCATGAGAGTTTTTGCATCATGAATTATATTAAATGATTTCACCATATACATTGGATGTGGAATAATGGTAAGGGTTTAGTTAAGCATGGAGATAACATGATCCCTTACACTGGGTGTTAAGTATCACATCTCACACCAGCGATACTGTATGGGTGATTGGATTTACGTGCCATGTTCCATGATTTGAGTGTTTCCACGGACTCTCACTCGCCATCTCAAGTGTTGTAGAATGGAATCTCTCACTCTATTGGGATGTAGGGAATTTACCTTATGTATTGAGCTTATAGGATCATTTAGATTGGTTATGGATATCTATGTTATGCCCCGATCCAACTAACTACTTGTATTCTAGGTATATGGATATTAGGTGTCAACACACACTTGGTTCATATAGCTAGCGGAAATACATAAATAAACTGTATATATAAAACTATCAATATATATATATGTATGCATAGTTAAAAATATTCCATCTCATTCCAGCTATGAGTTGAAGTTGGTATAGCTGTCAGGTGTCCCTTAGGAGCCCATACATGTTGTTGTTAATTTATTTTAGAACTACCTGTTCATCTTTCTGATTATACCTACACCCTATTTACATTATATTTCACAGACTGGATTTAGTCATAGACACCATGGGTTGGAACCTACTGGGATTTATATCTCACACACAGATCGTGCCTCCATTTCACTAGGGTACTTGAGTAGACCTTATATATACATGACCTTGGAAGATTTTTCAAGCTATTTACATAGTACCTAAGAATTAGGAGCACAAACTATGCATGAGATTTGGATGCTCATGGAGATATCCATTGTGGATTTACTTTTCAAATATTTCTTATTCTTTACTATATATTGTTTCCAAATATATGTTATTGGTTTTAGTTATGTATAATCATCATGAAATGCATGCATCTATTTCATATTTACATTGGCTATATCATTATTTAATTCAGTTTATTTTCATTATTTTCCTAATGTGCTATTTTAATTTATTTACTACATATTATATTTTCAGTTATTTACTTCTATTATAACACCATGATACTCTATTTTTGAGGGTATTGTCTCCTCACTATCACCTCCTTTACAGCCTCACTACTATTTGGAAACCTTTGGTGTATGGGTAGTCATTCTTGGGGAAATATGGTGACTAGTCTGGTACCAGTTTATTGGTTAGTTAGGTTGGGATGTTAAAAAGTGGTATCAGGGCCTACTTTTTATTTTTATTAATATTTTGGGATAGTAGACATGTGGCTAGGAATGTGTTATTACTTGGTAAAAAACTATATCTGTTAATAATCACCCTAGCCCTAGGAAAATGACCAAGTGGAGAGGGTTGGGATTGATGTTCATGTTGTTTTCTCTTATAATTTATTATGATTTCCCCCTTAGTGTTTGGTTTACTTTCAACTGCTTATTGATTTATGGAATTATGTAATTTTTACCTTATATTGGTATTTTAAGGAAGAATCCTCACATGCATTACAATAGGCATATAGAAATTAACATGTAATGTATATACCATGCCATGCAGTTGTATTTTTAGGTTGCCTGATGATTTGAATAGTGTGCCTTGAATGCTATTCCATTCTATGGTATTTCTATAATTCCTACTATATGGATGTTACATGTTTTAATAACATGTTTTGTTTTCATATACTTACGTAATTCTTTATCATTCTTGTTTTTATATTCCATCATGACTATTTTAGTATGTTTTTCTTATACCTCATTATTATGTGATTATAACATGTTCCTCTATGTTTAAAACTAACAATAACATTCCTTGTTTTGATTTTGATATATGTAAATGGTTTCATAGGATAAATTTATGGGTTATGAGTAAATGGGATCCAGTTTTATATTGTATGGTATATGAGTGAATTATAATTGAGAAAGGGTGACCCTTATACTTGGACAACCATTGAACTTTACACGTGCTAAAAAAAAGTTGTTAAAATGTGAAGGATACTAAATATCAACATTAATGTGGATTAATTTCAATCAATTGGTGCCAAATTCTAAACTTTAAAGCATATGGGTGCTTTATAGGTAGGTAGATAGTGACCCATGTAATTGGATCATTACATATGACCATGATATTCTTTGAAGTTGTTAAGATGTAAAATCCATTTAAATTTGATCCAAAATGATTTAGTTTCCTCTATAATGGCTTATAGTTAACTACTAAAATGAAAAACTGACCCAATTTAGTTATTTGGGGAAAGATTCTTATGAGATAACCCTAAATGGGTGTTTACAATTTTTGTAGTTATGAAACAGCTGTTGGGTTGCATTATGATGAACATATGTTGGATTAATGGTACCCTTGTAGGCCACCTTATCGATTACTACTTAGTATGCTTAAAAGGAATTTATTTCATAAATTGACTAAATATGATTGGATGTTAATAAATGTTTAATGTTTTAGAAGGAAGTTTGATATGACTTGCCTATTATTCCTCGGTCTGTTAGTTAAATCAATTACCTTGTGATTTTTCATTAAAATGGGTATGTTTTGTTTTAAATCATTAAATGTCTAATGGTTGAGGTGAAGTAGTGTAATGACCATAAAATGTAACTAGGAGAGTTTTCCTTCATTTAAACCCTCATGTAAGGAAATCTTGATCTTTTCTTTTTGATTTTCCATAGAAAGGAAGTGTGAGAATTTTCCATAGGCCTTCCTTTTTTTAGCAATGAATTAAATGATAGTCTCTTAAGACTAGTGACTTCTATTAGGCATGACCTCATTATGGGATGATTCTTTCTCATCTCATAAGGGTATTTCCTATAATAGGTTTCACCCATAGAGATTTAATTCCTTAATAATTCCATGATCTTTCTGTCATTTGGAGCTGTTAGGGTGTTATTTCCCCTTGTAGGACTCTTCAATTTTAGTGAAACCTTTGTTCAAGTGGGTGGTCAGGGTATCCTTGAACCTTCTTATGGGTGTTAGCATCAGGTAATTCTTGGATTAGTAGTTTAGACATTCATATACCATAATCAACCATTTAGTAGGTCCCATGACCCCTTTTCTTCTTCCTCAATGATGGACGAATCAGTAGGTCATCATCTGAGTTAATGGTTGTATGGGAAAATATGAATCTAGGTCAAATACCTTACATAATGTTCCGGATACACAAATTCATATGGAGGAAAACCTATTGATTTTATATAGGATATTCCATTTTTCATCTAAACCTGTAGGTAGTATGAATTTTTATACATAAAACACGCCATGTTGCTAAATGATATAACGAATCAGTCGAGTTTGGTTAAGTTGTCGAGAATTGTGCTATTGAGTATATATTTAGGTCATCTATGGACTATATTGACCAGGGTGTTAAGGAAATAAAGTTCTTCCCAATGATCAAGAGGAATTTCAAGAGACTCGAGTGTTTTGAAACCTTTGTCTCATTGGTTTTGGGTTTCCTTCTAGATGTTTTTTGATCTATTTGAGTGTGGCTTTGAGGTGTATCACATGTACGTTTATGGTGAATCTGATATAGCACACTTGTGAGTGGCTAGAACCTCGATTATTTTGATGACAAGGAACATCCTAAGGTGGAGATATTTACATCAATTCTGGTAAATGTGTCCTTCCTAGTAGATGGAACACAACAGAATAGGTCCATTGGAAATGGTCGGCTTTATTGAATGCGCTTGTGGATTACAAGTTTTAAATCATGTTGATGATTTCTTGAAAACATGATGATGTTTCAGTTGGATGTGTATGGAACCCATGGGAAACACCTTCGGTCTTGGATGGACTTCAGTGGTGAATCTTGAGTGATCACTAAAATACCTTTGGTGGTAAAGGCATCATGGTTCAAAGACGATGCATTAGTAGGTGAAAAAGAGCTTCTTCCAAGAGGTTGAACTGTAGTGGTTAGACTATTACTTTTGGTTATCTTGGTTGGTTGGAAATCATTAAAATCCTCTTATTGTACTCTACCTTGAGAGGTGATCATGTCCCTTATCTTGACTCCATTTTTTTTTAACTAAGAGAGAATTGGTCTAAAGTCACATTAAATCTTTAAAAATATGTTGGTCATGATAAGTGGTATATACTTATGTTTCCCACTGGATTCATGGATCTTATCGAGGCTTGGTTAGTTCTGAGTGATACCTGGGTTCTTGTATAATAATTCTATATAAATACTCTTGGAAACAATGTGTTTTCCTTTGATGTGACCGCCAGGAGGTTGCCACTCTAGGTTCAGTCAATTAACTGATGTGGATGTCTCAGATTGTATGAACATATCACACGTAAACACGGAGTGAGGATCACCTTGATTTTGATACTTAGACTCAGGTAAATAAATATTATGTTATCCTAGACTTTTAGTCAGGCTCATGGTGATGTTAAAAAAGGTATATATTCCAATGGAATGGATCTGGTTACCATCGTTATTCGTGTTGGGGAACGATAGATTAAATGTCCAGGTGATGGTTTGATCAAGAAATGTCACCAAAAGTTTGGTATAGACTTTGGTGAATGTTTTCATAGTAAAATATTTAATCCTTGAGAGAAGGTTATACAGTTTATCTGTTAATACTCCAACCATCTAAGCCAAACATTGTGAGAATGGTTAGCCAGAGGTGTCTTGATTTGTTAATCCTTTATTTTAAGAAACAAGATCGATGAAGGAACATTTTTGGGCATGTCATCAGGAGGATGTGAGTGTTGTATGTGTCAACCAAGGATTTTCAGGGAAAGTTATCTCGACTTGGCATTGAGGTCGATGAAGACTTGACCATTTAACCATTTAAAACCCACACAAGAAGCATCGTTAGATCACATACATGCATTCTATGTAAGGAAATTCCAATAGTGGAAGAATCATGGTTCATAAATGGCCCCCATTTATAATGTTAAAACACTTGGTGGGGAGCACCATTAGTATAATTTTTAAGGATATTATTACATGATCCTATCTATAGTTCAATGTGGTCAGATTAGCATCGTCTCAATGTTTCTATTGGGAAATGAGCCTTGGATTGTGTTTTGATGACTCGAGTTCCATTTTCTTAATAAGTGATCAAAGGTTTTTTGGACATTTAGAAATGAAATACGACCATTTGAATGGAAATTCATGACCCTTGTAGTCTACGTGATGTTTTCTTTGTTCCTGTAGGATTCTTGGGTATGTGAAGTTCTAAGGTGGGGAGGATGTAATAAACTGTGTTTTAAACTAGACAAAAGTACAAAGGAATTCAAAGTTTTGGGTTTACTGGATGGGTTATTTTTAAAACAGAACTTCGGAACAAAATTTCATGAGTTTTAACACATTAATGTATTATTTTTGGACTTGGGTGAAGGCTTGAGAGGTCCCTTGGAGGTCTCATTGAGGTTCTGGAGCATCAGATCTCAGAAATCATGGTTTTGGTTGTTCTAAAAGAGGCATAGGTTTTGTCTGGTACCTTGTAACCCTCAATAGTTAACTGTGCATCCTGTTTAGAAGAGCATAAGTTCCCTGCATGGGATGATCATGGTTTTCCAAAACCATGCACCCATCCCGCATGGTTAGTGGCAACTAGAGAGTACCTAATCATTATCCACCACATTATTAGTCTATAGTTAAGTTAACCATGTTAGACAAGTCATGTGAGGTGGGTTCTTAAGGTTTTGGTGTCGCACGAATGACACATTGTTTGTCCAAAATGTGTGGCCAAATAGCGAGACTTAGTTTTTGATTGTAAAATGATTGAACTACCCTATATAGATTAAAAACTCATTTTCCTGTTTCCACTCCTCCTGTCATCTGCATGAATCTCCTATCCTATGTGGGTTCTTTATCTCCTAATCCAGATCCTGGATTACAAATAACACCTCTAACCATTGTCTGATTCATGTGTTGTCGATCTCTATGGATCCCCATATGTAAGATCTCAAGTACTTTTTAATATTTCTTTCTTTAATCTCCTCTCGGTTGTTCTATCATGCTAAAAGATCATTTTCTATATTTTCAGGGAAAATATTTGTTTCCTAGATTCTTCCAAACATGATCAAATGAATGATTAACATTAGACGAGTGATATATCATAATCATGAGGTAGGTGGTCTATGAATTTTTCCTTGTTTTTCCACCAATTTAAAAATAATGTGGTTTCACTGTACACTGGTATTTTCTACACATTGATTTATAGTTTGTCCCTTCATATTAAAATGATTATTTCTCTTTGATACAAGTTTTTTGACCCATGTTTAAAAAATTAAAGGCCGTTGATATCTTTTATGAACCCTCCATGGGTGTTCTAAGTTAATTTTCCCTTTATAATTAAATGACTAAAAGCCCAAAATTCCTTCTAAGCATTCATATTTGAATATAAATGGATTTTACACTTGGTTGTAATTGCATAAATGGTAATGACACTTTATTAATTCCATTTAATTCTTTAAGAGGTAAATTTTCATGTTTGGTAGTTAAATTTAAATTATTCTTTTGATGAATTTAATCATGCCCTGGAATGGATATTTAAATATGCAGAATGAATTGTTTGGACAAAAAAGTGCCATGTTTTATAATAAAATATCTTGGATGAGGTGATCTATCTTATAAACTAAAAAGTATTGATTAGTTATTTATATCATGGTTGGTTTATGGAATAGGTTTTTCTCTATTTTGGGATTCTATTGTATGGTATTGGGAATGTTCAAGACATTGACTTTATTGATGTTATAAAATGATCTACCCTTTTTCTAAAGATGTTAAATGGGACTGATGCACATTTAAAGTGTATGAATTGTCCTGACATGTAAGGGGAATTGATAAAACACTATTTTTTTGAATATTTTATTGATAATAAATGATATAATTTCCTCACATTGTGCTAAATATATTTATTTATGAAATATTTGGGATTAGATCATTCATTTGAAATTTTGTTGAAAATTCCAGTTTTACCCTTTTAAAATGTACTATATTATTTTAAAGATAAATATTTTAATATTTATAATTTGAACTTAATATTTTGTAACAGTGTTCCTAAATTAATTTTATACAACTTTCAGTCAGCACACTAGAGCTAAAAAGTGCATCTTGATGGAGTAAATGGGCTATTAAGCTAATGGTGGGCTGGACTCGGCAGAATGGACATGGGTTCTGTATTTGGGCCATCTCTTCTTCATTCGGGCTTGGATTGAGACCCAATTTTGAGGAAATCTCGGGGACATTATTTGGAACAAATAATAATTCTGGAAGGCCAGCCAATGCACGCGTTTTGGAGGTCAACTAGGCGGTGCAACTTGGAATAAAATATTTGGCTGAGTTTTTCATTTCACACTTAAAAAGTTATCTAACCCAAGCCCTCACAAACTCTATTTAAAGAGGGTTTTAACTCTTTGGGAGGGCTTTTCGAGGCTTTGGGAAGGTGTGTCTGAAAGGGTGTCTCTTGGTTTCCCCTCACAACTCTTGGAAGAAGTAAGGGTTTATGAAAACCTCTCTTCCAAAAAGGCTCTCCTCTCCCACCTCTTCTTTGTATTTCTTTTCTTTCATGTTTGTATCTTGAATTTTTATTAAAATAATCTTCTGTATTATTCCATTTTCTTTTTATATTAATCTTATTAATTGGTTTGGAATCAAGAGTGGAGACGAGATTGGGTTCTACCCTTTCAATTTTTTGCTTATGCAAAACGTCTCCACGATGACCACACCACCCATGGAAGAGTAGTCTTTTGTGATCGATATATCTTCTACCCTATTAATTTAATTATTTTGAATCATTGAGATACTTTAATTCACTTAATATTATCCATGAATTTTGTTTTTAAATTGTAAAAAACTAATCAAGCAATTGAATAATTAACACAAAAACACGCGAGGTCGGGATTTTTTTGTAAATTGTGAGAGCGCAATCTTAATCGGCAATACAAGACCACACGAGATAAATTTGTAGAGTTAAAATATAATCAATAAAAACAATTCATCCTCATTTACAAAATGGATATGTTCTCTAATTAACCACTGAACATAAGCTAACCTTAGAACAACAATCAAAGCAGGGTGCTACGATTGCGTGTTCCGAAGCTAGCCCATGATTTATGTAATTCCATCTTTGTGGTTAAGTTAACTCTTATAGGGTTCAAGGGTTAAAAAATTAGGGGATCATAATTAAGTGGATATTGATTTAAATGATAATGATTAATAATTAAATGAAGAGGTAGAGTTAGATCGATTACTCCTTTTAAAATATTTTCTAAAAAAACATCTTCTTGTTGTGTCTTTTTAATCAAACTTCATTTCAAAATTAAAAACAAAAAAAATACAATCTTCTTACAAAAAACTTCTTCTAGATTTATAAACTATAAACAAACCCCCATCCTTTAAACTAGTGTTTTAATTCTATTCTATTTTTTTAGAATACCTTTAACAAGGTGTTAAATTCACTTCCTCCTTTGAGAGACGACCTTGGTCAGCCACTCTACTGCACCTAAGTACCCCAAAATCACATTAATAATTTGAGGGCGCCGATGATAGTGCTCTATCAAATTGGTGCCGTTTCCGGGGAGGAAAGTAATTATTTCAATCAATTAGAGGTATTTATTTTATTTTACATTTTAATTCTCTTCCTATCTTCTTTATTCCGTCTTTACCCAATTTGATTTTTTTCCTTCTTCTTTTATTTCCTTCTACTTCTTTTTGGACCATCAACTCAAACTTATAATTTTTATTTTACTATGGTCCACCTTCATTCTTTTCATCTTTCATTGATTTATGACACAAACTAATCCCGAAGATCTCTTAGATCTTGACCCTGATATTGAATGCATCCTTAGGTCACGAATCAGACATTCTCAGTCTACGGGAAGTTTCAATATTCAACCAGTTGGTGAATTCCTCTCTTATGGAAACATTGAAATTGGAAGCTATTCAAATTAAAAAATAAAAGAAGAATCAATGGCTGGAAATAATAACAATGAGCTAAATAGAACCATTCGAGAATTGGCTGCACCTGATATTAATTATCAACCAAATTGTATTGCATAACCAAATCTCGAATCAGACTTTGAACTAAAATCTGGGTTAATTCACTTACTTCCAAAGTTTCATGGCCTCTATGGTGAGGATCCCAATAAACATTTGAAAGAATTTAATGTGGTTTTCTCAACCCTAAATCCTAGAAAAGTCTCTGAAGATCAAATCAAATTAAGAGCATTCCCATCTTCACTTGATGGAGTTGCAAAGGATTGGATGTACTATTTACAACCTGAATATGTAACATGTTGGAACGATTTGAAATGTATTTTCTTGCAGAGATTTTTTCCATCATCAAGGACCACTTCCATTCGTAAGGAGATCTCGGGGATCAAGTAAGCACCAGGGGAGTCAATGTATGAGTATTGGGAGTGATTCAAGAAGTTGTGTGCAAGCTGCCCACATCACCAAATCAATGAGCAATTACTCATCCAATACTTTTATGAAGGACTCACACCTATAGAGAGAAGCATGGTAGATGTTGCAGCTGGAGGAGCATTGGTAGATAAGACACCAGTAGACGCGCGTGTCTTGATCGACAAGATGGCCCAAAACTCCCAACAATTTGGCGATAGAGGTACACCACATGTCTGGGGAGTACATCAGGTAAGTCCTTCTTCTCTTGAAAGTCATTTGATTGATACCAAGTTAGAAGAAATGAACATTATGGAGAGGAAGATTTCTTTGTCTTAAAAGACATCCCAACCCACTCCTTCAAGGCCTTGTGGCATTTTCACTGAGACAAGCCACCCAACTGACTGTTGCCCACAACTACAAGAGATAGAGAATTGCGCAGCAGTATTCCCAGGGAGACCATATCAGCAGCAACAACAAACATACCCCCAAAAGAAGTTTGATTCATTTTCTCTAACATACAACCAAGGGTGTAAGGATCAACCAGACATAGGGTATGTCTCTGGACAACAACAAAGGCCCCATTTTCAACAAAACTTCCATCAGCCTCCACCTTACCAGCAGGGATTCCAACAACCCCAAAGGAGATTTGAATCTCAAGAATCATCAATCCAACAACAAGGGAATCCACCACACAAGGTAGATTCTAACACTGATGACCTTTTGAAGAAAATTGTTCTTAATCAACAGAATGAGATGAAAAGTCAAGGTTCGGAGCTGAGGGAGTTGAAGACTCAAATGAGCTAGATTTCCACCGCCCTCCATGAAATTGTAAGTAAGAATTCTGGAAATCTACCTTCCCAACCCACTCCAAATCCAAAGGGGAATGTTAGTTCCATCACATTGAGAAGTGGGAAGCAAATGAACGATACATCTGTACCTACCATTCCACCGGGATTCACCTCAACTCCAGAGAAGCCGCATTCCATAACAACTGATGAGGAATCCAAGGTGAAAGATAAAGGTAAGAAAAATATTGATGATGTTCCTACTAAACCCCTTCCTTTTCCAAACAGGGTTGTTCAAACCAAGAAGATGTCTGAAGAGGCGATGCAAAAAGAGGTTTTGGACACATTCATGGGTGTGGAGATCAACATTACTCTACTTTAAGCCATTATACAAATTCCAAGGTATGAGAAATTCTTAAAAGAACTTTATAGCAATCGAAGAGGGATCAAGGGAAATGAGAGGATCAACCTTGTAGGGAATGTCTCAGCACTCATTACACCAACTCTAGAAACGCCAACAAAGTGAAAGGATCCCGGGATATTCACCATCCCATGCACCATAGGGGAGTTGCACTTCTCTGATGCTATTTGTGATTTAGGATCTTCAATAAATGTGATGCCTCACTCTGTATTCTCTTCTTTACAGGTCGATGAGTTGAAGCCAATGAGAGTAGTGGTGCAATTAGCGAATAGAGCTAAGACATATCAAGCGGGAGTCCTTGAGGATATACTTGTCCGGGTAAGAGACATGATCTTTCCAGCATATTTCTACGTGCTTAACATGGAGGATGATCAGGTAAGTTCTCATGCCCCCATTATCTTAGGTAGACCCTTACTCAAAACTGAAAAAAAAACTATCATAAATGTTCATTAGGGTACACTTTCCATGGAGTTTGGAGATGAAGTTGTAATTTCTAATGTTATGGACTCCATGAAGTACCCCTCTGATGACCATTATGCTTTTGTTATCTCCCATTTTGAACCACCAAGTAAAAACTCCATGGATTTTGATTGTCCTATGTTTAGAGAGATTATGAGTATTGGTTCTAGTTTGATGTCTAAGAGTACTTCCACACCTGTTTTTGATGGACAAACCTCTCTTGGATTTGATTTTGATGTGGATTCAAATTATGATCATATAATCTCTGATTATGACATGGCTGTTGAGTATCCTGATGGATTTGATGCATTATTTTTTAATTTTGATGATTTTTATTCTGATACTGATGTTCATTGTGCAGATATGTCTGTTGCATCAATTTCTCCATCCATACATCACCCCCCTACATTGGAACTCAATCCATTTACCCCAAATCTTAAATATGCATAATTGCTGAGTGGTGATAGATTACCTGTTATCATTACTAACAATATCTCTTTTGAACATGAAGAAAAACTTTTGAATCTATTGAGAGATAGCATTGGGGAAATTGGTTGGACATTGGCAGACATATCAGGTATTATCCCCTCCATTTTCCTGCATAGGATTCTCTTCGAGGATGGGGCTAAACCAATTAGGCATTCACAAAGGAGACTTAATCCAACACTTTTGGAAGTTGTTAAGAATGAAGTTGAAAATTTACTTGAGGTAGGTATCATTTACCCTATTTCTGACTCACAATGGGTTAGCCCTGTCTAGTTTGTACCAAAGAAAACTGGTTTCACTGTTATAAAAAATTAAAATGATGAGTTAGTTCCTATGAGAGTACAAAATAGTTGGTGAGTGTGTATTGATTATAGGAAACTAAACCAATCCACTCGTAAGGACCATTTCCCACTTCCATTCATTGGCCAGATGCTTGAGAGACTTGCAGGTAGGACACATTATTACTTCTTGGATGGTTTCTATGGATATTTTCAGGTTCCCATTGCAGCAGAGGACCAGGAGAAGATGACATTCACCTGCCCATTTAGTACATTTTCTTACTGAAGGATGCCATTTGGACTTTGCAATTCCCCAGGTACCTTCCAGAGATGCATGGTGTGTATTTTCTCAGATTTCATTGAGACCTGCATGGAGGTATTTATGGATGATTTTACAATTTATGGATCCTTATTTGATGAATGTCTCTCTAGTTTGGGTGATGTGTTGCATCATTGTATTGAGAATAATCTGGTCTTAACTTTTGAAAAATTCCATTTCATGTTCGAAAAGGGAATTGTCTTAGGTCATATAGTCTCACAACATGGCATTGAAGTTGATAAATCTAAGGTAGAAATTATTTCATCCCTGCCCTATCATATATGTATGCGTGATGTTCGATCATTCCTTGGACATGTTGGATTTTATCGATGCTTCATCATAGATTTTAGTATGATCTCTCTACCATTATCTCGATTGCTTCAAAAAGATATTGACTTCAATTTTGATTATTCATGCAGGGTATCATTTCATGAGATAAAGAAGTGTCTGACCACTCCACCGATCATACAACCCCCACAGTGGGACCTTCCATTTGATCTTATGTGTGATGCATCCAACATCGCGATTGCAGCTGTCTTATCTCATAGGGCGGAGGGACGTTCACATGTGATTTCATATGCATCGAGGACGTTGGATTCTGCCCAATAAAACTACACCACAACAAAAAAGGAGTTTCTTGCTGTCATATTTGCTTTCAATAAATTCCGTTCATATTTATTGGGATCTAAAGTAGTTGTTTTTTCTATCCATGCAGCTTTGAGGTACCTCCTAAAGAAGCCATATGCAAATCCCAGGCTGATCCGATGGATGCTCCTTCTTCATGAATTTGATATTGAGATAAATGAAAAAAAGGGGGAAGAAAATATGGTGGCAGACCACATGAGTAGGCTTACTCACACACTAGAAGATGACACCTTGGACCGGGTACCACTTCGGGACACTTTCCCCGATGATCATCTCTATACCATCTCAGGTACACATCCTTGGTATACTGATTTAGTTAATTACATTGTTTTCTCTGAAATCCCAGCAAATTTGAAGAAGCATCAAGTCCAAAAATTAAAAATTGAGTCTCAATTTTATGTATGGGATGATCCTTACCTCCGGCGCATGTGTAGTGACCAAGTCATTAGGAGGTGTGTTTCTGATCATGAGTTTGAGTCTGTTTTGCAATTCTATCATATACTTGCATGTGGTGGATACTTTGGACCCCAACGGACAGCTAGGAACGTTTTGGACTTTGGATTATATTGGACTAGTTTATTCCATGATTCCCATGTGTTTTGTAAGTCATGCTCTCATTGCCAACACACTGGGAATATTTCTAGGAGACATGAGATTCCCCAACAACCCATACTATTCTGTGAGATTTTTGATGTATGGGGCATTGATTTTATGGGTCCTTTTCCTAGTTCATTTGGATTTTTATATATTTTGGTTGCTATTGATTATGCGAGTAAATGGGTGGAGGCCAAGGCCGTCAGGACTGACGATTATCATGTTGTAGTGGACTTTGTCAAAGCATAGTTTTTTTCCGGTTTAGAGTACTGAAGGCCATCATTAGTGACCAAGGGACACACTTCTGCAATCAGAATTTTTCTTCCCTCCTTCAGAAGTATGAGGTGACACACAAAACATCAACACTATACCACCCTCAAACAAATGGCAAGGCTGAGGTTTCAAATCGTGAGTTGAAACAAATCTTGGAGAAAAACGTGCATCCAAATAGGAAGGATTGGAGCAAGCGCTTGGATAATGCATTGTGGGATTATAGGATAGCATATAAGACACCCATTGGTATGTCCCCATTTCAGATTGTTTTTGAGAAAGCATGTCATCTCCTCATGGAAGTTGAGCATCAGGCTTATTGGGCTATAAAGTAATGTAACATGGATTTGGCCCAAGATAGAATCCAAAGGAAGCTGAAAATTCAAGAGCTTGAGGATATTCGATTGTCTTCGTATGAGAACTCAAGGCTCTATAAGGAAAAATCAAAAGCAGCTCATGATAGAATGATCCAACAAAGGGAGTTTCATGTTGGAGAGAAAGTCCTTATCTACAGTTCACGACTAAAGCTGATGCCTGGTAAGTTGCATTCCAGATGGTTAGGTCCTTATATTGTATCTAATGTTTTTCCTTATGGTGCAGTGGTGATCACACAAGAGGACACTGGAAGGAGCTTTACAGTCAATGGGAAACATTTGAAGATATACATTGAGGGACTTACTACTAATGCAGTGGATTTTATCACACTGCATGACCCCATCATCACTTGAGCACATCAGGCTGTTCCTAACCCTTTCACTTTTATATTATTTATCCTATTTAAAAATTCTACATTTCATGTGCATATATCATCTCATGGGTTCACATTGAGGACAATGCAATATTTTAAGTGTGGGGAGGGAACCTTTTTGTTTAGTAATTTCAATTGTTTTCCTATTTAAAAAAAATTGTGTGTTTTTCAAATTTTGTGTGTTTATTTTTAAATTTTCTTTGTGTTTTTGAAATTTTTGAGCAGAAGTGATTCTCATCACAATTTTCAAATTCATATCAATGTGTGAAACAATTTATCCCAATAAATTGAGCTTAAATGAATGCTTAAATGAATTTGTTTCAAGTTCAAATATTAAGCAATTTCATGAAATGTACACTGAATTTTGAATCCCATGCCACATCTCACTGTCTTTATATTTGAAATCACTTTCCTGTGAGGCTTCGGAACCATTATTTTCATATTCTTTACATTCACCTCACTTCTTGAGAGAACCAAACCATGCTTGATTTAACCATAATTTTATTTATTTATGTGAAAACTTGAGGGTTTGAGTTACTAATGTTTAAATGATTGAGGAATTTGTTTGGTATTAAAGCCCATATTTCAAAGAATCCTTTTTTTATAGTGGCCTACCTTGAACATTCAATCCTTGTAGCCCTTAAAAGCCATGCACAGCCTGTTAGGTTAGCCACATTACAAGCCAATTTTCTCTATCCAACCAACTCTTGAAGTAAAATTGCATAATCTAGTTGAGATTAAGTGTGGGGAAAGCTATCTTGTGTTGTTCTACCACATTCTGTGATACTTTGGGTGGAAAATTAAATTTTTAAGAGATGTGTTTGCTACTAAAGAAAATCATTATATTGAAAGCTGTTCCTTTTCTGGAGCTTTCATGACAAGTGAAGCTGTGCCTTTTCTGGAGCTTCTAATTGAGGTAGAAAGCTATGTCTATCTTGAGCTTTCAAGAAAATCATGTTTTAGAAGATTGACATTTTTGTTGCTGAATTGAAGAATGGTAAAAACCATCCATGAATTTTCATGATGATGGAGCTGAATTGATACTATGAGGATTAATGAGGAGACCATATTTAAGTGACAATTAGATTAATGCAATTTTGCTTCAAAAAGAGTCATGCCCTCCTTATTCAGCCTCAGAATTTTTCACATATAAATCCTACCAACCGAAAGCCACAGAACAACCCTGAAAAGTCCTCATGATAAACATATTTCTTTGACTCACATCGGGTAGAGATGTAGGAATTTATCAAGCCTATGGTGACCCTTGTATGAGTTTGGATGAGAAAGACATTTCTAAAAAAATTGACATTTATGTGGTGAGTGAAAATGAATATTAGGTAAGTGTTTTGTGTGCATGGGAGGATAAATGAAGTTGAAATATATTGAATGATATAAATGGAGAACTTGAAATAATAAATTTTATGAGGCATGATATCTTTTTTTTCTTAGTGTGTAATTGTTGGATCTCAAGTATGTGTGTTTTAAAATTGGTTTTGATTTGATATTGATGTTAACTTGACATGAGGTTTTGCCCAGGAGTGCAAAAGGGTAAGTGTGGGGGAGTTGATAAAACAATATTTTGTTGAATATTTTATTGATAATAAATGATATAATTTCCTCACATTGTGCTAAATATATTCATTTATGAAATATTTGGGATTAGATCATTCATTTGAAATTTTGTTGAAAATTCCAGTTTTACCCTTTTAAAATGTACTGTAGTATTTTGAAGATAAATATTTTACTATTTATAATTTGAACTTAATATTTTGTAACACATTCAGGACAATAGAGATAAAAAGTGCATTTTAATGGAGTAAATGGGCTATTAAGCCAATGGTGGGCTGGCCTCGGCAGAATGGACATGGGTTCTGTATTAGGACCATATATTCTTCATACATGCTTGGATTGAGCCCAAAATTTGAGGAAATCTTGGGGACATGATTTGGCACAAATAATCCTTCTAGAAGGTTGGACAATTAATGAGTTTTGGAGGTTAACTACTCGGTGCAACTTGGAATAAAATATTTGGCCGAGTTTTTCATTTCACACTTAAAAAGTTATGTAACCCTAGCCCTCACAAACTCTATTTAAAGGGGGTTTTAACTCTTTGTTATGTCTGGTCGTGGATTTGGTAAGGTGTGTACTAAAGGGTGTCTCTTGGGAGCCCCTCACAAATATTGGAAGAAGTAAGGCTTTGTACAAACCTCTCTTCCAAAAAGGCTCTCCTCTCCCACCTCCTCTTTGTATTTCTTTTCTTTCATGTTTGTATCTTGATTTTTTCTTAAAATAATCTTCTATATTATTCCATTTTCTTATTCTATTAATCTTCTTAATTGGTTTGGAATCAAGAGTGGATATGAGATTGGGTTCTACCATTTCAATTTTTTGCTCATGCAAAACGTCTCCACGATGACCACACCGCCCATGGAAGAGTAGTTTTTAGTGATCAATCTATCTTCTACCCTCATCATTTAATTATTTTTAATCATTGAGCTACTTTAATTCACATAATATTATCCATGTATTGTGTTTTTAAATTGTAAGAAACTAAGCAAGCAATTGAACAATTAACACAAAAACACGTGAGGTCAGGATTTTTGTGTAAATTGTGAGAGTGCAATTATAATCGGCAATACAAGACCACACGGGATAAATTTGTAGAGTTCTAATATAATCCATAAACACAATTCATCCTCATTTCTAGAATGGATATGTGCTCTAATTAACCAATGACTATAAGCTAACCTTAGAACAACAATCAAAGCAGGGTGCTGCGATTGCCTGTTCCGAAGCTAGCCTAGGATTTAAGTAATCCCATCTTTGTGGTTAAGTTAACTCTTGTAGGGTTCAAGGGTTAAAAATTGGGGGATCATAATTAAGTTTATATTGATTTAAATAATAATGATTAATAAGTAAATGAAGTGGTAGAGTTAGATCGATTATGCCTTTTAAAATATTTTCTAAAAAAAACATCTTCTTGTTGTGTCTTTTTAATCAAACTTCATTTCAAAATTAAAAACAAAAAAAATCAATTTTCTTCCAGAAAAATTCTTCTAGATTTATAAACTATAAACAATCCCCCATCCTTTAAACTAGTTTTTTAATTCTATTCTATTTTATTTTTATAATACCTTTAATAAGTTGTTAAATTCACTTCCTCCTTTGAGAGACGACCTTGGTCAGCCACTCTGCTGCACCTAAGTACCCCAAAATCACATTAATCATTTGAGGACGCCCACGAAAGCTCTCTTTTAGTAATTAACCTTGTAAATAATTTTCTAAATGAAAATAGAAACTTATAAGTTTCTATCTGAGATTCAAAATAGAATTTTTATGTTTTGTGAAATTAATGAAATTTATTGATTTAAATATCTTTCCCAAGATAACTTGTATCCCTTGAATGTAATAAATTGTTAAATAGAATCAAATAAATTGTAAAGGGTGGAAAGGACACACCATTTTTTCATGAGTTGTTAAATACTTTAACTAAAATATTATACATTGAATGTAATGGGTTACTTAAATTAAAAGCATGAGGGTATTGCCTCATGGATTGTATTTTAAAGATGATGATGCCTTTGTATAGGATTTAAAAATAATTTGCATGAGAGGTTTTTCCTTATGACTTATGTTAAATCTTACGGCTTATACATAGGCTGCAGAATGATGGTAAGGGTTCATTAGAGCCTGAAATGCTCACACTCCCTTAAATCAGGTGTTGAGTATGGAATCTCACACTTGTGATACTATATGGGCGCTAGGATTTACATGCCATGTTCCATGATTAGAGTGTTTATATGGAGGCTCCCTCACCATATCGAGTTTTGTAGCATGATGTCTCTCACTATATTTGGATATAGGGAATTTACCCTATTTCTGGATCTTATAGGCTCATTTAGACTCGTTATGGATGTTTTAGTTACACCCTGGTCTAACAAGAAACTAGTATTCTAGGTATATGACAATTAGGCATGATCACATAGTTCATATAAGTGGATGCAATATACAACTAATATATATATAATTATATATATATATATATATATACATATATCTTCCATCTCCTTCTGTCTATGAGCCGAAGTAGGTATAGCCACCAGCTGTCACTTAGGAACCTGGTTGGGTTGTTGTTAATTTATATCAGAACTGATTATTTATCTTTCTATTTATACCTGAACAATACATTACATTATATTTTACGGACAAGATTTAGTCGTAGATAACATGGGTGGAAACCAATTGATATTTATATATCACACCATCCTTAGATCATCATTGTACTAGGGAACATGAGTAGACCTTATATTTTAAGGACCTTGGTTGTTTGCTTAAGCTCTTTAGCTAGTACTTGGGATTTTATAGCACAAGACCGAGCCTAATATTACGATTATCTTGGATATTTCCCTTGGGGATTTACTTTTATCACTTTAGTATTCCTTATTATATCATTCATCCTACTGTAAGTTTGTGGTTTTTGTTATGTATCATTATTAGGACATGCATGCATATGTTGTATATTGGTGTTGTCTATCTATTTGTTTCATTCAATCTATTATTTTTATTCTTTTGCTTATCGGTTTTCATTTATTTATTGCTTCCACTTTTTTCAGTAATATACTTATATTATACCACTGTTTTAATATGATTATAAGGGTATAGTCTCCCTGCTATCACCTCTTTTACACCATCACTACTAGTCGGTAGCCTCTGTCATACGAGGTGACACACTAAGGGACAATCAGAAATCGATTCGAATCTCAGTTTTGTGGTCAGTCGGGCTAGGATGTTATACCATGACTAAAAAAATTCATAACCAATCTGTCAAAGATAAAAAAATGAGTTAGGAAATAAATCATTTTAATTTCAAAATAAATAAATAATAATAATTAGAAGTCATCATAACTCAACCATGAACCATAAGTTCATGTTATAAATTTGTAGGGTCCCAAAATAAATATGAAAACCATTTCATAACTCTGGTTTAAGTACCAAGACCATTAGATTATAGATCAATACTGGTTTCCCATAGAGGATCATTTACATTGACTTGTTTTCTTTAATTAATCAAGCACATCAAATTATTTCCCATAAAGAATCAAGAACTTTGAATTGTTTCGCATACCTATCTCAAAAAATTTAATACTTCACCTAATGTATCAAAGGTCTATATAGAACCCATCCATCACATAATGAAAACAATATATATTTGTTCCACAATATAAAACATTCATCACATTATTTCCAACCAATCCATTTTTTATATTATTGAAAAAAAACCACTTTGAGGGAAAGTGGGAAACTATAACAAAAACATCCAAACTAGAAGAAGGTCACACATGACACATCACAATTTGATAGAATTGAAAATTCAAAAAGATTCAAATAGATCCAGCATCACCGCACCAAAACCATCAACACATCGCCTGTTTTAGAAGTCAAAGACCCTATCACAACATATCTTGCAAATCCCGTTATCCACCGGAGGGGAGCAACACATGTACTGAAAATATGTTGTCACCATCATCATAAAACATCATCATCATCTCGACACCAGCGTCCACCATTGTATATGGAAACAACATCGCCCCTTCACTGACATGCACCACCAGCACCAGAGACCATTAATGACCCTTGAAACCACTGTCGAACATTGCCATATTATAAACCCCCATAGAAAAAGAAACAAAGAGACCTCAATCACAAATGGAGCCAAACCAAAAAACCTCCACCATACCCAATCAAGAAAGAATCCAAAGAAGAACCATAGATTTAAAACCCATTGAAAAATTTTCCAATTGATCACCGAAGACTTGAGTTAAAACCAAAAACCAAAACCCTCGTCGAAGGCCACTCCCTGAGAACACTACAGGCCGCCGAACCACACCTCCAAAGACCCTATTGGCACCACTGATCGAGATCCGACCTGGAGGGGAGCTTCAAAGTGTGAGGCCAGATCAGTGGTTTGAGCGCCTGCGAGTTCTAAACGAAGGAAACAATGATGATGAAGAAAACCTAGGCCCTTCAAAAACTGGAGGAATCCGACCTAGTTAGTGACTTGAGACCCGTCTACCACCAATCCACAACATTCAAAACCTCTTTAAACCACCACTCCATATCCGACCTGGAGAGTCGTAGTGGAACGTGGGGACATAGCTTTAGAGAGAGCAGCCAAAAACTTCATCAATATACAACCCCTCATGATAAGACCCCCAGAAGAAGAAGAAGTGGACATAATGGAAGAAAAGCCAAAGCACCTTAACTAGAGTGAGAATGAGGAGAAGGACCTAAGAAGAAGAAAATAGAGGCATACGAGTCGCAAAAGAAGTTCCAAATAAAAGAAGACACAGACAAGCCACGCTGAAAGAGCAAGAATAGTCTAGAGGAGGCAAAAAAAAGAATGGAGGAGGAGAAAGGAGGAGAGGAAATATGATGGTATTGTGAAATAAAACCCTTACCTAATGTCTATACATTCCTCATTCATGTTAAAACCTCTTATATAATAAATTTGGATTTATTATAAATTTATTCCAAAACTTTGTTCATTCCAATAATACCATTTATGATTTATTTGTGACATATTACCACATGTTTATAAATAAGTTTCTATCAAAATCATAGTTTTGGGTGATAAATACTTCATTTCCAATGATTTTTTAGTTCATTAGTCCTGGTCTTTATTATTTGATCATTATTATATCATTTATTTAAATATAATTTATAAAACTCATTGTATAAAAATCATTCATACCATTCATTGAAATGTTATGTACAATCATTATAAAAATCTGGATATAAAAACCAGGGTATAAAAATCATATTATAAAAATAATATATATTAATAATATATATATAATCATTTATAAAAAGTAGATATTGAAAAATGAATTACACCATTAATAGAGGTGGTATGTTGTACGTATGCATGAACATTGATTACATTTTTTGACTAACGGAATCAAAAAAAGAAAAGTAATTATTCATATTTAAATAATAATTACTATATCATATATATAATATATATTCATCAAATTCATACTTATTACCATCCAAGTAAAATATAAATGAAAACAAATCACAACGCATCGTGGAGGTGGTAGTCCACACATACGCACAAACGACATTATCATTTCCCAAAGGATTAGATAGTAAATAGGTATATGTGATATTATAATTCTAGAATTATAGTTATGTAATAAATATTATATGTATACATTAAACACATCATAATATACATCCATAAAATATGGCAATAAAATGTGAATTTTATCATTACGTGGAGATGGTAATCCGTACATACGTATGAGCGATGCATTTACTTTTTATTTGATTATAAAGAGGGTGTATAATGATATTTTATTAATAATAATAAAATTTAAGGATATTTAGGATACATAATTTAATATTTTATGATATATAAAATATATTTAGAGTTGGTAAATAAGTGTAGAAAATTAAAATGACCATTTATGGCTATTGCCTCTTCTTCGAAATGTCCCAATTAGTTGTCCTTGAAAGGGATCTTAGGTTGGTCTTATTGGAAGACCAGAACTTCTATAATTTGGATAGGGAAGTTTATAAGAGATATTTTAGACCATATTCAATATACAAGGCTAAAATATGTTAAATTAAGGGAGGGAGGAGGTTCCCCGCTATAATTAAGGTAAGAAGAACTTTTAAAATTTCTCAAAATATTAAATTATAATAAATTTTATGTCAATAAAAATACATCATAATGAATAGGTATTCTCACATAATGTGGTTAGGGTTGTAATAATATCAACCAATAGTATTTAGACACATTTTGGGGTAATTGTAAACCTTATATTTTGATTAACCCTTAGTTAATATATTTTCTTTTTTACTACTATTAAAGCATTTTCAATGTTAAAGGATTGTAATTTTTACTTATAAAGAAAAAAATTAGAACATTAATACAAAATTTATTACATTTAGGATTATATTAAAACCACATTTTATTAATTAAATATTTTAATGTATTTTAAATTGTTTAATGATATATTATTTTGATAAAATAACATTATTATCAATTTTTATAATATTCATATAATTTAACTTTAAATACATAAAGATAAAGGAGGAATTAGAATATAAATCTTTATAATCTACACAATTAGTCATATATATCTATAAATTTATTGGGATACATTAAATAATTAAAATTATAACTCTTAATTTTTTTTAAAATAAATTATTTTATTTATTAATTGATTAGAGAAATAGTGCATCGGTGATTCAAAAGAAATTGAGGTCATTATATAATTAATAAAAATTAAAAATAAATTTCTATTATAAAAGTTATTTTATTATTCAAAAAAATAAATACTTATAATCATTCATAACTAAACTTTTTCTCTATGCTGACACATAATAAATATTAAAAAAATAGAGTGACATTTTATATATTTCTTTGATTTAAATAATATATAAATCATTTTCATGGACAAGTGTCCATTAAAAAACTCAATTTATAAACTTATGTTTTATGGGTCAAATTTAATTCATTAAATAAGAATTAGGTTGAAAATCAATGTCTATATAACTTATTTTTAATCCAGATAATACCGATTTAACCATTATCGAGGTGATAAATTTTACCAGAGTTACTATTCACATTGACAAAAAATAAAAGGAGAATAATTTAAAATTTTGAATATATAAATTATAAATAAATAATTAATTCTACCTAATTCAATACATATAAATGGTATAAAAAATTATAGTTAGTATGAAAAATGCAATAAAAATTACTTTTTAGAAAAATACATTTTAAGGAAAAAATAGGATTTATTATTATATGATGACTAGAAAATATTTTTTGAATGATGAAAACAATTAATAAAGTAAATAATATATACATATCATTAAAATAATTCCTCTATAGTGGTTAATTTAATTTATTAATAAAAAATATATTGTACGCATAAAAAAATTTCTCCGAAAAAGCATCAATTTTTTATTTTAAAATAATTTATGTTTTTAGATGTTATAATTTGAAAACTAATGAATTAATTTTATAAATATATGGACATTATTTTTTTAAAAATTTATTTATTACTATTCATACCAGAAAATCCAATGAAAATTTAATAATGGACACATTATATTTTAATAATGTTATTTGGTTCGTCTAAAATCGTTGTTGCATGTAACACAAGAAATTGAAGAAATAAAGTTATTTAATGAGAAATATTTCATAAAAATATAAGGGTGTTACATTCATATCCACTCATAATTAATTTAAACTTCAAAATTCATCACTTTAATACAAACATTTGAGGATACTTCTACCTTATCACATCCTCAGGTTCCCTTATAGCTTCCTCAAATTGGTGGTTTCACTACAAAACATTAACTAGTAAAGTGGCCTTGTTTCATAAAACTTTGTATATTTGATACAAAATCTATACAAGCTATTCTTCATAAAAAAGATATTTTTCTATAAGTATGACATGTGAATTATGTACATGTGTAAGATCATGTTTGTAATTCCTCAATAGAGATTTGTTGAACACATCATGAACTTGAGAGAGATTCGGTAGAAGTTCCAATCGACAAGATACTATCCCAACATGATCAATATTTTCAAAAGGTCTAATAAACCAAGGGATTATATTTCTATTATATATAAATATCATAACCATATTCTATAGAGATATTCATTGAAATACCCTTCCATCATCTTCCAACTCTATATCTTTTGAAAAATGTATGCATAACGCTTTTCTCAACTCCAAGATGGTGTTATGTTCTTTTGAATGACTCTAACCTTGTCTACAATTTACTCTTCTATATCTGATCCCAAAATCATTATTTATATAACTTCAATCCATATTTTTAGATTTTTACACTTCCAACATTAGATTTATTCATAAGGATTCATGTGAATGTGGGATCAGAATATAATTTTTTTATAAAATCCCACTAAAGTTGGTGTTGATCCCTACCACCTATAAAATCCATATAGAAAACTCTCAAGATGGCTTCTAGAGTTTTAATTTCCCCATTATACGGAAAATCAATATAATGATGATAAGATACATTAAAAAATAACTCTATATAAAGATCCAAGTGAAGTCTTATCCAAAACATTGAGGTAAACTTTAGATCCCAATTAGATACTATTGATAATGGTTCACTATACAATCTTACCACTTACATAATTTATAAACAAGTAATTTAGTAAAGAGGGAAAAAGTATTCAATGGAAATTAAGTGTCATGAATTTATAATGTGATCGACTACAACCCATATATAATTATTCCCTTTAGAAGTTTTGGGGATTCCAAAGATAAATCCAAGCTATTGTTTACCCATTTCCAATCTGGTATGTTGTAGCGACCCCAACCCTCGTAGCCTAGAGCCAGTGTTGTAATTCATTCAATATAATGAGATTCAAGGAATCAAAAACCTAAGGACCGATAATCTTAGTATTCTTCTTTAATGAGATACATACATGATTCTGAAATTATATTTGAGCACACAAATTAAAAAATATTTTTTCGGGAAGAACTTTATACCATCTGGTGTATCCCTACATACCAGTTAAAGTAAAATTCATATAATATTCGGGAAATGAAAAAAATAAGGGTGATCACAAACACTCAGTTAGTGTTAATTATAATATAAGATGACATGAATAAATAACTATAATGAATATTATAAGGTAAATAATTGGACACCCATTTAATTTAAATAAATTTACTATATGAATAGGTAAGGAATAATCATTATAGAATAGTAAACAATTAAAAACATGTTAGATTTAATCAATAAGTTGGGAATGAAATGTATCAACATATAATATCACACAGAAAATATGATGGACAATAATGATTAAATTATCAATGAAAGAAATTCTTAATTATTGGATGTCATTTTTTCTAGGTACACAATTACTTTACCAACAATACCTTTTACAAGATTGATTAAAACTTACTTGGTAAAACATATCTAATTTGACTAACTAATTCATCTCATCAGAAAAATGATGCACCGATGGTTTTACATTAACTAGTCCCAAAACCATTTCATAACATTCCAAAGCATTCTTCATGTATTGAATAATCTATTTAATTCATAAACAATGTCACTTATCAAATATCCTTATTGAGGAAGGTATAAATATTTATCAATATTAACCCTGCTAATCAAATAACATTAAAAGTAAACACTATATGTAAAAATGGTATATGGTTTAGGAAATAATAATATACATTACACAATAACAAGTATATTTAAGATAAATATAATTTTCAATGAAAAACTATTAAAATAAAGTGTTTATTTTTAGTTAATGTTAACAATCACAAATGAATATGAGATTTCATAATAACTTCTACAACTTTGAAATTTTCAATTAAAATCCTCTTGGATGAAATAATTGAAATTAGAATTTAAAATACCATGAATTATGAATTAATAATGATATTACATGTCAAAGGGCTTAGTATATACACAAAAAAAGTGATTTTATACCTAATAATAATGAATACTCAATAGAATGTGAAATGAGATTAAATCCCTTACCTCACGCTTCATTTTGATTGAATGTGATTAGACCTCATGTATAGTGGTTTTGAGATTTTCATCATCTTAACAAACATATTAATATTTCTAATATCATATACGATCCTTTTATAATATTTTATCATATGTTTATTAATAATAATTCCTTTTTTTCATTTTTTCAGGTGTTAATTTCTTTATTTTCCTATGTGTGTTTTATCATTAAATATCTGGTTCATCAACATATTATATATTTTCAGGAATTATGATCATTAAATAATAATAATTACATGATTATAATATTTGGTCATTAATTATACTTTTAAAATTAATCATGAATAGTGGTCATGAGAAAATGAAGTATGTTACGATCATGGAGACTGTAGGTCATTTGCACACAAGAGTAATACTTCCATTTTTCAATGATCATCATAGAATGAAATTAATTAATATTTTACCATTATATAATGATCATAATATCATTAATACCATACTAAATACCAATATATTTAATACATTTTGTGTGGTTATTAAAAGTAAGTCACATTGCTTTGTGAAGGCGGTAGTCCATACGTACACTAACAATGTTATCTTTACATGAGTAAAAAATAATGAAATAGAATGATATATATATATATATATATATATATTATATTTATATAATGATAAATATGTCATGAATATCTTATTTATTTCAATTATATTATATACAATCATTAATTTTATCATTATCACCTTCCATGTGAAGTATTTCTGAAAGAAGAATCACATCACTTCATGACCCAGTTGTCCACCGTACACATGAGCGACATTATCGTATCTCCTAAAAAGTGGAAGAAATATATATATATATATATATATGAAATAATTAATCCAGTGGTATTAATATGTTATAATTATGATATATATTAATTATTTCCATCATAATATCCAACATTGAGAGGGGAAATGGAAAAAACGAACGACATCGATTTGCGAGGTGATAATCGACCATACACATGAATAATGATTCCATAACCCATTTGATGGAATTGAATATGGTTTTATGTCATGAAATTATTATAAAAAAATAAAATTATATGTAAGATACTAATTTTATTATATCATCATGGCATAATAAATATTGAAGCTGGTGGAGAAAAAAGTAAAATAAAGAATCTCATTGAAGAACATTACCTCTTCTTCAGGTATCTTTATTAGGACAGAATAGAATCCTTCTTAGGTCAGTTTTATTCCCAATATAAGTTTTATATAAGGAGGTGAGTGATGTTTTAATGTGATTTGGGTACATCATGGCTGAAATAATTAGTTTTAAAGCTGTGGTGAGAGAAGTAGTGGGGGTGGCCTTTGATAAGTGGGGTCGGTGACCCACTTATAATTTTAGGAAAGAGTGAATTACATACAAGTTTTTTTTCATGTATCATAGACCCAATAAGAGTAAATAACAAATAATAAGAAGTATAAGGTGAAAATATGTTCCTAAAATAGTTTTTTACAAGTTTCTAGGTCATTTGGCCTCTTCAGTTTAAAGTTTAATCCCCCAATAAACCTATTTTTACTATTAATTGCTGTAATTAATTTTAAATTTTTTAACTAATCACTTTATTTAAAAATTAATTTATAATTCTTAGATATTAAAAATATTATGATTCCAAATATGTAATCCTTTTTTAAAAATTTAATTCACATAATTTTAACAAATTAATTTAAAATTAATCCTACAAACGAGATGATAAAGTGAGTTTTTAAAGTGAAAATGTTCAAAAGTCTACATAGTTTATAAATTATAATTTATTATTAAAATGATTTCAATTACATAAATTGGATTAATTGATATAAAATTGAACTAATTTTACTTTAAAACCAATTCTAAATATAATTTAACATTATAAATTATTTGAAGAAAAATGAAGTTTTCATTTAAAATTCAGTATTTTCACTACTCATCAAAAAATGAAACATCTTCAGAAAATACAAAAAATACCCCATAAGATAATTTGGTATTCATATTTAAAAAATTAATTTTAAATTTTCATATAAATTTTTTAAAATTTTTAAAAATAATTTTTAAATTATTTGCACCAAGCACGATTAATCTATGTTTTAGAAAAAATAATATTATTTAGAAAACATTTATTTTTATTTCAAATGATTCTTATTTTATCAATATTCAATAGATAATTGATAAAAATGTGTAAAACATATCTTTTTATAAGTTTGATAATCCTATTCCTACCCTCTATTTAAATGGCTAGGTGATTATTATCATATTAAATAATAATATTAATTATCTATTATTGTTCAGTAAAACTTGAAATTTCATGTTATAGAAGCTTTCAAAGAAACTCGCTGTTGTGTCTAACACAAGATAAACTTAGTGTTTCCTACATTGTAAGTTACAGAATCGATTAAATTTATTTTAAATATTAAGTATATTATAAAGTCTCAGTTTTTTATATTCCCTTGTATGTTTAGTTTTCTGTGTAATACATGTTATCGAATACAATGTTATTAATTTATAATTTAGGGGGTCTTACATTCTCCCCACATTAATTAAATTGTTTTCTAATAATTTAAATTTTATCTCTAAAATATAGGGTATCATATTTTTAAATTTCTTCATTTAAAAAACCATTTTGTAAATTTTTTAATAAAATATCTTATTAATAAGAGATGTAGGGAAGTAAATATGATATAAGGGATAATATAAAGCTAGGGTTCCACATATGAGAACATTGGTGACAAGTGAAGATGTGTAAATGAAAAGGCCATCAATTCAAGAGAAATGAAGTTAAAAGGATAATTTATTTGTTTCAAGACCCTTATCTTAATGATGAGAAAATATTTTACTATATAATAATATAAATAAATATACTTTATAAATATACTTCTATTTCATAAGCATAATAAATAATTTTTTTTATCATGAAATCAATTTCTAATTCATCCCTTACTCCATGAAATGAATATCCAAAAATGAATTTTTTATTCCCGAAGCACTAAAAGTTACTTTTAACAGATCATAATATCCATAAAAGTATGAAAAGTATTTCCCATTGTCACTAAATATTTCCTAAAAACAATATAGACAGAAAAATTTATCCAATATTCATAAATACTCATATGGTGAAGTAATAAATTAGTTTTTAGAACCTCATCCAACGTGAAACTTAAACTATGTTCTAAATGGTTAAGATTATAACCCTTCCAAAATTTTATGATCCAAAACCTTACAATCAATTCCAGTGTAGTTAGTAGTATCCAATTTACAGAATACATATAAATAATCTCTTTATCCAAGATTAATTATCTCAACATTATGAATATATTAAGGTTTATATTTCACTCAACCATGTGTTTTCCAAAAAAGTTAAACTTGCTACTGGATCACTTTTCTTGTTAGATTTCAATATACACTTTCAAATCCTCATATAAATAGTACTGCAGTACATTCCTTATGTATTTCATAATTATTGTAACTATAATATCATCAATAAAATACTTTAAAAAAAACTTATGTATCAAAATACACAATCATATTAATCATTTCACTTTGGTTGCATCAATAGAATAAGCTTTACATTGGTCCCTTATGTTATTCTAATGTATATTCTCTTGACGCTTATGGAATTTATTTTCGTAGTGACCCATATCCTTGAAGTTGAAACACCTAATATGAATGTTTTATTTTTTCTATTTTTATTATTTTTCCTAATGGCCCTTTTCTATACACTTATAAAAAACTCCCACTCCATTCAAGAAATTCATAGGGCAATTCTTTCCACATTTATAACGTGTTGGAAAATACTTGTTTCTATTATTCCATTTATCCATTATTTTATTTACAATCCTCTTCTTTTATTTCTTAAATTTTACACTATAAGACTTGGAAAATTATTTATCAATCTAGATATCACATTCTACAATTTCATCATTTAAAGTAAAAGTTTGAGACACCAACACCCTTCAGAGACATAGCCTAATCCCTTTCAGGAAATGGTCAATCTTGTATTCCGTGTTGCATATGAACTCCATAGAATACTTTTATAACCTTTTAAAGGTATATTCATACTCCACAAAACATCGTTACTCTTTTTTCTCTGTACTAAGGAAATTTCTATTCAACTCAGTTTGTTTCTCATATTGAAATATTTGTTAATGAATTTATCCATAAAATCATTCCATTCAATGAGTCATGTTTCCTCTTCCTCCCTTGTACTCTGGATCAATGACCACCATTGATCAACATATCCTTTGAGATAATACACTACAAGTGTAACCTTTTCCTTTTCACCACATCCTAATGTCAAAAATATCATCTCTAAATAATTAATAAATTTCTCAGATACTATTGGATAATAATACCACTAATTATTGGGTGGAATCTTCCACATAAGGTGATTCAACATCAAAGAATATAGACATGGAACTGATTTCTCCATAAGAGAAAGGTTATTTTTCATAACATGATTAAACAACCATCCATCCAATGGCCCAAAGGCCTTATATTTTTTCTATTATTTGAAAAGAATCCACTTTTAATGGAAGAAGGGGGAAACCAAACAGACTTCATGACAATAAAAATTAATCAGCCTAAAGATCATAGAAAACAAAAGATATACTGACAACTTTGAACTACCCCTCCCTAGAAATTGAGACATGATAAAGCTCTCACCTAATGCAGGACTGTACAAGAAACAACTGACCTTTGACACAACACTGACCCGATCCGATGGCTGTCGCCATAACCTCTCTGACATCCAAATCCAATATAAGCTATATATTATTCCTTAGTAGGGAAACCTCATAGTTGTCCATGCGTATTTATACCTTTCTTCCATTCAGGTTCCATATATAAACAATGGAAAATATATAATTAGTTAATAATATTATGATCTTTAAATCATAATGTGTAATTCCTAATATGGTGTAACAATTTTCACAAATTAAATTTGTGCATTGTCAATCATAGGATAATAAAATTTGGTTTCTGTGAGGATATATTTACTTTGAAATTATTCATAATGGTTTATAATTAAAATGTGAATTATACTAAGCATATCTCCTAGGAGTGTCAAACCAATTATATAGTAAGGTCTGTTGTTGTGTACTGGGTAATGCTCAAGTCAATCACAAAATTCTTTTATTTGGAGTTATTAACCCTAGGTACCTCTATGATAGAACCATATCCACTTGTACTATCCAGACATGGATGTTTTTCTAGAAACAAAAAACACATAATATCTATAGTAAAAAAATATTATGGTTCTTATATACCTATATTCCAATTCTGTCATAGGATTTTTCCCCAAATCTATGTTTTTTCCTAAATCTTGCTTCCATGGTTTCTACTTAACTATCATTGATACCAACTGCAGCAAGCCCACCGTATCATCCCAAAGCCTGTTCTGTACTTCATTACATTGATATAAGATACAAGGAATCACATCCCAAAGGATCAATCAGCTTAGTATTCTTGGTAAACTGGATACATACATGGGTCATAAATTACATTTGAATACACAAATTACAATATTTTATTTCAAGAATTATTTTATTCCATCTAGAATATCCCTACATAATAGTCATAGAAAAATTTATGGAATCCTTGGGAAAATAAACAAAATAAGGGTGAGCTCAAACACTTAGTAAGGGTTAAGTAAAATGGAAAATTTCATGATTAAATATGCATAATCAATTTGGAAAACTAAATAACTGAACATAAATTCCATTTATATAACTTTTCTACCTGAATATATATGGTAGAGTCAATATAGAAAGTTAAATAACTAAAAACACATTCCATTTAATCAATAAACCAAGAATTAAATGCATTCATATATAATATCATAGTGAGAATATCATGGATAATAATGAATAAATTATCAATGAATTAAATTATTAATTATTGGATTTCATGTTCCCTATGTACATGAAACCCTTACCATCAATAAGTTTTGCAAGTCATTTAAAAATATGCTGGTTAAAAACCTATCTGATTCAACCAATTGATTCGTCTCACGAGACAACCGACGCATCGAAAGTATTACATTAATCGGTCCCAAACCCATGTCACACTAGTACAAACAATTTATCATATATTTAATAATAGATTTAATCCATAAATAATTTACCATATAAAATATGCATATCAAGTAAATGAAACAAATTTATCAATACTTCCCTAGTTAATAAAATATCTTTTAAAGTAAAAACTATATGTAAAAATGGAATATAGTTTTGTAAATAATGATATCAATTACAAAATAATATGGATGTTTAACAAAAATTTAATTTCTAATTAAAAATTATTATAATAAAGTGATTGTTTAAGGATAAAATCAAAAATCATAAAAGAATGTGAGAATGTATAATAACTTTTAGCACTTAGAAATTTTCAAGTCGAATCCCCTTGGATGAAATAATTCCGATGAGAACATAAAATACAATGACTTATGAATGAATCGTGATATTACATGTCAAATTGGGTTGTATATAAACAATATAAAAGTGATTTGGTTTATAATAACAAATATGTCTCAAAGGAATGTTAATTGAGACGAAATCCATTAACTCGTGCTTCCTTTTGGGTGAACATGATTTAACAACATATATAGTTGTTTTAAACTTGTAATTAACTTAAAAAATAACCATATTAATATTTATAATATTATATATTATTGTTCTATAATATATTATCACCCATTCAATAATAATCATTCATTTATTTCATTGTTTCATGTGTTAATTTCCTTATTTTCTTATGCGTGTTTTGTAATTAAATATTTGGTTCTTGTAAATATTATAAAGTCTCATCATATAATGAATAATAATCATGAAAAAATTATCATATTAATACATTAATTTTTTCTAAATCCAATAATTAATTATGGTTATGAAAATCTAAGTATGATATGATCATGGAGACGGTCGGTCGTACATACACATGAGTATCGATCCCATTTTTCAATGATCATTATGAAATGAGGTACATAATAGTTTAACTTTATAAAATTATAATAAAATCATTAATACCATATTATATACTTATATATTTCATCCATGTGGTGTAGTGATTAAAATTCAGTCACAACTCTTCGTGAAGGTGGTAGTCCACACATACACAAATGAAGTTATCTTTATATGAGTGAAAAGGAAATAAATAAAATTATATTTATTATATTTATTTAATTATAAATACTTAATTAATATATTAATTATTTTATTTATATCATAATTAATAATTATATTTATATTTATTACCTTCCATGTGATGAATTAGAGAAAGGAGAATCACATCGCTTCGTGAGATAGTAGTCTTCCGTACACATGAGCGGTTTTTTATATCTCCTAAGGAATGGAATATATATATATATATAATTACTATATAGGTATATATATGTTATAAAAATTATATATATACTTTATATCCTTTATAATACTCAACTATGAGAGGTGGTAATGGAATAATGAATGACGTCATTTTGCGAGGCGGTAGTCCGACGTACACACAAAAAATGAATTAAAAAAACATTTGATGGAAGTGGAGGTGGTATTAGGTCATGTAATTATAATAAAAAAATCCAGATATATTTAAGATAATTAGGTTAATATATCATCATGGTATAATAAAAATTTAAGGAGGTGGAGAAAGAAGTTAAATAAAGAAGCTCGTTGAAGAACATTTACTCTTGTTTTGGTATCCTACTTACGATTGAATTAAATCCATCTTAGGTTGGATTTATGAAAAATATAAGAATTATAGGATTAGGGGAGTGATGTTTTTAATTTATTTTAGAAGTAATTTTCTAAAATAATTAGTTTTTATGGTGTTAAGAGATGGGGAGAGTGGGTGGCCTTTTATAAGTGGAGTGAGTGGCACACTTGTAATTGTTTGAAAGATTGAATTCCCCCCAATTGTTGTTCATTTAACCAAGAACAATTAATGGTATATTATCCATCATATAGGGTATAATATTGAAATATTTCTAGTAAATGGGTATGGTAAAAGTTTTTAGGCCATTTGGATCCTTAAGCAGAAAGTTTATTCCCTCAGTATACCTATTTTACCTTAAATGCTGTAATTGATTTTAATTATTTTCACAAGTCACTTTGGTAAAACATTAAGATCACCTTACTAAAAGTTTTGAATTGTGATTATTTAAAATATTTAAACAATTTTTTTAATATAATACCTATAAGTGGAAAAAATTAATTTAAAATTAATCCCATAGATGGGAAGAGAAAACAAGTTTTTAAATTGAAAATGTTCATAGGCTTACAAAGTTTTATATCTAAATTAAATATTAAAATTTTTAAAATTACCTATCTTTTATTAATGGATATAAATTTTAGTAATTTTACATTTAAACAAATTCAAGATATATTTAACCATTATAAATTATTTAAACAAAAGTCAGTTTTTAATTAAAATTCAGTATTTTTCACTATTTAAAAAATTAAACGTCTCAGAAAAATCCAAAACATTCACCCTATGATGAATTTTATATTAAGATTTAAAAAAAGTTTATTTTATCATATAAATTTTATAAAATTGGTAAAAAGTAAATTTAAATTTTGTTTGCTAAGAATAGTTATACAGTCTTTTAGAAATTTTTTTTTTTGAGAAAACAATTCTCTTTTTCATTAAAATGATTATTATATTATTAATAGTATATAGATAATTAATAAACATGTGTAAAATATATATTTTCATAAGTTATTTAATCATATTATTTCTTATCATTCTAATTTCAAGGTGATAATTTTCTTATTAAATAATAATATTAATAATATGTTACTATTTGGTAAAACTCCGCCTTGCGTGTAACACAATAATTTGAAGAAAATCATTATTACACGCAATTCAAGATAAAATCAGTGTTATGGAAATTTAAAGATACAAAATTGATTGAATTTATTTTAAATAAAAAATACATTGTAAGGTATTGGGATGTTATATTTCCTTCTGTGCTTGGAGTTGCATGTCATAAAAACTATCGAATAAAATGTTTTTACTTTAGAATTTTAGGGTGTTACATGTGGGAAATTGTTGTTACATACCCTTAGAATTATATATATTAGAATTAAAATTATGACATACTAAGATCCAAGAAACATACTCTGTAATATATCTCTTTATTCTATCCAACCAAAAACACACATTCAAATATCTATACATATGTGTACATCTAGGATGAGTAGAGAATGAATAACTATGAGATTCGTCCATTAGATCCTTCTCAAAATATGGTATGGGGGGACACATAAAATGTTATTGAACATTATTATTATATCCCAATCAAGGTTTAACTCATGAACATTTCTCACATTCTTTTTCACCTATACATCATATTTACATACCTCTTTAATATTAACATTGATAGATGAACAAACATTCATTTGAGATAGATAAGATTTCCCCCATTCCTTTAAAGTGTTATGATCCATATATTATAAATCCATAAATATTAAATCTTTTAGTAACCCTATTACAGATAATCTAGCATTATTATTTTGGATAAAAGTATTTACCACCTTGTTTACTTTACTAGGGTAGTAATGTTTTAAACATTCATAATCTTTAATCAGATACAAACATATTCTTTGGAAGATATATAGATATTTTTGAGTGAAAATATATTTTAAAATTTTGGGGTCATTATATATTTTATACCTTTATCCATATAGATAATTCTTCCATATATTTAATATAAAACATACTACAGTTAACACCAAATCATAAGTTAGGTAATTTTCTCATAGACTTTAAATTGGCATGAGCCATAAGATATAAACATATCATTTTTCATGAGACTATATATCAGTAAATTCTTTGATGCATAAAATCTGTTAACAAACCTTTCTCCAATACAAATTTGTGTGAGAACAGGTGCACTAACCAACCTTATTTTAATATCCTTAAAATTCTCTTCACATTCCTCCCTCCATATGAACATAATTACTTTCCATGTCAACATAGTGAGTAGATTAGACAATCATGAGAAATTATTCCAAAAACATTGATAATATCTAGAAAACCCAAAAAAGATATGGGTTTTAGTCACCATTGTTGGTCTAGGAAATTTTTCAATAACTTTTATCTTTTAATAATCTACTGATATTCCCTCACATGAGATTATATGACCCAATAATGGAACTTTTTAATGAAAAAAAACATATTTGGTATTTTTTCATAATTATTATTCTTTTCTAGGGTCTTCAGTACAATCCTCAAGTGATCTTCATGCTCTTCATTAAACATTGAATATACAAGAATATCATCTATAATGACTACCAAAAATTTATCAAGGTAGTCTCTAATTACTCTATTCATTAAATCCTTGAAGAAAACATGTTAATTAGTTAGAAAAAAATGAATCACTATAAATTCATAGTTTCTATACCTTGTATGGAATGACGTCCTAATTATATAATCTTTATTGAATCTCAATTGAAGATATCTATAACAGAGGCCAACTTTGGAAATGTATTGAGATCCTCGTAGTTGATTAAATAAGTCATCAATGTGGGGGAGATGAAATTTGTTCTTGATTATGATTTTGTTAAGCTATCAGTAGTAAATAAAAAGACATGTTGACCTATATTTCTTCTTAACAAATTGAACAGGTTCACCCCATGGTGACACAATAGGGTGTATAAATCACTTATCATGTTTCACTTAGAGTTTCTCTACCAATTCCAACAACTTAATTAGGCCATTCTACAAGAACTATTTAAAATAGGAATTTCATTAGGTATGTATTTTTTTTGAAAACTCAACTTTAAACATCAGTATAAGACATTAAAAATAATCCAAAAATACATAAATAAACTCTAATAAAATTGTAGTATCTGTAATGTTGCGTTTATCCCCAACCATATGAGATATATAACCATCTTGTATATGATTTAAGACTCACAAGATAGAAATAATTTCCATTGGATTTTTATATTCATCCTCACATAGATAAATGATCTTAGGTTCATTCAGAATATGAAACTTGATTTCCCATCCTCAAAAATTGATATGTTAGTTATATATAGAAAGCCAATCCTTTCCAAGAAACCCATAAAATTCAACTAAAGAGAGAATCACAAGATCTGTAAGAAGTACTTCCCCCTAAAAATAAATCATTGAGGAACTATATACTTGAGATGGGACCGTTGTTCCATTATGATTTTTCATATCTGATTCAACATATAATTGGTGAGGTGATACAATGAAACCCTTATAAATTTTTTTAAAATAAAACAGTTAGTGGAAGTAGAATAAAATAATACATTAACTATTGTAGAGTGGATGATAAGTGTACCTTTCATAACTTTATTCTCATAACCCATTTTGGTAGTATTGATCATATGATATTTCCCTTTTTCTTTGGGATTAAGAGGTTATAGAAGATGATCATAAAAATATTCATATCCATTCACTGGTTGGTATAATTTTTAAACTCCATGAATTTGAAGAATTGGGGCTTGGGTGGTGAACTAGTTGGACTCTTCTTCTCCTACATTACATTAACTAACCTATTATTCGTATTCTAGTAATAATGGGATTTATGACATACCTTTCGACCTTTAAATAACCCCCAGTTCCATTTAATCACTTCCCTTGATATTTATTCCCACATTCATAGAATGTAGATTGATATAATTTCTTTCTAACATGTTATTTTTTTGAGTTTTCATTAGACTCAATCTTTTTTCTCTTCTCAAAATAATGGGAATAGTGGGAATCTATAATTTCCATTTCTATATTGAGTGCACATAAAATGATTTATTTTAAGCTTCTGATGTATTTATCGCTAATGTCTTTAAAATATTTGGTTTTAAGCCACTGAAGAATTGATCAATTTTACTTGTTGGTTTAATAATTAAACTAGAGTAATACCTTGCAATACTTGTAAAATTATCATCATATGTAACACTGGATTCATCATCATTTTTATTTAGCCGAAGAAATTCCTTCTCCATATTTTCACCTAGAATAAAATGAAATTACTTTACAAATAATATCACCTTAAACTGATCCCATTACATAGATTGAATTTCTTTCTCTTGCCTCATATTCTTGATAATATTCTACTATTAATATTATTTTACTTCCCAATGTTAAATAGTCAAGAAATGTTTTTCATGTTCTGAGCATTGAAGATTAGAAAGTATTTTCTTATTGGAATTAATCCATTGCCCAACCACTAGTCGATCATAAGATTTACTAAAATAAGGTGTATATTACCTCATGAAAGATTCAACTGTGTGTTTTTCTTCATTTGATTATGTATAAACTCAACATGATTCTTAGATTGATAATGTTACATGATAATATCAATATGATTTTATATTTCACCTCCCAAAAAATTTGGTTGCTCAGATACAAAATCATTTCATTTTCCCTAATATTTAGCATAAAAAATACCTTCAAATTCTATCCATTGACTAAAATCCAAAATCATAGTGTGAGAAAAAATATTCATATTGAAAAATCCCATAATTCTAACAAATAATTTATATAATATATAAATCATTACTTCTTCTTATATGATACATTATGTTTATCCGTGTACATTTATGATTATTAAAAAATATTTTGGATTTTATTCTATACATAGAACTATCCCTAAGGTTTTCATTAAAGTTTTCGATCCCTAATATCTTAATATTATCTAAAACATTCTCTAATACCAACTATTATGGATTGATCTTTTCATACATAAATATTAAATCTATTTAAATGAATATTCAATACATGATAACATGATCCGTGGAAGAACTATAAATTTTTATATTCATTGGAGACTAGATATACAATATTTTTATTTTATGAAATATCTTAAACATATCCCATAAATATCTTCCATCATAGTAATCTTCATAGGAATACCCTACTAACAATTTTTATTCATAACCTGTGAAAAGGAAACATAATAAAAGGGTGATATCATAAGCTCAGCAAGGGAAAAAAATTAGAGATATTAATTGATGATCACAAAAAATTATAAAGTAATAATAAGGGTATGGGATCATGACCATAAATTATAAAGGCCCAAGATAAAAAAGATCATATACAGGGTTTATGGTGGGAAAAATTATCATATCCAATGACATAAATCATAAAAATGAGAACTCCTCATAAATCAATAATGTACCATAATTTCATGTCATAAATATGTGTGGTACAAACATAAGTATAGAAACCATTTCATATGTCTAGGTTAATTACTGAGACCATAATATTAGACATTGAAACATTTTTCCAATCATGGATCAATCACATTGACTTGTTCCCTATAATAGACCAGGCACATAGACTTGTTTCCCATAATGAATCAAGCACTTAGACTTGTTTGGTATAATTATATCCTGAGATATAATACATTAACCAATGTATAATAGATAAATCTAGGCCCCACATGTCTTATAATAGAAATCATACATATGTGTTAAAAAATATAAAATATTCATGACATCATAATATCATAACCTGTATAAAGAAAATGGGTCTCATAAATATTTCATCATTTAAAAACCCATGAAAAATAAATAGGTTCAACATAAATATTAACTGTACAATTAAAGTGTAATAATGGATTTATTGGATCATATTCCCAGTAAATCATTTTTAACATCATATTATGTCATGTTATATGGAAAATTATTTTTAAAAATCACTTGGACGACTTCTTAAGGAAAATAGACTTTGAACTTTGAAATCATTTTTTTTAAAAATGTGCATGTATAAATGAAAAACATTTCTTTTAAGAAACCATGTAAAATTATAAAGGATACTTCAAATAAATATTTATACATGATTATGGGGAAATCCTTTCAATCCGTATATGTTAAAAACCTTTTTTCACACCTTTTGTACAGTTGTCAAAAATACATTGTTTGGAAAATGAAAAGAAGATTCCTTTCAAATTGTATTTAGGAAAATAAAAAATGGGTAAAAATACATTTAAAAGATAATGGGAGATTAAAAAAAATAATATTATAAATTTTTTAGGGAAAATAAGGATAAGCCGGAAAAATATTCTCCCAGTGGGGACTTAACACAAAAAATCATGAATAGTGATGAGATTGTAAAATAAAACCCTTTACTCAAGTTTCCCCATTCCTCATTCATGTTAAAACCTCATGTATATAAAATATGGATTTATTATAAATTTATTCCATTACCATATTAATATCTATCACACTATTTATTATTTATTTATGACATATTATCACTATTTTATTAATAATTGTTTATTAAAGTCACTGTTCTGGGTGATAACTACTTCCTTCTTCTAGTATGTTTCAGTTTGGAAATCCTGGTCCTTATAATTTTATTAGGGTTCCATAATTTTAATAATATTAAACATGGTATATATATCATATATATTCATTATATAAATATTAATAATTATTCTTATTAATTATATATAGAGAAATTAATTACACAATTCAGAGAGGCGGTATGTCGTACGTACGCATGGATAATGTTTCCATTTATATATTTTTGGAATTAAAGAAAGGTAAATACTTATTCACGTTTATATATTTGTTATTATGTTATATATATCATATATATTCATACAATCCATCATAATTACCATAAAATTTTAATATAAATGAAAACAAATCACATCACATCGTGGATGTGGTAGTCCACCCGTACGCAAGAACGACAATATCATTTCCTAATAGATTAGATGTTGAGTAGGTAGATGTGGTATTATAATTCAATAATTATAATTTTATTATAAATATTATATCTAAACATTAAACCCATAAAAATATCTATCCATAAAAATTGTTATGAAAAGTGAATTGTATTTCTATGTGGAGACGATAAGCTATACGTATGCATTAGTGATAAATTCACTTCTTGTTTGATGGAAAAAAGGATTTATAATGATGTTTCCATAATAATAATAACATTTAATAATATTTATGATACTTATTTTATTATTTTATGATAAATAAAATTGATTTATATGAGGTAAAGGAGAGTAAAAAAATAAAGTGATTGGTCACGGTGATTACATCTTCTTTAAAACAACTCCTTTAGATACTCTTTTAGATGTCCTTGAACTGGGTATAGTATTGGAATTTGGGGAATCAAAGAACCTATAAAATTTTTAAAAGAAAGTGGATATGATAATTTTTTAGAATATAGTTGAGATTACATGATCAATGTGGAAAAATTAAGCGAGGGAGGAGGTTCCCTTTTATAATTGAGGTGAGAGGCACTTTTGAAATTTAAAAAAACATTAAATTATAAAAAAATAATTCTCAATAGAAATAACTAAAAATAGTATTATACAATACTATAGAATAATGTTGTATATACTTTGAATCCCTTAATCTAATATAATTTATATTAGTTTTTGTGTAATTTTTTACCTTATCATTTTGATTAACCCTCAGTTAACAAATTTTAATTTTTACTATGATAATGATTTTTTCTATATTGGAGGATTGTAAATTTTACTTATAAGGTGAAAATTGGAACACAAGTGGACAATTTATGACATTTAGAACATATCATAACTAACTTATATTATTTCAACTTTTTAATGATTTTTAGATAATTTAATAAAATATAATTAATGTCAATTTTTATACAATTCATTTAATTTAACATTAAATGATTAAATAAAAATAATGAATTGGAATATAATTATTTTAAACTTCCCTAATATGTCATATGGATATAGAAACGTTATGTAAAACATTAAATATTTAAAATTATATGACTTTTTATATTTTTAAAATCATTTATTGTATTTTTTATTAATTAAGGAAATACTACGTCAATTTTTCTTATGAAAGTAAGGTCATTATATAATTAATAGGAATTAAAAATAAATTTTTATCATAAAAATAACGTTATTAACCTCAATATATACACTTCATTTTTTTTATAAATTTCTTTTTCCCCTATGTGGATACATAAGATATATTAATAACAAAGAGATTGGCATTTTGTAACTTTCTTTGATTTAAATTATATATATGTAATTTTTTTTGTAAAATTGTACACTAAAAAACTAACTTTGTAAACTTATATGTTAATGGTTCAGTTAAATCCATCCAATAATAATTAGGATAAAAAATTATGGAATTATCATATATTTTAATTAAGATTAACAAGATGTACCCTTTATCGTGGTGATAATTTTTTACCATGATTCATTTTCATATTCACTAAAAAAAGTGATCTAATTTTAAAATTAGGACCTCATGATTATGAATTATTAATTAATTATATATAATTATATACCTATAAATATCAAAACAAAATTTTAATATAATTTTAAAAAATTTGATAAAAACTAGTTTTTAGAAAAATACCATTTTATATATAAAATTGAATTTATTATTATCATATGCTTACAAAATATTTTTTCCATGTTTAAAAAATTTTATCAAGTAAATATTATATAAATTTCGTACAAAATAATTCAACAATAGTGATTAATTTAATTTTTTAATAAAAAATACATTGTGTGTATAAAAACAAATTTTCAGAAAAAATCAACTTTATTTTTAAATATTTTTTATTTTTTTTATTTTAATCATTTGATGAAAAATTAATTAATTTTAAAAATGTGTATACCATATATTTTCATAATTTAGTTATTTCTATTGATACCCTCTGATCCAACAACTGGGCAATAACAAACACGTAATATTTCAATAATTTTATGTGTTTGTCTAAACTCGTTGTTGCATATAACACAAGATATCAAAGAAATAAAACTATTTAAAGAGAAATATTTTAAAAAAATACCAAGGTGGTATATTTAGAGAAGTTAAAGAGTGTTATTGATACTATATGTTATATAAGTAGTCCATTCATCGTGTGATGGGATGTTTTTTCATCCATGAATGACCCTGTTGTTAGGACAAGGAAACTTATATGGCTATTCATAGTGTGAATAAAGGATTCCTACTTAGAATTATACCCTTACATGTGTAAGCGGAGACACTTATATTGCATTCACACTATGAAACAATGCTTCTCATTGTGAAATTATCAGGGCTGTTGCTGAGTGTCTTTTCCTATGGGCCTTTACAGTATGAACCCTTTATTTATGCCATAAACTGTAATGAGCGTTCACTTTTTAGATATTTTTAGTAATTTCTTCTTGGGTTTTATTTTGGGAACTCCCCATGGGTTACTTTTTTTGTTCATCTAATGTAAAGTAATAACACTCTTTGTATCTCCTCTTGACCTCCATTTGGAGCCTTTGATCTTAGTGGTTTAGCGATGGTTCATAATGAATATTAGAGTTAAGATATATCTTTTTACATATCTTATTCTTTCTCCATCTATTTATCTTATTTTTATATTCTATCGGCTAGGGTTTAAAGGGATGAATTTTCTAGAGGATGAATAAATCATTGTGATTATGGGTATTTGAAGTTAAATTTGTAGAGGAGGTCTTGAGTTAATTTATAGATCCCCATAATATCCATTTATTCATGGTATGATGTTGGTTTATTTTATTTAGGAATTTTATTTTTTTTCAGGGAAAATTTCCATTGATTCAGGTGTTAAAATTGGGGATTTTATGTATATTTGGTCTGGGTGTGTTTTAGGAGTAGACCACACCTATTTTATAATGGTTTTGATATTATAAGTATGCCTAGAGAGTTTAGAACAAATTATTTTCTTTTGAGAAATTGGTTTTAATTATGGAAGTAATTAATTTAATGATAAATATGGATGAGATAGGTTCTTAGGGATTTTATGGATGTCATTATGAGAGTGTTTTAAATTTATGATAATCAGTTGATTGAGGGGCCCTATATTTATTTGAGTATATCTTTTAATTGATGATTTTATATTAGTGGTCCTTTATTAGTTATATTTTCTTTGTATTTTCTATCTTGTGTGAGTTTCTCCATAAGGTTGGGATGAGCTCACATCTACCTAATAGTCATCATGGACCATATAGGTTGATAAATGGAACTATGGTGGTTCCTTGGTCGAAAAATTATAAGTGGCCCTCCTTAGGGATTGTTTAGAGGCCTGTATTTTTTCCTGAAATGTGGATCATTTTTTTAAAATTACCTTAGTATGGGGGTTTGGATAAATGAAATTCCATGAAAAAAGTGAGTTTTGAAAGGGTTTTGAAATTGTATTTCAAAATAGTAGAGATTTTTCCTTAAATATGTTTTTGCGGTATTTAGGCCATGGGCCTTGTGTGAGTAAGAAGGAATATGATTCCTTTTGAAATAGTTTGAAATTAGGGATTTGACATCAGTTTTAAAGGAAATATGGAAGGTATTGGCTTGAATTGTCTTGGTTTGTTTGACCTTATAAGGGTGATTCCCTATCTTCTAAATGTCGCGTTCTTAATTTTCTTCCTAGTTGGGATTTCTTGTAGATTATCTATTTCAGGTTGATATGTGTTGTGTGAGTAGCCCTATTATAACTTTACATTGGCGTATCAAAGTTATAAGGCCCCAGCCTTAAACCATACTTAATCTTGAGTTATTACAAGATTACACGTTGAGGATCTTTTCAGGTTTAGAGTTTTAGAGAATTAGATCATAAAAATTGCATTACATTCCACATATAAACAAAGTGGTTACATAAAGATAGTATTCTTCATTCCCATCAATGGAGACACATTTAAAATAAAACATGGATTATTTCTTGACACTTCCTTGACACTATCATCATATCATGTACCTTTCCCTTGACCTGTGAAAAACATTTCAAAAAACTTGGGATGAGCATAAAAAGCTCAGTATGGGTTATAAAAACATGGAAAGGAAACATGGGTACATATATACATAAGAGTGAAATCATACTTTACCCATAAAACATAAACACATTAACATACCTCATCAAATCATGAGTAAATAATTGAAATCATAAGACATAAAGGTAACTTGAGGCATTCATAACATTCTTACGTAGGGAGTAACCCTCTTGGTTACGTTTGGAATACCCATCACAATATATTCCCTAAATCTCTTCGGAGAAACCTTAATGTTTCACTCCTTCGCGTTACCCAATGCATTGGAGAGCTATATCGGGCTCACCCACCCTTAGTTTATCACGGAACCACCCGTCTTCATAATAATGCCCAAGAACCATAACATAATCATATCACATAAAACATGCATAAAGGAAACATAACATTTCCACATTTCAATCACAATATATCAATACAAAACAAAAAAAACATTGTGAAAACCATTTTCAATACCAAAATAAAAGAAAAGTAAAACATGGTATTTATTTTTCTTTTAAAAAGATGGTATGGATTGTAGAGGAAGCCGAAACTCAAATAACGGTCATGACGGCGGAGAAGTCGTTGTCGTCGCATACGTACGAAAAAAACATTACCTTTTGTCGTTTAGTAAACGCTTCGTATAAAAAAGATTCCTTTTGAATAAATGTAAAAGTCAAAGGGGTTTATACACCGCATAAAAGAAGGTTGCGTATAAAACAAAATATGCCTCAATGAAAGGAGATTGAGACGAAGTCCCATACCTCGTATCTGACTTGACCCGACCGTTCTTTAATCTCCAGAATAATAAACTTGAGTTAATCTCTACTTGCTTAAGAACCTTTTTCAAGTTCATTATTCCTTTTATACCATGTTATGAACGTCATGTAATCATTTAAGTTAATAATTTTCATTTTGTCGGTATTTGGTTCTTAAGTCAAAAATAGACTTCTTACACTTACATGTTGTTAATTTGGTCAAAGGTTCGTTATATCCAGAATGATATTAATTATTTGGATAAAATATATATCATATATATTCATCATATACATGTATTTATAATATTACGTCACATTTAGAGGTAAGAAATGAAATGCACCGTTCATGGAGACGGTAAGCCGTACGTATGCATGAATGCTACTTCCATTTCTATTTCGTATTTTCTGGAATGGAATCATAATGATATAAGAGTATATTATAATTCAAGTATAATAACATATATAATATCATTAAATTTATCCTTTACACATCCCACATATGGTATTAATGAATCAAATCACTTTCAGGGGGCGGTAGTCCGCACTTCCTAAAATGAAGATATCGTGTTTACCCACAATGGAAACCATAAAGGTGTGCCCAAAATGAAAAAAAAACAGAATCTTAAGGAAAACATAAACATATCATATATCATATATAAAAATAGTGACATCATAATGTCCACCTTTGAAGGTGTTAAATGAGTATTGAACAATCATCGTTTCGGGAGGCAGAATTTCACCATCCACGGAAACCGTATGTTCTTTAACCATTTTATGTAGTTGTGTGATAGTGTAGCTCAAATAAATCTTATAACAACATCATAGTATATTTAAGATACTGTTTTTGTTACAAAATAAGTAAATAAAAATAGTTTATGGGGTTGGAGAAGCAAAATAAAACAAATGAACATGAGAGAATGAATTACCTTTAAAAGTGTAACTCCTTTTGATTTGAGCCTAAAGGCTTCCTCTGAAATGATTCTGCCCAAAGGTAATCCTCTAGGATGAGTAGAGGGATGTGGAGAGAGTAAATGGGGAGGGGTTGGCGGAGCCAAATGCTTTAGGAGTGTGTGAAATGAGGTAGAGGTGGGGGCCTTTTATAAGAGGAGAGGAGGGGCACTTTTGGAAAGTAAAGAAATATTAATTTATTTGAAGATGTGTTTCGGTTTTAAAAGGTCCAAAATTAATATAATTCGTGGATAAGGTGATAAGGGTTCTAAATCCACTCATCCAATTGGTTTTGGACATGTGTAGGTTTTATATTTTTCATTATCTTTCCATTTTATTTAAATCGTTAAATAATGAGGTCATCGCTGCATCATCATGATGTCATAAATAATTTAATTTATTTAAAGTCTAAAAATTATAAAAAAATTCTATGATGTAGGAAATCTTTTTATATTTCCAATGGCTATTTATAATAAAAAATCTAATATTTATAACCCCATGTAAAAATTGTTTTCGCAAAACATATTATGTTTGTGTCATTTTTACTTTTACCTTAAATAAAACGTTATTTATGTCATTTCCCAACAAAAGTGGATCCATGGGGTCCCCAAGTTGACCCATGGCTTGTCTTGGTCGGCCATGACACAAAAAAAGAGTGTAGGAAATGTTTCAAGCTCATCTTATTTTATTAAAGCATTATTTTTACCTTAAACTACACTAATTACCACTAATCGCGATTAAAAACTTAATAAGTTACTATTCACCAAAAATTTATTTTAATCTCATTGAACCACATTTTACTTCTTAATGACAACCATGTATGTAGGATTTTTAAAATTCAATACACATTAGTGGTAAACTTTCATTTAACTGAAAAATCAGTTTGCTTGATTACCACTTAGTGGTTTCACTATTCATCAAAAATTGGAGTTTTTCAGAAAATTACCAAAAATTCACCCTAAGATATATTTGATATTCTGAATTCAAAAATGAAGTCTATTTTACAAAATTCAAAACATATAAGTCAAATTATTTAATTTAATAATTAATTCCCGCTGTCAGAGCAAATAGCGTATTTTTATGAAACAATAAGTATCAAAAGATTGACACCAGTTTAAGTCCAATTTCAAAGTGAAATTGATTACAATGACCACTATTGGATTAAATGGTAAAAATATATTCTAATTTAACTTCAAAAACAATTCAAAACATAATCTAATTATATAAATAAATTAGATTAAAAATCAGTTTTGAATTAAAATGCAGTATTTTCACTATTCATTAAAAAATGAACATTGTCCGAAAAATACCAAAAATTCACACAAAGTAAATTTTGATGTCCCAATCATAAAGAATAAGTTTATTTTGACAAACATAGCTTATAAAATTGTCAAAAGATAGATTTAAAAATGGTTTTCCATCAAAAGGAAGTAAAACAATCTTTTAAAAATATTAGTGTATTCCATGCTTAAGATTGGATTTATTTTCATTTTAAGCCTCTAAAACACTATATTAATCATTAATAGACATAGATAAAAATAGCTATTATTCATTACTTACTTGGGATGTTACAAAAGTAGTGGGTTGGTCCGAGTGGATGGAATAGAACCCATATTGGGTTGAGATGAGTTATGGGATATGTTTGAGATGTGGGACTACGTTATATGGGACTAGTGACCTCATGATGAGGTGTTGAGATATGTAACGATTTTTTGGATATATGTATGTAACATGTGTTGTTCTAAGAGATTAACTCATAGGGGGAGAGGGATCTTGAGGCTTGACAATTTCTTGATTGAGTAGGCATGGGTTGTGGTATAGGATATTATATATATAGACATACTTCATGATATAATACAATAAAAAAATATTTTCCTTTACAGGGTGGGGCTTGGGTTGAGGACCACCTCGCTTGTGGGGTCAAAGAATGATGTGACACAAGAAGTTGAGTCTTACCTTGAGTAATAACGAAATGACTTTAGAAAGGGATTTACCTTGAGTAGGAAGGTCTGGTTGACCATACCTTAAGTGATAAGATTTGGATTCATGAATGTTGGGTCATGTCATGAGGCAAGACACTAGCAATGAAATTCCCCTAAGTATAAAGATATGATTCAAGAATTACGGATGCACAAGCATTCCATATTCCTTTAGGTAGGGGGTTGAGTTTTGGATGGTGCCATACCCCGAGTCTTTGGGTATGGGTTGGACATCCGGTGTAGTGGAACCCTACCGTGAGCCTTCAAGTAGTTATTGAGATTCAACATACAACCCTACCCTACACCCTAGAGTATGGGTTGGGTTATGAAATGAGAAAACTTTTTCCTCTAGGTATAGAGTCGAAATAGGTAGGGTTGGGTGTCATGGTGGCCTGGTAAACATAAAATAACTAGATTTTTGTGATTGTATGTGCATTTGGTGTTATGTTTCAGAGTGAGTGTATTGTATGAGAATGAAGGAACTTTTTATAAATGTGTTTCATTCACATACAATTGATCACAAAAATAATCAATATCAATGATCCATTGAGGGTACCTACTCGGTTGTTGGAATCACCCCCACCAATGCACACAACACGGGTTTTGATTTTTTTTGGTGGACCATCCTCTTTTCTCTCAAAACATAGGTTGGATTATATATACACATATGGTTTATTTATTAGATTGTATATGATGAGGAATAGATATGATAATATTTGAGTTGTTCTAGAGGCCTTTTTTATTTATAGCTATTTTTTGGCGTATACTGATCTATGTGATTTTTATTTATATATGATTCATATTTCATTATGTATTTACAGATACTACTATTTTTGTACTATTATATCATAAATTAAGTTTATTACTTTCTATTCTGGATAGTGGGCTCCCTTTTTAGATCCTTGTTTTATGTCTACAAGTTTTTGGGATACCCTTTTTATAGAAGGGCCATGTAACAATTTCAATTGATTCTAGAATTACATTTAGGATTTAATTTATATGTTATTCTATCCTTAAAACTATATTAGTCACTCACCTCTATTCATAAGTCTTTGTAATATTGGAGGGCATGCCTGAGGACATGTAGTGATCCCCAGCTCAAGTTACATAATGTTAATCCAAGCTGGGGAATTATAAAGTGGTATCAAAGGATGTTTTTGAAATGAATGATTGATACAGGTGTAAAACTAGCTTTCTGGGATATGTTTTGACCATGGTTGACCCAAATGTTTGAATTGTGTGTTTGGATTATACATTGAATTTTATTGAAAATTTTCATTTTTTATTGGTGGGTATATACCAATTTTGTTCAGGTATGGGGAAAACTAAATTGATGAATTTATTTATTGAGTTTTCTAGGGTTTTAGTGGGTTTTCATGAATGAACTAGGAGGTAGATTGTGGGTTTCAAAGGGTATGCAATATTTGTTTCGGAATATCAATTTTTAGTGGGATCATGTGTGGTTTTTGATTTTAATCTTGAGTAGCTAGATGTTTGTAGTGGGTTGAGGTATTTGAACCATGATATACTTTTGATGTTTTCATTGGTTGGATCATTTTCTATGAATTTTGGTGATTGATTTGTGTTTTTCATAGATTATTTTTACGGCGGGGATCACCAATAGTAGGAATAATTCAATTGTAGTGGAGTCTTATGGTGATGAGAACTATAAGTCTTGAGATGAATCAACTATGACACTTCTATGTTGGGATCGATGATTGTGGTTGGGAACTATCTTAACATTTCATGATTGAGGTTGTGTTGGAACTCAGGTGTGAACAAAGTGTTCCTTTCCAATTATTACACTTGGAATCAGGTGATACATAGACCTTGTATATTGTGTGTTTTTGTCCTATAGGTAGAAAATAAGGAAACTTTTATGGTGGGGATCATCAAATAGATTGAAGCTATAAAACTCTCATATCAGAAGGGTTATGGTAATAGTTTAACTGGTTGGTGGATTGTTAGGGAAATAGTTGGATTCTAGTGAGTGGGTGGACTTTATTTTGGTGTTAATATACTTTGTAGAAAGGAGTTAGTGTGTTTCAAAATGTCTTGGGATGGAGGTGTTGTGAACCGATAGTGGGTTTGGGTAGTGGTCCGTCAATTCTTGTGGGTAGAGCATGGTGGTTGAATGGTTTAGTTGAGGATTTAACTGGGGAGTTCAATTGAGACTGGGTTTGAGATTTTTTTGGGTGTTCAAATGGTTTAGTGATTCTTCTAGGTTTTAAGGCATCATGGTCAAGTGGTGTACAGATGTGCTAGAGAGTTAGATAGTGAGGTGAATTTTTTTCATGAAAAATCAAACAGGGGAGGTCCTAATGGTGATATTATATATAATTTAATGTTGTGATGTGGAAAATACAGCATGATAATCATTCAGAATGCAATTGGAGTGGTTTAAAGATCAAATATGGCGTTTTTTTGGAAAATGGTCCATCTAGGATTGGGGTTTGGAGTTTCACAATAAATGTATGTTGGAAATTCATATTTAATATACATTCATTTAATATTGAAGTGAAGATTGAGATAGGTTTGGGTTCTTAGTCAAAGGACTACCTTGACATCTTGGGGAGGATGAGAGTTATGGTTGGGAGTTTTTAATGACCCATATCATTTTGGGTTGTGAATTACCAAGGAAATTTTATTTTTCCATTTAGTGGGGAGTTCTTTTTTGAGAACTAGGGCTCTAAATGGGATTTTGAGAGTTTTGAAACCCTTAAAATTTGTTTGTATATGGGGTTTCAGGATTGGTGGATTCTTTATGGGTTTGGAAGGGTGTTAGAATAATGGATGGATGGTCTGGCTTCTTAAAGTTACAGTAGCCGACCATTCATGACAAGATGGGTGGAACATAAGCCATGAATGACCCTTATATGGGACCAAAGTCCATTTTATGATTATTCAAACTATGAACATGGGATTTAATCCATGAATTGTACCCTTTTATGGGTGAGAATAGACCCGTACATAGAATTCATATTGTGAATAAATCTTCACATGTTTAAAGTATTTGGGAAATGGCTAGGGGTCTTTGCATTGGGGTATTTATAGTGTGAAACCTCTGTTCAAACCATAAACCATGCTAGGTGAGATATTTCTTTTAGCATTTTATGATAATTTTTTGGGATATATTTTAGGAAAACCCTTTGTCTTTTTGGGTTTTTAGTGTTCTGACAGAGAGAGAAAATCCGCTTGGGTTATCCTTTTCTCCTCCATTTAGTGCCTTTGAATTGGGTGGTTCTATAATGGTTAGTCACGCATATTTTATGTAATATCACTCTAATTATCTATTTTTCTCATCCTAACTCACTTATCTAGTGTTTGTATTTATCCAGTTTGGATTTGGATGGATGATTTCACTAAATCAGGGTGAAATCATTGTGCTGATAAGGATTTCAAGTGTGATTTATTTAGGATGTATTAGGAGGATGTAAACAATCCATAATTCATTGTTTTACATGAGTTATTGCATTATTTTTTTATTTAGTTATTTTAGACATTTTTGATTAAATTGAAAATTGATTCATGTTTTAAATTGGGGGATTTTTTCAAGACATAGGTTTAGGTACCGGTCGGGAGTGAACCACACTTTGTTTCTATAGGTTTCAACACCAAAGGGTTACCTAGTGAGTTTGGCGTTGATTATGAAATTTTGGGAAATTGGTATTCATTTATAAATCAATTAATATAATGATGTTTTGGGATGAGATAGGTGCTATGGGACTCAGAGGAGTTCAGTACAAGTTTTTGATGTATTTAAGATCATCGGTTGAGGTAGGGGGCCTTGAATTTTCTGAGTCTATTTATTAGTTAGTGATTTAAAATTCATGTGCCATTATTAGTATTACATTATACATGTTTCCTATGTTTTTTGAGTTTCCACATACGGTTTGGATGGTATCACAAAGATATTATAATCACCATAGACCACCAAGTTTTATAAATAGTTAGACTATGGAACCTTGGGAGAACGAGCCACATTGGAACTCTTTATGTGTTGTTTTGAGGCATAGATTGGTTTAAAAATGTGAAATGGATTTCCTTTCTAAAATTTATTTTAAAAGGGTATTTAGGTTAATGTAATTTCATATAAAATGGGTTATTTGAGATAATGTTTCGAAATTTCATTTAAAAATTAAAAAGTGATTTTCTAAAATATGTTTTGATTGGAGTTTTAGCAAGGGTTTTGTGTGAGTAAATTGGCATGTGATTCCTTTCGAAATGGTTTTAAAATGGATATTTTAATTTTAGAGGAAAATAGAAGGGTCTGGTATGACATGTATTGGTCTATTCTACCTTGTGAGGGTGATTCCATATTTTCCAATGCTTTGGTGATTTTCTTGATTCTCGATGAGATTACCTATGGATTATGTTCTACATGTTGATGTGTGTTGTGTGTTTATCCATTTGAGAAATTTTATTTTGGGTATCAAACTAGTGGGTTTGTTTTGGTGGATATAATAGATCACTTAAAGGATTTATATGGGTTATAGGATGTGTTAGAGATGTGGTACTAGGTCATAAGAGACTAGTTCTCTGGTAATGACCTAGAAATTTGTGTGATGTGATACTCACCCAACATAGTTTTCTCGTGTTGTGATAGGTGATAGACTCTAAAGGGTAGTGGGGTCCTAAGGCTTGACGTTTCCTTAAGTGAGAAGGATTGGGTGATGGTATATAGACTTTACTATGTAGGATTAAGCCTTGATATTATGTAATATAAAGATTTTGGACCTTTCCATGAGAAGATTGGGTGAATGACCACATTGGGGGATGGGTCATGGAATGATGTGATGCATGAAGTCAATCTCTACCTTGAGGGATAATGTATTGGTTATAGAAGGGGCGTTACCTTTAGTGAGGAGAACTAGTTGACCACTCCTTTAGTGATATGATGTGGGTTTTTAGTTTTTTGGTCTCGTAATAATGTGATATGCTCTCAATGGATCCCCCTTGAGTGACATGTGATGGGTTGTGATTTATGTACATGTGATAGTTCATTGTTACTTCACGTAGTGGGTCGTGTTTTGGACAATATCCTTCCATGAGTACTTGGGTATGGGTGGAAAATATGGTATAATGGAACCCTACCCTAATACTTCAGGCTTATGGTTTAGATTCATAATGACACCCTAATCAGTATCATAGAGTTTGAGTTTGGTTTTGATATGAGGTGACTTTTATCTTTTCAGCATAGAGTCGAAGCAGGTAGAGTCAGGTATCATAGTGGCCTTATTACTTGAATTATGTGATTGTATATTGATTATGTGTTATGTTTTTTGTGGGTGTGTTTCATAGTAATGATTATGCTGATTATATATGAATTTCATTAAAATACCCTTGATCCTAGAAGTACTCAATATCATTGAGGCATTGGGGGATCCTACCAGGTCGTCAGACTCACCCCATAACCACATACAAAACATCAATTTTTATATACATAGATAGACCTTCAAATTTTTTATTAGAGAATAGGTTATCTTAGAGAAAGAAACATGTCTCAGTTAGTATATTATAGAGGATGAGGACTTGGTAGTATGGTACGTGAGTTAGAATAAAGGCCAATTATTTATTTTAAGTTATCGTTCAGAATGTGTCGAATAATGTGCATTTTATTTATAAATAATTTATTATTTTTTTGTTTATCTAATTTTGATACTCTTTTTATAGGATAAATCATATAGGTAGTTTATTTAATTCTAATAGGGATTTTTGGGGCCTTATTTGGCTCTATGTTTTATATTTATATATTTTTTTGGATATTCATTGTATGGATGGGGCGTGACCAATTTCTCGTAGAAAAGGAATGATCCTCATGATTTATTTTAGAGGGAATAGTCACCCTGTGACAATATTGTGCCTTTAACTGTATTTTAGAGTTCTTTGGAATATGATTATGTGTGCATGAACTCATGTCGAGACCCCCTTCTCTGGTGTTGTTCGGTAGATCCAGGATAGGGTGTTACATAAATGTTGATGAAAAAATTTCTCTGAGGGAATAGGTGATAAGTAAGAAACAATAAAGGTGTCATGAATTAGAAAATAATTTTTAATATATGAATGAATATTTTAAGAAATATATTGAATTTAACACTAAATCATCTCAAGCTACTGAGAATCAATTCTCAAATGGATATGTTTAATCTGCCCCAATTAAACAAGAATAATAATTTTTTATTTATAAAACTGAAGGATTTTATTCCAATAATGGTTATGATTTGGCCAAGTAAAATGATGATAAATATTTTTATACATCAATATAAGAATAAAGTACCTCAAGAGAAATTTCATCCCCTAGACATAAGGAAGCCCAAAAAATGGAAAGAGAGAAATAATAGTTTTATGGATAGAGTTATAATCAGTTTGAAAGGTCACGATTCAAGGGTGATTGCTATATCTATATAATATTTGGGCATGAATACTTTTCATAATATTAAAAAATATAATTTCCTTGGAGTGAAAATAAATTAATGGTGGGAAATACTAATAAAAAAGAAGAAACACATGAAGGTGAGAAGTAATTCATGAAATAGAAAACCAATGAGTAAAATAAATTTATTCATATTTATAGATAACATATTTGAGTGAAAAAAATAAATATATGGAAAATGATACCAAAATTTTCATTTTGTGGAAGAGTTTATGAATAATTTTCCTAGATAGTTTCCTATGGTGAAAAAATAAAGGAAATACAGAAAATGAAGAAAGAATATAAATCAATATTTTTTATGTTGATTTTAAAGGTTGTAAGAAAAGTAACCCAGGATTAGTGAGAGTGTATATTATTCTCATATTACCAATGATACAAATTTTTTGAATAAAATTCAAGATCATGATGGAGGGGAAGTGAATTTTGTAAATTAAAAAAGCATTAAAATTTTGAGGAGTTGATTCAATTGAGATTGAAGCTTAGAAGATAAAATATAATTTTATTCTCTTTGATGAAGGAATTAAACATATTTTTTTGTGTTTTATAATCATGTGATGATGTTAAAGAAATAATTTTCAATAAACATTCTTGAATCATCAATTATTAAAAATATTAGATAATTATCACAAAGTCATAAAGAATAAGTTGAAACCTATTTCCCATTGATGAGTTAGAGAACTCTTCATAGTTAAATGATAAGGATAAAAAAGTTGTGATTGAGAAGAGTTATTCATATTTTCCAAATAAATTTTAGAAAAATATCATAGAATGGTGTGGTAGGATATATAACCCAACTAAAAAGATATGGAAGTGATATATGTGAAACATTTCAAAAGGGGAAGATAGTTTATGGAACTCACTAAAAAGTGTAAATTTATTCCACTAGGACAATTGAATTATTTTATTCACTTTTTTGGGAATATAAGACATAAATATACTAGAGGTGATATTTTCATTATCACTTTTATTTATAACTTCACCTAGATGAAAAATTTTATCTTTCTAAAGCACAAGTCAAATGCAATTGAAATGATAAACTCTTCAAAATAAAGTTTGATAAAGTCTTGAGAGTCTATATCCAATGATTAAAGATATATTATGGAAATAATGTTATTTTTAACCCATTTTAATCATGTATTTAAAATAATGGTATTAAATATAAATTTATTGCTCTTTATACTCCACATTAAAATGGAATTTTAAAAAAATACGAGTTTGGTTGAAATGGGAATAACTATGATTACTGAAAATAACTATCAAAATTGTTATGAAGATAGACATATTGAAATGAAATTAATATAAAAAATACAATCTTATTTAGGGAATGATCAAATGAAATTCAATATGAAATTTTGTATCAAAAAATCCTATATTGAAGTACTTCAATGTGTTTTCTAGTCTACATTTTATGATAATAAAATACTAAAACATTTGAAATTTCAAAGATAATGCTAAAGAATGGATATTCATGGGTCATCTATCCTATGGAAGAGGATATAAATGTTGGAATAAAAAGATAAACAAGTTATAGGATTGTTTTTATATAATTATTATTGAAAATAAACTCAACATTGTTAAAGAAAATTTAGAAATTTTAAAAATTCAGAATAAGGAATTATAGGGATTTTTAGAAAAAAAATTGACAAGGAAGATAGAAATGAACCCAATTTTGTTGATGTTGAACCATATCAAACTATTGATATGGATGAAGTTTTAATAGAGGAAAAATCAAAACAATATTTATTTAGGATCCATGTATAAAAACAAAACATAATTGACAGAAAAGAGGCTCTAGTATAGGATAAAAGAATATTGAGACGTGAAATTAAAATATATCTTTTTTCACAAGATGAACGAAAAATGGTGAAAGAGGCATATAAAAACAAGGTGGTGATAACTTCTAGGAATGAATATATGGATTAGATTTATAGAAATGATATTTAGTAAATTTTGAAAATAAAAAAAGAAGAAAATGTCATAGGAACCAGTTGGGTATTCAAAAATATGTTCAATAAAAAATGAGGTGTCAAGAAGTAAGACCAGATTGGTATGAAAGTTTATTCTCATGTGAAAGGAATATACATTGAAGAAAATTCAAAAAAAAATTTAAGATATGATGCTTTAAAAATTTTCTTTTTTTTTAATTCCAAATTAATTAAAAGTGTATCAAATTAATGTCAAATCTTATTTCATTAATCGAGAACAAGAAGAATTTTTTTTAAGGAAACTTACAATTTCATATTTGACAGTGATTATAGCATGGTTTGGAAATTGTAGAAATAATTGTATGGGTTTAAGAAAGACCATAGATATTGGTAATCTATACTAGATAGTTTCTTAATGATATTTAATCTTTATAATTGAAAATTTGAAAAAAATTATATGTTAAGGATATGAGAATAGGTAAAATAATCCTCAAAGTTTAAGTTGATGCAATAATTTTTAAAGGTGACAAAGAGAATGATTATGAGTAATTTTAAAAGAAGTTGAATATATATTTTTCAATTTATATATTGGGAGAGATGTGGTACATTCTAAGACTAAAAAGTTCATAGAGTTGAAAATATGAATTATTATCCCATGAGAAATATTCCTTATTATTTTTTGAGAAATTTAGAATGCAAGATTCTAGGGAATTTTCAACACCTAGATATGTTGGTTTGAAATTATTTAACGATGAATCAGGAAAAAGTAGAAATGAAAAGGACTCCAAGAAGATCATTAGAAGCATGATTTATCTTACAACATCAAGAAAAGATATTATATATATATTAAATTTTTTTAATGATATTAATGAGATCCAAAGGAGTCACACATTTTGGACCCTAAAATAATTCTTAGGTATATCAAAGGAACATTGATATATGGTTTTTTGTAGATAATAATTGATAAACTGTATCTATTGGGTTTCACTAATTCTAATTGGGATGTAGAATAGAATGATAGAAAATCTATACCAAATGGAAATTTATTTTTAGGTAAATTTTGTGGGAGTTTTCATAACATTAGGAAGAGTTTAGTAACTTTGAGTGCAAAAAAAGTTGAATATATTTCAACAACACATTCCTATATACAAATGATGTGGATGAAAGTGTAGCTATAAATATTGAAATAATAATTTAAGAATCTAGTTAGGATTACTTATAATGATCAATGTTATATTTATTTTTCAAAGAATTTTATCCAACATTCCATATCCCAACATATTGATATCAAATTTCATTAAATTTAGAATTTTGTGGATAATTGGGATGTGAAGTTTGAAAATATCTCCACAATTATTCAAATTACTGACATATTTTCAAAATATTTCCCAACGGAGTGATTTGTTGTGTTAAGGGTGACTCTTCATGGATTTACTTAACCTCTCACTTGAGGCTATATGGAAACCCCCACAATATTTTATATTTTTTTAACATGGGGGGAGAGATACTCAATTTTCTCATTACATTTTTTGAATCTAAATCAATGCTAAAAAAGGTGATAAAATTTAATTGAGTGTATGAATCTGTGGGGCAGCATAAAAGTCATTTGTAAGAAGCTTCCTTATCATTTAGGGGTAATATTATCTAAAACATTACTTTATCTAGTAGTGTGGAATTAGGATATTTCTTTTTTGGAAAGGATAATAGTTGATTTTTTTAGTGTGAGTTTTTGGATTTGAAAATAAATCCAAAGGGTGACATGAAATAACCCATGGAATTGTTAAAGGGATATTGTATTTGTTTTCAACCATAAGTGAGAATTGTTGGAGGATGCTAAATTATTATTTGAATTGTTTGAATTTTGTTGAGTTTATTTATAGTCGATGGAGAAGTATATGGAAGATTTTAAGAGGCTCTGAGCTCAATTGATGTATTTTGGAATTCTATATTGAATGTTAAAATTTGATAGAGGAATGGAATGTGAAATTATTTCCTCAAACAAGAAAATTTAATAATTCTCAAGAGTTCCATATATATGTAAGTTACATTTGATGATACACATACAATATGTTCAATTGTATGATAAAATTTAAAAATTAAATATAATTATTTGGTATTTAAGATATTCTCCAATATATAGATGATATATGGTAATACATTGGAAATATTTGGGGATGCGTAATATATTCCCGAGAAGTGGAGAAAATCGAAAAGTATGAAGAATAACTATGATAAAAAATATTTTTTAAGGAACATGAAATATAATTTTCAGGGTAAGAGGATATGTGGCTATGTTAATAATCTTACACAAGATACATGTTTTATTAGTCATTTTTAATTTTGATGTGTTCTTGAAGATAATTCCACAAGTTTTATCTAATAGTGACTAGAAGATCTTCAATATTGAAATAGTGTGATGCTGATTAAAGGGTCAATAGTGATTCACGTAAATATTTTGGTAGTTTGAATGAATATTAAAATGATAATGTTATTATTTTACATTTTATGAATATTTTAATTTTATTTATGGCTAGTGAAGATGGATAAATTCATATATATTTTATTTTACCTACATACATGTAAAATGGGTATTTTTTGAATTTGAACCAAGGATCGTGATAAAAAATTCATATGAATTGCAAGAAGAAAAAGTTCTTGAAAGATTATGGAATAGAAATCTATTAATAATATATTATAGAATTTATTCTTAGATATGGTTTTTAGGAAATTTTTGAATGATGAATAATTAATCACTTCACGAGTCTTTAAAAAATTTAAATTTAAAAAACTGAAGATGGGTTGATAGAATTGATAGAACTATGAATATAGAAGAAGAAGATATTTGACACAATAGTGCACAACACATCAGGGGTATTGATAAGAGTGAAGAATAATATTTTATATTTAAGAAGAAGAAAGATAAAGTGAAAAAGATTATTCAAAACCTAATTTAACTTAATATTTATATAGAGTGAGGTAAACTGATCCTTGTACTTATTCCACAAAAGGATTCTTGGAGAGAATGAAAAGGAAAATGTATGTATGTATAGTCACTATAATGTATTAATCGTTATAAATTTTTTAAAATAATTTTTCCTTGCATGTAATATTTATAATTTTATTCTCAGAGATGAATTCCTTGATGCAAAGGAGGAATACTATTATCAATTGTAGAAGCAACCTAGAATTTAATGTGATCCTACTCACCATGTTCTGATTTACTTTGTAAAATAAAGGATTCAATCCAATTAAAAAGGATTTTGTAAGTATTAGGAATCACTATTGGGTTAAAGATGATACCTTACTAATCAAATTATAAACATTGGTGATTTTAGTGGAACAATCTATGACTAAGAGTCAAACCGATCCGAGTAAATATATAGTCACCCACCTTGGGGGAACCATGTTAAAATCCTGCATGACTTATACTAATTTAATTTTTTTCATTTAGGTAAGGCTAATATTTTATATTTGAGTTTACAAGACTCTAATAGGTCATAAATGTTTATTTAAAGAGAAGAAATTTTAAAATAATTACTACAAATTTTTAGTGTCATAACCCATTCTTGGACCCTTTATTTAGATTATATAAACCCAAAAAAAATTGAATACACACGAAATCCTCTCATAAGATGGAAAATTTTCAATATAATATATATAAATATACTATAATAATATTATAATCCATATAAACCAATGAATATATACATATATACATATATTCATAATTTAAAACAATATCATAACCCTTATCAAACCTTTTCCAAATTCATGAACTTATATAAACAATTTTAACAATATCACTATACTATTTTCCACTTTAGAACACTGATGAAACATATTTTTAAAAAGAATAATGAAAACCATCATGTAATATTTAATAATTTCAGATAAAAATGCATATTTCATAGTATGGAATAATAAACACTTGACTAAATCATGATTATAATAATCCAATTTTAAGAAAATATTTTTTTAAAAAAAATTTATTTCTGGTTAAGTATCACTTGACCTCATGTCACTTCCAACAAATACATTACAATAATATATGAGAGATGTGGAGTCACGTACCAAGCAATGAAAAAAACACTAATCCAAAATGAGAGGAAGAAATATGCCACCACCTTATATAAAGTTCATAACCTATAATAATATACATTATAGGTATTCTTGAAACTAAATAATATATAGAAATATATTAATGAGGATGAAATAAATGCCTTACCTTATACTCTGCAAAGGATAATTCCCATAGTCATAATGAAAATCCTAAATCCATGACTAAAGAGGGAATAAATTTTGAATAATACAGGGAGGAAAGCAAGGTGTTTAAGAGGGATCAATATAAAGAAATTCTTAAAAATCCGAAAGCATCATTAAAATATATTTTATGATTTTTTTGTAAATTATCAAATTTCCCATGTTTAAAAAATATGTCTAGAATCTACCATGTACAAAGTGACGTATAACTAGACACCAGGTGGATATTGGGAAAATGGTTGAGGGACAGTAGGTACCTGTTAATAAGGACATTTACTTCTCTAATTCCATAAGATACAACAAGGGTACCCATGACTTGGCCTCTAAGTACCCAATATAACTTATTCACCAAATCCTCTTCTAATTACCTCCTAAAACCCTTCAATTTATCTTTTAATATGATTAAAACTCCCAATTAATCCATTTAATAGATAAATAACCAAAATGAAGTTAAAAACTAAAATGATTTACATGGGGAATTTCATATAATATGGTAATGACAAATCAATAAGGGTTTTTATAATTTAAGTCTTATTGGGTATCAACATCATGAATTATTCAATCTGACTGGTAAAAAAGGACATAAGAAATTTTTTTCATGATTAGATGAAACTAAAAGTATGTTTCATGGATTTTGAAATTAAAATATGAAACTTTTATTTAAATTTTATATAGTGAAAGAACCTTATGATAGATATTTAATGACCCAATAATTAATTTCATATAATGCTCATTACAATAGGTCTCATATATCCCAAATATAATTGTGAGAAAATATTAAGTATATTATAGCGTGTTTAGTCAATTTTGTTGATTTGGATCATAATTTGGATAACTATGAATAAAAATTGTTTTTTTCTCAATTTATAATCCCAACATTTGACCCAATTGCTCGAAAATGACTGAAGCAACATTTCCTAAAATCAAATACTATTCCGAGAACATTTGATTTATTTTGACCATGAAATGGATCTTTTTAGTTAAAGTTATACAAAAAATTTATTTTTCTCAAATAATTCCTGAATTGGTCATTAGGATTACACACTTACCCCTATAGGTAAAATATACCAAGTGATGTAGTGCTTCAATTTTATATATATTGGAGTTTGTTTGATTTATTTTAGTATTTTTTTCACATTGTGAATAATGAAAATTTGATATATCAGGCATTGATTTGATACATTGGTTTATACTATAGGTCAAAAATCACCATAGGATTGTGGTCTAAAAATTAAATGGGATTAAAATCATGATTTATAAATTTTTACCATAAATGAAGATGGTTTCATTTAAAAGTTGTACAACAAAATAAAACTTTCTTAGTTAATAGATGAGACTAGAATTAGTATCATATTCCCCTCATATTTGTAGGTTAGAGATATCTAAAGTTACATTGTGGTGAAATTTTATGGATGCCATAGTTCATTTGATTAGTTTAGGGAATTTAGCACATATTATAAAAAACTAAATGATAATGGTTTTTATTTTCAATTTATGACCTCTTAAGTGGTTTTTAATTATTTTTTAATTAAATAAGTAAAAAAGAGATCCAAGTGAGGGTTTATAAAAATTTGATATGAACTAGATTATGTTTGTAAAATTTTGACCATAAAATTAACTTTTCACCAATAAAACGCAGCATAGTCATCAATTTCACATACAGATTATCCTAACTACTGAAAAATCAAACAAGTATCATAATTTGGGAATTTGATGAATATTAGAGCCTATTAACACAATTTTGAACATTTTAAGTTAAAAAAACATATTTTCTTATTCCAACCAAACGACATGATGAATTGAAATATGGGTTATTAATATCATTCACAAATAAATTGATGATTATTTTCATAAAAGTTCAAAATAATATAAGTTTTTTTACTTTTCTTTAGTATATAATGAATGTTATTAAGTGAAAAATAGATTTTAATTGAAAACCATTTCTTTTTATCATGTGGACCAAAACACATGTATGATCCAAAATCCATTCAATTATATAAATTATAAATCAATTAAAGGTCATTTTATTATGTTTTAACAATAATATAAACACATTCTATATGTTTTTAGAGGTTGATTCACATTTTTATATATATATTTTTGAACTAAAAAAATGATATTTTTATAAATACAACTAAAACACCTATATGATTGATATTTGGTTCATTCTTATAAGTTATAAATAAATGTAATATTGGTTTTCTATAGTATCATAATAATCAGATCTCTTGTTAACAATTTTTATCTTGTGATGCACATATTTAATTCCAAAATAGTTTTAAATTGAATAATATATTTATTTCATTTAGACCAAAAAACAAGTTAGATCAAAAATAAATTAAATTAAATAAGTTATATATCAATTTATGACCATCTTATAATGGATATATAAGAATATTATCATTTTTGATTGGTCATTAAAGTGTGATACATAATTGTTAAGTTAAAATGTTTTAAATTGAAAAAAAATCACTTTTGACCATTATAACAAAAAAAACATGTCAAATTGATGTCTGGTTCATTCATAAAAGTCAAACTAAATAGAATATTTTTTTCCATAGTTTCAAAATAATAAAATCATATTTGACCAATTTTATACATGTGTTGTACATTTGTAAATTTAAAATAGTTTTAAATTAATAAAACACACTATTGTAAATTTCAGACGAATTGAATGTTATATTTATTTTTGGTTTATTATTAAATGTTAAAAAAAATTGACAAAATTTTTTTATAGTTCCACAATAATTCAAATTTTTTTGATTTTTTTTATATGCGATGCAAATTTTTATATTAAAAAACATTTAAATTCGAAAAAAATAAATTCATTCATTTTAACCAAACAATATGTTAAATTTAAATATGTTCTTTTATAATATATAAAAATAAAATAAATATAATTTTCATACTATGTCATAATTTGATCACATGTTATTAGTTTTTTGTGTGTGAAAAATGTTTTTTAATTAAATATAGTTTGAAATTGAAAAATAAAAATTTGGTTATTTAGACCAAACCAATTATTGGATTTATATGAAATTATTTTGTATAATTCAAAAAAAATCAATAATCATTATATTATAGTTTCATAATATTAAGATATTATTTTCTGAGTTTTCAGGATGTGATGAATGTTTTAATGTTAAAGGAAATTTTTAAATTGAAAAAACACACCTTAATGTAATTATTAAAATCTCATATTTTAATAATTTTAGCATCAATCAAAAAAGGTAAAATTTAAATCAATGAATGATTTTAAATAGTTTTAAAATAATTCAAGATCATTTTATATGTTTTTTTATTTTGTGAAACACATTTTAGATTTTAAAAAGAGTTTTAAAATGAAGAAACACAATTTCCGTAATTCCATCAAATCCACATGTTAGATTGATGGATATTTCACCCATTTAAATTATAAATCAATATATGATCATTTTCCCATTAGTTATTAACAATCCTATCTCATTTTAATTTTTTTTCCATGAGAGGAGAGTTTTTAACTTTCAAGTAATGTTAAAAATAGAAAATGAAATTTTTATTAATCTGAACAAACCAAAAATAAAATGGATAAAACATATAAAAAATAAAAAATCCCAATTTTAAAAAAATATTTGATAGTCTAACCTAAGTGTAAGATATACCAAAACTAAATACATGAAACAAGAAAACCCATAAAAATAAAATTATAACTATAGACAAAAATAAATAAGAAAAATATTGTACAAAACAAAGAGTAAAACGACTCAAATTAGTTATAATAAATTATAATAATTAAAAAAATTCATTTAACATTCCCTGATCATGATGATAATGAATTTTTCTTACCAATTATCATCTAAAATATCAAAAACCAATATCATAATTTTATTTTTAAAATACAATAAACACTTGATAAACACCATAATGTATAAAATAGAGAACACGAACCAAAAGATCATATTTATTTATTTAAATAAAGTTTTTTATTTTATAATTAATCATATATATATATATCAGAAACAAAAAAATAGTACTTGTTTTTTTCAAATTTTTATAATATATGAAAAGTTTTATAATAATATTTTAAAATTTGTTCTAAAATTTAGTATATATATGATAATTATCAACATTTACTTAAATATTATTTAAAAGACTGAATAAATGATTAATAAAAAATAGACGGTGAGTGTATGATGCCGTCATATCTTGAGTAGAAAAAGACATCCTTATGTTTGACAATTTCAAATAAATTCACTTAATTGTTACAAGCTTCTAAGATAACATCAAATTTTAAAAATAGTTTAATATGATCATCGTTCAATATTATTGGAAGTTCACAAATTCATTAATTACCAATAGAAATGAAATTTTCCCAATATGATAATGGGTTCATAATTTTATAATTTATTTTTATCTTTCTAATGATACTAGAAAAAATTAAATCACTAATTTAACATATAGAAAAGAAATAAATGCACTTCAATAATTGACTCATCATTTTGAATTACCTTACATGAGGTTATTGAGACTAGATCAATCAACAAAACAGAAAATGAATAAGGGGATACCAATAATTTTTAAGAAAAACTAAAATATATAAAATAACATTCCATAAAATTATATGAATTATAATGGTAATGTGTTCTAATATAAATTTTTTAAAATTTAAATCAAACAGACATTATATTTAGCCATGTTAGAAGAAACCACACTGTATTATTTGATACTTAGCCTTAGATATCGTAATGTTTTTATAGTATGGAAATTGAAATCATTTTTAGATTTTATAATAAATATTATTTTTTAAAAATAATGTTTGGGTTGTGAAACATGCCTTTATGGAATGGAACTATAATAGGATGTTGAGGTGAGGCATTCGTAGCATGTAGGGATGTGATGGTGCACATGGGTGGTAGGGGGTGTGACTTTAAGTGGAGAAAAATATCTATAAGGGTTTTTGGGTGGGAGGGTGGTGAAAATATTACAAAAATATGTGGGGGTAGTTGATAGGGGTTATGAAATGGAAATAGTAGGTTTCATGTGGAAAGAATAGATAGAAGTAGGGTGGTGTGGATCAAGGGAGGGAAATCCATAATGAGTTAGGAAAACTGTGACTTGCATATAGATAAAAGGTTACTCTGATGGGGGAAATATAGATTAAGAATGACCAATTAGTGATGTGGAGGTTGGGGAAATAGAGGGACAACATTGATTGAGGGAGAGGGAAGTGTAGATCAGGGGGTGACTAATCCATGATGGGGTAATTGGTAAGTGGTGGTGTTACTATTTTGATGGTTATTTGGTTGTTATTGTAAGTGATGAAGGGTTGAAAAGGGGATTTTTAGGGGGAGGTTATGGGGTAGGTTTAGGTTGGTGGTATTTTTGTATACCTAATGAAAACTAATTACAAGTTACTAATGCTAGTTTCAGCAACATCAGTAGCTATAAATGCGACAACCAAGACCCATACACCCATATCCGGTGCTAATAGAATGCTCTTTACTCATTGGCTTATATACTAACTAAAGGGACCTAATTTTAAAATTCTATAATTATAGTTTCAAAACCCAATATTGAGTAACTTAAATACCCAACACCTTTTAGGTTTGGAGATTTAGATAATCATGAAAAACATTTACTTAAAAACCTATATATTTCTTATCAAAAGTTTTGTTTTTTCACTAAACCAATGTTTACTTATTTTACCTTAAGTATTTAATACCTCCCAAGATATTCTACACACATGATACACTTCTAGACATATCATATATAATATCATTTTTCATAAACTTGGGAAGAGGATTCATATGAAGGGTGAACTCAAATACTTAGTAAGGGTAAATATATTCATTTATAATTAAATATCATAAGTGACCATAATATGATAAAATGGGTACTAGAACATAATTAGTGTTTATTGGAATGACCAAATGGATTCATACACAAAAAATAGATAATATACCATCAATTCATTCCATAATGCTTTTAAACTAATCACAGTTCATAGTTAAATAATCTTTATCCATGATAACATAGGCATCATTATTTTTAAATAAGTGTGTGGAAAAAACAAGAACAAAATAAATCATGTCTTTTTTACAGCTTACTTCCAGTAACATCATCACATAGTGGGCAGAGTCCCATAGTGGAATGAGTTCACTCCCCAACTCCTTTCATGTTATCTCATGATATATAAAGATTTAACCAATGCATTGAAATGTTATAAAGGACCCACCCATCAAATAATGAAAAACCATACAACTGTGTACCACAAGAACACAATTGAAGTCATCATTCATCCATAACTTATTTAACCCATTGAAAAAGAAATGTTTTTCATGAAAATTTTATTACAACATCACTATAATAAATCTAGGGAAATAATTTTTATGGTATCATTAGGGAATATTCTTAGTTTCTTATAATAGTGAGTAAAGTATTTTCACATGGATGAAATACACTTTAATAAAATTATTAGTAATATTCCTGGAAAAATAATATAAAATATATTATTCTTTTGATAACTTTTAAAAATTAAAAAACCAACGAACAATTGGAATATGATTTTATTTGAAAACCCATGGAATCATGGAAAGGATTCTTGATAATGAATAATCTTCATAGTGGTCGGAAAACTTTTTCTTGTTGTAAAAGTTAAAAACATTGTTCTTGCACTATTATAAAGAAATTTAAAAAGTAACATCTATGGAAAAAATAACAAATATTTATTTCAAAACCTTTATAGTGAAATTAAATGATGAAATTAAAAAATATTTTATGTATATATAAGAACATTTTCTATATAATATAAATGATATGAATATGGAAGTAAACGAGTTGAGAAAAATACTTTGAAACTTTTTAAACAATGCATTTAAATTAGAACAATTACAAATTTGGAAACTTTTGAATAAAATTATCATGAAATATAAAACCTTATATGGATTTGAAAATTCACATAATTAGCATGAAAAGTTTCATAAAAAAATTAGGATTAGTATACACTCCACATAAAATAAAGAAGGTGGTAGATATATAGAATATCTAAATGAATGAAAATTGAGAGGAGAAACAACCTTACGGATTTTATAACATCTGAATAAAAAACCTCTTGAAAGAGGGGACATGAGATAAAACTATAAATAACATAATTAAGTAGCGAATAATGCTATAATATTTCAAATTGGAAGTGTAGTCACTATATTAAATAATATAGGTGCATAACTAGAAATATGTATCAAGAAATAGAAATCGATACAAGTAATCCTCATAGATTTTAAAACAATTGAATCAAAATAAATTAAAAGAAATAATTTTATTTTTATTTGAAAATAAAATTATTTAAAATAGACATATAGTATAACAAATTCATGGGGGTATTTAATGAAATTTACACAATATAAAATAAAATATAGTGCACAATATGAAACATATCTCAATAAATTGAAATTAAGTCCAGGAAAACCTTATATATGACTTTTGGTTATTTGGATATGATTTAATCTCCTGTATAAAGCACTGATCTAGGATCCAATGAACCTTTCCCCTAGCTGGTGGGTCATATGGCCTCAACCATGTTTCCACGTATACTATAGGTTTCTGACTAGCAATGAGGGTTTGTAATGGTATAATAAGGATACTATACCCTCCCAATTAGAGTAACAAAGCAGTATCAAAAGTGAATAAACAAGTGGAAGCAAAATATAAATAATAAATAGAAGACAAACATGACGGTCATATTAGTAGTAAAAAAATCCAAAGGCAATACCAATATATCATGATGAAAAATTCATAAGTCTATGCCAAAGGTTAGACAATACATGGAAAAAATGAATCATGTACTATTCAAGTATCAAAAGTACTAAAAGACCAAAATGAACTATATCCATATAGATTCATGATCATATCTATCTCCTGTGATACCCTACTTCTAAGCATAATCAATAGAGAATCAGAAATCAGGTTCTTGCCTTGTTCCCTAGTAGCATCCATGAAGTCTATCTAGGTTCAAAATGATATCCTGAACAAGGGTGTGAGTTAACACAAAGTATGGAACCACCAACAACGTCTATAAATAGCACAATATTTGTATATAAGTAGAGAAATATGAAATATGTAAGGGTAATATAGATGAATAAGCATGAATGATACATTCCATCCGAATATGATCAATTTAAAAAGGAAACTGTAAGCATATACAAACTGTAAATCATGATAAAAATCATCTACAACCTATGCCAAGTAGTCCAGTGTTAGGGACAAAGGGATGAATACATGGTATTAAATGACCATGGAATCCTCCTTGAGTCCATGGAGCATCTCCATAGAAAACATGGTAAAGAATTTATTGGATCCTAAGGATGATGTCCATGGGGAATTTCTAATGAGGTCCAAGCAAGCAAAATCCTTGGATTATAAATTTCATTGGCATCAAAAGTAAATAGGATCCATGAAGTGGAATTTTTTGTGGAATCTAATGTAATTGGTATCCATGGAGAATAAATGTAAATTACATAGAATGATATCATACCACTTCCAATATTAATTTAATAACCTATTTCATAATCTATAAAATCCATGAGTTTATCCGACTCATTCAACATTTTAGTTAAATATATTTAATCATTTTAATAACATGTAATCACATGGAAAATGATGAAAAAAACCTATAATAAGTACTAATTTAATTCATTAAGGCTCCCACTATAATGGATATCTCACACACATATACACCCAACATGGTGGTATATCATGGGTTTGATATGTAAACACACCTGATCGGTGGTTCTGGTTGAGTTTGAAAACCTATATCCATATCATGGTGAAAAGTTGGGAACCTATAATGGTTCCCATAATTTAATAAATGATTTTAATTAATTAGAGAACAATTCTAGAAGGTCCTTCATATAGCATAATGGAAGCTAACTATAAAAAAACAAGAATTTTTAGGAAAATTTATTGACCACCTACCTTATCCCTATAATACTTTCCTCATCCAATATCAGCCCATATCTTGACCTGGATCAGAAGAAAATGGAAGAATGAAAAAACCCCTAAAAATATGGAATATTATCTTGGACCAAAATAACACTATAGTTAGAAAGTATAAAAAATTATCCTAAGGACTAAATAACCTAATATAAGGAAACCGATGGTATAATATATCTCGAATAGGATGTCTGATAACAAAATTAATTTGAAGAAAAGGAGTGGATATTCAATGAAAGAAAATAAGGCTAACCTATATAGGAAATTAGATAGGAGGGGGAGGGTTAACCTTAAAATGGAATCAGGGAAAATTGTCTTTTCACCTTTAAAAAATGGGTTGTACAGTTTGGTTGCACGGTTGGAAAAACTGTATGCCAACCATGAGCCCTTCCCTATTCAAGGAGGCATCTCGCATGATTCATGTGAATAATTTGGGAAACCTTGATAACAAAATTATTCTTGGATCTATTAAATATAACATATGTTTATAATGGGAATGAGAACTAGGTTGAACGATTAGATAAAACTATGTGGTCCCGTTATGCTCCCCGAAAATCCTTTTACGGTTAAAAATAATGGTATGAACTTTTCTACATAGTTTATTCTAATAAGGTGGACCAGCTACTTCTTCCAAAAATTGTACCCATAGGTTCCAAACAATCCATGAATATGTTAAAAACTCCCATGAGCTCATTAGAAACTCACATTATTATAAACCCATTGAATTAAACTAAAATTTAAAAGTTCCATTCCTCATAGAAAAACCCATAATCTTAAAATCTTTTCCTCTTAAGACAACTCATCCCCAAGTTACTATTTTAAGGGTGATGAAGTATTTGAAAAGAGTTATTTACACTGATCATATAATTCTGTATCTATCTTCTAGGTATCAACCTACCCATGATGATGATTCCATAACACCTAAACTAGAGGAACTGAATTTCCTCAGAGATATTTTGTGCTCCAATCGATGATACGTAAAGGATGTTCCGAGAAGGATGAGTCTACCTATAACTAAAACTCATCTAGATGAACAATATGATATATAAATGAGTGATAACGACATAGATAAGATACATAAAAGACATAATTCTTGGAATTTCTACCTCAATGGTAAATGAAACTGATAGGATACAATCATGAATCTCTCCAAAACCTAAAAAGACTCGGGATATCACAATGTAAGATTACCCTATATACAAACCCTTATATTATCCAAGATCTATGATATAGGTAAAAAGACATAATCCTAGACCTCAAACTCCAGAGGTTGTCGGTGGAGATTGGCATAGTATTTCAATCTAGACTGTGATTTAGCCATCTATTTTTGAATCAAATAAAAATACTATGAAGTCTCATGAACTCAATGTGGTCTAAATTGTACCACCAGACTTACCCATATCCAAAAAAGATGTGATTTACATACCTGACATACACATCATAATAAGGTGACATCTTTATAGTCACCTGATATTTATTATTTTATGAGAATTCAACCTGGGTTATATACCTCTCCCAAGAACCCCAAAAATCAAGGGAACATGCACTATGAATGTCTTATAAGACCTGTAAAGTACACTCTGATTGGCTATCAGTTTTAGGGTGGTATGAAGAACCTTCTGAAGTCGCACAATTTCATGGATATAAAGTCTCCCAAGATCATCTACTGATAAGGTTTCCATAATATGTAATAAGTGGGTGAAATTTCTCAACCTATCCACAATGAACCATACAACATCATTACCTCCAGGTGACCTCCGAAACCGAGTCATTAAATCCATAACAACATCCTCCCATCTCAATTTGTTAATGGGTAACTGCTATATGTGTCCAGCTGGTTTGTAGTGTTCTGCCTTCACTTATAGATAGGTGGAGCATCTAGTAAAAAATCATGTTATTTCCCATTTGATACCCAACCACCAATATTAGTGGCATAAATCTCAGTACATCTTGGTTATGTTAGGATGCACTACCCAATCCATGACATGAAATTCCTACATCAGCTCCTCTCAATGCTTACTAGAACCTAGAAACACCCATGCATACATATAATTTCATCCTCCCCAATGGTCTAACTAGGAGGCAGGTTCACACCTTCCACACACTCCCTTAGGACCAACCCCTTAGAATCTGATATCTATCTCATCCTCACCCTATCAAAAAGAGATGAAATCACTACTATAGATGAGAGAAAATTATTTCCATGACTATCCCACACCTCATAATGCATCTTAGATAATGAGGCTATAAATTTCCATTCACTATTGACCTTATAAACTACCTGTGTTTGAGTATTTTAGCTTAGAGTTCCCACTAAAGAATTTCCTTTACTAGGTCTATAGGATAATTAAAAATCGAATGAATTGGGATAATCAACTAACCTTTTCTGCCGAATTTTCATGTCACACTTTGTAAAAATGTACTTGACACCTTTTTAGTCAGTATACACCCCAAAATGATCTCCTAAAAAATATTGCCTCCATCCACACAAGACATGAACCATGACTTCCAACTGGAGAACTTTCTCAAGTAATGCCACTCACAATATCTCAACTAGTGAGACCCGTATTCCACAAATATATCCCCCAAAATCAGGAAATATCTCATAATAATGATATATGGATTGTAGTAAACCATATAACTTCTTCTAAAATCTGAAATAACTAAGATAAGCACTATATTCAAGCTACCCATGAGCTCCTGAAAATACTTTTCACACATTTCCAACCATTCAAATTTCACACATTTTTTATGAATCCCATGAGAGGTATGTACAAATGTTAAAATTCTTAGGTTATTTGCATGAAATAACCAAACAATTTGATGAAACATTGATTATAAAATAATTTTTTGGGTTGTTCCCAAGAAACCAAAACACTCACCTTCTCTGGTTCCACAAATACTCTTGTATATGAGACTATGTGACTTAAGAAGTGAATTTTATATATCCAGTACAAACATTTTTTATGTTTGGAATTACACCTATGTTCTCTTAGAGTATTCAATGATATGTAAATATGTTTTCCATGTTCGTGGAGATTCTACGAATACACCAAGATTTTTTCAACAAAAACCACCATAAAAGGATCCAAATATGGGTGGAATACTCGATTCATCATGGCCATCCAAATTTCTAGTGAATTTGAGAGACTGAATGTCATAAAAAGACACTAATAAGGGTCATAATAGCTTAAAAAATTGTTTTATGCCTTATATATGTCATCCTGACAAGCTTATAGTGATCAGTTTCCCCCAAATAATTTTTTAGAAAAATTGAGATCCTCAGAGCTGGCTGAAGGGGTCATTAATTCGGGGTAAATGATACTAATTTTTAACCATAAACTGGTTCAACTTCTGGTAATCCACACATATCATATATATTTCATCTACCTTATTAGAGAAAAATACAATAGAACCCACAAATATGTATTGTATTATGTGGACCCCTTTTCTTATAATTCCTATAGTTGTCTTTTGAGTTCTTTTAGGTCAGTAGTGGCCATCTTATAAAGAGGAATGGATATTGGTGCAACTCCTAGAAGAATCTCAATAGAGTACTCTTCCTCTCTCTCAGAAGGAAAATCATAAAAGTTTTCTAGAAGTACATACATGAAATAATATACTACAAAAGGTAATTTAGGATATTTACTTTCAAGGTTTTCTAGACAAAGGATAATAATATAGGATGTCATGCAACACAAATCACGATGCTCAAGTCCATATCTACATACCTTTACATCCCACTCACCCTTGTGGATGTACCTACCACCCTCTAGTGATGTAAAGGATACCCTTTGGTGATATAAATCGATGTGGAGATGGTAATGAATCATTTAATTCATTCTAAGTATGTCATCATAGCCCATCATAGTCAGAATAAAGAGACTCCATAAGAAGAGATACATGACAATATCAAGGGGGAATTCCCTACACTTGACTATATTCTCTGATTGAATCCCAATTAGAGTATCGAGTGTCACAATTCCATTATAAAATTGAACATCAAGACCTAGGATCCCCACAATAGGTATATATATTAAATAATGCAAAGAATATATATAAAAAAGTAATGATACTAGAATAGAATCTACTAATATTGTACCTATCACTATAGATTACCCAAACCAATTATTCTAATTTAGAGGCTATACTGAATATATCTGGCCTGAACTAGGGCCTTGAGAAATTTCCTGACTACCCTGAGTAAGCCCACTCTACTATCAGGGTGAAACTAGTGTCTGGCTCCCTCATCCGCAACCACCTCCTCATCTTGAATGACTGACACCACTCCAGCTCCCAGCCTGATGTGGAGCTATGAATCCTAATCCTAAACCTAGAGTTGGTGTCAACACCCTCTCACTGAACAATGAAAAAAGGTCTTCCAGAACTGCAACATATGGAACATCCTTCTACAGGATCAGAAATTGACTGGGTCTCTATCACACTGGCTCCTCATGTGTCCCCACCTTCCAAACTGATGACAAAAGATATAACTACCAACACTCATACCTTGATTGGTATTTACCTCATGAGAAGTCTCAAAATGATGCTTCCGTCCATTTTTTTATAAAACATTTGGTTAATAAGTTGAAATTCCCTTCTCTTTAGTCCTATTTTCTATCAAATTACATTTAGTAATCAATCCCTGATTCACTATCTCAGTTATAGTAGTCAACAGAAACATGTTCACCTGTGATCGAATGACATGAGTGAGACCTTCCTAAAAGAATCTCACACTAGACAGATCATACATAATATAAAAATGTTCTAAGAGTTAAATCTCTATAATCTGGGTCAAATACTCTATAACAGTTATCACATGATTCTCCAGAAACATAAAATCAATACCCTGTTCAGCTCTTAGAATCTCAGGAAATAAGTATTTGTAAAATATGGATCATAAATTTCTCTAAACCATATCCTAAATACTCTCATCCTTGTTTAAAACACCACACTAATTTTAATTTCCTACTAAAATCATATATATCATGAGATTGAATATCCTTTATGGAGGAGTCTCTAAGTTATCTAATACTGATAAAATAGTCACAAGACACAAATTAGAAGCCTATGGACCACCATCCCTTGAAAAAGTGGTTGGATTCTTATATGGGAAAACATGTGTCAAATTTTTTAATGATGAGGAAGGATACATGATCCCTAAATAGTAAACATTAAGCATAATAAACCATATCATAACTAGGCATCATGAACCACATTAGAAACAACATTCAATGAAACAAGTGGAACTTCTAGATGTTCTACTGGTAGATCTTGGCCCACCACCTCTAAAGCATGGTCGTATCCACCCTTTTGTAATATAACTAGAGGTATTCGTGGTGAGATATATCTAAAATACAAAGAACATGACTCAAAATATTATTTGGTAATGATAAGATCATAGATATACTATAAGTATAGGTACATGGCATCCTTTAAAAAAGGCACACCCCTCTGCCCAATCTTAAATCCAGGACTAGGTAATAAGAACTATCGTAATGAACACCAAAACAATTTCCTACTTCCCACTAATAAATTTAATTATGGGTCAACCTCTCTATTTTACTGAATGCGTCACAATATATGGGCTATCAATTTCAATTTATAGAAGAAACACCCTTTAAGTTCCAATTGGAAACCCCATTTAAGAACAACCTTTCCATTACATAATTCAAAATCATTTAAATTCATATTTATATTACCATTATTTTTAAATGGTTAAATTATATAGATTTCCATTTCCAATTTATAAGGGCGCATACATTTTATAAATTAAATTGTCATGTCTATTTAACCCCAACCATAACACGTTCCAGCCTAAGTGAATAATAGTCAATGAATCAACATTCCATGATTCACTGCTTAGGTTGACTACTATAGCCTATATTGGGAAACATTGTTATGGTAAGGAAAAAATTTTAGGTACCAATTATATTTCTCAATCCCCTATTAGAAACGGTATTTGATAACAATTATATATCATAAGGAACACATAAAAAGTTCAATGATGTCAAGAAATGAATCCTATATGGCATGGCATATACATGTCATGTGAATGCTTTATGGTGCCCAAAATGATTCATTATCCATGCTTCCTTTCCATATTGGGCCAATGAGAAAATGAAATTCCTCAATCATAGAATTAATAACATAAGATATCTTGTGTATCACCCAAAAGGGGAATCAAATCAATTATAATAGAAAAAATATTGAACAAAAATTCCTCATTGTAGGGAACTTTGTAATTACCCTGAATTTGGGTAAGATACTCCCAACCATGACTTATTACCAAGTTACAATTCCTTCTTAATCTATCATCCATTTTATCAAAATAGAAAAGTAAGAAAAAAAATCCTTCTGATACAACTTTGTAACATCCCAACCTAATAGCCACTAAACGGTGCCCAAAGCCGGTGGGTCACATGGCCTCAATCGAACGTCCCCATATTCCAGAGACTACGTAATAGCAGTGAGGGTCTGTAATGGTAAGGTGGGAAGTCAATAGCCTCTGGATTAATGTAACATAGTGATATCTCAAGTGAATAAATAAGTAGAATCATTATATAACTCAGATAAAGAAGGAAAACATCAAGATAAATGTATTAGTAGACAAGATTGATGGACATGAAAATATAAAAAGAATAATATATCATGAGTCTATACAAAAAGGCATAAAATAACTGGAAATATGAATCAAGTACCATACATGTATAAAATGTTCTAAAATAGTAAAAAAGAACTATATATAGATCGCATCATGAGCATAGCTCGCTCATATGATCCCTTGATCCTAAGAATAATTAACCATGAATCAGAAAGCAAGAGATTACCCTAGTATCTATCTATACCCATGATGTATGTCCAGGTACCCAACGGCAGCCCAAACATGGTGTGAGGTAACCCTAAATAAGCCACTACTAATGACACATATAACAAGTCCAGTATGTGGATATAATCATTGAAGTGTGTAATATATAACTGACATATAAATGACTAACCAAGAGTGATACTTCTCATCCAACAAGGGTCACTATAAAAAAGTAATAGTAAACATGGGATAACTGTAAAGCATGATAAACAACATCTATAACATGTGATAAGTAATCCAGTGTTAGAACCAATGGGATAGTTCCATGGTATAAAATTACCAACAAATCCTCCTCATCTATATGGAGAATCTCTATATAAATTTCCATAAATACTTGAGTGGAGCCCATGGTGAATGTCTATAGATCATGTACCTGTAGTTCTAAGGAAGATGGTTCTAAATAGATTAAATTTCCTTAGAATTAAATGTAATCCATATCAATGGAGTAGAAATTTACGTGACATCCAATGTAATTAGGATCCATGGAGTAGATATTTCCATGGAATCCAATGTAATCATAACCCTTTCACTAATAATTTTATAACCCATTTTGTAATCACATAGAATCCTTGAGTTCATCTAAATCAGTCCAGGTTTTCCATTTAACCATGAAGTGCCCAGATCAGTGTGAATCACTGAGAGGGGGAGGGGTGAATCAGTGATCCTTTTAAAACTTTTTACTAATTGATTCTTTATCAATTAAACCTCTATGGCTAGTTAAATCCTCGATCCACTCTTCTTGTATCTCTCAGCCTTTCCACGAATGATGCAGTAAATGTAAAGGCACTGGACACAAGGATTTACAATGTTCGGCACCAAAGGCCTACGTCCTTGCCATGTTGGTTATACGCCCCAACATGGTTTCTCCATTATAATCGGTTAGTATTACAATGGTCGATATAGAGTCCCACTGTATCTCTCCTGAGTCCCACAAGAGGGTCTTTATACTGCGTCCGACAGTGTTACCAGAGTCCCACTGGCCTGCTCCAGAATCCCACTGAAGACTTCTTCCGCCCTGAGTCTCACAGAGGGCTTCTCCTGGCTCCTCGAGTCACACGAGTAGCTCTTCTTCTCTTTAAGCTTCTTCAAGTATCTTCAGCAGTCTGGGATAAAGACTGCTGGCCTTGCTCTGTACCTCTGATCACTTGAGTTGATCAGGTCTTCTCGTCTTGCTCAGGATTTATCTCCTTCTTCTCAGGATGACCTGGCTTCTCTCCAACTACTGAATACTCAGACAACTGATATATTTAACTTCAGTCTGGTCCAGTCTCAGTTCACATCAACTTCATGCACTGAGTGCATGGCATCTCTGCATCCTCATGCACTGATTGCATGGTCTCTCAAATTCTTCAAGATCCTCTGGTCTTGGTCAACTCAAATGCACACAAGCAGATTTGAACTTTGATTACGTGCGCATGTGCATGCATGCACTCCCCTTCTTCTTCTCTAGGTGCAATAAACCCACAAAGGGTGTAATCACTTCAAGCACACACCTTCTCTACAATCTTCACACACTATATTCAAATTGTTCACACACTTAGAAGTGTGTTTTACTTTAGTATGGAACTTCTTCTTCTTCTTCTAATGTGTATACACTTTTAGTGCACACACTAGGCTTCGGCCTTCTTGTTTTGTTTGCACACACATTTTCTTTGTTCAATTTGCAAACACAAGATACTTGGCCTCTCCTTCTTGCACACCCCCAAGGGCTATGGCCTCTTCTTCAATTTGCACATACAAGTGCCAAAGGGTGTGTTCCTTGTTGCACACACACACTCAAGGTATGTTCTTCACTTTGCATACACAAGGTTCAAGCCTTCCTATTCTTCTTGCACACACACTTAGTGTAGTGGCCTTCCTCTTCTTTTGCGTACACTCAAGGCTACAGCCTCTTGGTTCATTTTCACATAAACCACCCGTAGGTGTGTTATTTCAATTTTCACACACTCCAAACTAAACCTCGGCCTTCTTTCTTCACTTAGCACACAAGGCACTAAGGCGTCGGCCTTCTTGTTTTGCATATACACCACTAGGGTGTGTTCTTTCACTTCACACAAGGCACTAAGGCCTCGGGTCTTATTTTACACATGGCACACACACACACTGCCTTCTTCTGTTTTTGCACACACAGCCCGAACTCCTTGGGTGCAAGGAAGCCGTGCAAGTCTCGGGTGCAACCGGTGTAAGGAACGCAAGGCCTCGGGTGGCCACTGCCGCACAAGTGCTTACCGCGCAGGGGGCCGCGGTGCACAGAGGGAGCGCCCAAGTTCGCGCTGCCCAACCCTCTCTTCTTGTCCCGCAAATAGGTTGCGCGCAAGGAACTTCAGCCGCGCAAGATACTTGCGCGGGGCTTCAAACCTTCGCGAGGTAGAGAGATGCGCTCACGGGACAGCAGATTTTCAACAACGTTTCAGCAAACAAAAACGAGGTCTCAGACTCTCTTTTTATAGGAAGAGATGCCTCATATCTTCCGCGTGAGATAAATCTCAAATCACCGAGATTTTTGGTTCTTTAAAAATCTTTGAACGCAAGCCGCAAATCACGTTTTTCTTTTCTGTTATCCGCGAGATTCCTTCTTCTTCGGTTTCCTTCACGTGCAAGAGCATGCAAACGCATGCATGGCCTCTGTTTAAACATTTGAGCACAAACACATGGGCCTCGAACCTCCGGTTGCTTCGGCCGAACTCCAATTTCTCCATATATTGCATGCAAGCCACTTTTTATGCATGTTCGTGTTCAGTAGAGCCAGACGATCTCCATGGAGGTCTCGGTTTGCTCGGAGGTGGCCGGGAACTCAAAAACCGTCGTCGGGGTGGCGCCTGGTTCGAACGGAGCTCGCGGGTGGCAGCGACCTGGATTGAGGTTGAGGATGGATGGGGAGCCGTCGGATCGACGATTTGGACGACTGCGATCAGAATGGGAACGGCGAGATGCGATGTGCGGCGCAGATCATCCGCGAGATCAGATGGATGGCCACGATTTGCTCCGCGGCAAAAATGCGTGTCCCACATCGAATCGGCGGCCATTTTCCACGCGGTTTATCAAACACCGCGTGCCATCCTCAGCTCAGTTGAAATTCTCCCCTCCCGGTGCCGCCCCGCACCGGGTTCTCTCTGCGGGCGCGCTCTTGCGCCCACCCCTGCCACTCGGGCGCGCCACTGGCGCCCACTATGCATCCTTCGGGCGCGCGCTCTGGCGCCCATGCTGCGCAGGACCTGATCCCCTGCGTGGCCCCGGCTTACACATGGCCGCGGCCTCTCGGGATAGCCCCATGGGATCCCCCTTGGGCATGGCGACCTCGAGTCCCACATGTGCCTTGGGGTTGAACCCTTAAGGCTGGCCCTTGGTGGCTAATTTTTTGCCTAAGTAGAGACTTAGGGACTTTGTATAAAAACAAAGTAACCCAAGTTCAAATGCCAAATTCCACTTCTTCCAAGCCATTCTTCTTCTTCATTTCTTATCATCTTCTTCTTAAGAATTCCATTACTTCTCCTCATATGATCTTCACTTAGGATATGGAATTCAAAAGGTTCATCTTCATCAACCGAACTCCTGAATCACTTATAATCTTCAATGTTCTTTATTGATCTAATCAGAGATCAATTGGAACTTTTTCAATTCACATGCACTAAGAGTTAGTGCATGGACTTCATTAAGACCACTTCATCCACTTAGAACTTATGGATGGTTCACTTCAGCTCCTCATGCATTGTCAATACAATGCATGGTCTTCAATTATTGTTGTGACATTGTATCCAGTTGATACAAGTTCTTGGAACTTTAAGAACAGCTCAACAATCATCTGATTTTATGATGATTCTCCATCATCATCCATTCTTCGAGTGGTGTAACTTAGTATCATCTTGATACAAGTATTGAAACATTAAGATCAGTTCTACAATCGTCTGATATTACTAGAGAATGTTTCAACCACAACATCCTATGTCACTTAGTGAATCTCCTAGGTGACATGTCTCTAAGTACCATGGGCATTCTCCATTTATCACCAACACCATCACATCCTTTGTCATTCACATATTGAAACTCCTTGACATCCATCCATTCATTCCTTGACAACAACATACCTCATTGACAACAAATGAAACACAGTGCACTTCAATCTCCCCCTTTGTATTTGTTGGTAATACACTAGAGCACATATGAATGGGTCAATATGTGTGCCAATATTTCTCCCCCTTATTGGCAATCAAATGCAAAGGTGTGGTGTGGTTCTCTTTCAAAAATCTCTTCCTCCCTTATAAAAGCATTTTCTTCAAAATCACTAAGAGAGGGATGATGTCACATGTTCTCTTGAGCAAGGAACCTTTAGTAGATCAACTCTAAGTCTACTTAGGCTAACCCGGTGTAGAAAACAAGAGTGATGTAACCAAGAAACTCAATGTTGTCCAAAATTCACTGTACATGTGAAATCATGATTCAGGGGTTTGAAAATTTTCAGATATAACAATGAATTTGCTAAATCCTGCACAACTTCACAAAACTCATTAGAAAGTTCAGGTGCAAAGATAAAGGTCCCCCTTTCTTCCATTTGACTTCAATAAATACTCCCCCTTAATTGTCATGATGAATACAATTAAGAAACAAGGGATGAAATTATGATTGGAACACCTTCAGCTTTTCTCAAGATGGTATTAAATCTTAGAATACCATCTTCTCCAGATTGGCTCCCCCTCAAGGGGTGCACTCCATTCTGTCCAAACCATCCTCTAGTTGAGAATGATCATCATCTTCAATTCCCTGTAGTGTTAGCACATGTAAATACAAGTGATTAGAGAATAAGATGGAACCTCCTTGGTTCATCAATGTGAACAACAAGGTTGAGAAGATTCTCTCAACCGAGATGTCCCATTTTCACCATTCTTCACAGTTGCACGTTTGATCTTCATTGATGTCTGTGCTGGTGTGGATCTCAATACATCTTCATGTGAAATCATCTTCTTCCCTTTTGCCTTAGCAATTGCCAGAACTTCATCTTCAGCTCTTTGTAGATCTATGGCAAGTTGCAACTGATTTGGCCATATGATTAACAAGTCATTTGGAAGTGTGGCCTCAGTTCTGGAAGTTCCACATGGTTCTTTTGATGCTGTCAAGCTACCTTTCTTAGGCAACTTGTTTTCAATCAATCCCTTCTGCTTCTTCTGGATAGATTGTCTATTTGAGTCCAGTCTTCTTCTATTCAATCCCATGGCTTGTTCACAAAGATCCATGGTGTGTCTTTTCTTTCCACAGTAGAAGCATGTTTTCTTGGTGGTCCTTATGGATGCATCACCCTTCTTGGATTTAGACTCCAAGGACTTCTTTTCCTTTTTCAAAATCTTCTTGGGAGCATCTTCCACTTTCTTATGCTTGCTTCCCAAGGATTCTTTCTGAGCCAGGTTCTGTGATCTTTTCTTCTTTTGAGCTCTGGATACAGTTGGAGATTGACATGTATCTTTTTGACCACTTTTGCAATCATCCCAGATGTTGTCAAGTAATCCAAATCTATTTGCAGTAAACAGATGTCTCTGGACCTGTGGATGCTGCTTCTTTTCTTCTGGCTTGCTCCCCCTTGGCATGGGCTTCCTTTGTGCTTTTACATTCAGTGGATTGTACCAACAATCCTTTGAACAATGCCCATACTTATTACAACACCAACACTGACCCACAAATCTTGACTTTTTGATTCCTTCTGATTGTAGGGTACTTGTCTTGAATTGTTGTGCTGCTTCATGAGATCTTTCTTTCTTCATTGTCTTCATCCATACTTGTTTGGATTCATTCTTCCATCCTGCACTTTTAATAGAAACACTTTTAGAAGTATGAGTACAATATTGTATGGATGGTACCTTCTTTTTATAAGATGTTTCCCTTTCATTAGAGGATTTATTTCTTTTAGAATCATCCTTCTCAAAGCTCACTTGAGTAGCAACATTTCTTCTTTCAGCTGACTGGGAGGCTTCAGCTTTGGGTGATTGCAGATTTTTCAATATCACCTCTAATTCTAAACACTTCATGTTAAGGGAGTTCTTCTCATCCTCAACAGTTCTTAGCTTTCCTTCCCATTTCTCTTCCAGCTGTATCATCTGGTCTTCATGCACCTTATTCATTTCAAGCAATGAGTTGTCAAGCTCCTTCACCCTTTTGAATTTGTCTTCTAGTTGAGCATCTCTAACAACCATTGACACTTTGTGCCTCTTTTCCAGTGCATGGACAACATCTTTGACTATTATCATAAATAATTCTTTCTCAGAAAGGCTTCTTTGCAATTCTTCAATAGTGTCTTCATATCATTCATTGAAAAGGGAAACGGTTTCATCTTTAGCCTTCACCAGCTTTCTGAGAGTGTTGGTTATGCCAACCCTTTTAGCCAACTGATCTTCCATTGTATTGGCTTCTTCTTCTAGCTGTAATTTCTCTTCTTGAAGATCAAGGATTCCTGTAGCTATACACATTTCCACTTACTTGGGGACTGTCTTCTGAAGATATTCGATTGCACTTTGAAGATCTTTCATTGTTCCAACTTCATCACAGCTAGGACAGGCTTTCTTCATCTTCTTGGCCTGTTTCTTCTTTCTATTTTTCTAAGTCTTGGCAGATATCTCCATTTGAGGCTGGTCGCTCATTTCCTAAAATCTGCACTTCATAAAGACTCCCTTGGATCTTTTAGAGGTAACCTCCCTTTGATACCAATTGAAGTGCCCAGATCAGTGTGAATCACTGAGAGGGGGAGGGGGTGAATCAGTGATCCTTTTAAAACTTTTTACTAATTGATTCTTTATCAATTAAACATCTATGGCAGGTTAAAGCCTCGATCCAATCTTCTTTTATCTCTCATCCTTTCCACGAATGATGCAGTAAATGTAAAGGCACTGGACACAAGGATTTACAAGGTTCGGCACCAATGGCCTACGTCCTTGCCATGTTGGTTATACGCCCCAACATGGTTTCTCCATTATAATCAGTTAGTATTACAATGGTCGATACAGAGTCCCACTGTATCTCTCCTGAGTCCCACAGGAGGGTCTTTATACTGCGTCCCACAGTGTTACCAGAGTCCCACTGTCCTGCTCCAGAATCCCACTGAAGACTTCTTCCACCCTGAGTCTCACAGGGGGCTTCTCCTGGCTCCTCGAGTCACACGAGTAGCTCTTCTTCTCTTTAAGCTTCTTCAAGTATCTTCAGCAGTCAGGGATAAAGACTGCTGGCCTTGCTCTGTACCTCTGATCACTTGAGTTGATCAGGTCTTCTCGTCTTGCTCAGGATTTATCTCCTTCTTCTCAGGATGACCTGGCTTCTCTCCAACTACTGAATACTCAGACAACTGATATCTTTAACTTCAGTCTGGTCCAGTCTCAGTTCACATCAACTTCATGCACTGAGTGCATGGCATCTCTACATCCTCATGCACTGATTGCATGGTCTCTCAAATTCTTCAAGATCCTCTGGTCTTGGTCAACTCAAATGCACACAAGCAGATTTGAACTTTGATTACGTGTGCATGTGCATGCATGCAAGCATGCACTCCCCTTCTTCTTCTCTTGGTGCAATAAACCCACAAAGGGTGTAATCACTTTAAGCACACAACTTCTCCACAATCTTCACACACTATATTCAAATTGTTCACACACTTAGAAGTGTGTTTTACTTTAGTGTGGAACTTCTTCTTCTTCTTCTAATGTGTATACACTTTTAGTGCACACACTAGGCTTCGGCCTTCTTGTTTTGTTTGCACACACATTTTCTTTGTTCAATTTGCAAACACAAGATACTTGGCCTCTCCTTCTTGCACACCCCCAAGGGCTACGGCCTCTTCTTCAATTTGCACATACAAGTGCCAAAGGGTGTCTTCCTTATTGCACACACACACTCAAGGTATGTTCTTCACTTTGCATACACAAGGTTCAAGCCTTCCTATTCTTCTTGCACACACACTTAGTGTAGTGGCCTTCCTCTTCTTTTGCGTACACTCAAGGCTACAGCCTCTTGGTTCATTTTCACATAAACCACCCGTAGGTGTGTTCTTTCAATTTTCACACACTCCAAACTAAACCTCGGCCTTCTTTCTTCACTTAGCACACAAGGCACTAAGGCCTCGGCCTTCTTGTTTTGCATATACACCACTAGGGTGTGTTATTTCACTTTACACAAGGCACTAAGGCCTTGGGTCTTCTTTTCCACTTGGCACACACACACTGCCTTCTTCTGTTTTTGCACACACAGCCCGAACTCCTTGGGTGCAAGGAAGCCGTGCAAGTCTCGGGTGCAACCGGTGCAAGGAACACAAGGCCTCGGGTGGCCACTACCACGCAAGTGCTTACCGCGCAGGGGGCCGTGGTGCACAGAGGGAGCGCCCAAGTTCGCGCTGCCCAACCCTCTCTTCTTGTCGCGCAAATAGGTTGCGCGTAAGGAACTTCAGCCGCGCAAGATACTTGCGCGGGGCTTCAAACCTTCGCGAGGCAGAGAGATGCGCTCACGGGACAGCAGATTTTCAACAACATTTTAGCAAACAAAAACGAGGTCTCGGACTCTCTTTTTATAGGCAGAGATGCCTCATATCTTCCGCGTGAGATAAATCTCAAATAACCGAGATTTTCGGTTCTTTAAAAATATTTGAACGCAAGCCGCAAATCACGTTTTTCTTTTCTGTTCTCCGCGGGATTCCTTCTTCTTCGGTTTCCTTCACGTGCAAGAGCATGCAAACACATGCATGGCCTCTGTTTAAACATTTGAGCACAAACACATGGGCCTCGCGCCTCCGGTTGCTTCGGCCGAACTCCAAATTCTCCATATATTGCATGAAAGCCACTTTTTATGCATGTTCGTGTTCAGTAGAGCCAGACGATCTCCATGGAGGTCTCGGTTTGCTCGGAGGTGGCCGGGAACTCAAAAACCGTCGTCGGGGAGGCGCCTGGTTCGAACGGAGCTCGCGGGTGGCAGCGGCCTGGCTTTAGGTTGAGGATGGACGGGGAGCCGTCGGATCGACGATTTGGACGGCTGCGATCAGAATGGGAGCGGCGAGATGCGATGTGCGGCACAGATCGTCCGCGAGATCTGATGGATGGCCACGATTTGCTCCGCGGAAAAAATGCGCATCCCACATCGAATCGGAGGCCATTTTCCACGCGGTTTATCAAACACCGCATGCCATCCTCAGCTCAATTGAACTTCTCCCCTCCCGGTGCCGCCCCGCACCGGGTTCTCTCTGTGGGCGCGCTCTCTGGCACCCATGCTGCGCAGGACCTGATCCCCTGCGTGGCCCCGGCTTACACACGGCCGCGGCCTCTCGGGCTGGCCCCATGGGATCCCCCTTGGGCGTGGCGACCTCGAGTCCCACATGTGCCTTGGGGTTGTACCCTTAAGGCTGGCCCTTGGTGGCTAATTTTTTGCCTAAGTAGAGACTTAGGGACTTTGTATAAAAACAAAGTAACCCAAGTTCAAATGCCAAATGCCACTTCTTCCAATCCATTCTTCTTCTTCATTTCTTATCATCTTCTTCTTAAGAATTCCATTACTTCTCCTCATATGATCTTCACTTAGGATATGGAATTCAAAAGGTTCATCTTCATCAACCGAACTCCTGAATCACTTATAATCTTCAATGTTCTTTATTGATCTAATCAGAGATCAATTGGAACTTTTTCAATTCACATTCGCTAAGAGTTAGTGCATGGACTTCATTAAAACCACTTCATCCACTTAGAACTTATGGATGGTTCACTTCAGCTCCTCATGCATTGTCAATACAATGCATGGTCTTCAATTATTGTTGTGACATTGTATCCAGTTGATACAAGTTCTTGGAAATTTAAGAACAGCTCAACAATCGTCTGATTTTATGATGATGCTCCATCATCATCCATTCTTCGAGTGGTGTAACTTAGTATCATCTTGATACAAGTATTGAAACATTAAGATCAGTTCTACAATTGTCTGATATTACTAGAGAATGTTTCAACCACAACATCCTATGTCACTTAGTGAATCTCCTAAGTGACATGTCTCTAAGTACCATGGGCATTCTCCATTTATCACCAACACCATCACATCCTTTGTCATTCACATATTGAAACTCCTTGACATCCATCCATTCATTCCTTGACAACAACATACCTCATTGACAACAAATGCAACACAGTGCACTTCAAACCAATTTAATCATTTAAATAACATGTAATCACATGGAATAGGTGTCATAAACCCTCTCTTAATAACTCATTTAATACATTAAGGCTCACACTATAATTTCAAACTCACCCACACACCTAACAGGGTTGTATCCCATGGGGCCCATATGTAAACACACCTAATGGGTGATTTGGGTTATGGTTGACAACCTCCAACTATATCATGGTGCAATTTTAGAAACGTATCATGGATCTAATGATTTAATCAAGGAATGTAATTAATTAAGAGTAATTCTAAAAATGTTTGGCATGTAACATAATGAAAACAAACTATATAAAAACCAGACTTTATCAAAAAAATGTATAGACCGCCTAACTTATTCCAATAGTACCCTCCTCATCCAGTATTAGCCCTTAGATTGGCATGGATCAGAAGAAAATATAAGAATTCATGAACACTTTTAAAATAAATAATATTAGATTTCACAAAGATAGATCCATTATTAAAAGTAATTTTAATGAAATGAGTATAAGGATTGAAGTACTTACTGAGAGGAAACCAATCAGATGATCATACTCAAATCAGAGGTTGGACGAAGAAATAAAACTGAAGAATAGTAATGGAGCTTTAATAGGATAAAATAAAGACATATGATATAGAAAAAGATAAACTAAGAGGATGGTTAAACATAAAATGAAATAGGAGAAAAATGGTCATTTCCCATTTAAAACTAGGTTGCACAGTTTGGCTACACAGTTAGCCAAATCGTGAACCAACTGTATGCCCTTGACTATCAAAGGAGGGAACTCACCTAGTTCATGTGATTTTTTTTGGAAAATGTGTAAAACATTATTTTAACTATATTAAAAACTGTATATGTTTAGCACATACAAGCTTCCTAGGCTGCACAGTTTGAGAAAACCATGCAACTCCCTTATGTTCTCTGAAACATCCTGCATTGTTAGTAGTAATTTTGCATCCTGGGTGGTACAGTTTCTACTAACTATAAATCCTATATTATTCTTCCAAAAAAGAAACCTTCAGGACATGAATAATCCAAATAAACCCTTTAAACTCCTATTACTTCATTAGGTACTCACATTAGGCCAAAACTAATGAATTAAATAGAAATTTCAAAGATTCATGCCTCAGAAAAAATATGGATCTTAAATTAGGAATATAAAATTTATATTTATTAAAATTATATATTTTATAATTATTTATATTTATATTTTTTACATACCATTCACTTATAATTAATTAGTATATATTTTTGTAATAATTATTTGTTAAAATCAATATTCTTCTGTTAACTATTCATTTTTCGACAGATGTTCCAATTATAAGGTTATGGTCCTTGAACCCCTGTCACAGATTTATTGTCTCAAAAAATATCATAATGGTTTATTGTAAATTTATATATATAAATTATTTAGTGTCATTTTAATTTCATGGAACATATTGTGATAATTTTATGGAAATATTAAAAATTCCATTTTATAGAAATTTTGATTATAGAAAAGAATTGATTTTTTAGTGAATAACAATGTGTATAGAACCATTAAATATTAATTAAAACTTATTTAAATCATAAATTTTATATAATATAACCAATATCTAACATCTCTTAGTCTTTAATGGCATTAATTTTATAACATCATTCATGTTGGTGGTAAAAATGACCCAAACAAGAGTGTGTTATAACTACTGAATGGGGAACAACATGCGATTTCTTAATGATAATATATATTTTATAGATTATTAATGATCTTAAAGCTATTTTATTAAATTTATAATTGATATTCAATAGTAAGTAGATAAATAAGGAAAATAAAAGAGAATTTTAAGAAGTTATTACTTACAAAGTGTCTCAATATGCTTGTTTTTTGTGGTTAAATTTTTTGATTACCTTTTTTTAATTATATTATTAATATAATGAGGGAATTATATTTTAAAATAAATAATCTGGTTAAAAAATAATATTTATTCAATAAATTAATTTTTTTAACAATCCAAGTAAGGAGGTTATGAAAAATGAAAAACTTCATTCATGGAGGTAATAGTCTGCACGTAACACGGGTGACATTTTCATTTTATAGTGGATATAAGGGAAGTAGATAATAATTTTTCCATAATCATAATTACATTTTAGAAAAATAATTATAAATATGTAACTATTTGAAGTTTGTTATGGAATATTTGTATAAGGTTGGAGAATAGAGAAACTTTAAAGAACTTGGTTAAAAAATAACTTCTTCATTTGATATCCTCATTTAGGTTACACCATAAGCCTATTTAGAATGGTATTTTGGTGAGACCAATATATCTTAGAAATGGGAGAGAGGGTTTACGAGGTTTTTTGGTGGATTATTTTATAAAGGTTTAGGTGTGAAGATTAGTGGGGTCGTGAAGGGATCCTTTTATAGGTGAGAGGAGTGGAATTACTATAAATATTTTTTTTCTTTTAATATAATATATTTCATACTTAAGTTAAGTGGAACCAAAATAGTCCAATTTTTAATACAGGATAAGGACTTTTAGAATAAAATAATAAAATCAAATTTATATTTGTTTTTTTGATATTTTTAGCCTTTTCCCTTAATTTTACCCCTTTTAACCCATTTATCATTTATCACTGTGACAATTTTTTACATTGGTAACTATTGTTTATGTATAAAAATTAAATGGTAGATATTAAATAATTTAAATATTATAATTAAAAATAATAAATAATATTAAAAATACTCAATTTCTATATTTTTAAGAGTTAATATTAAAATAGGTTTTCTTAACTCAATAAAAATAGTTTTTAAAAAAACTATATTTTTAAGTATAAAAATTATTTTACATAAAAATTATATATGTATATATATAATCTCTATTATATTTATTTATTTATTATTAATGATATATGAGTTTTTTTACTTGAAAATAAATCCAAAAACTAATGGATCCTTGTTATAACTTAATTTATTTAAAAGAATAAAAATAGTTTTTAATAGAATAAAACTAACTTGGTTTCTAAATGGTCAATAATGTGATTGAAAATTCAAAAAAATATTTTAAAATGGTTCATTTTACTCCTTAAATTCTCATTTCATTGATACAAACGTTTTATAATATTTTAGGTCCTTTTTACATCATGATGATTTCCTAAATGTTATAGTGTTGGTAAAAACAATATTTTTCACTATTGACCGAAAAATCTACCATATTTTAAAAATCCCAAACATTTACCTAAAGATAATTCTGGAATGATTAATTAAAAAAATGAAGTTAATTTTATCACATTAAAATTTAATAATTTTTAAATCTAACTTTAAAATAAAATCATAAAATACAATGAAAACCGTTTTTATAAGAAATTGAATTTTTGATCTTTAAGTGGTTTAAATTGTTTTAGATATCCATATATAATTAAATGAGTGTTAATATATTAATTTATGTATAAAAAAATTAAATATTATTGTAATCATATTTTTGAAGAGATTAATTTATTTTATTACATAAAATACAAAACACATTAAAAAAAGTTCTTTTAAATATATATATTTTTAAGAATGAATGATTTTAATCATATAAAATTATATACTTATAACAGAATTAGTAAATATCATAAAATAATTGGTATTATAACATAAAAAATAATTTTACAACCAATAATAATATGCAAGGAATTATAACAAATATTTTTAGAATAAATATTTTTAATATTTTTTTATATATTTGAGGTTTTATTCTTTTGATAGATTTTTAATGATTTTTTAAATTACATACTAGTAATATATTGATTTTTCCTTGATTTTTAAAAAGTTATATGTTTTTTTTATGTTTGGTATTGCATACGATATAAGCTGCTCAATGAAATAATTTTTTAAAGGAAAATGCATGCTAAGATCTCTAGGTTTTATATGATATGCCCTTAAATAAATTTCACCCTCACAATTTTAAATATCACATACTAATAAAAATAGATAGGGGTATCCCAAAGGCATTCAAGACCCAAGATAAATTTATAATGAGATATCAACCCTACTATATTAGGTAAAACTAATAAAGTCATCTTTTTCCCTTATAATAGACATGACCCTAATATTGAGTGTCTCCCAAACCATTTGAGATAAAATCCCCTCATTATAAGGTATTAAGACCCATATAGTGGAAGTAATTTACATTTTTAGTTCATTGTAATATTTGATTTGATAAATGAGGAAATGTAGATTTGGATTATTAATTTTTACATCCTTACTTGGAAAATTTATATGGGATCTATATAGAGAGATCCAATCCATTCCCAAAACAACATAAAATTTTACCAAAGGGAGAATAATAAGATTTATTGGATTCACATTCCAATTGTATTATAATATAAATGGATATATAATTTAGATTAAATCATCATACCACTAAAAATAATAACCAATAATTTGTTATCTATTAATTGGTGTGGTGATCTAAATCCCTTATAAAACCTTCTAGATATAAAGGGGTTGGTAAAACTAGAATCAAAATTGTAAATTTATAGTTCTTGAGTGGATGATGAGAGTATATTACAATACTTAATTATCATAGACCACTTCAACATTTTTTATGGAATAAGACTTTCCTTTGTTCCTATGATAAGGGGGTACTTGGTGTTGATTATCATTATCAACCCTTGGTTTGGTACACTTAATATAATAATGTCCATACTCCTTAAAAATGAAGTATTAATGAGTGGGTGTCAACTTAAGATAAGGTTTTCATACTTTAATTTCATTATTTGACCGCTTCATATATACTCAAAATTCATTTTCTCGATTACCTTCTCCTCTACACTTAAAGTATTTACCTTTTATATTGATAAAATTTCCCCCATGATTCTTACGTTATTTTTTTCTTATAAGATAATGAGTTATATTTTTTGACGTCCATGAATCTTTTTTTTCTCATATTTAATTTCGTCAAAGTATTTACAAGGTTTAAAATGATTATTATATCTCAATATAGTTGCTTATCCATAACCATACTATTTTTCATTCCATCTGTCATATCTTTTGGTTGCTCATAAGGGAAATCATTAAATTTTCCATCATATTCATTATTTACATGATTCCCCCTAGACTCATCCATCAAATAAAAGTAAAAATGTATGTTTTATCAATAATAAATAATAAGGGTAAGAAATATTATTATAATAAAATTAAATCCTATGATGTCTTAAATTATTACACATTCGTTCTAGCGTAAGAAATTTTCAGTCCCCCCTACATTGCTTTTATTTTAACATAGTTAATTTAATGTTATTTCCAATTTACCCTTATAAACTACTCCCCAAAATAACTAAACATGAATTTACTAAGATGTTAAAAAATTCTAAAACAAAAATCATGGAAACCTATTTTCCCAAAATAAAACATAAATTTGTCCAAAAAAACATTAATTGTATACCAATCAATATATACCTTTATCATAAATACTCAAAAAATATATTATTATTTTCTCAAAATAATTTAAACCAACTTGTCACTAAATAACTTTTCATCCCCCAAGGTAATATATACACCACAAATTTTATTACCAATATCAATTAACCCACTATCACAATCAACCATTTTTACCTCAAAATCAAATTAAAAAAATCCAAAGAAGTATTTGAACACCAATAATACATTCTTACTAATAACATAACAAAACTGTCCTAAAATATCATTAATCAACATAAAATCCAATTATATAATACCTAAAAATATAATTCCTATGACTTTTAATTATGATCACCCATAGTTTTATTAACTGATTATTGTACCAATAAATCATAAATTATCTTTATCTAATAACATCATAACCTACATAGTTGTCTAAACCCTACCTCAATACTAGTTGAGTTGTCCCATACTCTTACAACCATATATTGTGCAAAAAATAGACTCTTTTCACACTAGGTTTGATACCAATTGAAGCAAACCAAATTCAAACATTATTAATTACTGTTTCAAAAACCAACATTAAATACCATTTTAATTTTATATTATTAGAGAATTATGAAAAACCATTAATTAAAAAAATTCATATTTTACTCATTAAATGGAAATTTTTCCCACTAAACCAAGGATTACTTATTTTACCTTAATCGTTCTATATATCGTACACAATAATCCACATTTGATACCCTTATATACATATCTTACATATTATTATTCTTCACTACCTAGGGAAATAGAGAAAAAATAAGGGTGACCTCAAACTCTCTATAAAGGTTAATATAGACTTTAACAATCAAAGCTCATATGTTATCATTATATAGTCATATGGTTATGAGAACATAATTAGAGTGAATTGATAGAACATAAGATAATCATACCCAGTAAAACATATATCATATATCTTTGAGTTATGGAATAAATATTTTGGCATAAACATGAGTCATAAGTCAGTAATATTGTGCCATGATAATATAGACATAATAATGGGGAGTGATTGATCATGATTGTGGGAAAATTTGGTCAAGTGGTAAACATTAAAAAAATCCTTTTAATTTTTTTTAAAGAAATGAAAAAGTATTCCATATGATAATTATTGATTAGATCACTTTAAAAAAATTTATAAATAAAGTAAAATATTAACTTGAAAAATTTAATTATAGAGAGTAAAATTATTGAAAAAATATAAACAATATAGATATAGAAGATAATGATTTGGATAAAAGAATTCACAACTTTTAAAACAATGAATTTATGGGAACCCCTTGTAGATTTAGTAACCATTGAATACAAATAATATGAAAGAGAGGACCTTATATTGATTTTTAAATCACCGTAAGTTTAATGAAAATTTTCATAAAATATATTACAGAGTTGTATATACACCAAAAAAAATAAACAAGTTGGTGAATATAGAACATATCTCAATAAAGGTAAATTGTAATAAGAAAAACCATTTTGAATTTTGTAACATCTAAATTTAGAACCTATTTAAAGGGAAGACATGAAGTGAAATATTAAGTACCATGAATAAATATTAAAACATGATAAAATATTTCAAATAGTTAGTTTATTCACCATATAAAATAAAATAGGTTCATAACTAGAAATATGTATCATGAAATAGAAATTGAGATAAATAATCCTAAGGAATTTCATGACACTTGAATCAAAATCCCCTTAAATACAAACATGATCTAGTTTTTTAAATCACATCATTTATATTAAAAAATAATATAAGATATTTATGGGTAAATTAATAAAATTAACACTATATAAAATCAAAAACGTTGTAAAAAATGAAACATGTCTCATGGAATTTAAATTGAGAGAAAAAACACATACCACAAACATATTTTTAGTCGGAAACTCTATAATATCCTTTATAAAAAAATATTTTTATTATATATCTATATCAAAGATATATTTATATAAACTTAATAATGTTATAAATATAATATTTATTCATTAAATTCATTTTCATAACCATCAATATATTGTGGTGGTGAAAAATGAAATAAATCATCAATGGAGGTGGTCATATACATGTAACAAAGGATATGTTTTCATTATTCAATGAATAGAAGGGATATAAATAATGGTTTTAATATCAATATAATAAAAGTTTAGTAAACTAATCATACAAATTTCATTATTTTAGTACAGTTTTCGAATAGTTGAAGGAGGATTAATAAGAAAAAAAATCAGAGTAATTGGTTAAAACAATTAACTCTTCCTTATATATACACCTTTAGGTAAAACATTAATCCATCCTAGATTGTAATTTTGGTGTCACCAGAACTTTTAAGATCTATTAAATAGGTTTTAAGAGGATTTTTTTCATATATATTTTTCAATCTTGGAATGATTATGTTTAACGAGAAGTGGGATAATAAATGATTCATTTTATAAGCGAGAGAAGTGATGCTCTTATAATTAACTATTTTATTAATTTATAATAAATTTCATACACATTTAAAGTGGGAAAAAATACCCAATTTAAGATATAGGATATTATAGTTCAAAAATCGACTCATCCTATAAAACCGAGACGTGTTTTTTTTTATATTTTTGGATTTATCCCATAGCTTAACACTCTTTTAACCCTTTTAACCATTACCATAATGATAAATTATTTCCATGGTTTCTATTAATTATGACTAAAAATGAAATAGTAATTTTCTACAAATTTAAATAGTATTTATTCCATATAAGAAAACTATTTTACAAGATTGTTTTTTTTTGATGTGGTAAAAATTGATTTTATTGAAATTTTGGTTAATAAAAAAAATTTATAAAAATTTAATTTTATGTATAAAAATGAATTTACATAAAAATATTATTGTCTGGAGTAAATTTATCAAGATGGGGGGTGAATTTAGTATCTACAAAATTTTCAGTTAAAATTTATTCTTTGAAAATTTCCCCCAATTAAAAATAATCCATGTTAGTTTGTAGTGAATTTATAAGAGTCCAAAATTTTCAATTAATTTCTAAAATGATTGATTAGTTCTCAGATATACTAAGCTAAAAAATAATTTAAATTTTGAAACTAACCTACTGGTTCAAAACAGTTATAAACACTTGATAAAATAATTAGATGGGTTTGACTTTGTTTGAATGAAGTTTGTTATAAAACATAGTAATAAAATAACAATAGGCATAGTGGAATTTAAAACAAGAGGTTCAATCGCAAGATGAGACTTAGTCCTCTAAACTTGGTGGTCACCTACCTCCAAGTTGTTTAAATTAATAAAAAAGTTTGGTCCACACCCTGGATTGGGGTTCACAACAACACACAAGGCTATCCAGGTCTCACATGACCTTTACCACATTTATTCATGGGAAAACCAAAAACATGTCACACATTACCTCTTCCACTATAATACATGGGATTCAGAAGTATAAATAGAGTGTGAGATTGAGGATATCAAGTATCCTCCAATTATGCATAGAGTCAGTGTGTGTGAAACAGACAGAAACACACACTGCTCAAAAATGTAAATAAATTAACACTACATAGCTAAAGATATAGAGTTGGTTTTTGAAGGATCTGTGTGTTATGTAGTGTAGCTATGTACTTGATCGATGTAGTGGAATTTATTTTTGAGTCCTCTTCTGCAAGTTGACTCCAAACCATAGTGTTTAAGATTCTGGGTTCTAGATTCTAGGAGTATGAGATGTTTAACTTCTTGTACCAAAAAAATTTCAAGTCATCTTTGTAGGTTTTTCATAACTTCTTGATCTCTCCATATGTTCTTCCTTTTCATTTCTTAGGTTTTGGAAGTATTCTCAAGAGTTGTAGGAGTTATTCTCCTTTATTCATGTATCTCACTACTTCAATGATCCATCTTGTAATTCATTTATACATCGAGTTCTAGTATACATAAAGATCTCCCCAAGTGAATGTACCGCATAATACCTCCAGAATATCCTACAGAAAACATTAAATAATGTCAGAAACATTAATTTTTCTAAATATGACTATTAGATATAGATTTTAATTAGTAAAAAAACAATTTCGATAACTATCGGTGAGTCATAAGTATTGGTGAGTCAATAGGATCGATCTATCATCATTAATGACTCTCTATGTCAGTGAGTCCCTTCCATCGGTATCAATGAATCTAAGCATTAGTGAGTCATTTGTACTATTGGTCTGTATGGGTATCCTTGATTCATCATCAGTGACGCATTTTGAACTAACAGTGTGTCACCCATCGATGACTCATCAATCAGTAAGTACTCTGAACTATCGGTGCATTGCCCATCAGTGATTCATCCATCAGTAAGTCGTATGAACTATTAGTGTGACAGATGATCAGTGACTTGTCCATAATTGTGTTATTTGTTCTATCAGTGAGTCGAGTATCACTATCTTATTCGATCGGTGACTTCTTTGATTATTTACTTCTTCGATCGGTGAGTCCTCATCAGTGACTCCTTTTAACTAATGGTTTCATAGACTTTGAGAGTCTTGTAATGTTTCTGTCTTATACAGAATAATACAAGATTAAGTGAAAATCAAAATTACATGTAAATATACATTTTTAAACATATTGGAACATAAATATACAAAATTTATTTACTTGTTGAAATGTATTATACCATGTGACGTATTTTATTCTTTTATAAATATTCATTGATAATATTAACACGAGTTATAACTTAAAATGTGAATTATCATGATTTGTAAATTGGAATTATTTGTGATTATTAAAAAAACTATCTCTCAAAGGGTCCAACAATATCCCACTTTTTGATATACACTAATCATTTCATGAATGATTTATACATTATGTTAAGAAAAAAACATGACTTAGCATACCAATCAGTGAGTGGGAATTATCAATATAACATTAAGGCCTTTCCTTTTAACCTCCCCATCAATAATTGTAATAGACTGGACTTAGTGATTTATATCAGAGGTGGAATGTATATATACTTTTTGTTGATTACATGCCATATTTCTTATACCACAGTGAGTATCCCCCTTAGTTTAAGTGTTTTTTCCATCCATTGTTTATGCCATCTATAAATTTATGCCCCTTTTTGGATTATAAAAAAGGTGAAAAGAATCAAAAATAATAAATTAAAATAACACAAAGAAACTTGAAACACTATGAATGAAAGCATCTATTCACGAGGGTAAAAAAAGTACAAACATCATAATACACTTATCAAAAAGAGAAGTACAGAGCCCAATAAAAAATGATCCACCACTATGTCTTGGGTTTTTGAGGAGATTTACCTTTGTCTGAAGGGACAATAGTGGGTTCTGAAGGTTGTGTTGTGGTTTTAGGAAGGGCTAACCAAAGGATGATAATAGATAAATAAACACCTATAGGAACATTAGTAATAAGGTTTGGTCTCTACCATGACAGAACAAGACTTTGAGATTTCTCTTGTATTACTGGCCAGATCTGAGATTAAGATTAAGACATTGACATTTGAGCAGGAGTCTATGAAGCAGGTCCAATAGAAGTAGCTATAGGGACCACTATAGCTTCTGCCATCACATGTAGGTAAGGCTTCAAAATCTAGATAAAATTATTGATGATTTCACCCCAATACTTCATGGACTTCTTGAAATCATCCTTTTTTTCCATTAACTTCTCCAGTGTATGTGTAAACTCCTTTAAGTGAATCAGTTTATTCTTGAATTCCTCTGTCACTGGTGGTATCTTGATATTCTCAACCATGTACTTGAATTTGTTATTCAGATCATGCATGGTATAGATTTTATCAAAATAGTTGTCCACTTTGTCCTCGATCTCCTTTTGAGCAGCAGATGCCTCATTTGTAGATTGTCTCACTATGCTATAGACAAGGTCAGTGTTCCTATGCACTTTTCAAAGAGTCTCTTTATAATTTCTCATATCCTTGATCTCTTATCTTACCATATTCCTAAGGGACTCCATATCAGCTGTAGGTCTGGTAGCTTTAGAACTGGATGCACCAGAAATAATCTTTCCATTATCCTCCTTTAAGTTTTTCAAATATTCACTCACTAGTTGTATAAAAAGGTTCCTAAGAACCTCCATAACACCACCATTTGTGGTTCTGAAATCCTTAGATATGAATACCAATTCATGACCGATTTTCTTCACTTATTCTCCCCGTGTTGAGTTATGTCTCACAATGGTCTCTCCTGTAGTGATTAGGTTGGGATGTATCTCTTTAATTACCACCCTTGCAATCCTAGCAACATATTCTTCTGAAATAATTTTAGATGTAGAATATTTATTTCTAACCCCAATAGAGGATCTCACAGATTCTTACACATCGGACTCAAACTATTCTAGATCATAATTTGTGATATAGTCACTAGGCACTAAAGGTACGACAAGCTCATCAGCATTAGGTAAGATAGTTGAAGTAGGATAAATTGGTTCCACATCAGTTTAAGGAGTAGGAGGAGCTACCACCTCCTCATCTGAATCATAATCCATCCCAAAGAGGATATATCCTAGATTTCTATTCCACTCACCAGAACAAGTCTAATATCTAGGATCCATAGTATCAATTCTTACTCTTCTTCCTTGAGGCTCCCCCTTAACTTGTGATTCATCTTCTTATTATTGATCTCTAGCCAAAATAACATTCCAAAGAACCAGTTCTATATGATCTTTATATTCTTCATGAACTCCGTCCACTCCACCACTTAAGGATCCTCCTCTTTCTGAGGCTTAGGTGCATTCTAAGCATCATCCTATTACTCTTAACCTCTATCCATAACATCATTAAGTTCATGAATGATACCTTGATCATCATATGGGTGGTCATGGATATCCTCATTTATAGCATATTCATCATCATTTCCATCATGATATGTAGCGTCCTGTCCAACATGATCAACATCATCCTGTATAACATTCACAACATCATCCCTATGCACAAAATCCCCACCTAAACTAACATATTCTTGTACCACTTTTAGTTAGTCACTCAAAAGTTCACAATCATTATCCTCATCATCATCATCATCCTCATCCTAATCATCATCATTATTTTTTCTTACATAACCTTCAACTCTAGAGACTTCAGTGTCTTCCTCATCTTTATCATCCAACAAAGGTTCTTGAGATGGTAATTCTAATGGTGGACTGGTAGGTACATATGAAATGTATTTAAGGATTTCATAGATATTTGGGTCACTAATATCATCTATAGGACACCCCTCTTCTCTTGGAAGCTCAAGATCAACTTATTCCCCATTTGAATATACAACCGACTTACTAGGTTTAAGACCTGGATCAGCTTGATCCCTTAGTCTTGTAGGATGATCAATATGATTATAATCCTCATACAGCTTCTCCTCATCTGCTACCTATATTCTCATCAATGGGTTCCAAAATATTTTCATCATTTTTCAGATATCCTTTCATAGGAAAAAACCACTGCAAGTAGTGATCACCTCATCTCCATCATCTACACATCCTAGCCTCTTCAGCACTGTAGAAATCATCCTTGGGTAATATACATTGGTTTCCTTTTTAGAGAGTTTGATCACATCACAAATGTGTACCATAAGGTACCTACATAGATTCACTTTTTCCTCATTCTTCAATAAATAAATTAGGAATACACCCTGATACTTAAAGGCATCAAAATCTCCCTTTCTTGGGTAGATTTGGTGTTGAATAAATTTAAAAATCCATTTGGCCTCTCCATCAAAATCTATAGTTTCTGCTCTCCTTGATTCCTCATTTCCATTCAATTATTTTAAATCATTTTCATAATAAAAAAATCTGATTTTGGGGGAATGTTACCCTAGTAGTCAGCAAATATGCCCTCTTGTGGAATCTCTAAGAATTCAGCCCACTCTTTTTAAGAAAAAGAAATCTCCTTTCCCAGTACCACAGAGTTCATCTGAGCCTCCTCATCTCCTTCCAAAAACACTTACTAGTTGAGGTAAAATTTTTGTACCATCTGGGGATAGAATGTTATCTCACTATTTTATAACTTTTTAATACATCCATGTGATTCCTAAGTATTTATCAAGAAAGACTTTCTCAACCACAACTACTAAGAAGGCACTTCTTTCTCTGGAGTTACTATGTGTCTTCCCAACCCCAGAATCACAGAACTTGCTACAATACTCAACTCTTATTTATAATTCTTGGCCTATGACGATTCACTCAGTCCTTCCATTTCATTCTTTTTCCTCATCATTCAGAATGTTTGGGTTTGAATGATGGAAATCGAAATGTTAAAGGTTCAAAGGTACTGAGTGGGTAGTGAATTGTCAAAGTGAGGATCCATTTATTTTTATAATTTAGGGATTTTACATCATATACAATATAAAATAGAATAGCAATAAAATAAAATAATTAAACTGCATAGTTTTAATTAAAATAGACAAATATAAAAATTTACTAAAAGGTCCCTATCGGCATCGATATTAGTTTCACTCTATCAGTTTCATTTGATTAGTATCAATGATCGGTTTCACTGATATGTTTCACATGATAAGTTTAACTGATCAGTTTCACCTGATTAGTTTCACCTGATCGATTTCACCAGATCGATGTCGTAGTTATCATTGTCAAAGAAAAATAGATTTTTGTAAGGGAATAAGGTCAGACAGTCTTTATTGATTTATCAATCCTAGTTCATGTCTGATGTATCCCGTTCTCTTAAAGTTTATGGGTTTGGTAAAAATGTCATCAAGTTGATGTTTATTCTTAATAAACTGAATATTTATATCTCCTTTTTTATAGTGATATCTCAAAAATTGATGTCTTACATCAATATGTTTTGTTCTAAATTAGAAATTGGATTTTTAGAAATGTTAATAGCACTTGTATTGTCAAAATTTATGAGGATATGTCTGAATTGAATTCCATTTTCTAATAAAGTGTGTTTAATCCAAAAAAAATGTGCACACCAACTACCAGTAGCAATGTACTATGCTTCAATAGTTAATAATGGAACACAATTTTTCTTTTTAATACACACTGAAATTAATAACTTTCTCAAAAATTGATTTGTTCCAGAGGTAATTTTTGTTTTTAATTTACATCCACCAAATTTAGTATCAGAATAACTAACCATATCAAAAGTTTTTCCTCTAGGGTAGAACAATCACAAATTAGTTGTATATTTGAGGTATTTGAAGAATCTTTTAACAACATTTAAATGTGACACTTTTGGGTTTTCTTAAAATCATGCACATATACACACACTAACCATGATGTATATCCTACTAACAGTTTAGTACAAAAAACTCCCAATCATTCCTCTATAAGCAGTTTCATTAATAGATTTCTCATTTTCATCAAGATCCAACTTATGTGTAGAAATCATATGGGTTTCACTACTCTTAATGTTATGAAATCCATATCTATTCAAAATATCTTTAGTGTATTTACTTTGATTTATAATAATACCTTATTTGTTTTATAATATTTTAAATCTAAGAAAATATTTAAGTTCACCCATCAAACTCATTTCAAACTCACTCTGCATCATTTTGGAAAATAATTTCTTAAAGAATGTTTAGAAGATCCAAAAATAATATCATCTATATATATTTGAGATATTATAATAGTTTTAAAAATTAATTTTATAAATAATGTTGGATCTATAATTCCTTTTTTAAAACCCTTAGAAATAAGAAAGTTGCTTAACCTATCATACCAAGCTCTTAGAGCTTATTTCAAACCATTTAAATATTTAGAAAATTTGAAAACATGATTTAGAAAATGTGGTTTTATAAAACCTTGGGGGTTGTTAAAAAACATCCTCAATTATATAACCATTTAAGAATTAACTTTTAACATCCATTTGATAATGTTTGAAATCCAAGTGTGCTTCCAGATAAGTATGATTCTAATGGCTTTAAGCCAAGATACTTATGAAAAAGTCTCCTCATAATAAATTCCTTCTTCTTGATTATAGCCTTGTGCAACCAATCTATCTTTGTTTATAGTTATATTTACATCTCCGTATACTTTATTACTAAACACCAAATTAGTTCTTATGTTCAAGGTATCTTTTAGTCTATCATCTAGCTTCTAGACTTTATTTCTCTCAAACTGATTAAGCTCTTCTTGCATAGCCATCACCCAAAATTCATCATTGACTGAATCATTGATGTTTTTAGGATTATGTAGTGACAATAATTCTTGATGTTCAACCTAATTTCTCAAAGAATATCTAGTTTGTGTTCCTTTATCTAAATCTCCAACTATATCATCTATGTGATGGTTTTTACGGGTTCTTTTTGGTCTAGTAAAAGTAGGGATAGTTATTTCAAGTTCATCACTTGGTACTGGTTCATAATTATAAGAATTTGGGGAATTTCCAAAACTATATATTTTTATAGATTCATTTATAGGATCGTTAGAGGTTTTAACATTAATGTTCAGATTTGACATATCCTCTTCAAGATTCTCTAGTGAGGTCTTAGGTTGATATGGATCTGTTTCCTCAAACTTGACATGTCCATATTCCTCCACACATTTGATTCTTTTATTAAAGACTCTATAAGCTTTAATTTATGTTTAATATCCAAGAAATATTCCTTCATCACTTTTTTAAGAAAATTTATCTAGATTATCTTTAGAGTTTAGTATATAAACTTTACATCCTAACACTTTAAAATAATTTACCTTGGGTTTTCTATTATTCCACAAATCATAGGGAGTTTTATTAAGAATAGGTCTGATTAAGACTCTATTTATTATATAAAAATCTATATTAACAACTTCAGACCAAAAATAAATAGGTAGGTCCTATTCATTGATCATAGTTCGAGCAATTTCATGTAGGGTTCTATTGCTTCTTTCTACTACACCATTCTGGTGAGGTGTCCTAGGGGAAGTGAAATTATGCCTATAGCCATTTTGTGAGAAAAAAGATTCAATGTATTGATTTTCATACAAACGACCATGTTTACTTCTTAAATATTAAATTTTAAGTCCACTAAGATTTTCTACGGTCCTAGAATACTTGGTAAAATGAGAGAAAGATTCACTTTTGTGAGCTAAGCAAGAGGTCAAAGTATACCTAGAAAATTCATATACAAGAACATAAACATAGTGCTTACCATTGAGAAATGAAACTCTAGATGTTCCAGACAAGTCCATGTGAACCAACCCGAGAGTTTGATAAGTTGTAACTTCTTTCTTTGGTTTCAATTTTTTTTGTTGCTTTCCTTTTTGACAAGGATTGCACACATTATTGTCTGAAAAATCTAGTTTGGGCCGGTCTTTAACTAAACCTTTTCTGGTCAATTTCTTAACGGAGTGTACATTAAAATTTCCTAGTCTTCTATACCATTTCCAAGACTCTTTTTGAAAGGCACTTAGGCAGAAAACATTTTGTGATGCTTGTGTGTTTAGATTTACAGTATATACATTATTGTTTCTAAGAGCAGTAAATATAAAGTTATTTTGGGCATAAAAAAATTGCATGAATAATTTTTAATTACGAAATTAAATCAATCATAAAAAAATTAGATATTCTAAGAAATTTATATTTTAATCAATGAACATAAAGTACTTTGGGAATTAAAATAGAGTTATGGTTACCATTCTGGCATAAGACTATGATTTTTTTTTTACCACTATCACCAAATGTGACATGTCCTCCATCAATCTTGATGAGATTTTTAAAGCTTGAGTAATCTCTTATCTTGTGTATTGAACAACCATTGTCCAAGTACTAAATATTTATACAAGAACTCTTTAGTTATTTTACCTGCAAAATAATTTAACATAGGAAAGATTTTAATACCCATATTTGTCTTGATCCAGAAACATTAGTAATAAAGGATTTAGAAAACCACCATTGTCTTATGGGTTTCCAATATGTAGATTGTAAAGTATTTAAAAAATAAAAATTATTTGGTCCAGAAAAACTTGATGTAGTAAAAGATTTTTTAGAACTGGAACATGCAGTAAAGTCTTGATTTTGGAACAGAGAAGCATATTTTGCAGATTTTGGTATAAAATTTGTTTTTGATAAATTTCTTTATCCTATAGTATATCCTATTCTATTAGTATACCTAGGAGTTATATTTTTACCAAGTAATTGAGTATGTGTGTTTTTTCCATTGGTAAAATTTTACAAATACATATTTAATTGATCATTAGAAAACTTTAGGTCATTATTTTCCTTTAGTAGTTGGGAATTTTTTTATTTCTCAATAGTATGTTCAGATTTAATATTTGAAGAGAGTGCATGATGTTTCGTTAATGATTTATACTTATCCTTTAGTTCATAACAAGTTTCTTCTAGGATATTAAAATACTCAAAGAGTTGATCATTTGACATATCTTCAGATTTATATTCATCTCTCAAATAATAGTAATTATTTATAGGAGAGTTTAGGAGTACCACTTAAGTATCTGTCATAAAACACTTGTTTTTCATATCTTCTTTCTCGTTTTGAGGAGAAGAAGATTCATTAGAGTTTTCCTCAGATTTACTTTAGGTTGACTTCATTTCTTTCTTATATTTCTTATCTTTATACTCATACTTCTTTTTCTAATTAAATTTAGGATAGTCAGCTTTGACATGCCATTTCCTTTTGTATTCATAGAAAACAATTTCTTCTGATTTTTCAACCTTCTTCCAATCCTTTTTTCAATTTCCATTATTATCATATTTTCCTTTATGTTTTGGATTCTTGAAGAATTTTTTCTTCCTGTAAAATTTTATAAATCTTCTGGAAAGCTAGGCATTTACCTCATAACTGTCTGAAGCTGATTCTTCACGGCTTGTGCTCTCAATAGTAACTTGATTTTTCTCTTTGTCTTTTCTTTTGGAAGTGGTAGTCTTAAAGGCTAAAAATTTTCTCTTTGGATCTTCATCATATTTATTTAACTTTACTTCCTCTTCATACATCATTATTTTTTTAATTAGTTCCTTCACTATAAGTTTATCAATGTCGCATTATTCTCTTATGGATACTGTTGTCCCTCACTATCTCTCTTATAAGAATCATAGGATCCTCATGATCTACTACTTTTTTGTGACAACTCTTCCTAAAGAAATCATGGTGTTCACAATTTCATTGAACCTGAGAAACATATCACAAATAGATTCATCAGGCTTAATTCTAAAATTTCCATATTTAATAGTATAAGTATTTAATATCACCTCTTTCACATTGAATGTTACCTCATGGGAAATAGATAAAGAATCCCAATTCTCATGAGTAGTTTCATAGGCCGAAATGTGATTAAATTCTTCATATCCTGGTGCACATTATAGAATATTCGTAGTTTTATAGTTATTTTTTAGTAAGTCCTGTTAACATAATCCGAAGTGTTTCTAAAAATATCAGGGATTTCATATTTACTTTCAATAGCAGTATAAATTTCAAATCCCATGATTTCTAGATGTATTTTTCGATTAACCTTCCACTGAGCATAGTTTGTTCCATTGAAAAAAGGTGGTCGATTTTTAGCAGCTGCTTATAATATATTGTCTATAATATAAATTTCGAAAAGATTTCAAAGAGATAAAAATTTATAAATAACAAAAATTTTATGATCTTTGAAATACAACTACATTCAAAGTTGAATAAATGTTGAAAGAGCTTTGAAAATAGATAAATTGAAAATGCCTCTAATACCAAATGTTGTTCAAAGTAGAATACTTAAGAGGGGGTGAATTGAATATCTATAAAAATTTCTGTTTACATTGGTTCTTTGAAATTTACCCCCAATTAAAAATAATCCAAGCCTATTTATATTGAATTTATAAGAGTTCTGAATGTTCAATTAATTTCTAAAAATATTTATTAGTTCTCAGCTATACTAAAATAAACATTAATATAACTTTTGAAACTAACTTACTCGTTCAAAACATTTATAAACACTTTCTAAACTAACTACTAGAGTTTGACTTTATTTGAATGAAATATGCTATAAAATCATGTAAAAGAAAATAATAATCAGCACAATGGTGTTTAAATCAAGAGGTTCAGTCTCAAGTTGATACTTAGTCCTCTACACATAGTTATTACCTACCACCAAGTAGATTAAATTAATATAAAAAGTCTGGCCCACAACCTGGATTGGGGTTCAGAACTGCACACAAGGCTGTGCAGGTCTCACATAACCTCTACCATAGTTATTTGTTGGAAAATAAATAAACATGTTACACATGACCTCTTCCACTATTCTATGTGGGATATAGAAGGATAAATAGAGTGTGAGATTGACGATATCAAGTATCCATTAGTTAGGCATAGGAGTCAGTGTGTATGAAACATAAAGAAACATACACTTCCCAGAAATGTAAATAAATGAACACAACATATATAAATATGTAGAGGTAGGTTTATAAAGATTTGTGTGTTATATAGAGATTATTTGTACTTTTTTGATGTACTAGAATTGAAGTTCGAGCCCTCTTCTGGATGTTGAATCCAAAATAGAGTGTTGAAGCTTATGTGTTATATCTTCCAGGAGTATGACATGTTTAGCTTCTTGTTCCAAAGATGTTCAGGTTAGCTTAGTAGGTTTCTCATGACTTCTTTATCTCCATGTATATTATTCCTTTTGAGTTCTAGGGATTTAGAAGAATGCTCAAGAGTTGTAGGAGTCCTTGTCCTTTACGCACACATCTCACTACTTGGATGATCTAGCGTGAAATTATTTTACTCTTCAAGGTCCAGTATACATAAAGATCTCCCCATGTGCATGTACCTCGTACTGTCTGTTTAATATACTATAGACAACATTAAATAATTTCAAAAACATTAATTTTTCTAAATATGACTATTTGATATAAATATGAATTAATAAAATAAAAATGGTTTGTATGACTATCAGTGAGTCATAATTATCAGTGAGTCAATAATATCGGTCCATCAACATCAGTGACTCTCTGTATCATTGATTCATTTCCAATGGTATCGGAGAATCTGGTAATTGATGAGTAATTTGTTCTATCGATCTATCCAATCATCGGTGATTCATCATCAGTTAATCATTATGAACTAATGATTTGTTTCCGATCAGGGAATAGTTCATCAGTAAGTCCTTCGAATTATCTGTGTCCCACCCATCGTTGAGATACCCATCAGTAAGTCACTTGAACTATCTGTGTGATAGATCATCAATGACTTTTCCATCAGTTGGTAATTTTTTCTATTAGTGAGTCCATCATTAGTGTCTTATTCGATTGGTGACTTCTTTGATTGATGACTTCTTTGATCGGTGA